>OZ005653.1:327673191-328873191 GCA_963930645.1 Salticus scenicus | reverse complement strand
TTTCAATTATTATTATTATTATTATTATTATTATTATTATTATTTTATACTGTGAGTTATTTTAAAGGTAAAAATTATTACATGATAATATTATTTATGTTTATCGTTTAATAAAATCAGTTGATAGAGCAAGATAAATCCGTCTGTGCTTTTAAAAAGGTTTTTTTTTTTTTTTTTTTCAATTTATGTACTGTTTGAAGTGTGATTGGGTTGCATATTGCTACATGTCTTAGTAAAAGGATTAATGTAAATGTGAAATTGAACAAGCACAGAATTTATGTACTGTTTGAAATGTGATTTGGTTGCATATTGCTACATGTCTTGGTAAAAGGATTAATGTAAATGTGAAATTGAACAAGCACAGAATCTGTAAAAATAACCACTTTATTAAACAAATAATTTAAATACATTTTCAAAGGAACAGAATCAACATGCATAGTTTCGCAATAAATTAAAAAGAAAATGTAAGAGACACTATTTCCATCTTTAATTGCAAAGAAAAATAACGCTTTTCAGTCGCTTAGTAAACATGACCCTATTGTAAATTTGTATATACTTCGTATGAAAAATCATGTTGAATATTAAACCGCTTCGTGTTATAAAAGATATCTTTTCAATTAATATTTCCCCTTCCTTAAATAATTGAAAGATTTGGATTGATCTTAAAATGTCTTTTATATATAGTTCAAAATGAAGCTGACTCATCAACTGATACTTAAAAAAAAAAAAAAAAAAAAAAAAAAAAAAAAAAACATTTTTACCTATATTATATTAAGAGACTATGTAATATGAAAACCCATATCCTGGCCGTTACATTACTGAAAAGTATAAATCCCTCATGTGTACTATGTATAGCTGTGAAAGAAATATATTCATGATATTTGCAAAAACATTCATTTTATTGCACCTAACTCATAGATATGTGTACATTTACATGAAAGGCATTTGAACAGAATCATAACAAAAAGTATCATCTTAACAAAGAAGCAGACACAGTGTAATGTTTTTTTGGATATAACAGCAATAAACTCTTGAGTTTAATGAATTATGTCTGGTAAATCAAAAAGTAACAGGATGAGTTCAGCCCTTTAATTATTGTATAAAGGCTCATTTTATTGTTTGTTCCAGATTCTATGAAATCTTTTAAAAAGGAAAATGTATGGAAATTCCATGCTGGCACAGTGATTGTTTAAGGATTCATGTCCAAAAGAATTACTATTCCAGATACTATTATAAAATCAATGTAATACTCAATGCGTTATACATCCTGAGCTGTTTCAAACCGTTCTAAATAAGAGACAATTTTAGTATTTTACAAGAAAAATGTTAAGTTCAGTAGAATAAAATTTTAAAAGACCACAATGTCTTTAAAATGAAGAGTTTATATCTGGTTGCGCAGTATTTTAAATGATATTTCTCTATTTCTAGTTTACCTATATTCTAGTTCTATAGTGCTTTAGCACAAATATTTTTACGGCTTCTATTAACATTAAATTTAAATCCTATGAAAAAGTGAAACCACGCACTTATTTTTCTTTATACTTTTTCTCGTGCTTGTTAAATGTGTTTTAGCAGATAAAATGTGAAATATTTTTTTGAATTGTTATGATTTTTTTTTAATTAAGACACTGACACATAATTATAACGAAATTTATTATTATAAAATAAGTACATTATAAAATTATATAAAAAATATTACCCTTGAATTTTCTGATTTCATTTTACGTCTCCAAAACACACAGCCTGAGCTGTAACCTCCAAAAAATCTAAATCGGATGCAAAGCTAAATAAATTTTTTTTTTCTAATAAAGGAATGAATGAATGGATTATGAGAAAAAATTTTGATGATTATCAAAATTTTTTCTCGTGAAGAGTGTTCCAGCACTATGAGGTACTATTGTTATTATTATTATTATTATTATTATTATTATTATTATTATTATTATTAAAACACAATGACACATTTTTATAAAATATTTCATTATCAGAAGAGATTGGTTTTATTAAAAGTACGCGGTGACGATAAATTTTTTATTTTTGTATAACCTCGCCAAAACACACAGGTATCATCTCCAAAAAAAATCCAATATTGGCCCTTATTGGCATCGCGATCCAAACTAAATAACAAGCCGCAATATTAATTTGGAATTCTTTAGTCTTCTAGAATCTCATTTTTATTTTTTTTGACTCCAAAAGGCACACTTGAAAATATCCATTTGAGACTTGCGCATCATTATCAGAAGAGATTAGTTTTATTAACAGTACGCGGTGGCGATAAAATTTTTATTTTTGTATAATATCTCTAAAACACACAGTATCATCTCCAAAAAAAAAAATCCAATATTGGCCTTTATTGGCATCGCGATCCGAACTAAATAACAAGCTGCAATATTAATTTGGAATTCTTCAGTCTTCTTGTATCTCCTTTTTGTCTTCTGATTCCAAAAAGCACACTTGAAAATATCCATTCGAGATTTGCGCAGCATTTAATAATTATTGTCCTTTTTTACATGCAACGAAGAAAGAGAAAGCCACAGAAGAAGACGCAGATCATTCTAGTGAGCGAGAGAAGCCGACGACCATTTTAGATTTTATGCCACGGAAAAGAAGAGAGCCACGGCAGAAGGAGTTTGTCATTCTTGATGAAAGTTTCCAGTATACGTAGGAAGAAGTCGAAATATAAACAGAGAGCACATATACAAGAGCAGGAATGAAGAAGGCAGTCAGATGTTATGAATGCCAAGTGTCAGAAGAAAGCCAGATTCTAAATGTTTTAAATGCTTGCTGAAGGTTCTTTTCTTGCTGGATGGAAGTAGCACGAAGATGAAATGAGCTTATATGCAGAGAAGGAAGAAGGCAGTCAGATGTTATGAATGCCAAGTGTCAGAAGAAAGCCAGATTCTAAATGTTTTAAATGCTTGCTGAAGGTTCATTTGGAAGGTTAATTTTTGCTGAATGTTGCTGGATGGTAGTAGCACAAATATGAAATGAGCTTATATTCAGGGAAGGCAGAAGGTAGTCAGATGTTATGAACATAGAAGTCAAGTGTCAGAAGAAAGCCAGATTCTAAATGTTTTGAATGCTTGCTGAAGGTTTATTTCGAAGGTTAATTTTTGCTGAATGTTGCTAGATGGTAGTAGCACAAATATGAAATGAACTTATATTCAGGGAAGGCAGAAGGTAGTCAGATGTTATGAACATGGAAGTCAAGTGTCAGAAAAAAGACAGATTCTAAATTTTTGAATGCTTGCTGAAGGCTTTTTGCTTGCTAGAGGGAAGTAGTGCAAAGAGGAAACGAGCTTATAAAGAAGATTTTTGTTATTCTAGTTATATTTCAAGATGTATCAGACTTAAAGCGTAAGATTGTGTTTATCTTTCATTTGGTACTATATATAACGCTGCTGCAAGTATCTGGAATTTAGTCTTTATATTTGAAGACTTTATCTGTTTGGGTAGGTATTCCACTGAAAATATTTAAAAACTAGTCGATTTAGCTAGAAGATCAAGTTAATGTATGTAGGAAGTGATTGCATATTCTTAGTTATTGTATAAACTATTTCTGATGTGGCTATTAACACTATTGATCTGTGCAAAAAAAAAAAAAAAAAAAAAAAAAAAAAAAATGTAACGTTACAGAATAATGAACTATTTAAAATTAAAATTTAAGAATGCGAAAATGCGTTTAAGATGTACTAATTTTGTTTCGTATATAGAATACATTTTTCCAAAAAGTGATTCAAATTTTGAAAAGTAATTTAAGTATAAACTTACATTAAATAAATATCAAACTTTAAACAATTTTAATTACAAGAAATAGGCCGAAAAGAAGAATCGAAGTAAATTAATGCATAGAGATAAAATATAAATATACTTACTTTTGCTCAGATAATATAGTTTCAAAAACGTACCTGTCTCAAAGAAAAAGTATTTGATTAAAAACAGAAGGTAGATTTGCTTGTAATTTTTGATTTCCGCTCAAAGAAAGAAAAAAAAAAATGCTGTAATTAATCCTATCTTCACATTTATAGATGAAAACTTTAACTGATTATATAGATTAAAAAATAAATAAATAAATAAATAAAATAACCTTGAGTTTAAATGAAAATTATATTTGTTTAAGAGAAGTTGGGTATTTTATTGTTTGATGGTCCTTCTATTAAAATTGTAATGAAGTAACTTCTATTATATAAATTGAAATATACTTAAATAAAAGATTTAAATTTAATAATAACTTTCAAAATATCTCTTAGTAATAATTTTTTTCTAATATATCTATATGCGTCTGGAAGTGACATTATTATTGTTTATACTTTTTATTTCTATTCATTAATCACGCATGATCAATGTAATGTATTGAATTGTTGATAGAAACAATAAGTTAATTTATTATCTAAGTTAACGAATATTTTAAAGATTGTCTTTCCCATAATTAATAGTTCTTTGTAAGTCATGGGAGCGTAGTGCTCAAACTGAACGTGATTTGTAATAGATGAGTCAAATACATTCATTCTCAATACAATTAAACTAATAACGCGTGGAAATTTTAGATACATTTCAAAAAATGCCTCTTACATACGTTATTGCACATAATATTTCCTACATAGTTTTCTTTTTCTTTTTGTAATGTAGCGTTTAAGGGAAAATTATTACAAACAGAAATCACTAGCTTTATAAATATTTCTATTAAAACCTCTCAGAAAATATTTTACCTTAATGAAAACTGAAATATTGTAGCATTTTTTTTTTTTTTTTTTTTTTTTTTTTATGTGTTCATTTAAATATGGATTTAAATATGGAGTTTTACACTTAAATTATAATTTCCACTAAAAAAAAAGTTTTCTGTAAGTTTTAAATTAAGATGATTTAATTTGAAAAAAAGTAACAAAAATGTGAGTTATATTCTAAGTGCTTTCTTCTATTTTTACTTTTTTCTTACTCATCATTCCAAGCAAAATTTCGTAATGATATTGAAAAAAAAACCAAGGATCAGTGATGGTTTTAAGATTGCCCCAATAAAATTTTTATTTATTTATTTTTAGTATAGCCGAGAAAAGCTGACGCCACGTTCGTTGTTGGCTCATCTTAAGCACCAATCTTTTAATATAATAATTATTTGTATTAGTTTCATACAATAAAGTAAAGGGGGGGGGGCGAATATCATTTGTAAATAGTGATTTTAAACCTTTTACAAAGTAATAAACAATAAATTACATTGTTTTTATGTAGCTTGTTGCGGTATGCATCTTTCTTTTGCAAAACCGAAAACTTGCTGTGAGTTTCATTGATACAAAATATTGATCTATGAAGATTTTTTTTTTTTTTATCGTATTATTTGGTCACGTTCATAATTCGAATTTCTATTTCTGCGTTTACTATGTAGTTCATGATTAGACGAATAAATCTCGGTTTTGAAGTTTCACAAATGACATTTAAACTAATCTATAATTTCAATAAAGTTTTTCGAAATGGTGTACGAAAAAAAAAAAAAAAAAAAAAAAAAAACTCTATAAATATCACGAAGAAAAAAAATAGAAGCAAATAAGTTAGTTTTAGCGCCAAATTGTAAAATACTGATATCCATCTTGGCTCGATCGGGCCAATCTTAACAGGTAAATTATTAGGAAATAATTTTTAAAATATACTTTAACGATGAATAATTTTTGTTCATAAATATATGTATGTATATATGTGTGTGTTCATTCTATTTTTTGCAGAAAGATACGTATGAATCTTAAGAGACAGCAGAAAAACCAACAACCCACTAATAGTTGTTCTTACTACTTTAAAATTAAGCGTATATAAATTAGAGAGATAAACATTGCAACTTTTTTTCATGTACATGTGAAAATCTTCATTTCAATACAAATATTATCAAATGTTATTCAAAAATTATATATTTATCTGACATAAAGGAAGAAAAAATTATTTTTTAAATTTATATTGATAATTAAAAAAAAAAAACACTTTTCCATAAAGTTTAATATCATAAAAGTCGTAATATTTGAGCTAATAATTTTTAATTAAAGCATCATAAAGTTCTTCACCTTAAATATAAATAACCTGTTCTGGTATTTTTCCATTAGACGACAGCTACTTTATTGAACGCATTTGGCGATTCGTGCACAAGGTGTTCATTTAAACTTATGTCCTCGTTAAGAATAAAAAGTAAATAAGATATTTCTAAAATAATTCGGTTTGAAATTATTAGGATTGATAGTATTATTATATTATTATTAATTTATTTATTTTTTAACTTTACTAAACTCCTTTTAATTATGTTTTAAGTTGCTCTGTAAATCAGCTAAATATTTTGGACATCAATTTGTAGTTTATTGTAGGGCTGTGAAAAAAAAATCGACAAAACCCCAATCGACAGTCGTCTAATGGAAAATTACCCAAAATCTAAAAGTCAAATAAACAAAAAAGCCAAAAAGGCATTTTGTACTCTTTTGGAAACTGCTTTATAAAGAGATTCCACTGGCTATTTTGAAATTTGGCTATGATATTTCTCTCCAAGAACGTTTTTTCTATGACCGCGATAGCTATTTTAAACTATAACTTGAAAATATAAATAAATTAGGTCTAGTCAAGAATTTTCCATTAGACGACTGCTGTCCAATATGCACGGGTATAATATGCGCTTTGGTGATAAGAGCCTAAGCGAAATGCGCACACATTTGCGCTTTGGTGATAATGGCCAGGCAAAATGCGCGCATATATGCGCTTATGATGCAAATGGGTTAAAGTTGGGTTGCACAGTTACGTTTGTACTCCAATTTCCATTCATACCTTTACTATGGATCATGTTGTTATGGCGAATAATTTTTGAGTAATAAAGTTTGTCGAATGATATACAAAAACCCTGAAAATCTTTAAAATCGCAAAAAATGTTTTTCGATATGCGAAAAGAAACAAAAATTATCCACAGATTTCTTTTACAAAATTCTGAAATAGATGGCTGGTGTAATGAGGCAATTTTAATGTGTTAATTAATTATTAGAAACATTTATTAATTATATACATACACGTTTAAAGAACCACAAGAAGCTAAAACATTTCTATGAAACAATCTTTAAACTTTTCAATTTTTTTTTTTTTTTTAATTAATCCGGTTCAATTTATGTAACTACAAAAATTTCAAATTTTGTTTATCACTTGCTGCAATGCAACCAATCATCTCTTTTTGCGCAGCATAAATATGAATGAAAAAAATTCCGCATAAAAATGATCAGACACATGATCCTATTGATAACAACAAGATATTACAGATCGTATAAATTATATCCACTTCATAGAAATTTTTTATTACTGTTTTTTAAAGTAAATCAAAAGAAAGTCTTAGATTTAGGTACAGGCATTAGTAGAAAACCATATATCGAGAGGCAAAAAAAGCTAGACTATTGGAAATATTTTATAAAATTTAAATAAGTCTAAAATTGCATGGTATAAAGATGATGGTTAAACCTTTATTTATGTTTAAAAATTACATTTTTGTAGAGTTTAATATCATTACAGGCCGGATATTTCCTGTAATTCATTAAAAATTCACTAAAAATTACATTTTTGTACAGTTTAATGCCATTACAGGCCGGAATATTTCCAGTGATTATCATTAATCAAAGAGTTATAATATGTTTTGTTTTCAATCATAGGTAATATTAACAAACTCTGGCATTTTTCTGTCGGAAGATTGTCACACTGCCACACTATTTGGTGCACTTGGCGTACATCAAACTTTTATTTTAGTTTATACTTTCTTTGTTATCATTACATAATTTGATTATTGCAAAAGAAACGAAATATTTTAAATCATTTCATATTTATATATATAATCGACTTAATACTATAAGCGGCAAATTGGCTCAATCAGTTAAAAAGAAATTGAATATTAAAAGTGTGAGTGTTTATTAAAAATTATATGAAGAAGATTATTTGTATAAATCTTGAAACTGAGACTTGAAAAATAAAAGATCTCTAAAATAATAATTATTATCATAACGATTATAATAGGTGTCGCAGGGGAATAAATATGCAAACATTTTTGCCAATTAATTAAAAATGAAAGTGAAATAGTTCATCACTGATCCTAAAAGTTTTCTTGGCGAAAAAAAAAAAAAAAAAAAAAAAGTATAACAAATCTACCTTCTGTTTAAAAAGAAAAATGAATTACAGATACCACCTCTGCTATTTACATATTTCCTAAGGAGCTTTTCTGAAGCATTGGAACATTCTTGAGAAGATTTTTTTCAAGGAACGAAATTTCTTTTTGGGTTTCTCCTCGGGAAAAATCAAAATGAACTCATCTTCGTCAACTAACAGAAGATATTTCTCCTCACCAGCAATTTCTACAATTCTAAAAGATAAAACAAACATATTATAAACAAACATATATATTTTAAAATCATAGCTCTATAATCATTTTTAAATTTTAGTCTTTCTTATTAATCATAAAAAGTGTTTAATATAGCACAATAACAATTTTAGTTTCTTAATCATGGCATTACTTAAGAGAGCAACCAAGAAGAGGGGAGGGGCAAAAAGAGACTCGAGGTAATAGACCCATTATAAGAGTGCACAAGACAATAGCAACCTTTTTCGGTGGCAAATATCATGACAGCTTGAACACACATGACTTGGTCACATGACAGCTTGAACTACAGGAAGCCAAACTGGCCAAAAGTGAGTTTTTCTCGCCAAGCTCTAAACTCCGCTTTCTCTTGACGCAGACGATTTCTTTCCCTTTTTCTTAAAGTTCTTTTTCTAATTTTTATTTCCCGTTAAAAGTTAGATTGTGTTGAATTTAAAAGAAATTTTATCTCAAATAATAGTGATTAGATGTTCTTTAATCTAAAAAGTCCTAAAAGTTATGTAAAATGAGGATTATATTTAACAGGTAAGATATTTTATATTGTACTAGCAGGCTTTGCCCGCTTCGCTGGTCATTATATTGAAATGATTTCTCAAAATATCATATAAAAAGACTAATTAAAATAAATAAATAAATAAATAAAAAACATTGAAATCAGTCAAAAGCTAAGTTAAAGTTCTCGCTGGTGGCAGTTTTCCCACACGCCACACTTCGAGTCTGGAGAAACAATGCCTTCGGTAGCGCCTTGCCTGCATTTTACTCCACCTTCCTCGCGGGTAAAGTGGGGAGATTTGCAAAATCACATAAAAGTGCATATTAAATAAATTTAACCAAAACCCACACGCCAAAATTTGCCATTCAAAGGTAATTTGGAGCACATTTAAGGTAGAAAACATGTTTTTTGCCTCGAACACCCCTAAGAGGGGGGGGGGGGGAGGTAGGAGTAATTTCACGAAATCTCTTTATAGTTCACGTTCCATACACGTACATAACCGACACATTAAAAATTTGAGATCCTGAGATTATTTGAGGCAGAGTTATGTTTTAAAACATGTTTTTTAGCCCCCACTCCCTGTGTTTCTTTAACCTCATTCTTAAAGGAAAGAAGGGGTAAGGAATTTTGCAAAATCACTTTATATTATCAGTTAGGTACATGTAACTGAACCACACATCAAAAAGGTCCTTCCTAAGATAATTTACTGCAGAGTTACGCATGAATACATGTTTTTGCCCCCTCTCCCCCTAAGGGACGGAAGGATGTAATTTCACAAAATCATTTTGTGGTGTGTGTTGAATACGTATAAGCAGTCCACACATCAAAAATTGCCATTCTATGATTATTTTGAACAAAGTTACGTGTGGAAACATGTTTTTTACCCACCAACCCTCAAAAGGGGGGGGGGTGATAACACAGAATTTCAAATAATCCCTTTGTAGTTTGTGTGTGTTGAGTACGCATAACCAATCGACATATCAATAATCACTTTCCTTATATAATTTGGAGCAGAGTTACTTTTTAAAACATGTTTTCGTCCCCCCTCCACCCGCCTTTAAAGGGAGGAAAGAAGAAATTACACGAAATCCCTTTATAATGCGTGTTGGGAAAGCATAACCACCCCACGCATAAAAAATCGCCTAAGATGGTTCAGAGCAGAGTTGTGAATGGAAAAATGATTTCTCCCACCCCACCCCCAAGGGGGATATGGTGGAATTTTACAACATCCCTTTGCAGTGTGTGTCTTGAGTACGCATAACCAATCTACAGATCAAAAAATCGGTATCCTGAGATAATTTGGAGCACAGTAACTCCTATAATCACACTATTGACTTGAAATTTGGTACACATGTTCATGAGCCCCACAGAATCAGTTGTATAGTTTTGGGTGTGTATTCCGTTTGTAGTTCGTGTACAAGGACACATAAAAAATTTTCTTATCATCACGGCCTATGGGCGGAATTTGTATGTACCGCAATAGCAGCCATAAAAATCCTCCGATTGACTTGCAAATTGGCACACATGTTCAGGCTCTGTATAGAAATAGCTGTATAAATTTTTATGTCTATATTTTTTATGGATTGTGTACAGGGACACAACAGAATTCTTATTATTAAAGCATATTGGATGAATTTCGTTTAAACGCATTTTGACATCATTACTTTGCAATCAACAAAATAAAATTCCTATATATTACTGAGATGCTTAAACGTATGTTTTCTGCAGAAAATATGTACTCCTAGGCTTCCTAATGAATGTACAGGACCATACAAAACTGTTCTGACAATGCAGCGTAATCAACCAAATTATGTCAAATTTTAAACAATTATTCATGAATAATTTTTACTAAATAGTTTTTATTAGTGTATACAATGTTTATGAATCGTTTACGGAGACACATAAAAGAATTTCGTGACATTAGAGCCTATGAACAAATTTTTATTTAAGCGCACTTTAAAGCGCTTATGCTGCACTCAACATAATGGAATTAACTTACATTATAAAGATGCTTAAAAGCATGTTTACTGTAGAAAAAGAATGTGTATAGACTTATTTAAGGGACCCCACAAAAGAATTTCGATGACGTACTGATATTAATGAGTTATAATTATATAAATAGGTATATTCTTTTTAGTATATATAATTACTCTGGCTCTTTTTCTGGGATAAATAAAAGAATATCGTACTATTACGGTCTGTAGACGATATTTCTTTGAAGTGTATTTTAACATGGTTACACGTCGTTAAATATAATGGAATTTTATTAGAATTTTTAAAGAATGTTTTTCAGTGCAAAAGTGTGGGCATATAATTGGCGATTGATTTACAGGGTTACACAAAATAATTCCAATATGTTCTATAATCATTTTGCCTGAAATTTGGTACAAATTTTTATGAATTACAGGGAATTAATACAAGACAATCAATTGTTAGGAATACGTATATATACATATATATAGAGGGAGAGAGATAATTATATAAACAGAGATACAGCAGTGGACAATAATGTTTCTGTTTATGTAGCAAATCAATCGAATCAATATATATATATTATATAAAAAGGAATAGGTAAAAATGATCTGTTGTATAATGTGTGATACAAATAGGACGTTGAGGCTCCTGATCTGCAGATCCACTTTCATTATATTATATATCTTGAAATTGATGAAAATTTCAAGAATTATAAATTATAAATCTTTATGTTTTTCCTGAAATTAAAATATTCCCATTTCTTAAATATATTTCATACTCTAACAAAATAATGTACAAAATTTCAGTATTGCGTTATAAAGTAAAATCCTAGAAACATGTTTATATAAATTTCATGATGGATTCGAGCTAAATGTAAATGTGAATGGGTGTATTTATTTACGTTATTGTTGTTTTCCTTTGTACTATGCATGACTTATAGAAAACAAAGTACCTGTATGCTATTTCCCTCGGAACACTAGACATTGGAATGTGATTAAAAAAAAAAAAAAAAAAAAAAAAAATGACTTCTCCTATATCCGAGATATTTTATAGTACAATGGAAAATATATATATATACATATGTATATATATATATGCATCACTTTATTAATGCGTATTTTTCCTCTCTCAATAAACTTTTTTTTTTTTTTTGTTTTGGTTTGTTTGTTTGTTACCGACTACCACAAGCAATGGAAAAAATATATTCGGTCAAAAATTTAGATATTGAGTTTGTATCTCATTTATATGTTATAAGTTCTCCTGAGACCAAAAAATCTATTTTTGGCAAAGAGTCAGAATGTATATGTATGGGGAATTTTCTGACTGTCATATATCTAAAACAAATAAAGATAGAACAACGAAATTTCAGAATTAAGATTAGGGTACATGTAATTTTGACACTTTTTAGTGAAAATTGGAAAACCAGAAGTGGGAGGATAAATCCGTATCGCAAATGAAACAAAAAAAAAAAAAAAACTTCAACGACTTTAAAACTGCGATCTAAATATTTTCTAGATGTACTTTCGTATATAACTGTTAGTTTTCCGTGAATAGATCAGTTTGCCAAGTTTTGGTAAAAAATGAAAGTGAGACCGAAAAATAAAAGTCGTTTAGCATGTATTACTTGGCGACTATGGGAAAACTGAAATCTGTGTCGATTATGCAGGTCAGTTTTAAATCTTCTTTTATTCAAAAAATCTATCAGATCTCAAGCTTTAAAATTAATTTAAATGTTTTATATGTTGCGAACTCACTTTTTTTTCTCTAGTCCTAAAATCGCTTGACTTCATTAACATAAGGCAGAATTTCAAAAATTAATAACTCCCTAATTTCAAAACATCATTTTAAAATAGCTTTAAAAAAAAATCCCATTTTAATTAATAAAAAAAGAAAAAGAAATCTTCCAAACATATTTCCATCAAATATTAGTAAGAACGATCTCGCTTAAATTAGTATTCTAAAACAAATCAAATCAATAAAACATAAAATATAAAATAAAGTAAACCGCATGGAAATTGAAGTGTTCATTTGGAAATTTTACAGAGAAAAGTATTGCTTACTTATAACCACCTTCGACTAAATAGAATTCATCAAAAAACATTTCCTGAAAAATAGATAAATAAGAATAAGAATAATCGTAATAATAAGATTTTTTAATTTCAATAATTTTCACTTTTGTTTATTATGAGTAATAATTAAAAATGTTTGTTTCAAATAGATTATGGTATATTAAAAGGCTGGAGCTAGATTTTTAAAACCGAGTAAAAACTACAACGTCTAGAACGCCAAAGAGAAAAACTCGGGAAGCTTACAGTAGCATTCAGCCTGCCACGAACCACGATCTTTTGTGATGTGTTTCTATTCTATGTGTTTGAGTGAGCACAGTACCGTCTGAATGCTTTGTTCGATTGAGTTGAAATTTGTTATGTATGTTATAAGCCAGCATTGCACGAATCCAATTGATTTTGGTCAACCTACGATTTATATATATATAAATTATATGCATTGAATAGCTAAGATATATTATAACATTTTAAAATTTGGTACAGAAATAGCTCGGATATTTCTCGCCAAAGACTTCAGTTACGCAGTCACGATAACCATTTTAATTGAGCTCCAAGGTAGCCAGCCATAAATATTAAAACATTGCCAAAAAAGCCCTACGCTAATGCTGTAAACACTAGATTAATATTTATATTAATTAATCGAGACTATACTAATTAATCTATGTGAGAGATTATGATAATATCAAAGAAAGCTGAATCTCTAGACATCAAATTATGAACTGGTGGAAATATTAGCTTAAAACTGATATTAGTAAACTGTATTTGAATTACCTCGTTGGGAAACATTGCAGATGCACCAAAAAGCTTGCTTTGAAACATTTTAAGCAATAAATAGATAATCAAATCTTTAACGTGAAAAATAGCTCACATACAAAGGTTGAAATCGATGAAAGATTTAAAAAATTTCCTTGTGTAACAATAAATTTCATGTCATAGACCATTGTTGGAAACAATTTAATTAACCATTGTTTAAAAATGAAATCATTGTTGAGATACGCGGAAAATAATAATTAAAACAACAATGAATTTAACCACTTGTTTACTTTTTCAAATTCTTATTTGAGAATTATCCAGTATTTAAGACATGTGAATTTCCAATATATAATATGAAAACGGGATAGCTGTAATATAGGACACCCTTCGCAAATTTTGAAATTTGGTGCTAAAATAGCTCGGGCTCATTTCGCTAAATAATTTTATTTCTGTGACCGTGATAGCTAACGAAGCTCTAACAGCGTGTTAAAAATATGAATGAATTATAAAGTACCACAATATAATAATAATAATAAAATAATAACCTATATAAATAATGATAAGTGTCTGTGTGTGCAAGTGTCTTTTTGCACTCTGGTGCTCACACTACTGATCGCAGAGCTAGAAAATTTGGCATACGGGTAGCTGAGATACTGTAGGTCAGAGCCCTTGGCCTGTTTAAAATTATCAAACTGATATGTACATATCTTTAGGACTAATTACTTCCAATTGGGATTAATATAAATACCTAAAATAATAAATTCCGACAAATAGAAGGTTTTAAAAAAAACTTCACTCGTGGCCCTAGGTACAACACCCTCATTGTACCTGGGGCCAGACCTCATTGTACCTAGGGCCATTCTCTCAAATTTAGATTTCACTTTGTAATGAATAAAAAATAAGCATATAAACATGTATTTTATAAAAGAAACAATATCAAGTAATATATTTATTTATCATATAATAGTTATCATGTTGTTGCCTTAAGTTAAAACCCGAAAATTTTCACTTTTTTTTTTTTTCTTTGGGGTATTCTAATAGAATGTTTTTTTATTTTTTATATATATTTTTTTCAATTTATTTATTTATTTATTTATTTATTTTTCTGGTGTGTCTCTTGGATTTCTAGATCTCTCTGGTTTTCGGCCACATCTTTTCTTTGATGTGGGAGGTTTTGCTTTAGGTAAAGGTTTTGCTTAGGTTCGTACCTGTTAAAGCTTAACACACGAAAAGATGTTAGACGCTGAAGGTTTCGAAATTTCAACAGGACTCGAAACAGAGACATCCAATTCTATCACTGTTGGTTCTTTCTGGAAAATCTTTTTATTATTATTATTATTAATTTATGGAGGGGTCTTGTCTTTCAGTCACATTTCAACTTAAATATTCATCCTCAGTGAATGTGTTTTGATTTATTGGCTATATGCGGGATATACGCAAGCCTGATAGAATGTTTACAGTAGTAAAGGCCGACGGATAGCACGTGCCAACACTTTCAGCAACGTCATATATAGTGATTGGTTTACCAGGGCTTGCCAGCATCCAATTACTATAGGCTGTACTGTGTTTCTTAACATTTTCCCGACCTCTGATGTAGATTCACGTCATAACTCCACCAGTGAGCGTTTCTTTTACAATTTGTATGTTATTTGTTTCTAAAAAATATACACAATATTCATATTTGTACAATCAGTATACTATGGATGCAAATATTTTAATTAGAGAGAGAGTATGATTATAATGCATATCCATTTGTAATATAAATGCGAATATGGAAAATTTTGTTTTGAAAAATTGTAACTTATGAGAAAAACGCCCACAGGCGGACCTTACTGTCAAAAAGACAAAAACATGCGGTCGCGAAAGTGTTAAATGGTCCAAACACACTGGCCCTAGGTACAAGGCAACTATGTGGCCCTAGGTACAAGTTTTGGTAACTCCATACAAAATGCCCTCCACTAAAAAATCCACATGCAGAGAGGACTAAGTAAATATCTCATTTATTACTCAATATAACAAGCAACATTATACACTAAAAATGAAAGAAAAATATTTGATTTGCCTTTGTAAAATAGCAAAAGAGATGAGCTGCAAAATTTTACTTCAAACCATGTAAACTCGTTTTCTACATGTAACTTGTCAAAACTTTCTCTTCAAAAGTTCCAAAGTAGTTGTAAAAGTAGCAATTGGTGGTGTTACTCGCCCAATGGAGTATTAAAACTTAAAATTAAATATTATTCAAATAAAGTGGGGTGGCCCTAGGTACATGATGGCCCTAGGTACACGGGTTTCCCCTATACAGTTGAACCTCGTTAACGTGAATCTCAAGGAGATGAAAAATTTGTCCATGTTATCAGTAGTTCATGCTATCAATAATTAATCTTCATATAACTAAACTAATCTTCATTTTGACGGGCATTGTGGAAACTGTTAATGTTAAAAGTAATTCACGTTATCAGTGTTCATGTTAACGAGGTTCGACTGTATAACTAAATATAGTAATTGTATACTGTATAGTTAGATGATTAGAAATCGTATGAAAAACCATATTTTTCGCATACATTACGCAGATCAGAAATTCAAAGCAATAACTTTGCATGAAATATTATTCCATTTATAAGATCTCTTATCCAGGAAATTCTGAAGTTTAATGTTGTGAAATAGAGGCATTCGGGAAATTCTGATGTTAAAAATTGACGTTAGAATAACTTCTAATAAAACATCAAAAAATGCAAATAATGTCAAGAGTTTTCTACGGACCACCAAAATGTTGACTATTAGCAGTCCATGGACCACTTGTCTGTAGGTTTGATTGAAAATCTTGTTTTCTAACTGCATTGTGAGGAAAGATTTCATTCCTTGTATGTATAAAGAAAATGCAGTGAAGTTATTTTAAATCCTGAAACATACACATGTATGTAACTATGTCATCTATATAACAAATCGGGTGCGGGACAAATAAAATTACCCAAGATGTTTTTTCTTTTTAATGTTGTGGGAGAAATGTTTTCGAAAACAAGCACATGCTTCTTGTACCTATCGGGTAATCAAGGCTGATTCTAGCCGCTGACCTTTGAGCGTCTGCAGTCACTGTTCCCCCATTTTATTTGTCTTCTATTAGATCGTTTTTGAGAATCAGCGAAGTAAAAAAAAATTAAAATTTGCATAATAATAATAATAATAATAATTATATATATATATATAATTAAATTATAAAAATGTTACATAAAATGAGTAATGGTTAAAAATTATAAAACAAATAAAACTATATCATAAACGTTCAAAAATTAAATTAATGACAAAAAATTAGTTGAAAATGACTAATTCAAGCATCCTGTTTTAAAATTCATAGATTTTAAAAGTATGCGATAGAATCAAGCCTATCGAACGCAAAAGACCTCGAAGGCCACATTACAAGTGCATTTCATTTAGGCAGACCGCATTCTGTATGTATAAAGTGTATATATACATTATACTGTACGTATAATGTATATATACATACACATACTAGGTTACTGATGCCCTTAGTTCTGCATTAACTAATATTAAATAGATAATTGTCATAAAATAACCATATGTTTGTAAGAAGTATATTTAAATAGAGTGGGGAAATATTTCTTGAAAAAGTGGGATCGTGGAAATCCTAATATATATATATATAGCTGATCTTGCACACTACAAGAAATAAATATATCCTACAAATATCATATCAGCTAATATCACTTTCATATAGAAGAGAAGGAACGAATTTTGTTGGCTTTTGTACTGTTAATAGAAGATAGCATTGCATAAAATTCTGAATTTCGTCGTGAATCCCAAAACTTTGTTGGGCGGGCCAATTTTGGCCCAGTGAGCGGCAGATGGATACCACTGCGACAGATGATACTCTACTATTAAGAGCACTGCGGAAAATACATGACTATTAAAACGCAAATAAAGCCACAAAAGGAAAAAAAAATGCAGCACTAAAATCATTCCTTCTTTCTGCTTCTGAAAACTAACCAAAAACTGCCACAGATGAAAAGTTATAATTTTTTTTTTTAATCTGTTAAAAAAAAAAAAAATAAATAACAATTTTAGTAGACTTTATTTTCAGCTGAAATTTTGTAATTTTTAGCCGCCCTGGGCGATCGCCCCCCCCCCCTAAGCACGGCCCTGCCTTCGATTGCGACTTGGAATTGAGTTCAGCACCTTACGTCTTCCAGGTTTGAGAGCAGAACCACTTGCATGCCGGTGGGCACAGCAGGCATAAATTCTACTACTTAATCCAAATGATAAGAAAATGTATTAACGTAGATAGCCTTAGCACATTTTCTTTATTGTTTGGAAAAGTGAAAGAAATGTTTTCGGAAAATTAACGGCTATCAG
The DNA here is from genome assembly GCA_963930645.1 of Salticus scenicus. Taxonomy (NCBI): domain Eukaryota; kingdom Metazoa; phylum Arthropoda; class Arachnida; order Araneae; family Salticidae; genus Salticus; species Salticus scenicus. The sequence continues at coordinate 328,855,169 of OZ005653.1, read as the reverse complement.
TATTAGAGAAACATTACACTGGTCTACATCTAAAAATTTGATTTATTAAGTTTGACTGATTTTTATGCTTTTTAGTGTACTGAACCTGAAGCCAGTTTTCCTGTATCACAAGTAGATCTTTATGAATAAAGGGTATCTATGGACACAGTTTCTTCCCTCCCACCTCCATTAGTATAAGTATATGGTAACTTTTACAGTATGTTTCCATGATTAATTATAATTAATCATTAAAATATGCTCGAAGCTACAGAAATTAAGAAATTGTTTCGGCAGACTCCCTGTATTGGCAAAAAATCTATACGTGATAGAGAAAAAAATGTTTTAATTTCGGTTCAAGCAGGCCAATAAACTTGTGTATCAGTTAAAATTATCAAAGCAACATTACTTTTTTGCTAACAATTTTTTTGTAGTCCTGTGTTATAGAAACACCTTACGCTGAAATATGCAAAAATATACACATATAGCTTTGAGGAAGGATTTCATACTAAAAATCAATGCATTAAACATGAAAGTTACTTTAATCAAATGGTTGCAAAAACAAGTACACAATATATACCACCATCCTCCACCTCACCTTCCCTAAAAAAGAAAAATTTCGGCTTTAATTCTTGTTGTTATACATTATGTATATAGTTTTGAAAAAGTTTATAAATTGCAAATTTTAGTATAAAAAAATAACTTTTTTTTTCTTTTTTAACAAATTAGTAATTTTAGAGGGTTAAATTTCAAAGTTACAGGAAGTAAATTTTATTCTTTACCATAATAATAATAATAGTAAATAAGTAAATAAATAAATAAATAAAAACAAAAAATGAAAACTTAAGCCTATTTTTGTTTTCTAAGTAACAGATATAAAATTCTGCCCAAACGAGAATTCAATTTAGTAAGACTGAACTTGCTTTAATCAGTCCTTCCATATAAAAGCATGCGGCAACTGTACTTCATTCCTTAGCATCGGTTACTACATCCATTTCTTAAAATTTCTTTGGTATATCTTAACTTAGGAGCTTTTTGGCGGATTTTAAATTTTTATATTCATTTCGGAGCTTTTGGAATTAAAATGGCTACGGCAATTGCGTCAGTAAAGACCTTAGCGAGAAACGTTCGAACTAATTCATTTCCGGATTTCAAATTTCGGAAGGGCTTCTGTACTGAAGCTGGTACATTTCTTAAGCACAATATTTCTTAATTTTATTTAAATTACATTATATATATTATTTATTTATTTTGACATACAAAGAAATATATTCATTTTATTATCTGTTTATTAAGTTGATTTCTTTAGAAATCGACCTATTTTTAGCTTCAATTTGTTTTTGTCGGCATCAATTTATTTTTTTTCGTTGTTAGAAAACATACCAATTTTTGATGAAATATTATAATCTGGTCAGATACAGTGACAAACTTTCAGCTTTATATATTTTAATTAAAAAACAAAAATGTTTGCAGGTTCATTCAAGGTGTAATACAACAAATGTGGTGACAAAGCAACAAAAAAAAAAAAAAGAAAAAAAAAAAAAAACTCATTAACGCACACTGACACATGCATTTATAAAATGACATACAAAATTTCTGCAATCCATTACATACAGCTGTCCGGTTATGGAAGTAAAAAAGTGCTGATTTTCTCTGTATTTTTTTTAAAGAATTTTTTTTTTCTTGAATATATGCGTCAGTGTCATTTAAATGAATGCAAATAATTAGAAGAAGCCTCATACAGACATAAACTGTCAAAACGTATTTCAAATATCATTTTTTACAGAGTGCTCTCAAACATCTTTTGCTTATTGTTTAAATTTTTACCAATTCTATTTTTTCGTTCGAGACAACACTTTTGCTTAAGTATATAAAGTGTTACAAGTTCTTTACATTGTTAAAGTTTTACTATAATTCATCAAGAATTCTTGATATTTAATAAAACGTCTGAAATCGAAAGTGATCGGTCATTTATGGAAATCAGTGTATTGCATTTATTAACTTATAATGGATCTAAGGGTAACACCAGAGTAATTCAACTTTAACAAATTTTACTAAATGAAGTTAAGTAAATAAAAATAATAAAAATACAGAAAAAAGATTTTCATTATTTACTTTTAAATAAGAATTATTGTACATTTACAGAAACTCTGGATAAACATTTCAGTAATTTGAAAGTTTTTTTTTTTTTTTTTTTTTTTTTTTCAGTGTGTGTAGTACATTACGCATAATGAAAAAAATGCTTAGAAAATTTTTAATAAATTATTATTATTTCAAAAAATTGCGATTTTTTTAAATTATATATATATATATATATATATATATATATATATATATATATATATATATATATATATATATATTTTGAATGCATTAATGCTAATTTTAATTATGTGTGTGTATTATGTGTATTATGTGTGTCCAATCTAAAGAAAAAACTTGTTTACTTTTTGTGACTTTTTACTTTCTCTTACCCATAAAGTAGAGAAAGTATTGTTTTGGGTCAAATTTTCGGCATTGAATTTTTGTTATATTTATACGTTTTGAAGTCCCCTGAATCCAAAAATCATGCTTTTAATGGTTGCTGTGTGTGTCTGTCTGTTGTCAACATATCTCAAAAAGAAATTCTAGCAGAAAGTCCAAACTTGGTATTCTGAATGTGTATGATATAGGGATGCTACACTAAACTTTTCGTTGAGATCAAGCAAATGGTTCGTGTATAGGGACACCCAAGAGAATTCAAATACATTACGTCTATGGGTGAAATTGCAGGTAAGTAGAGTTTAACATATATAAAGTGCACTGAATCATATGAAACGAATATATATATATTTTACATACGTAAAAACTATGTTTCATGTAGAATATGGTATAGAAATCCTTCACTGTTCGTTTACAGGGCTACACAAAAAAACTAGATTGTGCGACAATACTTGAAAATTGATGGAAGAGTACTTCAGGTTGTGCCGTTTGTTATTAATATAGGAATATTTATGTCCGCCATGTGATGTGTTACACAACTTTCAGAAGAAATACAGTGCTGCAAATATTTAAGCCATAACATTCTTTTTTATTTGTTAATGGAAGTGCTTATTACTATAATATTTTACCATACCTAGGAAAACTCTCAGGAATTGAAATTAATTCCTCATCGTAATGAAATGGGGAGTTGAGGGGGGCAGTAGCCCCCTCACACAGAATTTACTTGTCAAATTAAGCTGTTCCGAAACCTAATTTGAATTGTTTTAACATAGGTTTGCATAACTGTACTCGTTATTTTACCCCTTAATCTCCAATCTGTATGTATAGTGTATTAAATTTCAGGGTAAGAGAAAGTCGTGTGAGTGACACACCAGATTATTTTATCAGTTTAGAGCGTTACTTTCCAGAAACGTAGCCTTTTATTTTTAAGAAGTTTTCTCCAATCTAAGGATAAAAATTTGTTTACTTTATTTAAATAAATAGTTTTAGTAATGGTATTTATCAGTTTAGAGCCTTATTTTCCAGAAACGCTTTTACTTTTAAGAAGATTGTTAATATTATATATTTTTTCTTTTTTGATTTTGAGACAAAATCTTTGCGGAAATGTAGACTAAATTCTTTCTACCTGCGAAGTTCCAAGAAAATGCATAAAGTATTTTCCTTGATGTTTGAGAAAAGGTCTATATTCGAAAGGGTAGTCTTATTTTGTCACCCATCTGTATGTACACTCCTTCTCATATTTATAAGGACACTTTATATTTTGAAATAACTAATATAAAAATAATTGTGAGCAAGATTATACTACGTGCACTTAATATAACTAGTATTCTAAAAACCAAAACTGCTATTATTTTTTTTAATATGAAACAAAATTAATAAAAAATAGCGCAAAATATTTTTTTCTCCGTGTTTTTAGATGTTCATAATTATAGGGACAATCCAGATTTTTTCGGTTTATTTAACTTACTGGCGGGTAAATTACAGTTGACATCATGCGAATTCGTTAACTACTGGGCTAGATTAATTCATATATAAGCCTTCAATTTTTCTTGGACGGACATTACTGATAATTCCTCTAAAAAAAGAACGTTCATGTAGTGAAGTATTATACAAATGTGTTTATTAAGTGGAAGAATAATTTCAGTCCGTCGTATTTCTAATGAAATTCGAAGGTCAAAAATTGCTGAAGGAAATGTGATCAAACGTTAAACTGCTGGCTCGATAGGAGAGAGATCTGATGTAAAATCAGAGTTGTTTTACAGAGATCGAAGACTCATAATTCCTCTTACTGTTCTACTCATAATGATTGTTGCTGAATTTGCTCATAATTTTTAACGAAAGGTTGGGGTTCACATTTATGCATGTTTAAAATAGTTAATAATATGTTAAAATGAATAAAAAACCTGTAATAATCAATAAGCATTTAATGGGGGAAAGAACGTCTGTGTTAAAGTTGAATAAAGACAATATTAAATGGTAAAATGTTGCATTTTCGGATGAAAAACGTTTTATTCTTGATTAATCAAATTGTTTTAACAGTTACTGGCACGATCTGAAATTAACGAAAGTCAGAGCAGATTTTTTAAAGGCAGATATGAATCGGGCATTTTAAAGGTGGATCTATGGTGCTCTGGGGAGCTGTTTCAACTGAAGGCAAAATGAATTTAGTAATTTTTTCTATTATTATGAACATCAAGAGAATATCCGCAAATTTTAAACTTGAAATTCTCAGATTTTTGTTAGATTTTGGGGGGTAATATTATTTTTTTCAACAAGACACATTTTTGCTCTACTTCTAGAGCAATAGAAAATACACTCATGTCCATAAATTAAGGATAATTCAGATTCACACTGAAATCGAACTTTAATGCAAAAATTTCACCTGTAGAAATACCGCAGACATCTTTAAGAATAATATGCAAATTATAGGAAGCCATCAGATGACGCCAATATAATGTTACAATGACGAAAGTTTAAGAAGGGGGTAGATAAGGAATGGGAGCAAAGAAGGAAAATTGTTCACAAGCGTTTTGTGTGCCGCTCAGTGAAACAACCGAATGGTTATTACACAGAGGACGCATGCAGATAATTTTTTACGTGGAAGAATTATCGGCCGACTAGAATGTGGGCGTACTCAGAGAGAAGTATCGGGGGAATTTAGAATCGCCCAAAGTGTCATCTCTAGGTTTTGGCAACGATTCCTAAATGATGGAAATGCTAGTCGACGTTACAGTACTGGTCGGCCCCGAGTTACAATGCCGAATGACCTCTGGTATTTGGCAGTAACTGCCAAAACAGCAGATAAAGCGCAGCATCAGACCTGTCTCGGCAGCTGTCTGCAGCCACGAGTGCCACAGTTTCAAGAAAAACCGTGTATAGACGTTTGGGATATATTGGTCTATATGCTCACAGGCCTGTTAGATGTGTTCCACTCACGGAAATGCACTGTGCCAGTGGTTAATTTGAAGTAGAGAACATGCAATGTGGACAGCGGCACAGTGAGCTTGTTTGATGTTTTCCGACAAGTCCAGGTTTAGCTGGCAGTGTAATTCACGCCAGACTTTCATATGTAGAACGTCAAGAACCCGTTACCACCAAAACAACATCATTGAACGACACCGTTACTGTGGGGCAGGAGTGCTCTTTTTTTTTTTTTTTTTTGGGGGGGGGGGGATCATATTGGGCTACAGAACAGATCTGCATGTTCAAATCGGAAGAATAATAGGATAAATTTATCAGGACATCATTCGGGAACAACATGCACCTTTGTTTAGGGGTGCCATGAGCTCAGAATTTGTGTTTATGGATGACAATGCGCGTCCTCACCGTGCAAGCGTTATACACGGATGCCTACAATCTGAAGCTATCACCTGCATGGAATGGCCAGCATTCTCACCTGACTAGAATCCGATAGAACATGTGTAGGACATGCTTTTCCAACGAGTTGTATTCCGTCAACCACCTCCTACATGTGTACCGGAACTTCGGAGAGCATGCTTACTGAATAGAGTAATCTTCCCCATTTTTTTTCCAATTCTCTATTTAATGGTCTTATTTCAAGTAATCTTATACGACAATTTCCTAAGAATACTGTTTTAGTAAGTATGGTGGTGGATTTTTCTTATCTTTTTAAAACTATTACTCGTTAATTCTTTTCATATTTTTTTTAAAAAAGATGTCAACGGTTATTTATAATTTAGTTATACATTTTGGTTACTGAAGATTTCAGTGGCATTTTATTAATCGTTTTCCTAACTTCATAAAGAAACAGGCAGTTTCTATTCGATGAAGGCACTTTATTCAGCGTCACCTCTCGAAATAGTTCAACAGTACTGTCAATTCGATTAATATTTTCGAAGCAGTCCAATAAAGTTGTGATTCGTATCACCAAAGTCGCTATTCAAAGAATGTACTTGAAACAGTCCAAGAGAATAGTCACTTGTTCCACAAAACTAAAGCAAAGAGCATCAAAACTCTACAGAACAGAAATTTCGTTGATCCACATCCACAAATAAAGATGGAACACAGTCTCAAAACTGCAATCGCTCAGCATTCTCTGAACAACACCGACAGCCGCAGTGACTACACACTCTCCACAGAAGTCAGGTTACTTCTGTTTCTGTTCATACCTTTTGGCGATGGGGTTTGCTGTTAGTTCTATCCAGAATCCCATGGGAAGCTCTAAATCTCGGTTCCTGTTTAATATAAAACTTCGAAAATTTAAAAACCCTAAACTATCTTTTTTTTTTTTTTTTTTTTTTTTTTTTTGCCAAATTGGGTCGTCTAGTCTCCGAATTCGACCTCACTGGAAGTCAACGAACTGTCCCTTTATTTTCACTTTGACTGTAAAACTACTTTTACTGCAACAGGACAATTCTTGCGAGGGAATGTTTTAATCCTTTGTAACAATATAAAATTTCGACATTCACCTTTATATTTTGATCTTCATTCACAAAAGTAAAGGTCGTAAAAAAAAAAGGGGGGGGGGGAGGTTCAATTGTCAAGTTTTCTTGCTAACAAATTTTCACTGTTTTTAAATTATTGGTACTTTTTTACCACAACTTCCAACTTCCTCCCTCTCTCCAAATAATGTCTCGGACTCAGTGGCCCTCAGGCTAGTATTAAACAAAGATAATGAACAAAATTCGACTCATTTCTCATAAAGGTTTGCCATCACTGGTTTAGAATTTTAAATTTTTACGAGAATGTGATTACAGATTCTTTCGTATTGAGTAAGACATTATCGAGTGTGGAATTGAAATAAATTCTGAAAAGAAATATCCTGGGCACTCATTTCATTATATATTTAAGGGAAAAAAAAACAAAAAAAAAACATAGCTACACGGACAGTAATCTAAACACCCATGCGGGCCGTCTAGCTGAGCTCATTAGCTTCAATGTGAACAAAAACGTCCCACGACAGATTACGTCCCGCAACGTAGGAAGGACTTCCTCGCGTGCGTCGCGTGGACGTACGCGAGGCACAATTCGAATTGCCTCCGTTCCCGTCAATTATCGACTTGTTTAAACCAAAGTCAATCCATTTTTCTGGAAGAAAGGATTCGATATGCCTGGTGATCTGTCGCGGTGGGGTGGGAGGGAAGACATCGGATTGAAATGTCACGTAGTCTCGTTAAAAGGGGCGGGATGCCCATCAAATATGAAATATGGATGAAAAGAATGATTTTTTTAGGGATTTCTGTTCTTTCTTTCTTTTTTTTTTTTTTTTTTTTTTCGGGGGGGGGGGGGGGGGACAGACAATAGCTTTACGTTTCGAGCTTTCACAGATTTTAACCCTCATTTCCCACAAGTCAACACAGCATTACATAGAATAAGAACGTATTAAATGTTTATCAAATTCTAATGCTATCGTCAGAAATTTAGCAAATAAATCGATTAAAAAAATCGATTAAAAAAATCGATGGAGAGGCATACTTGCCAAAAAATTTCAATAAAAAATGGGAAGATTTTTGTTGAAAAACCAGAAGATTTCATAAAAAAAAAGGAAGATTTTTTTTTTTTTTTTTTTTTTTTTAATTTCTCTTTGACGCAATAAACAATACAGTTTTACAACTTTAATATTTAGAAGCAATCTACAAAAGCGTTTTATTATAGATTGATTATACTAAATATAGAAAAGTTTTAAATGAAGTTATACCTCTTCAACATTTCGTCTTCGACATATAAATATCTACAAAACAGAATCTGTAAGAAATTTACTTAACAATAGACAAAAAACTTAGTTAGGTTAAAGTATAACTAATTTTTTAAATAAATAGAATATGATTTTTGTGTACGTACATTAATCATACATATAAAAAAAAGTAGCAGTAGTTAATTATCAGTTTCAAATGTGCATAAAACTAACTGAGTATTAATTTTCTTAAATTGATTTGGAAAAAATTTTCCTACCTGAAAAAACTATTCTTCATTTTTTTCCCACGTTTACACATTTGGTATAAATATGACATACAAATATTTAATTTAATTGAGGAAAAATAAACAAATTCATTAAATTCAGCAATAAAGATCTAAAAATAATTACATATGTGAGAAATATTGAGCACTTCCATTGCTTTATTGTTTCTAGAATTGATCATTGATTACAATCCGGGGAAGGGGGGGGGGATACAAAAATAATTACAGATTAAGAAATATTAAACTCTTTCAACTCTACTTCTAGAATCTAATGAAAGAAGTTTAAAATTAATATTATCATTTATGTTGCAGATGGATAAAGATTAGGAAACAAAAGACTTCTGCAGAACATTTGATTGCTGATCACTGGTTGGAGATAAATGAAATGGGGGTGGGGGGCAAAAAATAATTACATCAGCAAGAAATATTTAACAGTTCTATTTCTTTACATGTTCTAGAATCTCATAAAGCAAGTTCGAAATGAATATTGACTTTTATGTTATGGATGGAGAAAGATTGGGAATCGGGAGTTTTCGTAGAACATTTGGGTTTTCTTTTTAAAACGAACGATATCCGCGACTTTTTAAAAAACGGAAGATTTCATCATCTGTCCAGAAGACCGGAAGATACGTTATAAAACCGGAAGTATTCCGGGAAAACCGGAAAAGTTGGCAAGTAGTTTCTTTTAATTCAACAAAGACTGTTTGCTCTTATTTATTTGCCATGAAAATGTAGTATAAGCTAAAATAATAATAATAATCTGGTGTGTGTCATTCACACGACTTTCTCTTACCCTGAATTTCAATACTATAAAGACAGATTGTAGAATTAGATGTAAAATAAATAGGTAGATAAGAGAGAGTTCAAAATAGTTTAAAAATAATCTAAAAAAGGTTCATGGACAGTTTTATTTTACATATATAGCTGCGTGCGTGGGGGGGGGGGGATATAGTTGAACAACCCCTTCTTCAATTATATTGCCTACATTTATTTAAAAAAAATAAAATTCCAGACTAATATTAATTTGCCTCAAAACTTGCCAATCTTGATCAACTTTCCAAGTGGCAACCACATACCCACTTCAAAATACCAAATTTGAATTTCCCACAGTTATTTGTCTTTAAGTTATATTGATAAATGGTATACATACAGATCAACTGCTAAAAATTTGACTTTCGTATTCAGGGGACCTCAAAACGTGATATACAAAAAACGAGAGGAGGCAATCGAACTTTAAAAATACTTTGTATACAGTATGGGCATGATAAATTAATTTTCCATCCAGAGGAATGTTCGTTTTCATAGTATAATGCAGCAATTATGTCAATTACAATGTTATCAATTACAATTCAATAAAAATTACAGTTCAATAAAACAGAACGTTTATTTATCTGTTCATGTTTTATTGAACGCTACTGAATTTCGAGCCCATAGATCATAATGATAAAGAATTTTTCGTTGTGTCCCCTTAATTTTGAATAGCACTGTATATTATCTACAAACTATATACAAATCACGTTATGTACTTAAATTTAGTCTTATATGAAAAACACATAACACAAAACGAAATATACTTCCAGCAATTTCCAAGTGCCCCAATATATCCAAATGAATAATTTCTGTACTACAATTTACGCAAAACATGCTTATTTTGCATAGAAAAAAAATCTGGAGTGACTTCACTGGACTTTCCGAACATTGAGTCATTAACAGTTTTGTAGATAAAGTAAAGAAAGAGGAGTTGTTAAACAAACAAAGGAGAGAAAACCATAATGGAGTGTTTGAGTATTTTTTTCTCCATATATTACACGATGTTTTATTGAACGCTACTGAACTTTGAGCCCATAGATCATAATGATAAAGAATTTTTCGTTGTGTCCCTGTAAAAACCTATAAATGCTAGATTCACCAAAATGCTTACAGTTAGTGCAACAGTGATTTATAATATTCATATAAATTTTCAGCTCCATTGAATAAGGCGTTTAGACGCTATCGCACTTTTAAAAATTTGGCCCCATAGGCCATAATGATAAAGAATTTTTCTTTGTGCCCCTGTAAAAAACTGTAAGTTCTAGATTCACCAAAATCTATACAGTTGGTGCAACTGTGACCTATAACATGTGCACAAATTTTTTGCTCAGATTAATAAGGCGTTTAAACGCTATCACACTTTTAAAAATTTGGCCCCCATAGGCCATAACGATAAAGAATTTTTCCTGGTGTCCCTGTAAAAAAAACTAAAAGTGCTAGATTCACCAAAATCTATAGGGTTCGTACTATGGTGACTTACAATATACGTTCCAACTTTCAGCTTATTCGAACAAAGCATTTAGACGCTAGCGTGTTCACTCACAGACATACACACACACACGAACGATTTGTTTCATCTCAACATAAAGTTTAGTGTAGCATCTCTATATGATACAGATATAAAACACCAAGTTTGGTCTTCCTGCCACTATTTGTTTTTGAGATATGCTGATAACAGACACACAGACGTATTGTTATGTCTAGATTCACGCTGAATTGCTGATAAGTGGTCAACAAACGTTACCAAAATTCCCGAAATGGGGAAATCTTTGGTTCCGATTCTGTCTATTACCTACAAAACTACTAATCTGCAATGTCTAAATCCATCCTAAATTGCTGATAAGTGATCAGCAAATCTCACCAAAATCTCAGACACCGTTCGACAAATTTGCCGCTTAAAATGTTTTTTGACAAACCCTTTTTACTTTCTCTTACCCATAAGGTCTCTTACCTTATGGGTATTGTTTGTAAAGTATTGTTTTAGGGTCAAATTTTCGAACGTGAGCTTTTGTTATATTTACACGTTTTGAGGTCCCCTGAATCCGAAAATCATGTTTTTAGAATTAAATTCTATATAAATTGTCATTTTATTGTCAGAATTAAATTCTATATAAATGTAGGTGCATTAATGAAACGTGAGGTTGAGGGGGGTGGTAGCGCCCCTCACACAGAACTAATTATCATATAAAACTCTTCCGAAGCCTAATTTAAACTGTTTAACATAGGTTTACATAACAGTACTCGTTATCTTACCTCTTAATCTCCAACCTGTATTTATAGTATTAAATTTCAGGGTAAGAGAAAGTCGTGTGAGTAACATACCAGATTATTTCAATTGAGTTGAAAATTTACACACATGCTATAGGTCATTGTTGCACGAAGTGCATAAATTTTGGTGAATCTAGTACGTATAGTTTTTATACACGGACATAGTGAAAAATTCTTTATCATTATGCCCTACAAGCTGAAATTATTCGATGTGCGATAAGATAACGTCTAAATGCCTTATTAGGATGAGCTGAAAATTTATATACATGTTAAAAGTCACCGTTGCTCGAACTGTGCAGGTCTTGGGGAATCTAGTACTTATAGTTTTTTTTTTTTTTTTTACAGGGACATAACAAAAAAATCTTTTTCATTATGGTCTATGGGCTAAAATCATTAGCATCTAAATGCCTTATCCGATTGAGTCGAAAATTTATATACGTACTGTAGGTCACCGTCGCATGAAGCATAAAGATTCTGGTGAATCTAGCAATTATAGGTTTTTACAGGGACACAAAGAAAAATTCTTTATCATGATGTCCTATGTGGGCTCAAATTTTTTAAAGTGCGATTTCGTCTAATCTCCTTATTTGAATCATGCTTCCTGCGATTTAATAGATCGCAGGGAGCCATGTTTGAATGAACTGAAAATTCATACATATGCTACAAGTCACAGTCTCAGACACCCCATAGGATTTTGGTGAATCTAATTCTTATAGATTTTGTACAGGGACATAAAGAAAAATACTTTATCATTGTGACTTATGGGCTTAAATTTCTTTAAATGCAATAGCGTCTAAATGCCTCATTTGATTGTTTTGAAAATTTATATGCATGCTATAAGTAACCATCGTACGGACTTAATAGATTTTGGTGAGTCAAGCACTAATAGATTTTTAGAGGGACATAATGAAAATTTATCATTATAATCTATGTGATCAAATTATTTGAATTGCAATAGCATTGAACTAAACAACATACTATATGATACACCCTATTATAATTTTCTCTTTTGCGTATTTAACGATTTCTCTTACTTAAATTTATTTATATAATCGTTAATTACTTAATGTTCGGAAAGTCGAGTGGAGTGACTTGATTTTTATTTTTAGTTGTAACCATGAAGATAGAACCTTTCTACCTTCATGGTTGTAACTCAGGTTACTCGTTCTTGACGGTAGTGCTGCCATCTACTTGGCAAAGTTAAAAATAAAAGCAAATTTGTCAGATGACAAAATTTGCATATTTTCATTACAAGATTCACAATTATTATTTTTTTTTTTACTTTTAATTTACCTTAATTAAACTTTGATAGAGATATTTAAGTTAAATATTAAGAAGTAAGAGAGAGAGAGAAGAAAAAAAAGCAAAACGTTTTGATAAAAAACCTACTCAATGTTTAAATAGCTTATTTATTGCATATTGACAATTTTTTTTAAATTGTTATTTTAGCTGTTAGTAATTTTAAAGTGTATGTGTGTGTGGGCGCGCGCGCATTTGTGTATAATGGTCTAACATTTTATATTTTTGGCTCACTACATCATAACTTGTGGTCTTTTTGGATCGCTAAATTTTTTTGCTTGGTGTGAACTCTACTTATCTCTACCAATAAAAATGTTTTTGTAAAATTAAAAAAAAAAAAAAAAAAATTATAACAATAATCTGGTGTAGCACCTACAAGACTTTCTCTAACTGTGCATTTGAATACTAAGAAGATGGATTACAGATTAATATGTAGTAAACGTATACGAACGTACCTTAAAGACAGACAAAAATAATTTCAGTTTTAGAAGCATTTTTATTTTACATACATTCCGGTGTGAGAGGAACTCACACACTGTATATGTTTCATCAACCATATACAATGTTTGACTGACTTATAGAAAAAATGGTTGCCCAGAGCAAAATGACTAACTAAGGGCGCCCTTCGACCGTACCATGCAAAAAGTGAATTTTAGATATATGTAAAGTAGTTTTAGTTTCAAAACGCAGCTTATTTGGAGGCCCTCTTGTGACTAGGGGCCTAGGTGCTTGCACCATTTGTAGCGTGGTAATTCAAGCCTGAAGTACAATAATTATTTTGAAAAAGTTAGAAAAATCTACATCAGGATTATTGAAGAAGAAAATTAAATTTTAAAAACAACTTTTACTGTATGTAATTAGAAGAAAAAACAAATATATTTCTCTCTCTTTTCATATTATTAAAAGCCTGTGATTAACAGTTATAATTTATCAGACTTTTTTGCAATTTAGTTTAATTTTAAAAATGAAATAAGAAAAAAAAAAAAAAAAAATTGAGTATTTTAATTAAGCTATATTTTTGCATTAATTATCATTTTTATAGGATTGTAACATACTTATCTACTGTGAGATGAATTACATTGGCTTTAAATCCCAGGATGAAGTCTATTCTCAAAAACATAAGATATTCTTTGATTGTGCTCTCGAGAGTAGATTTTGTTAAACACAGAATTTTTTACACACGACAAACTACAGCAATTTTTCTTCATCTTGAACGAAAAGCTTAAAATGAAATTGGCACTTGAAAAGTGCCCACAACAAATAAAAATCTAGAGTAATTTCATACGACTGTACAAAGATTTATGGGACTGAGATGTTTGCGACAACCGAGAAGTGGGAAATTTAGGTTGTTGCTTTAATAGCCATATCTTTTTTAATTATGCAGGTATCAATATAAAATTTTTTTATGAGATATTAACAAGAAGTTCAAGAAATATTTGATGCAAATTATTTACTCATATGTGTTTCAGTTTTTTTATAATAGCACTGTAAACATATTTTACTCTTAATGTTTTTTTCCACTTTATTCACTTTGGTACACTTTTCTAAAAAACTAATGAAAATTTCACCTTGAAATCATGTATGATGATAGAAAATACTTTTGTTTATGTACTGAATCTATTTTATGTTTTTTTTTTTTTTTTTAGAAATATAAAAAAATGGCAATTTTTACTTATTCGAAATATATACTTTTTAACACATATATTTGCAGTTTTTAAAAAATATCATAAGGTTTATACATAAAAAAATAGGTTCACTATATGCAGACACTTATTCTACTTCCCTCTAAATTTCAGAGAACTACTTTCAACAGATTTTTCACAAAGTGTACCAATATACAAAAAAATGACATACTAAGAAAAATGCAAAAAACATTTTAAGCCCTTCAAGTTATAATGTTCATATATAATTAAAGCATTCCTGCCCCATAGTCATTTTGTCATAACACTTTTATTTCTACATGTTTTTTCTGTATCTTTTATTTATTCATATAATACACTCAAGTTCAGTTTCTCTGCACTTTTAACAGAAGCTTTTGTTAACTGATTGCCATGGAACTTTCTTCTGCCAAACTTTTTCAGTCGAAGCATGATTTAAAAAAAAAAAAAAAAAAAAAAAAAAAAAAAAATCTGAAGCAATAAATTATATATATTTATAATCTGCAGAATCTGTACTATTTTTTAAGACACTAATTCAAAAATCGAAATTTTGAAGGTATTTTACATCCCAGTCCCCTTCATGCAATTACATGGTATTAAAAAAATTCCAAAAGATGTATAATTCAGTAGATAAACAAAGGGTAAATTATAATAGGGTGTGATGTTTGGATTTTTCTCTACAAATTTGTATGTTGGAACTACAAAGCATAATGCAACAGGAGATATTGTGGACATCCTTGTAACAGAACTAGAAGTGTGAATGAAACACTAAATCACATTTCAAATATTTTGAGGCCGTAGACCATAATTAGAGTTACCAGATTTATCTTTTAAAACTCTTTAACATCCACTGGTTTCGCACTGAAACCAAGCATTTAATAGCATTTTTTAATGCAACACTTTTTCTATATTTTTCACTTGTTTTAATGGATTATTAAACTTTTCTCTCTTCTCTGTTCAATAGATAGCAGCACTGCTCCGAAATTTAACAATGTTTTAGAGGAAAAGTCACTTTAAATTTCTTGGTTGGAGCTAGTGCACCTAGTTACTTAGGTGATGCGATCATGCCTAGTTTTTTCACCCGATGAAAGACTGGGCAATTATTTTGACCTGAAACAACAGTTGAGAGTTTTTTTTGCAACTCAGTGTTTACTTACAAAGTTATTTATTCATTAAATTCCATATTATTTAATTTAATCTGGTTAACATGGATGTTTCAAACCAAACATTTCTTGAAAATTAAAATTACTAATTTAATTTAGAAATTTATTCATCAACCATGAAAGTTCATTTCAGAAAATTTTGGAGTGGAAGGCTGATTTTTTATACCAACTATGTGAAAAATACCAGAGCCGGGAATCGAACCCGGGCCTTCCATTTATCTTTTTAAACTCTTTAACATCCATTGGTTTCACACTGAAACCAAACATTTAATAGTATTTTTTAATGCAACGATTTTCCTATATTTTTCATTTGTTTTAATGGATTATTAAACTTTTCTCTCTTCAATAGACAGCAGCAGTGTTGGGCATAATTGCGGAAGGCCCGGGTTTGATTCCCGGCTCTGGTATTTTTCACATAGTTGGTATAAAAAATCAGCCTTCCACTCCAAAATTTTCTGAAATGAACTTTGATGGTTGATGAATAAATTTCTAAATTAAATTAAAATTTCGTGGTCTGTTGGAGTTGTGCAATGAATATTAATGTCACTTGATATCAGGGTTTAAACTGCCATTAGTTTTTTTAGCTTTTTGCTAAAAGATGTTGTATTTTGCTAAAATATGTCTGTAAGAATTTTGCTAAAAAGCTAAAACTAGATTATTTCATATTATATCTTTAATTTTTATTAAAATATTTATGGACCAAAATTACAAAACACCAAAAATATTGGGAATCGTTATGTTACTTATTATATCTGGATTTAATTTTGACTTCTAATGGTTGAATTATATGTCAGAATTCAGAATTTGCTTGATAGATGTGTTGTTCTCAGTACTAGTATTGTGTTTGTTGAAATTGAAACAAAGTTTCGTTGATTCTTATTTCTTAAATCACAAGTATGGACGATTAGTTAAAATCATCAGTGAACAAAAGAAATAGAAAACAAAATTGGAGATAAAGAAATTTAGGGAAAAAAAAAAATCATTCGTATACAAAGAATGAAATTAATTCTCGAAAAGGCTAAAATATTGTTAGTGCATTTTAGCTAAAATGCTAAAGTAACTCTTTTGCCAGGTTAAACCTTGCTTGATATAGCTGTGTTTAGAGGCTCGGTGACTTTGCCGACAAATGTTACGTGAGAAATGCCTAGCTGGTAATCAGCCAGGGTAGCTCAATAGTTTGAGCATTCGCCCGTAAAGCCAAAGGCCCGGGTTCGATTGCCGGCTCTGGTATTTTTCACATAGTTGGTATAAAAAATCAGCCTTCACTACAAAATTTTCTGTCATAAAATTACTAATTTTGACATCCTTATACAAAGTATAAAGTATTGTAATCTCGATTTGTGAAATGAATTTTGTATCTTGCATAGCTCAAAAACGAATGATCGTAGAATGTTGCAAATTTAAATGTGTGACTGTCATGATATCTAATTGTACACCTGAAACTTTGGTCTTAATAGGAGCTCACGTTTTAGAAAAATCTACAACTTCACACGATTTTTCATGACGTCTGTATGTACGTATGTGTATCTTGCATAACTCAAAAATGGTTGAGCATAGAACGTTGCAAATTGGTACACAGGTTTGCTATAACATCTAGTTGTGTACTTTCCTTTTTGGTTTTTCTGTGACTTTCCATTTTGGAGATATTTATGAAAATTATATTCATAATGATTAAAAATACAAAGGTTTTGGACATTATATATGACCTACCATCATAGAGATTTCCAAAGAAGCCAATGATAGAGCCCATAATAATGATATAAAAATTGTCATCATTTTACGTGCAGAAAATCATTCATAAAGACATAAGCAGGTTTTAGTTGATGAATGCATTTTATTAAATAAATATTCAGCTCATAGATAGAGCCCATAATGATATTGTTATGGAAGTTGTCGACATTTTTGCATGTAGAAAGTTATTCAGAAGATATGTCGATTTTACTCGACGAATGCACA
Source organism: Salticus scenicus (assembly GCA_963930645.1). Taxonomy (NCBI): domain Eukaryota; kingdom Metazoa; phylum Arthropoda; class Arachnida; order Araneae; family Salticidae; genus Salticus; species Salticus scenicus. The sequence continues at coordinate 328,837,639 of OZ005653.1, read as the reverse complement.
TTATTTAATGAATATTCAGCTCGAAGATAGAGCCTGTAATGGTATTGTCATGAAAATTGCCGACATTTTTGCCTGTAGAAAGTAATTCTTAAAGACATAAGCAGGTTCTAGTCGACAAATGTGCTTTAATTAATGAATATTCAGCCCGTTCATAGAGCCTGCAATGATATTGTTATAAAAGTTGTCAACATTTTTGCGTGAAAAAAGTAATTCTTAAAGACGTAGGCAGATTCTAGTCGAAGAAGGAATCTTATTTAATGAATATTCAGCCTGTAGGCAGAGTCCATAATGATATTGCAATGAAGTTGTTGACATTTTTGGCGTGTGCATGGTAATTCTTAAAGACATAAGCAGGTTTTAGTCAATGAATGCAATTTATTTAATAAATATCCAGGAAACTGTTGAATAAAACTCTTTTTGTGTCACAAAAATCAACAATCATCTATTTTTCTCAAAACAATGCAATGAAACAGTCATTCTTACTACAGAAATCAAACATTGCTAAATATACTACAGAGCAGAAATTTTGCTAGTCCAGAAACAACAGAAAATTTCAAAGTCTGAATGGAATTTAAATTCATCGAGAATATTGTAATTAGTTTATTGAATTTTTGAGGTAGTTCTGTGCTAGAAACCAATTAATCATTACAAAGAACTCCAGAACTTCACTCCTATTGAAGTTAGATTTTCCAAAATTTGGGAATCCTGAACTATCATTTTCTACCACATTTGAATGCCTAATTTGATGCTAATCAATGATGAACTTTGTGGAAATGAAAGTACTACCATCTGTTTCCAATTTTACTGTAGTACTGTATAGAAGTAGCATGTAAAGATATAGGCAAGTTCTAGTCTATAATCCATATATATAGAAGAGTACTTCCACTCACTGACTGACTGACTCATCAACACACAGCAAAATCTACTGGAGCCACCGACTCCATACTGGGTCAGATTATAGAACATATAGTGTAAGCACCCCCTAAGACGCGATTTCACAAAATTCATTTCCCAAGGGGAGGGAGGAGGAGCAGAACGAGATTTCACGAAAAACGTCATATCTCAAAGAAAAAGACAGATATCCGTAAAATTTTTGTGCTAAAATATAGCTAACCCAAGTACCTAAAATCAATTTTTGGAATTTTGGAAATTCAGTCCACAAGAGGAGGGTAGGGAGCAAAATGTGATTTTGCATGCACAAAACATGATTTTACAAAAATACTTCATATCTCCATGAAAAAAAAATAACAGATATCTGTAAAACTTTTGTTTCCAAATATAGCTAACATAAATACCTAAAAATCAGTTTCTGGGATCTTAGAAATTTGGCCTCAATGAAGGGACAGGGGGCAAAACGTGATTACACATAACCCTTCATATCTCAAATAAAAAAACAGATACACATAAGATTTTTGCTTTAAAATATAGCAAACACAAATATATGAAAACTGATTTTTACAAAAAAATTGTACTTTTTTTTTTTTTGGACATATAATAAAATATATTTTCACTCGAATAACAAAAATGAAATATTAAATTTGCTTATGTATATGACAAAATGACGTCATTATCAAAATTAAATATTAATGATAAAAATCCAGCATGTTTCTTCAAATTTTGTTTCATAACCTTTTTCAACGTATCTAAATTAAGGTTTCTTTTTTTTTTTTTTTTTTTTTTTTTTTTTTTTTTTTTGGACGCGGATAATACACTTGGCATGAAAGCTAATTCAGCATTATATTAAAGAACTTTATTTATTCATAATCCTGAGTAATTTTTTTAATTTTGATGCTGGAGTAGATAGGACATTTTTCATCAAGGACTCTACTTTCGCGACAGCTACTTTAAGCCAAGTAATCCAAAAAAAATATAAACAAATTATAAAACATTGAAAAAAAAAATTAAAGAAACAGAAACAATAATCATATTAAGTAAACTGGAGTGTAAAGGTTGATATTTTTATTTACCAACTATGTGAAAAATACCAGTGCCATGAATCGAACCCGGGCACCTCCGCTTAACGCACGGAGGTGCCCGGGTTCGATTCCCGGCTCTGGTATTTTTCACATAGTTGGTAAATAAAAATATCAACCTTTACACTCCAGTTTACTTAATATGAATATTCACGGTTGATGAATTCATGAATAAATATTTCTAAATAGAAACAATAATATTATAAATCATGTATTTTTGTTTAAAATGGCGACAAAAATTCAAAAGTCATCAAGGGGCTATAAATAAGTCTATAATAAGTCAGCTATAATAAGTCTGTACGTTGATCAGGTTAGACATGTATTTGTTTATTTTCCTATATACCAACAAACCACTGTTAACTATGAAATACATATAACCATAAAAAATTAGTTGTCTCATACATTAGACAAAGCGCTCATAGCATATTGTAATATTATATTCGGCATGAAATTGTTGTCATTTTATAGTTGACCAGAAAATTTGAATAAATATAGGAAATAATGTGAAAGTAAATATTATGTACAGTACGTATAGTGTTGTTCATATGCAATTAAAATTCAAATATAAAAGGGCTACTTCAATTTTTTCGATACAGTTATCTCATAAACACAAAAACTGAAGCTCACTGGTATGGCATTGTTGCAGGCAATAGGGACACGCACTAGAGATTCTGTGGAAAAGCAAGCCAAGCAATCTTTTGAGCAGTTTTAATGGATTTTCTTTTTCTTCTTTGTTTATGAAGCAATATAGAAAAGAGTTTCCTTTAAATATAGTGACCAGCGAAGCGGGCAAAGACTGCTAGTCTATATATAGGTATGTTATCGCTAAAGTGTAGAAATCAGTTAATGTGCAGATTAGCTAGGAAGCTAGGTAATCTGCACATTAACTTAGGGTGATCCATTAAATTGCAGAAAATTGTTTCTTTTCTCAATTTACCTAGGTAATCTGTGAATTACCTAGATACTCTGCACACTACCGACTAGACACTCGTTAATCTGCACATTACCTACTAGGCACTCGTTAAAGTGAAAATAAGATATTTTGCGGAACAGCAGCAGCGTTTCCAGTCATGAGGTTTTTGTATTTTCCCACATAGGTTGAGACCAATTATAACAATACTTAGTTTCATAATATATAATTAAGATCTTTCATTTAAAGTTAACTAATTTCTTTTTCCCACGTAAGTTGGGAACTTTGCTTATTTTTGGGTATTCAGATGTGCAAATTTACAACATACCATATTTTGGCCTGCTGATTCTAAATCCATAATAAAAATTTTCCCACATACGTTGGGGTTAATGTAAAAATTATTAAATTTACATAGGTTAGGGCAGGTTTCCTTTTTTAGGTTCCTTTACATAATAACAATGTTAACTTTTCAATACATGCTACTTAAAGTAGTTTCCATAAGTTCCCACCACTTTTACTAATCAGACATAGGTTGAGGCCTACATTTTCAAATTTTTTTTTTTTTTTTAACAATCATATTTGTAATTCTCATCTGAAAATTCCAGTATTTAACAAATATTTCAATTATTTAACAACTTTAGATTTTGTAATTAATGGAGCATTATTTTATTTTTTATAATTATTTTTACTATTTAAAAGCTTAATGATTTTTTTTTTTTTTTTTAAGTATGAAACTCCATATCAATTACTATTTTTCTATTTTATTTCTTATTAATTGAAACTCGCATAACAATGCTTAAAAAAAAAAAAAAAAATAATAATTATAATTTATAATTATGAGAAATAAAATCAACCGATGATGACCAGACACTAGCAAAACCAAAAGTTGAGAGAGGGGGGAAGGAGTAGGGAAAGGAAATGAGAGGAGCAAAACTAAAAAGTGGAGGGAGAGGAATTTTCTGGAATTTTCAGTTGAGTATTACAAATATACTGGTTAAAAAAAAAAAAAATTAAAATGTAGACCTCAACATATGTAGTAAAAGTAATGGGAACTTATGAAAACTACTTTAAGTAGCATGTATTGAAAAGTTAATATTGTTATTATGTAAAGAAACCTAAAAAAGGAAACCTGCCCTAACCTATGTAAATTCAATAATTTTTACATTCACCCCAACCTATGTGGGGAAAATTTTATTATGGGTTTAGAATCAGCAGAACAAAATATATGTGGTCAATTTGTGTGCATGAATACCCAAAAATAAGCAAGTCCCCAACTTATGTGGTAAAAAGAAATTAACTAATGTTTTACTTTATTAAAATACCTTAAAAACATCCTTTCATAAGACTCAGCAAATTAATTTCAGGTGCAATCACACCCATCATCAGTGCTAAGTGCAATGATACGTCATTCTCAGTTGAAACATATTTTTGGCGCTGTAGCTCCATGATCTCACTTCACTTCATTTTCCAGGTCGGTTTATTTCTTGCAGTAGTTGTTGCCATTCAGGTGGAAATGTGTAGTGCTCTCGGTCGTTGACGGTTTGAACGTTAGATATTATTTCTATGGCCTCCCTTTTTAGTGCATAGTTATAGTTGTTATATGGGGCTATTTTATTAATATTAATTGAATCAATGTTAATTGGGTTATTGTTGTGGGTGGAGGAGAAGGCAGTAGAGGATTTTCCATATTTCAGATCGGTTCTGTGTTCTTTTTTGCGTTCATTAATTTGGCGTTTCGTCATACCTATGTAGCAAGCTTTTTTCCCATTGATGTGTTCAAAATCTATTTTATATATACCTGCAATGGAATTTTGGGGGATGATATCTTTTTCGTTACGGATATATTGAAAAATATTTTTGTTTGGTTTGATTGGTATATTTATATTGAGGTTTTTAGCTTCGTTTCTTATTTTTGTGCTAGATAAAGGGATGGAGGTAATAAAGTTGGATTTTGTTTTTTGTGCATCATTAATTTTCTTTAAGGATTTTATGCATTTTTTGTAGAGGTTCTGAGCACTACACAATTCCACCTGAATGGCAACAACTACTGCAAGAAATAAACCGACCTGGAAAATGAAGTGAAGTGAGATCATGGAGCTACAGTGCCAAAAATATGATGTTTCAACTGAGAACGACGTATCATTGCACTTAGCACTGATGATGGGTGTGATTGCACCTGAAATTAATTTGCTGAGTCTTATGAAAGGATGTTTTTAAGGTATTTTAATAAAGTAAAACATAAAATATAATCCTTTAGAAATAATTTAATTTGAAATTAGCTTACTTTAAATGAAAGATCTTAATTATATGTTATGGAACTAAGTATGTACCTATTGTTATAATTGGTCATTCCCAAAATGAAAAGGGAAAGGAAACGAGAGGAGCGAAACTAAAAAAAAAAAAATGGAAGGAGAGGGGAAAGCACTGGGAAAAGAGAGAAACAAACATTTGAACTTTAACGATACAGAAGCCGCTAATGTGTAGATTACCTAGTTAAAATGAGGAAAACTCTTGATTCCACACTTTAACAGGTCATTTTAGCTAATCTGCAGATTAGCTAGGTAATTTGGACATTAAAGGAATTTCGAGCTTTAACGGTAACATACACTAAGGCAACAAAAAAAAAAAAAAAAAAAAAAAAAAGAAAGCCGCACTGCAGAAAAAAGGACTTAAATCTTTTTTATTTGTAATAAATTTAAAATTAATGTTTGAAACAAATAAAACTGTCTTGTTTGCATAATACCAAAAGGATGAAACAATACCTATGCACATTTTTAATTTAATAATTCACTTTATTGCACTCCATGAAGTACTTCATAAAAATCTGCATAAAACTATTTTTTTAAACATAACGCAATAACTATACACTTTGTATTCTGTTGTGATTTATTATATGAAATAAACAAGTTATATTTTAATATATGAAATAAAACTATTTTTCTGTTATATCTAAGCAATTTTTTATTAAAAATATGTATTCTGCATTGAGTTAATACCACCTTTATATTCAATTACTGCTTTAATGCGCAATGGCATAGTTTTATACAGTGTTTTAATATATTTCAAAGTGCCAAATATCCCAAATAATTTTTTCTATTTGTGGCAGAGTTGTAGGCTGCAAATTTCAAATCCTCTCCCCTCTCCCCCGCCTTTTTATAGACGGAACATTTTCGAGTGGATCGCGATTAGGACTATTTCCATGTCTGGTAAAGAAGAAATTCTACTATATCCTTTGTGGGATTTCACTTAAAGCGAAAAAAGATATGAATACTTACAGAATTATAGGTTCTCATGGGAATGGATAGGAAATTTTGATAATTTGAAGTGAATAAACTTACTACAGATGCCGCATAGTAAGGTGCATTTTCATCTTGAAATGCTGTTTGCGGAAATGTCCAAGATACCTCCAAAATAGTTGGTCAGGCACCACTTTTATGAAAATTGTGTTTTATTTCGAGTGTATTGATCTCTGGAGCATAAAAATTTGCCCTACTGTTTGAAAAGTTATGCACCTACGTCCCATAATCAGGGGTGGCACCAGCTAGGGGGGCGGGGAGTCTGTGACCCCCCCGTCGGGGCATACTCCTAAAATCTCTCGGGGGAACAAATACAAAATTTTCAGTTTTTCTACTTTTAGCAGCATTTTTCTTTCCTTTTACAAATTTGGAGCATTCCAGTTTTTCCATTCCATATTCCATAGAAGAAAGTATTGGATTATTAAAAATTTTCAGCTTCCAGTTTTCCACGAATATACACATTTTGAGAGTTCCAGAACACGTTTTGACTACGATATTTTTAGAAAACGTCTGTCTGTGACACGATGATCTCCAAAACCACAAGGTGTACTAACAAATGGAATGGTACAAATATTAACCGTAATATTATTAACAGTATTGCAGTTTTTGATAAATACTCATATAATAAACTCTCTTTATGTAGTGCCCCCATGTCGGGGAGGTGGTGTCCCCCCATCGGGGAATTTCTGGTGCCACTACTGACCATAATGAACGGAGAATGTGCCACTGTTTTAAAAATACGATTTTCATAGTTGGTCATATTTTCGTTGTCAGATCTGCTTGTTTTCTTTAGCTCAAAATAAGTTCAACTTGACTCATCAGAGAGAACCAGTTCAGCCCAATAATTAACTAATCGTTTAATTTTTTTTTAGCCATCTGAGGTCTTGCTTTCCTAAATCTCTTCACTAAGAATGGAATTTTTTCAAATTTTCTGTCATTTAAACCTGCTTTGTTAAATAGTTGTTGCACTGTAGTTAATTATTATAGTTTTAACATACATTCATAAATTTTTCATACCATTGTTAATTTATGAATGAAAATAATTTAAGGTAATGTATTTTGCTCCGAATTTTCACCCTACCCTACCCTGAAAAAACTATATACATACATGAATTATATACTTACAAACATATATACACATATGCATATGTACAGTCATAAAATAATAATAATAATTTTCTTCCGCGACTTATTTCACCGTAAAATATCAGCTAATTTACGGCGGAATTTGTCGGGAAAGCAGGGGGGGGGGGATTACATATGACTGTACATACGGTGCAGCCCGAACGAATAAAATACATTTCTAATGCGGCCCACCAAGTGATTTCGGTTGGCCAGGCCTGGCTTAGAGTATATATAAATCTGTTGAAGAGTGAATTACATAATTGAAATGTACAATGTTATTAATTTATTTTGTAAATATAACAGTAAACTAGTTGGCATAGGTGGACTCTGCTCAGTTCCCCATCATATTTATGTTCTCATAAATTTCTAAGGTGAGACATATTATAATCATGTTAAAAGAAATGAATTTAACCAAAGCTTGATACAGTGACAGAATGAAATCCCCGTCTAATAGGCTATCCACCATTCACTTCGATATATTTATCTTATTATAATCTATTAATTTATTTTATCAGGGTCAATTTTGTTGTTTAGTTTTCATGCTACTATTTCCAATGCAATAAAATCCTCAAAATTCATATTTATATGAAAAATTTACAATTTCGCTATGTTGATAAAATCGTAAATTACGAAAATTTCCTATTAGAATATTTGTATTCAATCGTGTTCAAACCAATATCATAAATGTAATTTTGAAGTTGTCTAATGTATTTATGATTCTCAAAATGGAAGTTTATGCTCAATTTTGCCTTATTCTGACATGTTAAGTAAATCGTAAATTCCAAATAACTTAAATTTTTTAAATTGGAAAAACCATAGTCTATGATATTCATGCCAGTATCCTAAATAATATTTAGAAAGTGGTTTGACATCTTTACAATGAAAATATCCCTCAAGATTGACGTTTATGTGAAATTTTGCTCTATTCTGCCATGTTAAGAAATTCGTAAATTTCCAATAACTTACGAAATTTTTATATTGGAAAATTCATAGTCATTAATATTCATGTCAGTGTCCTAAATAATATTTCAAAAGTAGTCTGACATCTTTACGATGAAAATATCGCTCAAAATTGATGTTTATGGGAAATTTTCAAAGTAGCATATTTATAGTTACTGATGTTCATTCTGGCATCAAAACTGATATTTTAAAACTGGTCTGACATTTTTACAGTAAAAAGTTTCCATTTAATGCACGTTTAAGTGAATTTTTGTCTTATTCTCCCATGTTAAGAAAATCGTAAATTTCTAATAACTTACGAAGTTTTTTAAATCGAATGTTGCAAATGAATAGGGTTCTTGCCAGTGTCGAAAGTAATATTTTAAAACTGATTTGACCTCTCTGCGACAATTTGTTCTTGAGGTATCTTGTACACAAACTAACACACTAACCAGTGGCGGATTTAAGGGGGGGGGCTAGGGGGCTGAAGCCCCCCCCCCCCAAAAAAAAAAAAAAAAAAACACTGACATTCACAATTGAATATTGCAATTGTACATTTTTTATTGGTCTAGAGCAACACTTTGGATCCGCCACTGACACTAACAGACACCATACAAATTATCTCATTTTCGGATTCCTCACACCTGAAAACGTGAAAAAAAGGAAGTGAAGTAAAAAAACCGAGGTCAAAAATTTTCACGATTACCTATAGTATGACAGGGAACTAAAAAGTTTAATCTTTAGTAAAGCAGTTGTGTCCCATTAGAGTTTTCCTACCTGTACATACCAATTGGTACCTGTTGTGGGTCAAATGAAATGATAGGTTTATCTGTTTGTTTGTCCATCTGTTCTCTCATTTCCATTACTAATGTTATTTTCATTACCAACTACCATAAGTAATGGAAGTATTATATTCGGTCAAAAATTTCAATACAGAATATTCACCTGATTTTTTTTTTCATAATTGGTCAGTTATATGTATGTGTGAAGAGCCTTCTGACTATCATATCTTCAAAACAAATAAAGACAGGAGGATGAAACATCAGAATTATAACAGGTCTAGTATTAGTATAGATGATTTTATCAAATTTTGTAGAAAATTTGAAAAACAAACAAAAAAAAAAAAAAAAAAAAAAAAACAGAAGTGGGACATTGTAAACTGGAAGTGGGACTATAAGTCCATATCTCATAAACGGCTCTAACGATTTTCTTCAAAGTTGCTATATAAACATCCTTCAAGATATTCTTTTGTATATATTGGTTGGTGACTTCCGGAAAATTGATAGGAGTCCTGTATAAAAAGATTAATCTCAAGTCTTGCAAGTGTGTTTCTTAAACAGCTCATCAGATGTTCTTTCGTATATAATTGTTGGCCTCTGGATACACAGATGAGTTTGCCAAGTTTTGGTGAAAATCCAAAAGTTTATATCTCAAAATTGCCTCTAATGATTTTCTTCAAATGTGCTATATAAACTCCTTTTTAGTCTTTTCCATCTATCACATGGTTAGTGCAGGAAAATTGACAGGTATCCTCATTAAGTCAGTCAGTTTTGGATTTCTGAAAAGTGTTTCCAGAAACAGCTCTACTGATTTTTTTTTTTGGTTCTGTAAACTCTTTTATATATCTTTACCACACATGTATTAGTTTGCTCTTACAGGAAAATTGTTGTTAGGTGTCTGATTTGTTAGTGTGGTTAGAAGACATAAAACTGGAATACCTCTAAAAATAGTGTGTACATAGCACCAGATTTGTGGTTGTCCGGGAGAACAGAAGGACTTATTCCTCTATATCCTGTAATTGAAGCTCAGAGCCTGATTAATGGCCCTCTTCACTTACTGTCGCCGGAAGTCCAAGTCAATGTTATTCTATAGGAAATTTTCTATAGTAATTTATTAACTAACACATATTTTGAAATTCTGTTTTCACATTCAGAAAATTCCCAACTGTTAAATGGACGCACCTTTTCTAAAAATGTATTTTTTTTTTTATTTTTAATATTTTATTTTGACATAGCAAAATGAAAAAAATTCACATATTGAAAATTCGTATTTTGCAGCTTCAAAATAAAATATAAAAAAATATAAAAAGATAATTTTTTTAAAAAGGTCCGTCAATTTAACAGTTGGGGATTTTCAGAATGTGAAAACAGAATTTAAAAATATGTATTAGTTAATAAGTAATTTGTAAAGAAAATTTCCCATTAGCTTCGGCTTCCGGTGATGGTGAGTGAAGCGGGCCCTTAATGCAAGGACATACGGGGGCATGTTCACCAGGCCCCAAGTAGCAGGGAACCCAAAGATAGCTATTTTGTCTTTTCTGCCCCTAAAAATGATAAAAAATGCAAAATTCTGTCATTTTAGCTCAATATACAGGTATATATGTACCTTTGCTGACATTTGCACAGTGCAAGGGGGCCCACGAAAGTATGTGTGCCTGTGCCTCGCGTGAAGTTAATCAGGCTCTGCACGCTATCTTTGCACTTCCAGTCGACTAAGGAAATTATTAAATTTAAACATTCACCACAAAAGAAACTAATTTCACGTTTAAAATACACAAGTATTTGGATATTAAGACAAAATATTTTTCATCATATTACATATGGTGTCTGTGAAGGCACAAAAGCTTATGCATAAGGGTATGAAACTTAATAAGAAGTCACCCTTAGAATCCTCTGACTGCTCCCTTCTAAAGTATTCAGCACATGTCTGGTGAGTAATGAAAGTCCTGTGGTTTTTACACCCTAGATTTTTCTTTTTCTTTTTCAATGAATTTGATATGTTTTTCATGTTCACTATGGTATAGTTTCCATTAAAAATGGTATGAACAGCACTACTTGTTTGTGCATAAAATAATTCGTATATATTAGTCTAAAAAAAGTATTTTCTTAAGCATACATCAACATCAAATGTGTAATAAAATTAACATGCATTTTTCATAATCAATAAAAGGTTTTTTCTATAAAAAATGGTAAGATAAACATTAATAATTGGTTTACAGGATAATAGGAAAATATTTCAATTTGTTAGGAGAATTTGTTGGAGAAACAGTTAATTGTGTTATGCTTTTTTTCTTTCAACAATTTCCAATGATGTTGAAAAGTGTTTATGACTTATTTATGCAGTAATGGGTATGTACAGTTGGAAAATGTTTTATAATCTAGGTAAACTGCATGATTTTTCCTTCTTGTTTATTTCTGATTGTTAGTGCTTTTTATTTTCCTTAACCTGACCCTCTTCTTCACAATCATAGTGCTAAAAAACAGGGTTCCCACTCAATTTCAAAAACAAAATTCCCTGACTTTTCCAAGTTTTCTAGATCTAAATTTATTAAAAAAATAGCTCAAGACAAAAGATAATACAAATCGTGACATAAAAGATAACATAGTACACTTGAAAAGTGACTGTAAAAAGAAATATTTGGGGTTCCCTAAGGGAAAGCCACATTTCTTGTAACCTCATGGTGTCACTAACTTCAGAATAAAAACTGTACATGATCATTTTATGAAACACCAGTATAGATTTGGGTTCAACACATTCTTCAGCTTGCCAATTGTACTCTTGTTCCAGACTTGGTGATGTGGTAGCAGCTAATGCTGTTAAAATTTATTGTACATTTTTATGTACATTTTCTGAACTGCATTGGGCTGCCTCATAGATTAATGACAGTCATGCCTAGGTCTGGCATAGATTAAAAAAAAAAAAAAAAAAAAAAAAACCACTAGCAGTATAACATTTGTAATTGCCAACTGAATAAAACAATTATCAAATGAAAATCTATTTCTGTGAAAATTAAATAAGAGCAAACCCCCGTGTATGATGATTTTAACAAGTTTATGAAGTTCTTAAAATATATTTATAAGAACTACTTTTTGTTCTCCATACCTTAAAAGGGAAAGCAGGGAAGAAAAAATACAAAACACCAAGGCAAAAGAAAGCAACCAGTCAAAATTACAATACAACAAAAAAATGGGGCTAAAGTTTTTTTTATTATGACAATTTAAAAAGTACAAAGGAGCACAAAGCGTGATTGTAAAGGTGACCTCTGTTCTTTGGATTCAATTTACACACACTCACACATAGCAAAGAAACATAAAATATTTTTTAATATAATTTAAGATAGAATTATTGCAACACAACCACAAAATGGACAGAATTGAAAGGGTATTCTACCGCCAGTAAGTAAAAACAAGCACTTTTTGAAAAGTTGTCTGCTCTTTTTTTAGTTAATGTTAGTTAAGAATTATTTTTTAAAGAGCCGCTGGTTCAAAACCACACTTGGCATGCTGTCGGAAGACTTATGATGATAAGGACGGCAGACATACCAAAAAAAGGCACAACAGGCTCTAACAAAATGGAATTCTTTTAAGAAAAAAGAAACCTAAGTAGATGATGAGTTTTAATATACTTTTTTTTTTTGTATAGAACAAAACAAAACTTGAGAGGCTGGGATGACAATGTCTCTTCACAGTGTCTTTATTTTACAGATGTCCACTAATTTTGTTTTCGCCAACCATGCACAATCTGACACTAAATTTATGTGAACACATAATGAATTAAAATTTGAAAAATTAAAACTAAATAAATAATAATATTTTGATTAATATAAATTGAATTATTCCTTCCATTAGTATAAGATGGTGATGGTTGGCAGAAATAAGCATAAAAGCTACACAAATCCAGTTCAGGATGAGGATAAAGGAGGCTCTAGAGATCACTTTCACCATAGAGTGCTGTGGAGAAGGCCATGTAGTCCAAGGCTCCAGGAATGGCTCCAGGACCCTTGAATGGTCCCATGCGCTGAATACAGTATTCAGCCTGATCGGGTGGTAATTCTCTGCGTAATTCTTCGGCAGTAATGTAAGGCTGAAAAACAAGAATTTTTAATTTAATTTTTGTCAAAATATTTGAAATAATAAATATGAAAATATATTAAATAAAAGCATGTGTCAAGCTAATTAAATGATAACATTTTGTTTTCAAGAGTCTGTATCTAGGAGAAATTCAGAGCTAAAAAATAGCCCCTTCACTAAAATCAGAAAAATATAACTAGACTCTTCATAAAAATTCTAAACTTTAAATGGATTCTTCACAAAATTAGTGAAATTAAGAGAAAACCTACACACACACAAATAAATAAAAAATAATCAACAAATGTAAAACTGACCCCCCCCCCCTCCCCCTCACAAAAATTGAACCCTTTAAAAATTTTCTACAAATATTTTTTTAGATGAAAGAATTGTATGTTTCAGTAATATGAAAAAGGTCATATTTCAGATTTGAGGCTAATCAGATAATTTAGGAAACAGCTTTGAAATAAAGCACGAATATTATCAATTGGTTGCAATTAAAGATAAATTTTGCCAAACAATGACAAAATGATCTGATGTTTTGGCAATAAGTTGCAAATATCTCATATTTTAGTTCTCACACACCACAAAAGGAGATTTGATTTTTTTTTTTTTTTTTTTTTTTTTTTACTTCCATTACCCTACTACCGTAGGTAATGGAAGTATTGTACTCGGTCAAAAATTTGATGTTGAGTTTTCACCTGATTTACACGTTTTAAGGCCTCCCGAGTCCAAAAAAAGTAGTTTTCAGCAATTGGTCTGTGTGTGTGTGTATGCGTAGAATTTTCTGGCTATCATATCTCCAAAACTAATAAAGACAGAACTACAAAACTTCACAACTAACACAGGTCTGGTGTACAGATGAATTTTCCAAACTTTGGTGAAAATTGGAAAAACAGAAGTGGGTCATCGGAAACCGGAAATGAGAGTGTAAGTCCGTATTTCAAAAACGGCTCTTACGATTTTCTTCAAAGTTGCTACATACACACTCCATTAGATGCCCTTTTGAATGATATAGTTGGTTAGTTCAGGAAAATTGATAGGCGTTCTGTATAAATAGCTTAATTTCAGGTGACACAAGTGCATTCCTTTAAAACAACTGTACAGATTTTTTTCAAACTCGCCCTATTAACTCCCTTTTAAATATCCTTTTGTATGTAATTATTGTTTGCCGATCAGTAATTGAGTATACCAAGTTTTGGTATAGGTTGGTATGTCAAAAATGACTAACGATTTTCTTGAAAACTGTTTCATTAATCAATTTTAGATACCGTTTCTCATACATTATGGTTATTTCAGGAATATTAATGCTCATCCTGATTAGGTAGTTCCGTTTTAGATATTGAAAATTGGTGTTTAAAAAAATTACTTTTTTTTTCTTATTTTTTACCTTGCTTTGTAAACTGTTTTATATGTCTTTATACATGTATCAAGTTTCTCTTACTGCAAAATTTCAAAAAGTGCCTATAATATCTCCAAAAACTGCATATAATACGTGTAATAATGGGTAATGGAAGTCGTGTGGTTGTTTCACACCAGATTTTTTTCCCTTCTTTGTAACAAAATAATTGCATATTTCAGCAACATGCACTGAAAACAGTTTAAATTTGTTGGTCAGCAGTGAAGTCCTTATTTATTTTCACAATTTCTGAAAAAATATTACATGGTTTGCCTTAAAATAATAAAAATAATTTATGATTTTTTTAACAAAAAGATTTTTTTGTTATGGGGACAAAAAAAAAAAAAAAAAAAAAGCACATAAATGAAAGGCAAAATTAAAACCAAAGGGTGGAAAAGGCTAATTCCACAGTATACAGATAAAACTTTCAAAGCTAGGTTTCAGAGACTGAAGATTTCAAAGCAAAGGTCAAGTGTTTACGCTCTTTGACTGTGTGACAAGCGTTAATGCTCTTTGACTATGCAAAGCTCCTTTGTTGGGTTGATGTTCTCTCTGCGAGGGTTCTTTCTAACAAGGTCCTAATCCATATTTGCCTTAAATTAAGTCATTTTATTCTGCAGTAAATGAAATTAGCATTTATAAAGAATTACTACAAGTTCATTTTTTAGTTGGTATTGCGAAGGTGTTTAATTGACCACACTTTATGCTTTCAGTGTACTGAGGCAGTTCCAACCACTGCAGAAATATGCGTAAACATTCAATAGATTATCAATTGTCAATAGATTATATTATCAGCAACAAAAATTTTTAGTTCTACTTTATTCTAATATATTAAAAAACTAAAACTTAAAAAATAAATGTGTGTTTAAAAATAGATTTGGGGTAAAAACCATGGCAATGATGATTACAATGAGTAAAACAGTTTCAAAATTATAAAAAATAACAGTCATTCAATTGGGAAAAAAAAAAAAAAAACTAAGTAAATAAGATGACTGGTAAATTAGAGCCTTTCAAAAGTAATATAAAAATGTGTACCTTATCTCCTGCCAGAATCCTGAATGAGTCAATAATTTGTTCAGCTGTGTCTGAATCTGTACTTTCTCGTGTCATGAAGTCCAGGAAGGCATCAAAGTGAACATACCCTGTATTATTTGGATCTACAACGCTCATTATTCTACGGAAGTCTGCTTCACCCTTTAAAAGAGAAATAGAAAAGGAATTAAATAATAATAATAATAATAATGCATAAATTGCGAAATACATAAAGTATTTCTTTTAAAAGTATATATTAAAATATAAGACTGTTTTCTAAAACCATTTGAACATGCACAAAAATTTGATAAACAATCTGAAATAACATTTCCATTGTTAGACAAATCTGCAAAATAAAGAAAAAAATCTATTTTAAAAAATTTTTACAACCCAAATTCTTAATGTATCGTATCACATAAATCTTTTCAAAGTTAGAATAAAATTTAATTTGAAAAAAAAAAGTAACTTTTTTGTTTATTAACCAAAAAAATTGATGAAATTTGAAATGCAAGTTGGGCTTGTGGAGTACAGGCTGTATATTATATATTTGTGTTCATGAGAGAAAATTTTAAAAAAAAAATTTAAAACTGCAATTTTTAATCCCACTTCAAAAACATGTGACTTAATATGAATCAGGTTTTTTCCCCCCCTCCTAACGGTTTCCATACAATCTTCTGCTGTTGCCACCTAAAATTCATACTTTAGTTAATTTTAAAAAATCTAATTGTCCAATCGATAAGCTGTTTAATCCATCAGATTCACAAAAATTTTCCCTTTCATTTGGTACCTTATTTGTAACGATACGACTGATATTTCTAATTTATTTCCCTCATTTTAAATAAATATACTTTTTTTTTTTCTTAAAAAAAAAATGGCAACAATTAAATTACGTTCAGATTTACAAACATACTGTAGTGAATGACAGTAAGTACATAGGAATTTGGGGAAAAGATGTGAGAATTTCCCCCTGACCCATTTCTCATCTAGGTATTTAGCATTAGCAATGAATATTTTGATAACATCTCATTAAGATGAACTTTCATACATTCTAAGGCTGCCCTTATCTTTTCCACATGTCCTATTCAGGTTGTTGAAAAATATAAAAATGATTTCCCACCTTATTTTCAAGAAACTTAAAAAAAAAAAAAAAAAAAAATGTGACTGTCATATTATTGGGTGTAATTTTCATCTAAAAGTTGTGCAAAATGCAAAATGACATTTCAAAATTCCTGAATTTTCCAGCAAACAAAAACTAAAGAACTAGCAACGTATAAACATAAAATTCTTGCTTGCAATTCAGGGAAAGCTGAAGTCAGGAAAATAGATTTTTGCCAAATAACCAAAATTTAAACTTAAGATAAACTTGTTAACAGGAAATAATTTTTTTAAATGGATTATGCATTAAATATTTTGGATTTTGATCATTGCCATCTCACTATATATTTTCAAACTATATAGTTGTAAGTGGTAGAAAAAACTTCTTTTTCCAGTGTCCGACAGCTATATACTATGTTAAAGGGACTCTTCACCTAGTGTTGATCGCAGCCAAAATACATGTTATTCTATGGAAAAATTTAGAACTCAAATTACTCATAAACTATTTTTTTTTTTTTTTTTTCTGTTTTCAAAAATGGAAAATTGACAGTCATTTAAAAGCAAATTAAATGAGTATGAATTTTCTAAATGTAATAATGAAATTAAGAGAGAGAGAGAGAAAAAAATATATATATGCAATGAGTAATTTGAGTTGGTCACAGCACAAATCGATCAACTCCATAAAACAAAAAGGGAACAATTCACTTTTTGCTTTACGGAGTTCACCGATTTGTGTTGTGAACAGCTCATTTGAGAATCAGTTTTCTCCATAGAATAACATGGGATTCAGCTATTAGTGACAACCTGAGAAGAGTCATCTTAATTTACAGAAAATGATATCATTATTATTCATTATATAAGTACATAATTGTATTGGAAACACAGGGTACTTTTAGAGCTTTAGATAAATAACTTTCTCGAAATTCACTTTTTAAAAACTTACAATAGAAAGCAGCTTACCTGTCTGTCATTTCGAATATTGTATCCTAAACTGACTAGACAAGATTTGAATTCTTCAGGTGCCAAACGGCCACTTCTGTGTTTGTCGAAATGATTGAATGACATCCTGAATTCATTCAATTGTTCACCAGTAATACCTTTAGAGTCACGAGTGAGAATCTGAATGCAAGAAAAGAAAAAGGTAATATTGTACAGATGAACATAAAACGAATTAAAAAAATTAAAACGATATTTACAAGTTTTTTTTGCATTTTCAC
This sequence comes from Salticus scenicus, assembly GCA_963930645.1. NCBI lineage: Eukaryota > Metazoa > Arthropoda > Arachnida > Araneae > Salticidae > Salticus > Salticus scenicus. The sequence continues at coordinate 328,819,806 of OZ005653.1, read as the reverse complement.
TTTTAAGGAACAAAGTCTATATGGCCTATTTCTTAATGTGAGTGATATGCATATTATAATAATTGGGAAGATTTTTCCAAATTAAAAATTGTTTAACCCTGCAATGCCCATGCGGCTTTCCATAGACACCAGGAATAATTTTTTTTTTTTTTTTTTTTGTATTTAACCAGACTGACAAGCCATCTGAGCTTTCAAACTTATATATTTTGCTTAGTTAACCAGTTTACATTAATAAATTAGAATCGATTGAAATAAATATACATTAATAGAAAATAAATATACTTGATGCCAATGAGACGTCGTGTGAACTTTAATGGAACAATATGTCACACAAGCACTCTAGGATTAAGTATTTATATAAACTAAAGTAAAGATGAACTCTGGTAACAATATTTTTTAAATGCAATGTTAGGCTACAGGATCTTTGCATTTCTACAATTTACTGATGACTTCGCTGGCCACTATATTAAAATAAATTCTCAAAAATTCCTATCGCTCTTTTGTTTGTGTTTCCTTGTCAAACGCACTGACATTTCCACCACCCAACACCATGCTGAATCTAGGTCACTACTGCTTGTAGAAGTGCCTTACCTGAGTGTGTGCACAGAATCAAACATATTCACACACGAATATTGGTCCATTAAAAGCAATTTTGACAGCTTCATAAGAAAAGATCTCACTATTTAAAAAAAAAAAAAAAAAAAAAAAACACAATTTTCATTTTTTTTTTTTTTTTTTTTTTTTTAATACCCAGACTTAAATTGTAACTTTTATGTTTTTAAGTTCAGAGTATTTCAGAAAAACATTTTTATGTAAAAATGCAAAATAATTAATAATAATAAATAAAATGATTAAAAATAATTAATAGAAGAAAAAAATCTAGTTTAGAAAAAAGATAAACAGGCATAATATCAGACACATAAATGTAAAATATGCCCCATCAATTTTTGCTCCATATTTTTTATTGTAAATATATTAAAAAATAAATAAACAAATTTCATGTTACAAGCACTATTTTAAATTTTAAATAATTTAAAGCAAAAATGTTATAAGTAAAATTCCAAGAAGTCGTCAGCTTTTGCCCTACTCAGTATTTTGCACATTTAAGAAATTCAATTTTAAAAATATCTTTTCTATATGCAATGCATAAAACAGATTTAGTCTTGCATTAGGGCTAATATTAGAGCAAATCTGTTTTGCTAAGCTATTAATTTATGTTAAAATATTTTGTCAATGTAAACTTATAAATGAGTGAGAAATTGAAAAATTTGCTGTACTGATGTGAATAAAAAGAAATTACGAATTCCTAAACTTCATTTGATTGAGACAAAGATTGAAATAATTAGACATTCTAAACAAGGGGAATTTTGTTTTGTTTTTTCCTCTTCAGTTAGACATTTCTACAACATAAAAAAAAAAAAAAAAAAATCTACACTATTAAGTTTTGAAAAAGAATATTATGGAATGAAATACATAAGGAGATTAAGAAAGACAGAATATTATTGAATTTTTTATCAAGAAAACAAACAAAACAGGAGGTATAATTCGAAAGATTTATAAAGAAAATGTCTGAAAATACTTAAAACATACTTCTTTATCTTAATTATTTCAAAGTAAATAATATTATTGATAAATACTTATTTTAAAAGTATAACTTCTCATATGTTTTTCATATACCTATACTTGCAAACATTTTACATTTGTATATGTATCTAGGAATCAATCAAATACAAAAGTTGAAGGCTGTCAGTTACCTTTTAAGTAGGAAATCTATGTCGCGATGCAATTACTATTATTTTGCAAAACTTACAATTTATTTTCTTGAAAAACAAAATGAAAGTATTACCTGGTTTTCAACTTCATTGATGTTGCGATGAATAGATGTTAGAAGTTGTTCCCAGCCAACTCTTAGTGTCTAAATAAAATAAATAAATAAATAAGAATGAAAATAAATAAAACTTTTTTAGTACGGCAAAGAAAAAAAAAAATTAAATAGAGAGAAAAAAACAATTAACTACTTTAATTCATACAGAAGTATCAAAGAGACTTACCTCCATAGTGTATTGTGTATATCTATTTTCAAAGATCATGGCCTCTTGAATTTCCTATAATCAGAGGAATTAATATTGAAAATTCATAAGGTAGATGGGACAAAAAAATAAATAACAGATAAATATTTACCCAAAATACATTTTAAAAAAGTAAACAAGTAAATGCGTAATCAAATATTAATTATGCAATCGTTATACATTGTAGTGCCTGAAAAATTAGCGATTATAAGTGTATTTCAATTAACACAGCAAGAACTATAACTGGAATGTCTTGTTGATTAATTATTAACAGCACATTAAAATATATTAAAAGAAAAATTTTCAGTATTTGTACTAAAAGTACACAGTATAAAAATAAAAGTTCGATTTTTCCTCCACATAAATGAATAAATAAATCTAACTTTTGTAATTTAGTTGCTGAATGGCTTAAAGAATGGCACACCACATAAATTTATGCTTTATGAAATTAAGAATTGCTTTCATAAAGATTATACAATTTTTTAAAGTTAATAAGAATAGGCTTATCAAATCAATAACTTTTTTATATTACATTTTCATATTATGTAATATCTTCCTCTTTACTACAAAATAATTTTTACTTTTTTCTAAGTTCATTTTTCTTATAAATTATTTTACAGTTTGGTTTTGCTCGAGATACCCTTATAAATGTTACTCAATGGAGCCTCCATAAGGTTTTACTATTCTGATTTATTATTTTATTCAGTAAAAAGATTTACATTTTTGAAAAAAAAAAAAAAAAAAGATTACAATTAAACATAAATTAGCTTGATCTTTGCGTATTTAGTTATGATTACCAGTGATTACATTGAAATATATGAAAGCAATTGAAACTAAAAAAATAAATAAAATAAAGGTTTAAAAAAAAAAAAAAAAAAAAAATCTATAAAAGCTAGGCAATATAAATTATGCTAACTTTAAATAAATGACTTTCTCTTTAAAAAATGCAAGCTTCAAACATATTAGTAAATTGTTAAAACAATAATAATGTTAAAATCCAAGGAGACTTAAAAAAAACTTACTTGATGGCATTTTTCAAGTTCGTCCATATGAGGTCTATACTGAACAACACCGCTTTCAAATTGTTTCAGTTTGTTCAATTGGTCCTCGAGACTTCCTTGCATGCCCATACCAATAGCAGCCACAGAGTCCATCTGTCTTTCGATCCAGGGTCCAACAGCATTGGCTTTGTCAGCAAACTTACGACGTAACCTTTCATTGGCTAGCGTAGAATTAAGGCAAATAACAAAATGCATATTGTGAAACATAAGACTTTTTGCAAACAAATTTTCTCAAAGTACCTACTACAGAGATATGCTTTAAAAATGAAATAAAAAAGGTATATCAAAATTAAGACATTAATATACATATTAAATATATAAAGTGACTTTTTCAGGCAATACAAGAAAAAGATTTTCCTGAGACAGTAATCAGTCATAATATATATATATACCGGGTGATTCAAAATAGATGTTACAGCGATTATCTCGTAAATAAGAAAGATAGAAACATACTTCCAACTACAAAATTAGAGCAAATTAAGAGTAGATTTCAAATATGGCATTTTTTTGTACAAGGGGCTGTATACATATTAAATACGAAATTTAATTTTTATACGGCCCCTCCTATCATGTGACTTATATTTAGAAAATTATTCTCCTCGCTCTGACAAGCAAAATAAAAAAAAAAATCATCTCTCTAAGTCAAAATCTCGCTGAGTTATTGCAATTTGAAAATGATGACTTACACCACTTTTTTTCCAATTTTGGCATCTATTTTTCCAACGCCAAGGAGCTCACTTTAGGGGGTTATCTATCAGATGAGAAAAATTAAATAAAGATCCTTTATTTTAAAATAGCAACTAAAATCATTCAAGCACGTGAAATCAACAGTTTTAAGAACTTAATGCAAATTTACATTATTTCGTATTGTTAAAAAATTTAATAGTTAAATTTCTTAGGGGTCACCTGCAAATTAAAACACGTTAAGAGAGGGAAAAAAATAAAAGTCTAGCAAAACCGTGTGGAATTTTCGCGCTTTATTTTTACCACTTTCCATCATAGTTGAAAAATTTAATGACTTCGGCTCTTTAACAATTCCAACCAGGTTGAAAAGTGTTAATGACTTCGATTTGTCTGCTTGTCCATTCGTCTTTCTGTGTGTCCGCGCTCTAACTCCCGTGAATATTCATAGAATTTCCTGAAACTGATATATGTTATTTGAGTTCACTATCGGATGTTCCTTATTAAAAATGGAGTGAATACCTCTGCTAGCTTGTGCACAGGGACACCCGAAAGTATTCCAAAGCATTGTGTTCTATGAGAGATATTTTTATAAACCATATTTTAATACCTTTAATTTATGTATATATTAATAAAATTGAAATACGTTATTAAAGTTTTCTATCGGATATTTTCTATAGAAAATGGAATAAACACCATCACTGGTTTGTATACAGGGACACCCAAAAGTATTCCAAAGCATTGTGTTCTATGTGAAGATATTTCTATAAACCAAATTTTAATTACTTTGCATAAATCTTAATGAAATTGAAATATGTTATTCATATGCACAAAAGAATGCTTTCTATAGTGTACAGTACGATTAGCATTAGATTTACAGGGCACACAAAAATATTCAGTTACGTTAAGGGTTATTATTGGACATTTGCTGGAATTGCATTTTCGTTTACATTAAACATTTTTTAACAATTTTTAACTGTGAATAGGATTTCAATTTGCATATTTTTTTTGTCTGACTGTCCATCTGTCCATCTGCCTGCCCCCAGCGTCTGTAAATATTTTCAGAAATGATATATGTTATTCAGGTTTACTATATGATAGTCCCTATTTAAAATGGCATTAATTAATTCTCTACAATTGGTTTATGTACAGGAACGCACATAAAATGCCAGTGTATTGCGTTTTGGGACAGACATTCTTATAAATTACATTTAAATAACTTTATACTGTAAAAATCATAAGGAAATCCATATTTATTGTTAATATTCTAAATGTTTTGTTTAGAATATGATATCGTATAGATGTATAATTCTATGTCAGGGTGGTTACTGCCATTCTCAACCCCCGTTTATTTATAGTGCCTATACTTATCAAAACAAAATTCAAGTGTGTTATCAATTTCATTGAAGCTTGCAAATCTTGATCAACTTTTCAAGTGGCAACTAGATATGGAATCCGAAGTACCAAATTCACATTTCCTGTAGTTATTACTTTCTCATACCCATAAGGTAGAGAAAGTATTATTTTTGGGCCAAATTTTTGAAAGTGAGTTTTTGTTATATTTACACGTTTTGAGGTCCCCTTAATATGAAAATCGTCTTTTTAGCGGTTGGTCTGTGTGTGTGTGTCTGTTATCAGCATATCTTAAGAAAAAATAACAGCAGATATTCAAACTTGGTATTCTAAATATGTATCATATAGGGATGCTACACTAAGCTTTTCATTGAGATAAAACAAATGGTTCGTGTACAGTGACACTCAAGAATATTCAAATACATTACGTCTATGGGGGAAATTGCAGGTAAATAGAGTTTAACACCTATAGACTACACTAAACCAAATGAAAAGAATATATATTTTTTATATGCATAAAAACATGCCTCATGTAGAATATGGCAGGGAAATCATTCACTGTTCATTTACAGGGCTACACAAAATAACTAGATTATAATGTGACAATGGCTGAAAATTGATGTAAGTGCATTTTAGGTTGTGCCGTATATTATTACTATAGGTTTATATTTAGGTGCACTTTGTGGTTTGTACGTATTCTTCAAAAGATATACCGATTTGCAAATATTTAAGTTATAATATTCTTTTTTATTGTTAATGAAAGTGCTTTACTATAATATTTTACCATGTCCAGGAAAACTGCTCAGGAATGGAAATGAAATCTCATAGACATATGATAAATAATGTATGTTTTTAAGCTAAATATGCATCGCTTTTTTTTTGTGTGTGTGTATTTACACGTTTTGAGGCTTCCTTATTACCAAAGTCAAGTTTTTAAAAGTTTGATCATTGCCTGCGTCGAATAATTTCATGAGATCACCCCTTGCACAGAACTAACTATCATATAAAACTCTTTCGAAGCTAATTTGAATTATTTTAACATAGGTTTACAGTACTCTTTATGTTACCTCTTAATCTCCAATCTGTATTTATAGTATTAAATTTCAGAAAGAAAGTCGTGTGAGTGGCACACCAGATTATTTGTTGTTAAATTATGCTGATAATTCATATACATACAGATCAACCAATAAAAATTTACCTTTCGTATTCAGGAAGCCTCAAAATGTGGTATTATACAGAAAAAAAAATCGCTATTCAAAAACTACTTTGTTTACAGTATGGGTATGAGAAATTAATTTTCCATTCTGTGTCAGCAGTGTTCTTCGAAAAAAAAAAAAATACAGCAAAGCACTTACGCCAATTACATTTAATAATAATAAAAAAAAAGTTTACCTTAATTTTGGGTAGCCCTGTATATTGTCTATAAACTATATACAGATGACTTTGTGTACGTAAATTTAGTGTTATATGTAAAACAAGTAACATAAATTGAAATACACTTCCAGCATTTCCCAAGTATAGCTCCAATATATCAAAATACTCGGGGTAACCCTGTAAATGAATGATTGCTATACCACAATCTACATAAAACATGCTTTTATGCGTATAAAAAATCTGTTCTTTTCATTTAGTTTAGTGCGGTATATACATGTCGCACTGTACATATGAGAAATTTCGCTCACAGACGTAATGTATTTGAAATCTCTTGGATGACCCTGTAAACAAACAATTGTCTGATCGCAAAGAATACTTTAGTGTAGCACCACAATATGATACAGATTTAGAATATCGAATTTCGATTTTCTGTTACTATTTATTCTTGAGATATTCTAATAACACAGAAACACACACACACAGAGAGAGAGAGAGACCAACCGCTTAAAACATGATTTTTGAATTCAGAGGATCTGAAAACGTGCAAATATAACAAAAGCTAATTTTCGGAAATTTGACTCAAAAACAATTCTTTCTCTACACCGTGTAAGAGAATGTATAAAACAAAAGAAAGAAAAATGAATTTGAAAATTCCCTTTTAGTACATAAATTATTCATAAATTTTATTTGTTAAATTATCAATGAGTATTCTCTTATGTATTCACAGAGACATTACAGGTTAAAATAACCGTCTTTCCCTGAATGATTTTTCTTTTTTTTTCCCCCCAAACGCTGATCAACGCGTGCCTTATTACAAAAGCAATAGTAATTACAATTTCTCACTTTTGATACAACCCCTTAAGATTTGGCGAAAAATGCTAGAATTTTGAAATTGCAATAACTCAGCGAGATTTTGACTTAGAGAGATGATTTTTTTTTTTTTTTTTTTTGATTGTTAGAGCGAGGAGAATATTTTTCTAAATATAAGTTATATGATAGGAGTGGCCGTATAAAAATTAAATTTCGTATTTAATATGTAAACAGCCCCTTGTACAAAAAAATGCCATATCTGAAATCTACTCTTAATTTACAAATTGGAATTAATTTTGTAATTGGAAGTATGTTTCTATCTTTCTCAGTTTACGAGATAATCGCTGTAACATCTATTTTGAATCCGGTATATATATATATAAATCAATCACATATTAGGTGAAAAAGTAAACATATTTAGTGGAGGAAATAGGCGAATGTATTTGACATTAAGGGCTCTAGTCAGATTTATTAATTCAAAAAGCTTAAACATATTACAGTTAAATATTTATTTATAAAAATAATTACTGAATTTCATACAGATATTTTAAAGAAATGCTACTGTTGTATGATTAAGGCTTAGAGATAAATCTAGTAAAATCTGACTCTTTGAAACTTAATAAGATAATTGATTTATTTTTCTTTAAATATTTAAACTGATAATGAAAATAATTAAAACAGTAAATTTTCATTTTCATAACATTAAGATTAATAGTAAAATAAATACAGTAGAGCACTGATTACCGGCGGAATTGGGTGGCAAGGGCATCACATTATAAATAAATAAATGTTGGTAATTTTTTACCTTCGCACTATAGAATCTTTTGTATTTTCCCTGTTGTTGGCTTGGATTAAAATTGGGTTTTTTAGAGGTTAGTATTTAAGTTTTATTTTTGCAGCTCTCGCTGCAAATCAAATATAGATAAATACTGTAAATAGACAAATAGTGTAAATCAAATATAGATATCTTCTTAATAATAATAATAAAAAATTATCCTTGGTTTGTAGGAATGAATAAAATAAGGGTAAAAGGATGATTTAGCAGAAAAATATTACAGCACAATTAAAAAAATAAATAATACATGTGAATTTGAAATAAATAAGTCTAAAGGTAATTTAAAAGAATAGATGTAAGATGTAATGCTATGTAAAGATCACTACTTCACACTTTGAAGAATTTTCTCGAGGCCTGCTAAAATCCGCCAAATTATGGTCAAAATATTTAGCTAAATTAGAGAGAAAAAAACTTATTAAAAAGACATAAAATGATTATATTAAATAAAAAATTTAATAACATTTGGAATCATCGACCACTTGGCAGGCAAAGACCAACCAGTTTAAGATGCGAGTGATATACCTATATAAAATTACTACAATGCTCAAACAGACTGTGGAGACTATAAAGATAGATATAGAAAACTAGCTAAATAAACCTCTCCTACTTTTTCTTTCACCCCTTTTACTTTGTTCTTTGTGGATTCACTCTTATAGGCCATTTACCAAAAGTCCACACTATCTGTAGGTAGATGATGTAACATTTAAAAGGAAAATAAAACATTTACAGGTTTTTTGTTACTTCAAAACTATTGAGTAGAAATTGTATGAATTTAGATTTAGCTTTATATATGGCCCTGGATCATTTAATCTTATTGGTCATTGGTGTTTCAGTGATCTTGTATCTGTTGCTTGACTTCTACTATGCTTAATAGATCATCTTTATTATATTTACATTTAAAATTAAACCTGCTGCAATTGCGCATAAATTTTGAATGTATTTTGACTTTAATAAAACTTATTGCTTTATGTCATTTAAATTATATAATATGTGAATTTTATATATACAGTGGAGCACCGTTTATACGTTTTTCAAGGGACCGTTCCTAAAAAATGTATAACTGAAAAAAATGTACAACTGAAAATTCGTTTTAACATTTATACACAATAAAGTGTCACATTAATAATAAAAGACTAATCAATTTTTCATGATTTCCTTTCGTTTATTCGAATAAGATATATTTTTAATTAAATTTAAAATATTTTTAAAAGGTAGAATAAAAATTAAATGATAATTAAAAATATGGAAATTCAGAAAATTTTCTCAAGGTTTCGATTTTAACCTTTAAAGACAAAGCGTGTCGTTCTCTAAACGAAGATGACATTTTTGCAAACGATTAAAAGGAAGGAAAGAAGGTTAAAAAAAAAAAAAAAAAAAACTTGTTTCTTCAACCGTAATGTCAAATATTCATGATAAGAAAATCTTCGAAGTCCGAAGTGAGTAATAAATCTTCAAGTTTACAAAATGCCTATAAAGATGTGTTTTTTTTTTTTTTTTTTCCCTTTCATACCCCATCCATGGAATCAATTAAAAGAGAAATTGGGAGATCTTCAAGTGGTCACTGGCTACTTGTATACCTACCATTCAAGCCAGTGGCCAACTGCTTATCTCTGAAAATCTCTTTATTACACCCCTCTTCCCCCAGGCTACGGATGCAGGTCACACTTTGTTACCATAGTTCTGAGAAAAGATAAGAACAAAACATAAAAAGCATTTTTTTTTTTTTTTTTTTAATTCTGAAATGAAACTCAAACAAACTTGGGATTCTACAAGGAGGGAAAAAAAAAACCTTAAAGTGAAGATAAGAATTTACTTGTGTCATATAAACGAAATATTTTAACATTAGAATTCAATGGAATGATTTGGGACCGAAGTTGAAAAACGTATAAATGAGAAAAACGTATAAATGAAAAACGTATAAAAAGGTGCTCCACTGTATATTTATTTATTTGTGTGTGTGTGTGTGTAAAGGTTGGGGGTCACTTGGAACTACACTGTAAAAAATGTCCCAACCTGTGATGTGCTTCCTTAAGAAAGATTTATAAAATTATTTCAATTTCAGTAAAAATCTTTTGTAAATAAACATTTTTGAGAAATCTTTATGAATTTGAATAAAACAAATTTAATTTCTTTTCCATGTTATTTTAATAACAGTATTAGTGCAAAATCAAAATATTTTAAGTTAAAAAGGATACACTGTTGTCGCAAGAGCTCAGTCTGTAGAACTTGATCCCTTTTAGGAATCATCTGTTTCACATCACTCCATTTGGTAGTTATGTCCTAAAAGACAAAGAAAAGCACTTGAAAAAAAAAAATAAATACAAATAAAATAAATCATTTTAAATGCAAGTTCAGTATGATTTATGATGACCTACATATTGCATAAATATTAAATAACTTGAATTTTACTTAATAATTCGAATGTGAAAGATTTTTTTTTAAATTTACTTAAAAAATAAAATAAAATAAAGTGAAATCTGAAAAGGGCTACATATAAAAGTGCCACCTATTACCAAATATGCACCCAAATAAAGTTAGCATACTTTTCTTTTATATAAAAATAATCCTACACATAATGTTTCATTATTTATACACAGAGATTGAAAAACACAGACTTCTCATAAATAGAGAAAATTGCAGCATAGCAGTGCCATCTATTGGCCAATATGCGCCCAAATTGTGTCAGCGTAATCTTACATAACAAGTTTGGTGCAATTACATACTAGCTGAGATGTAGCCGTCCTTTAAATAAGGAAAATTTCAGCACATCATATGTCACCTAATAGCTTATATGCACCAAAAGTTGACAGACACCAATTTATGTCAAGATGCAACTATGTGAATAAAATTCTGTGCACTAGTTCTTGGATCTAGAGCTCCCAAAAGTTTTTATTATGTATTTTCTAAAAATAATCAAACAGCGGTTCCAGACATCTCAAAATGTGTAAATCTGTCGAAAACCAGAATTTTAAGATATTTATGAATCCAATACTTTTTTTTAAAATGAGTATAGAGGAAAGTAAAAAGGTTAAAACATTAAAAAATAGGTTTATTTTACTTTTTGTTTTTACTTATTTCCAACATTTTAAATTACTTAATTTTTGCACATCCGATAAATCTATTAGAGAATTTCTAGTCTAACTTCATCCTTTATATGACTTTTTTTTTTTTTAAACCCGTTAGCGCCCAGTGTCCTCATTTGAGGACAGCTAATAAAATATCACATATATTTTTTGTGGTTTCTTGGAATGATTTCTGCTTCTTAGTGACAGTTTATAGTGCCACTCTAAATGATCCCTGAAAGTTTTATGAGCCAACTATTAATTATTATTTCATAATTTGGATAGTCATTTTATGATTTTTCATTCGTCGCACCTATATTTGCTTTTTGCACAGGTATACTAACTTAAATCAAGTTGAATAATAATATATATTATAATACTTTAGTTTCGAAATCTTTGTCGACATATAATAAGAAATTAATCTGTTATCTCGAAGTTTTTCTATCTCGAAGTTTTCTCGCTAGAACACTAAACAACAATAAATGAGGATAGGTTTTAAATTTAAAACTATCAAAAGAATTATTTAAGTTAATATATTTTACTGTCAGTTGTCTATATTAATTAAGAAGTGCAATAACCAGCTAATAATATTTTGCAAAATTAATTTGGGCGTTAATGGGTTAAATAAGCAACAGGCTAGTACTATACCTATTCATAATTTAAAAAGTTATTGTAATAATTTAGTGGTTTTTATTACTAATAAGTTTTTTTTTAATTAAAGAATATTATCTAACACAGGACCTTGCAAGGTTATCTATAGAAGCTCAAGAAAATATCGATTTAATTAGACCAAATCCTTACAAATGCAGATTGTGACAATTTAAATGTACCACACATTTACATAAAAATGGAGAACAAATGAAAACACAGAAGAACTTAAATATCTCTGTAATTATTGTTAATTTGTAATTAATGTGTATGCATACTTATAACAATCTTCAAATGAGTGTCCAGATTTTAAATACTAAATGTACTTTTAAAGAATAAAAAACTCCCCTCAAGCATCAAGTGCTTAAAAAAAAAAAAAAAAAAAAACTAAGCAGCAACCCGCCTTTTTCTAAACCTACGGGAAAAATCTAATCATATGGGTATTAATAATTTTTACTCTATACATACAATTGCTGTTAAGGTGGTGTATGGATTCTCAATTCCTCCAGGAATTTGACATTGAGTGGCTATTGTCTGAACTTCTTGAGATAATGCTATGATAGATTTGTGCTCCTTGTCAGCTTCACCAAGCGTCTGTTTAAACTGCTCATGGGCATCTATTAATCCCTAGAAAATGAGACAAGCACCCAATAAAAATACAGCATTAAGAAAACTTTAAGTATTCAGATATGTTGGTTAAAATATGTGGATAATTATTTAAATATTTCACCTGAATTTCTTCCATTGTGTGGACGATAAACATGTCAACTAAGTCTTCTCTGGCACCATCTAACCAGTTATTGAAAGGCTGGTAAGAAGAAACAAATGCATTTTTATAAATATTTGTACAAAAAACAAGGAAAAAAAAATCTTAAAAATGTTTTAATAATAGACAAATTTTGAAAAAAATCAACACATATTTTTCTCAAATAACTCAATGATTTGAAAATTAAAACTATTATGCATGCAACATTTAAATTTAAAGCTACTTTTAATGAAGAATCAATTTAAAAATTTTCACAACAGTAATCATATATAAAGGAATTATTAACAACAACAACAAAAGCAATTTAAACATAAAACTTATTAAACATTACATAAATAAAAGCCACATTTTTATTTATTTATTTTTTAATTTTTGTGGTTAAACAGACAGTCAATTAAAAAATAAATAACAGGAAATCTAAATTATAAAAAGCAGAAATAATTTGTATTACTCTTAATTATATTTAGAAATAATAATCTGAACTTTGTTAATCAATTAAAAGCAATTTTAAGTACTCAAACAAACAGCTAATTATGAATGTTAGACAAAAAAGATTTATCTATGATTGTTTAGAGCTGAAAAGAAATTAAGTAGAAATAAATAAATAGAGACAAACATTTTAGACTTTCAATAATTGGGAAAATGAAATTTGTTAAAAAAGTATACTTACAGCAGCTCTCTTGGCAAATTCAAGATGTAATGTGTCAATTTTCTCAAGAACTCTTTCAGCTTCCTGTAAAAAGTAAGACAGATTAAATTCGACATATATTAGACTTTCAACATTTATTTTATCACACATTTTCAGATGTATATAACAAAGTGTTTAATTTTATCTAATTTGGAGTTAATTTATTACTTAAGCTTTTTATATTCTAAATTTCTAATAATGTATAAAAATTATAAATTTTGTATGAAATTACAATTCTACCAAGTTTATTACAAAAATTCTTATCCTTAAATTTATACACAGAAAAAGAGTGATAAGGAGACAGAAAAACTGCTTTTTGGTAATTTTACATAAATATAGTCATGTTTTGAAGTAACAACATAGCTGCCAACTGCTCCGATTTAATCGGAGTTTACCCGATTTTTTTAGTGTACTCCGGTAATCCAAATATTATTGAAAAAACTCCGATTTTTCAAACTTGACAATTTTTCTTTTTTACTTTTTTTTTTTTTTTGTCACTCTTCTAAAATATCCATTCAACAATTTAGCCTGCGCGCCGATTAAAAATACGAAAACTCTGGGAAATATATTTTGCAAACGCAGAATTACAGTGCGTGTCGAAATGATAGGTCCACCAGTAAAGACGAAAGTTATGTTGGTAAAAAAGGTTTTATTGTGTACAAAGTACTATTTTATAAACTACATTACTTCATTCAATGTAAAATAATACATGAATAACATACAAATAATAGAAATAATAAGGAAAACAAAAATTACATGAAAAAGCTGTTTCAAAAAGATAGGTCCAGTGAACCAAGCATCAAATTAATGTTGAATTAATAAGAAAATTTTCCACCTTGTTTCAGAATAAGCTCATAAATCCTATTCGGCATGGATTCTACAAGATTTTGTGAACACTTTTTCTCGATTTTTGACTATTCGGAGGAAATAGACTTTTTCAAGTCTGCAGTACTGTTGTACTACCTTCCGCCTGCATTCACCGCTCTTGCGAGTATACCCCACATGTTTTCTACCGAATTCAGGTCGGGGCTGCAAGGTGGCCAATCGATAACATGTACACCATTATCCAGAAACCATTCGAAATTGGACTTTGCAGTGTGCACAGGAGCATTGTCCTGTTGGAACCTGAAGAATGGGCCCCCAATGTGCTCTGCTTGTGGAAGAAAATATTGTTCAAGCAGCTTTTGATAGCCTGCAGCATTCAAACGATTGTCTACAAATGCTATATCAGTTTTTCCTGCACCTCCGAATCCGGCCCATACCATAACGGAACCACCATCAGCTTGCCTCTTCGAGAATATATGTCTATCGTTACGCAGATCGTGCCAGTAGTACTGCCAGCCATCTGGACCATCAAGGATGAATTTCTTTTCATCACTGAATATCACACGATGCCAATCTTGTTTCCAGGACATCACTTCATGTGCGAATTTCAATCTCTTTTCTTTGTGCTTTTTAGTCAATTTCGGAGCTGCTTTCCTCTTCACGTAAACTATATTGCCGAACTTCTTTACCACTCTATGGACTGTAAATTTTGATATTGGAGGGTTTTGTTGTCTGACCACAGTGAATAAGCTCATATTTCTAGATTTTAACTCCTTTACGATAGGCCTTCTTTGTCGGGGTGTCACATTTGATGGGCGACCAGATGATTTTTTACTGCCAAAAGCATTTCTAAGTCGCAAATAATTGTTTACAACATTATGTGATCTGTTTAAAAGTTTACCTATTTCTCTATTCGATTTGCCACACGTTTTAAATGCATCAATTTTCCCCTGCTCAACCAGCGGAAGACTGCAACGGCGACCCATTTCGTTTGATTACAACGTGATGTTCAAATCTGCTTAAATACCTCCACAGCAGCCAGCATAATCCCGCAGCAAGACTAAGCAACGATATTTATGCCCGCAGCAACGATATTTATGCAAATATTTTGGAAATAAACGTGATTGGTGCAAAATTTCTGAAGGCGGACCTATCTTTTCGAAACGGTCTGAAAATGAAAATTTGCATAAAATAAAAAGGAATTATTTATTTTTAAGAAATGTCTACATAAATAGTTATAACAATTACTGATTAATTATCTCTACCAAAAAAAGTTATTCTTATTCTCAATTAAGCGTCGAAATTTTGAAAAATGCGGGTGGACCTATCATTTCGATACGCACTGTATTATTCTTTTCAAGCCATCTTCCCTTCCTACATAGCAGGATTTCCCCAGATCATTGCCGTAAAGAGAAAGGGAAGGGGGAAGGAGGAGATCATTGACTTGGGAGAAAATTTTCGCCTTTGTGTACGCATGCGCTGTAGTGGAGAGGGGAAATAGCAGAGGAGCATTTTATTGCATGCTCGTGATGGGATGGGAATCGAAGTATCGGAGAGAGTTGTTGTCAGTCAGTAAAGGAAAACCCAACGCTCCCACTAGATCCGCTAGGTAAAAATATCTGTCATAAAAAATTCCTAAATTTAAAATGTGTCATCAAAAATTCCTCAAGCAGTGAAATGGCGGTTTATTTCGGCGATCACTTGCAATATTATCACATGTTTTAGGTATCTACTTTGGAAAAAAAGCGCGAATTTTATCAATTAACAGTGAAATAATTGCGTATTTCAGCGGTAGGTCGCAAAATTATTACCTATTTTGGGAATTCCCTTTGAAAAACAGCGCTGATTTTATAAACTAACTTTAGAATAATCGAATATTAGGCGATCGGTCGCAAAAATACCACATATTTTGGAAATCTGTTTTGAATGAAGCGCGAAATTTATTAATTAGCAGTAAAATGATCGCGTATTTTGGCAGTTGGTAGCAAATATAATATATTTCGGGAATCTGCTTTGAAAGAATGTGAATTTTATCAATAAATGTGGAAATGATTGCGTCTTTCGACGATCAATTGCAAAGTTATTGCCTATTTCGGAAATCTATTTTGAAAAAAAAAAAAAAAAAAAGTGAATTTTATCAATTAACGATGAAATGATTACATATTTCAGCGATCGATCGCAAAATTGCCTATTATAAATCTGCTTTAAAAAGATAATTTTTTATTTTTTTTATTTTTTCAAGAGCTGATTTAAAAAAGATTGAAAGCACAAAAGAAAAAAAGGCACCAAAATGACCGCGTATTTCGGCAGTCCTTCGCAATATTACATATTTCGGGAATCTGCTTTGAAAAAAGCGCGATTTTTTTCAATTAGCAATGAGATGATCGCCTATTTCGACGATAGGTCTCAAAATTATTTGCTCTTCCGGGAATTTGAAAAATAGCGCGAATTTTATAAGTTAGTGCTGAAATGATCGAGTATTTCGTCGATCGATCGCGAAAAGCGCATATTTTGAGAGTCAGCTATGGAAAAAAAAAAAACCAAATTTTGAATACGCAGGGACAAAAATTATAGTCTAGTTTCAGTAACTAGTTGCAATTAAATATAAATTTTGTCACTTACTAGCGAAATAGTCACTTATTTTGGCAATCAGTTGCAGAAATATTGCATATAATTTGCCAAATAAATGGCTTCGAAGATAATCATCAGCTGATAAGATAAAACAGTATTAATTAATGGTGAAAAAAAAGCTGAAAAAATAGCATTCTAGCATATTTAAAATTTCACCATGAAGTAATTAAACAGTTTCATTCTATATATAAATTTGTCCCTATGAGATTGGAAAAAAAAAAAAAAAAAAAAAAAAGCAAGCTAGACAGTTTTCTGTGTCCAATTTGTTATTCAACACCATATAAAACTTATAAGAATCATGGGCTATGAGTATGATGTGATAAGTAAATTTTCTATTAGATTTGATGATGATGTGTGCATGTGCAAAAACATGTCTATGGTGATATAATTTTTTCTTAATAGTAAGCAAAAAAATGTTATAAAAATAAAAAATTGGATGTTTTTCATCAGAAAGTACAATTTAACTATTCCAAACTAAGAAATATGCTGTAAAACAGTAATTTAATGCTCCAAAGTGAGTTTTTTTTCTTACTCCGAAATTTATCCGAAACAGGATTTTAGCAGTTGAAAACTTGCTTTTATTTACCAGTGGCATAATAATCCCACATTTCAGCTATCAGCTGTCAGAATATGGCACATTCAATCAGTTAGTAGCGCACACACAAAATAAATAAATAAAATAAAATAAAAAATTATAGAATTATTATATCAGTCATTCATATCAATTGCACATTGTAGAGAAAGTTTTAGATCAATGGAAAAAAAAGTCTAACTAACTTAAGGTAAATATTTCTCTTTTCTTTGATTTTTTTACTCTAATATACTTAGAATGATTTTAAAATTTACTAACATTAAAACTTACTAACTACTACACAGTTTTAATGTAAATTAACATTAAAACTGTGTAATTATGATTTATATGTGGGAGTCGCATTCAAGAATTTGGTATTATAAAATTTGCTCCTATTTTTTCGTGTTTGCTCCTATTTTTCAAGTCTTGTGCTCCTAATTTTTAAATCACTAGGTTGGCAGCTATGTAACAACCTAAGTTTAGAGTATAATATCAAAGATATATTAAAACTGACAAAAATGTTTGTTAATAATCTCTATTTTAATTATTAATATCTCTAAAATATTGAAAAGCTAAATTATGACATTAAATGCACTGATGTCCAAGATAATGACACTTTTGAAATAATCAAAAACGGTTGAACTAAAATAGCTAATATTATTCACCCTTTAATTGCTCTGTTGAACATAATGGAAATTTCCACTCACTTTAACAGATATTTTATGTTAAATACATTTTATGTGTTTTAAATGTTGCGATATTGAATATATAGAGTGTTGTTAAGCCAATGTAGAGATGTAGATGAATCCAAAACTGCTTAAAAAACTCTTATCACATTGGATAATTTTGGTCTCTTGTAAAAAGATATATTTTATGAATAAAATTTCATAACAATAAATCAGGTACTTTAAAAAATATCTGTTGCTGATTTGTAACCTTAGTTTAGAACAACTCAATGGTTTTAAAACCAACTTCGATTTTTAATACAGTAGAACCTCTATCCATCATTTTTCATGGGGTGCGTGAATAAAAACGATGAAAGTGGAAAAACAACAAATGCGGATTATAGTCAAAACACACAAAGAAAACAATATTTATGGATTAATACACACAATGTATACAGTATACTACTAATAAAAACTAATTTGTTACTATCCAAACTGTCAAGAAATAAATCAATGTTACGTAAAATTTATTTTTTAAAATAATTTTTTTTTTTTTTTTGCTTTTTTTTTTTTTTTTATATAAATTAAACAGAAATTTATCCAGATTTCTGGTTCTTTTCTGTAATTTCATGAGCTTATATAAAAGTTCATGCATTTTTAAACACCATAATTGAGTCATTGCCATGAAAATTATCCTCTGTTTCTTCGCCATTATTTTCATTTTTTGAAATCACATATTTCTTCTATGCTTTAGGATAACACATGTCGCAATGTCTTGATTATTGCAAATATTATCACTAGAAAAATTTTACAACGATGAATGCCGGAAAATGACTTTGTAAAGTATGATACATGCGGGTTTCGTTAACATTATTTGAATAAAATTTGTGCAGGGACCATAGAAATAAAACAATCAATGCAGAAAAACGATGAATACAGGAACGATAGATCGGGACTTCACTGCATTTAAATTTCAAATGCAAAAAGATTCAATGCATAAAACAAAAACAAATGTAAAATAAATATATAAGTACAAAAGCACATTTTTTTTTTCTCTTAAATAAAAAGACATCTGGATTTGTAATAGTTATACTTACTTCAAGAGCACTTCTGCGCTTTTGAGTGAGAGTTCCTAATCTATCCCACTGGTCACATATCCTCTGGCATCTAGCATTCACTGAAGCAGCATCGTGGTAGTCAAGAGCACTTAAAAAAGGAAAAACAATAAAACTATAGCTTTAGAAGTTAAATTTCATTCACATCCAGTTATTTACCGTCTCAATATTTTGCTTAAATAGATAAATAAATAATAACATTTATTAAAATACTTTTTTTTAATTTTTTTAAAGCATTGTTTGCAAAACCACCAGTTTGTAAATTTAAACAATCAGCTTCAGATACCTTATTTTACTTTTAACATATTTTGAAAATCTTACTTTTGATTCAGTTATTCCTAAAAATTGAAAATAATTTTGAAAGGGGATCTGGACATATCGTGGGACAAAATATCGTGTCAAAAAAATAATATGATCTATTTGAAAATTTATATTTCTGTCCCGTGTGATCTCTGGTGAAGGCCACACAGCCTTATAAATTAATATTAATTATTTAAAATAAATAAATAAATACATTGTAGAATGGAATTTTATTATTTTATCTATATTTAATTTTAAGTTATTTTATCATTTGCTTTTCATCATTCAAAATACATTTTAAAAATATTGTACATCACTGCTGACATCAAAGCTAAACACTGTTCAGAATCTTTAATTAAAAATTTTTAAATAGATAAGCATGATTGAATTCTTTATTACTAATCTTTAAAAAAATATATTAATAAACATAGTCTTTAAATTCTTTAAGCAAAATTAAAAAAAAAAATTTGTGGTGAGTTTGTGTGTATGCCAGTGCTCTGACTAAGGTATGTATTGTCATAAAATTGTATACAACATTATTAATAATAACCAACTCCTTTTTGCTTTCCATTAATTTATGTAGGCGATATTTTGTCCACACGAGATTTCGTCCCACGAGATTTTGTTCCCAACCCTTTTGAAAGTTATGGATGTTCTATTGTTTTCAAATGAAAAAATGTTTTATGTTTTTTCAGTTTATAGTATTTGCTGACATTTTATGCTTTTGTTAGGAAAAGACAAAATTCCTTTGATGAAAAACAGAAACATGATTCAGAGGTTTTTGAACATTTGAACTTCAATCTGTGTTGTTCATTTTTTTCTCTATTTTGCAGATGTGCTGTTACTAATATGCGATGTGCTAATTGCAGATGTGCTGTTACTAATATGCGTTTTCTGTCAGTGTGGTTTTAGAAATCAGTGTAGAAGGACAGTGTATATCCGTTCCTAAAAAATAATTTTGTGTGTGATATTAAAGTTTAAAAAGGACAAAAATGTGAGCTTTTTATTTAGAGAATGTGTCTTGATTCAACTGATGAAAATAGATCATCACTGTATTTTGGAATTAAATATGAAGAATAGCTGCCTCACTCCCTCGATGAATCCCTGTAGGCTCTTTTGCTTAATAATTTAGATAGAGAAATTTATTGTGAAATACATATAAAATATTCTTGATAGAGCCTAAATTGTGTGTAGAAAATTTATGAAAAACGCATATTACAAAATTTCTCCACAGCTTTATCTTATATTAATATTATTTTTTTTTATAAAAAATTTTTCATCTTGGAAAAACTTGCAAATTATTTAAAGATTTATTAAATATTAGAAGATAAAATCTTTATCAGTAGAATTTCAATAAACATTAATTTGAAAATATCATTTTCTCCACAGTTTTGTTTTATAAAGAGGATGTAAAATTCACAACCACCATTAAATGGTTCTTTTCTCAAAAAATCGAGATTTTAAATTCCTAATATTTTATCTTAAAGCTAAAAAATATAAAAACAACTAAGTGCATTATTTTAGCAACAAAATAATAAAATAAAAATTGCAAAAAATCAATTTTTTGAAAAAGAAGAACAAATTTCACAGTTGTGAATTTTTTTTAAATGGGTGAAAACATAACTTACATAACTTAAGTTAAACTTAAAATGAAGCACAATTAATTAAAAAATATATTGATAAACACCTTACTTCGGCTTCATCATTACTTGCAAGAAGCTTTTCGTGGGAGGATCCTCCCCCTTCTCAATTGCAAACTTGTTGAAGTGGGCCTTGGCTATTTATAGCTTCGTCTTGCTCTTTCAGCAGGTAGCGTCACTGTGGATCGATCTTGGTGGACTCGTGGTCATTAATGGCAACCTGATTTATATTTATTTCGCTTTCCTATCAGGAAAGCGAAATAAATATAAAATTTAATGACATAACAAAAATAGCCAACTATAATAACCCTGTGTATGTGCTTTATAGAGAAAGCATTGAAATTCTTAAAAATCAGGTTGCCATTAATGACTACAAGTCCGTCAAGATCGATCCACAGTGGCGCTACCTGCTGAAAGAGCAAGACGAAGCTAAAAATAGCCAAGGCCCACTTCAACAAGTTTGCAATTGAGAAGGGGGAGGATCCTCCCACGAAAAGCTTCTTGTAAGTAATGATGAAGCCGAAGTAAGGTGTTTATCAATATATTTTTTTTCATAATTTACGTGTTAAAGTTTGTAATGAGTAATTCTGTAACAAATTTCCCCATATTATTTTATGGGGAAATTTGTTACAGAATTTTCCAACATAATTTTATGGAAAAATTTGGCAGTAAAAATAGATATTGCATCCTCTTAGCAACAATTATGAGATAATATTTGTTCCTAACGAGCAAAATAATAATAATAAAAAGGATGCAAAATGAACTTGATACAGCAACAGAGAAAATTTAAACAAAGCAAATTATATCTCTGAAGTAAAAGGAATTATGAAAAGCATTGTCACTACGAAGATTAAGTAACAATCATAATTAATTTCAAAAATTAATTTCATAATTAATTCCCTACAATCAAAGTTTGTTTTTATTATTATCATTAAGTGAGGAAAATATTTGAAAATTTTATTATTTATCTTTGATTAACTTAATTCAAGAGGTATCAGAAATTCAGGTATCAAAATCATATTTTTACAAACATTATAACTTAATATTAAGTACATATCATTAGTATATGCAAAAAACAAAATTGATAAAATATAAATACAATTACTTCCTTTCAAAAATTTATTTAACCATCAAAACTTTCTTTAAAGAAAAAAAAAAGTTTTGACAGTAATGATTTAACTGTTCTCTTCAGCAAATGAAACATTTGTGTGTTTCAAACATAAGTAGAACAACAGTCACAAGACTGTGTTCTAACATTTGAAAATTGCTCTTTTATCTGATGAATGTTGCTGCCCTCAAAACTATTAAGCCACTTGTCATCGCCGGAAGCCCAAGCCAATGTTATTCTATGGGGAAATATTTTTTACTTATAATTCATCAACTAATACAATATTCTTAAACACTGTTTTAACATTCAGAAAATTCACAGCTGTTAAATTGATAGACATTATTTAAAAACGGATTTTTAAATTTTTAAAAAGTTTTATTTTGAAGCTGTAAAATACAAAATTTCAATGTGAAATTTTTTATTTTACAGTTTCAAAATATTAAAAAAAGAAAAAAAAAACCTATTTTTAAAAAATGTCAGTCAATTTAACAGTTGTGAATTTTCTGAATAATGTGAACACAGAATTTAAAAATACGTATTACTTAATGAGTTATAAATGAAATTTGTTTTCCTTAGAATAACATTAGCTTGGGCTTCCGGCAACAATAAATGAAGCGAGCCCTTGGTAATCAGACACTCGTTTCTTCCCCCCACCCTTCCCCCCTGTAATCCAATAGGATTTTTGTTGCTTTGTATTATCAGGATATCTTTCACTAATAAAGTTTTTAGAATTCTGTTTTTTAAATTCCGCTCTTTAAACACATCATTTTTTTTTCTTACAAGGTAATTAAAATAAATAAAGTTTAAATATTTTATTTCGATAAGCTTTTCATTTTCAATCTAAAAAGAAATATTTAAACTTACTTACAAAAAATAAATAATTAAACAAAATAATAGTAATTGCTTTCTGAGATGAAAAGATGATGTGTTTGAAGAATGGAAATAAAAAAATTCGAAAAACTTTATTTTTAAGCAAGATATCTTGATAATTTAACGAAACAATAATCCCATCCAATCACATGGGAAGGAAGAAAAAGGGAATATGACTACCAAGAGCCCTTAAAGAGATACTTCACTTAATTTCACCAGTAGTTTAACCTCATGTTATTCTACGGGAACATGTGTTTTAAAAATTACTCATTACCTAATGCATATTTTTAAATTCTGTTTTTACAATTGTTAAAATGTTTCTTGTTTTTCAAAAATGTTTTTTTTTAATTTTTGATATTTGATTTCAAAACTAAAAGAGTTTAAAAAAAAAAAAAAATGCTCTTAGTTATTTTTTTCACGCTTTATAGTTTTAAAATTAAATATTCAAAATTAAGAATAGAAATTTTTGGAAAAACTAGTAACGGTTTCACATTTACGAATTTTCTAAATGTGAAAACAGATTTAAAAAATACATTTGGTAATGAGTAATTTATAAAAGAAATTTCTTCACAGAATAACTTTGAGTTAGACTACCAGTGAAATTAGGAAGTAATCATATAGTGTATTGGAATATTCTTTTTACCACTATTTTACTAATGTTAATAATTTTAAAATGCTATACATGTCATAAATTTTTACACCATTAAAATATTAAAAAAGAGAGAGAAAACATTGAAATTTTTAGTGACAGAACTTACTTCAATTCTTGAGCAATAGCGGCAATTTGTTCTACTCTGTCTTGATGAGCTGCTAAGTCACTTTCGAAAGCTTCATGTTTCTTTTTCAAAGCCTATTCAGTCATTAAAATAGTATATATTTAATAATCATATCCTAGTTAAATTTTCCAAACACTTAAAAAAAAAAAAAAAAGAGGAAGTGGGGGATAGAAAATTAAATGAATTTATACCTTAAGCTCATTGAGCTTGCAGTTTCTGAAGTCTTGACTCTGAAGCATTTCTTCTTTACCATGAGTCCAATCTTCATGGATGTCAGCTTTGTGTTTGAATTTCTGAGCCAAATGATCTAAACGTTCTAACCTAAATTTGCAGAATATTTACCTTACTTTTTAATAATTATGAATTGGATAGTACTTTAAGAAAAAGTCTTATATCCATGTACGATAATCAGAACAAAACAAAAGACAATTGGTGAAAATTCTATTTAAAATAATTAAAAATATATATATAAAGTTTCAAATTAATTTTTCTGTTTGATTTTTAAAAGATACTACATGTTCATTTTAAATCAAATAGTAAAATGTTGATAATATTGATTTTTAAATTACTAATACTGGTAATTAAATTAATAAAAAATAGTTTTCAAATTACCAGTAATTACAATAATTGTTTAAGCGTAGATTTACTACTTTTGGTTTGATATTTTCCCCCCTGCTCTAAGAAGTTTAGCTCTTGGCCAAATAAAAGTAGAACTCTCTCTCTGAAATCTTGTTAGTTTAGTTTTTGTCTGTCTTGAATAATGTGTGCATTTTTTGTAGCTGAACGTGAAAATATAAAAATGTGTCTTGGCTCCATTTGGAGATTGCTATACATGAATGATTCTGTACATGAAAAATTGAAAGTTTTGAATTTAAATTGTGATTTATATTATCTGCAAATTGCAAATAGAAATATTTTCAAGTATACCAAATAAACAAATAACGCTCTCCCATCTAGTGATTTTTTGTTGTATGGCTGAAACAAAACTTTTGAAATCGAAATCGAAATTGACAATGTATAAAATGTGTTTCTATGTTATTATAAATTCTTTTTCAATGATAATAATCAACAAATTATATTAATGGGAATTAAACTTTTAATATATGTTGCCTTTTAATAAACAAAAATCCAGTGCAATTCATCATTTTCATAGGAAGTCCATTTCATTAAAATTTTACCTCATTAAACAAGGATTTATATATTTATTTATTAATGAAGTATATTTAAGAACCAGTAAGAAGGAGCATTTTAAATAAGCCAATATGTAAATAAAAGTGACCAATCAAAGATTTTGAAAAATGTGTGAAATTTGATTTCGTTATTGATAAGTAAAAGAAAGCAGATATTTATTCTGCCATAAAGTTCTATTAATAAAAAAAAAATATCTGGTTCAAGGGGACTGAAAATTTTATAGTTCTTTCACAAACTACGAATTTAAAATTAAACTTTCTGTGATATTAATGGAATTACAGTTAATTATAGATAAATACATTAGGCGAACATTGACATGCTAATTAATATCTAAACAACTGTAATTTAATTAATATTGATTAGATATTCTACAAATTAAAAGGTGATATACAAATATTATAATAGGGGGGAATAAAATCATTTTTCAATAATGTGTAGAAATGATAAACAACTTTTATACTTTTATATCAGTGAAAAGAAATACCTCATCATCTCAGACAATAACCACTCTTCAAATCCCTTTTCTGCCATTTCCAGGCCTTTCCATGCATTAGCAATGTCCTAAATTTAAGAACACTTGTGTTAAACTATTTTTACACAAGGGATCAAAGGATAAATAAGAAGTATGTCAGTAAATTAGTGTTGTTACATCGAAAGAAAAGAGGTATGGTAAGATTATAATATTTCTTTCAACTTCACATAAAAATAAAAAAAGTTATGCTCATTCAAAAGATTTATTTATATATATATTTTTTTAATACGTGTGTGTAAATATATATTAAAATTTATATGATAAATTTCCATGCTTCAGCATTTATTAATATATTTTAACACCATTAGTATTGAAGATAGAGAAGAAAATTCCCCTCCCCCCTTTCCCAACTGTGAAAAAGCAACTTGATTTTCCATGAACAATTTTATTGATTTACATAAAATTTTAGAGACACAGTTCACAGTTAAAATTTAATACAAATAAATGAGTAATCAGCCCCGATAATAATTATTAGATAAAGCTATGAAAATATTAATTTGCTTTAAATTTTAGAGAAAGAGAAAATTGAGAGCTTATGTGGAAATACTAGGTATAAATGATAACAATTTGTAACAAATGCTACTAAAAAAAAAAAAAAAAAAAAAAAACTATACACATAATTTAAGTTAATTAAACACAGGAAGAATCTTGAACAGTTTGAACACCAAAGTGAATAATGGAATAACAAAAGCAGCTGTTTCAGTAGCATTTAGCACACCATCATCAAAGCACAAAGAAATGAAGGGAAGTGCTCCTATTACTGAAACAGCTATCTGCTATTCACTTTGGCATTCAAGATGTTGAGGATTTTTTCTATGTTTAGTTATTTAGCACCAAGTCACCTTTAAATACATAAATTTAAAACAATATGTAAACATAACATTTTTAAACATTATTTAATTTTTAAGTTAACTAAATAAAAAGTAACTTTTATAATTTAAATTGAAATTTTAAGATCATTTAAATAATGATACTTCATTATTCTAAAAAGATAAAGAAAAAAAAAAATAAACAAAAGTCTATAATTTTAAGCATTGCATACTTACAGACACCATCTTGCCTTCAGAAGGAAGATAGGCAGGTCTATTGCTTAGACGTAACTTTGTCTGTAAAGTATTAAAATTAGTTTCTAGACGAGCTTTTTGTTCCACACGTGGAGGCTTGTGAACTCTGCGGTAATTTCTAAATTCATCTAACTTTTTGTGAACTCCAACTAGGGTATTGTCTGTTGTCCTATTTTCAAGCCAAGGTGTTGTTCGTCTAATCCATTCTAAAAGCTAAAAGTAACATTACCTGTCAATTATTTTTTTAAAATAATTCTAATATTTTACAGTATACAAAGAAAAATAATTAGTGCACAATACAGGAAATATTTCAAAATTAAAAGTTAATTTTTGTCTTGGAGAGCTAATTCTTTATAAATCTTAGAAAAATTGTTATTTATTTCATAATTTA
The DNA here is from genome assembly GCA_963930645.1 of Salticus scenicus. Lineage (NCBI taxonomy): Eukaryota > Metazoa > Arthropoda > Arachnida > Araneae > Salticidae > Salticus > Salticus scenicus. The sequence goes on along the minus strand of OZ005653.1, from coordinate 328,792,780 downwards.
AGAAAAAGATTCTTTTATTATTTTTCAGAATAATAAAGTTACAGTCCAAACCTAAGTTTAAACAATGCTTTTATATGAAACACATAAAGAACTATAGAAATCTATTCTCTTAAACTTTAATTTAAATATAAGAATCAATTTTACCCCTATGATATGCTTTTGCATGATATGTCATAAACTTCCTTAAACATAAGAGTTAAAAAAATAATAATAATAATAATAAAAGTTACAATCAGGACGACATAAACACAATTAATTTAGTATATTTCTTTTAAAATCAAGAAGTTTATAAAGCATAAAAATTTCTACAAAGAAAGAAAATCAATTAGAAAGAAATGTGCAGGAAAATAGAATGAAATTACAATATAACTCACAAATGATTTAAAAAAAAAAAAAAAAAAAACCTACTTTTACCCTTTTTTTTTTTTTTTTTTTTTTTTTTTTTTGGGGGGGGGGGGGGGGGAAGACTTTTAACGACTTATTTAATTCCTCAAATGTCTTTCCAAAAAATATCTAACACTTCTTTTTCTTTAAAATTTTAAAGTAAATAGCAGGTAATCATTTAGTGAAAACAATTTTAATGTAAATAAAATAATCATTCAAGACCTTTAGACAACTAGTTGTTTTATTTTTAATTAGGTTTGCACAGGATATCTTAGAGGACAGTAAATGGAGGCTTCCGAAAGAACCTTCACATTGAGTCATATGCTGTTGTGCAGATGTATTTCTGCCTTTACAAATATTATGTACGGAATTTTCTACTATATTAATGGTCAAATAGTCACATATTTTAAACATATGTCTTGTGAATTAAGTTTATTTTTTTAAGCAGGATGATTAAATTCTATAAATTTCTTTAATCAAATAATCATCAACCGTAATTCATTTTAGATAATTTGGAGTGGAAGGCTGATTTTCTAAATTAGAATTTCGTGGTCTATTGGAGTTGTGCCCCGATTAATATTGTCACTTGATACAGCTGCGTTTGCAGACTCTGTGACCTTGCCAACGAATATTATGTGAGAAATGCCTAGCTGGTTATCACCCAGGGTAGCTCAGTGGTAGAGCATCCGCATGTTAAGCGGAAAGCCCGGGTTAGATTCCCAGCTCTGGTATTTTTCACATAGTTGGTATAAAAATCTGCCTTCCACTCCAAATTATCTAAAATTTCTTTAATCAATTGAGGATGTTCAGAAAGCCTCAATCAGAAAGCGCAAAGGCCTCTGTTCAATATTTAATAGACTAAAATTACCAGTGAGACAGACTGCTCCAGATGTTAATAAAAATTAATATTTTAAACCATATAATCTTATTAAATATTTATTTATTTATTTTTTATTTTTTTTATGTTTCTATTTTGTCAAAATTATTTGATGATCAGAAAAAGATAATTTTCAATCCTAATCCTGATTTTCTTTCTTTCTTTTCCTTTTTAAATACTGTTACTGTTTGCAATGCAGAAAAACTATATGTTCCATTGGCAATTATGTTTTAGTATCATTACTTAAAAGCTTGTTTTGTTCTAAAACAATGTTGCTTTGATGCTGAGTATGAAAAACTTAAAATTTCAATATCTTATGAGCATATAGAAGCGATATCTTGAGGCGGAATAAAAAAAAGATAGGGGGATCATTCTTTTTTGTATAGGTTTTTAACTTTGCAATTTTGCTTTTAAATTGCAATTTTTCTTTTTCTTAAAACAGATTCCCAACTTCATTAAAGGCATTTCCCAAAGTTGAATGAGAAAAAAATAAAATAAAATAAAAATAGCATGTTGTGGTCATCACAAAACTTTCTTCTGTCTTCCTATAAAACAGCACCACTTACCCTTTAACATGCTCAAAAGTTTAACCATAGCTTCTCACAATAAAAATTAACAACCGCAGTTTTGTGCAATTTATAATCAGCAGATGAGATGTACCTATGTGAAAAATCACAATAGCAGCTCTACCAATGGGCTAATCCATATCTGAATTAAATCAGCATTTGTTTTCATAATGGTTATCTCACATATTAAGTTTTGTGCAATTAGTTATATGCCATAGAAGTTGAGATTTAGTCTTTCTATTCACAGGGTAAATTGCAGCACATCATCACCATCTGATGGCCTATATACACCCAAATTAACTATCTGACTGGTGCTGATGGATATATCCACTCACTGAGCTGTTCTTTTTTCCTCAATACACTGATAATTCAAAATTATATGTTTATAGAATTTTAGCTTATTTTTCAAGTTTGAAGGTCGTAAATAGTAGTTATAAGGATTATAATCATGCACACAATTACATTTTTAATCTCAAACCGAAATAAACATTCATTTAGAACATTGGAAAAACTATGCAGCAAAAACATCACAATTTTGCCCTTTTCAAAGGCTGTCAGATGGTTAAATGAGCAAAAATGCTTCATAATGGCTCTCTGTTATACCAAGTTTTGTAATTATATGTAATAGAATTTGAGATATAGCCTTCCTGTTCTCTGGAAAAATAGCACCACTTATCGGTTGATATGTATCATAATTGTATCAGCATGTTTCATAATGACCTTTTCACATAAGTTTTGATTATAGGCAACAGAAACTGAGATATAGCAGCCTTCCCTTAAAAGGGAGAAATCCCAATACAGCAGTGCCAGCTGAGAGTGATTGGCATTAAAAGTTGATAGGCACTAATAAGTCAAGGTGCAACTGCATATAAATTTATATGCAATAGTTCCTGAGATGCAGTTGCTACAGAATTTTTGTTACACAGAGACAGACATTTTCTAAAAAAGGCCAAATCATGTTCTGAAGCACTCAAAACTTGTGAATTCATCAAAAACTGGAAGTCAAAAAGTTTTAGTATTACAACACTTTCTTCAATTGAATATAGAAGAAAGTAAAAATCTGTGCAGACAAAAGAAATAAATATATGAAAAACTTCTGTAAGTGGAGATGTTTTTTCAGAATTTTGTGATAAAGCACACTGCTGTGCAATATAATACTCTCAATTATTTTGACACATGCTTAATTAATGACGGCTGTGTTAACACCATTAGCTATACTAATTGAATATTTTGAAAGTTCTGTTTTTTAAATCAAAACCTCACAAGATGTTCATTATTTATTTATTTATTTTACTTGGCACAAGTTTTAATGAAATAAGAATCATGAAAAACTTACATCACTAGCTAACCTCTCATATTCTTCCATAAGCCTTTCATTTTCTTGGTTGACTTTAAGTACTTTGCAAATTCTATTTGCAGCAGTTTCAGCCTAAAAGATTAAAAGAAAAATTATGTATAAAGTAATTAGAGTTCTTTTCTTTTTTTCTTTCTTTTTTTTTATTTCCCATAGTAATTTATCATTATCAAATAAACAAACAAACACTAAATATGACAGATATTTGAAAAAAAAAAAAAAAGATAAAATTAAAGTAACAATCAGTATTTGGCAAGCATACTGAATTTCTTAAACATTATAAAAAAGCTTACATAAAATATTATAAATAAGACTTTTGATATATTCTGAAAAATATTCAAAAATGTTACAGAAAGAAAAAAAAAAATTCTGTCAGTGACAGAGTTTAATTTAGTATGATGACAGGAATATTTTAGATATTACAAACTTTTTTTTTTTTTGTCTATTTTTCCACATAAAGGCATGTGAAATGCATGCAGTTATATAGACCCGCATTTGCATACCTTTATTAGAAAATATTGCATTTATTGATGTACAGCTTTTAGTTGTACAGTGTTTTGGATTAATTCGTAAATGGAGGTCCATAATTTTTAATCTTCGAAAAAAAATTTCCCCACTTTCTGAAATAAAATCTACATTGAAATTTCCCATTAACAAGTAAATCAAATGAATTAAATTCAAATTTATTTACTTAACTATAAGAGCTTGTGAGAAATAGTTTACTCCATGAGTTTTAATCTGATTGGATGCAAAAAAGCTTCAGTTAATGAAAATGATACCTTCATGACACATATAAGAAAAAAGGCTAATTATAATAGTTTATTTTTTATTTATTTATTTTTTAAATCTAATTTTTGAATAGTTTGAATTTTTTTCTCAGAAATAGGAGATTTTTTGTGTAACTTTATTAACTACTATATTGATAAGTAATAAGATAATAATCTATTTTTAAATATGTAAAAGATTTTGCAACTAGATACAATAACTGTTTGGTCTCTCAATTTAAATAAAAGAAAATTGTCACACTTTTTTTTTTCCTTGATAGGAAAATAAATATATTTATTATTCACATGTTTATGTGATTGCTTTGTATTTATAAAATCTAGAGGAAAAAATCCCCCATAGATTCATTAACTTCATTTGTCCAACAATCTCAATACATGAAATGCCCCTAATCACTATTTACACTTAAAATTATGCAATCGCATTTTTTTTTTTTTTTTTTTTTTTTAAAAAAGAACATTTCCTCATGAAATATCATTATAACCTATTTAATATGCAATTAATGGATTAAGAAAAGTTACTTTACAAGAAAGAAAGTGAATAAAACCAGTAACTTAAAAAGTGTCAATAACTGTATCATAATGCAAATTAAGTATACTTTTTGGACAATTGTTTCATTTAATACTAGCGCTAAAAAAAATTGTTCAGATATTTATTCAATCTGATTTCCTTAAAAAAAAAAAAAAAAAAAAAAAAAAATCAAGGTAATTCACTTTAAAAAGTAACTTATAAATCATCACTGTTCAAGCAAAAGCCAAAGTTCAAAATTATTGTTTTGTGATATAGCTAATTATAAATTTTTAAGCTGCTACGAAAAACAGTACACATTATTTTACAGATTTTTAACTGTTACAGTACGTTCACTGACATTTAAAAGACTGGTTTGTGTCAACATGAAATAATTCATTGGAAATTCTAAATCAGCTGATTTTTATTTGACGATACATATGGCTACAGAAGTTTGTGAAATCAGGACATCTCTGTTGCTTGACAATAGATATTCAAAAGGAATTAGTGAGTATTAACAGACTGCCAAGCATTCATTTGTAATGGTGATGAATTATTTTTAGACTAAATTCCAATTTTACATTTAACAATTTTTTGTTTGAATGTCTATGTCATTTAATTTTTTCTAAGTTCAAGTATCACTTAAAAATGGAAAAAAAAAAAAAAAAAAAAAAAAAAAACAGCCAACAGATGAAATCAAATCACATTTAAATTTTGTTGAAATATGACAATATCACAGATGAGTTAAAACAATTTAGAAGATAATGTTGTTTCCTTTATAAATAAAATAATTTTTTTTAAAGAGGAAGTTGCACAATGGTATTGTACAGGGTTGCTACACAAATCTAAATTTAAAAAAAACCTGTGTTTTCCCATGTAGATATGTATATCATTCTTACATAAATGTGATATATCTGAACAGCATATAAATGTACTACTTTCATTACTATATCCCCTTGTTTTTATACCTGAAATGAATAGGGAAAAGAATTGACATTCAAATAATATTACTATTATATTGACTTGAAGCTAAAAAATGCATAGAGAAGAAGAAAATATAAAAAAATCTTTCTTACTCAGATGCTTAAGCTTTAAAAAACGAAAGAAAATAAATGTATAATTTAGGGGGAGGGGGAACTATATATAAAGTATGTTCACCATCAAATTTTACGCACTCAAGTTTAAATTACCAACACCAATTACCTTACTCAAGAAATAAACAAATTTCAATTTTTATTAATAAGCTTTTAAATTATAAAACTGTTATAAAGCTTTAAACTATAAAACTTTATAATAACTATAAATTTTAAATTATAAAATTACTTTTTGATAAAAATATAATTTATTTGTAAATTTCCTTCACAGAACTAAAAATAAAACTTTCTTTAAAGAAGTAGAAAAAAAAAAAAAAAAAAAAAAAAAAAATCTTTCTTACACAGATTAAAGCCTATTTTACTGACAAAATAAGCTAAATAATAATAATAAGTAAAAATTCTCTGTACTTTCAAGGTTTGTAACTCACGAGAATACACTGGGGTATTTCAAGATCCTAAGGATATTTAAATCCTCTACTATATAATCTCTAAAAAATGATCAAGATTCACAACTTATCAGTGGCTAATTTTTTCTGCATTCTTAACAATGTGACAGTGTTTGTACATTTCTGTTTTCAAAATGCACCTTACAACAAAGCAAAATTGAAGAATGGGGTATACAAATACCACAGCACATCTTTTTCGATCATCTCTTGATTCTGTCAGTCAAAAATCACCAATACTTTTAACGGCAATTTGTAAAAGAGAAGGGAATGAGCAAAAGTAAAAGCTCTTTTACATTCTTTTTAACCTTTACCTAGTAAATTTCACTTCTGCCCAAGATGAAAGGGAAAAAATAATACTTTTTATACTTCTTGTTCAAAAATTTGTTTGTAAAGAGCACCATACATTTTACATGAAAACTATGTAACTAAAAGTTAGAGAAGAAAAAGTAGAATAATTTTTTAAAATCATTTTTCTTATTTTATATTATGTTCTTGACTCAATTATTAAACATTTTTACGGAAAAAATTAGAAAATATGAATGAAAGCATTGTAGGGGTAGAAATATACCTCAGACCATCTCCATGATTGAATTTGAGGGGGGAGGGAGGGGGGCTGATGGTTTAAAAAAAAAATTTCCTTGCATTTTCCCCCGATTTTTACTAGATTCCTGGTATTCCCTATTTTTCCAGGTGACGTAGCAACCCTGTGTAATACATAGTGTTGCTACTTGTATACTTGTGTTATAGTTAAACATTAAAAATTTAAAACTTTTATACAGACCATTTAACTTAATTACTTATAAAAATTACCTTTAATTATGCTCTGTTAAAAACTATAGACCTTTCAGGGTGAAATCCGCCCTCTCTTCAGTAGCTCTTACATGGTCTGCTTTGGTTGAAACTGATTCTATCTTCCTTTCCTTTTGCTGATCTTCTATGATGTGGCACCATGCTCTATCTAAATCGGCGCGCGACTCATAGAAATAATAAAAGACCAATTGGCGTGTAACAGGCACGAGTCGCGTGCCGATTTAGATCGAGCGTGGCGCCACATCATAGAAGATCAGCAAAAGGAAAGGAAGATAGAATCAGTTTCAACCAAAGCAGACCATGTAATAGCTACTGAAGAGGGGGTGGATTTCACCCTGAAAATAGTTTTTAACAGAGCATAATTAAAGGTAATTTTTATAAGTAATTAAATCTTATAGTTAGTTGTATGAAATAAAATAATACCTGTTTAGCACCAGAGAAAGTATGGTAATAGGAGGATACATAGGTCATGACAGCACGTTCGTCAGGCATGGGAGTGTTGTTGATGTCTGTGGGAAAGGACAATACACATGACAAAAAACAAACAAACACACAGGAACAGATAATTCAAATTACCTGCATCGCTCCTTGAAATGCATGATAGAAACAAGATACATAAGTCATTACAGCACGTTCATCTGGCTTGGGAGTGTTCACCATGTCTGAAGAAAGTTTATATGTCTTTAAACATTTTGAGCTTTTTGAAACAATTGAGTTAGTTTCCACTCCCATGCAGGTAAGTTGTTTAAAAAAGGGTCAGCTCAACTACTCAAACAGCATGCATGTATTTGAACGACCAATTCAGATTCAAACAAGATAATTATAATCCAGATTTACAGTTTCTTTTTTTTTCATCTAAATCTAAACAAATTTCAGTTTTATACTAGCTGGAAAAATGAATAACTCACAGTTATTTTCTCGAATCTTTAGATAGTAACTAAAATTTAGGATTAAAATGAATCGTTTTAATATTTGTAAAAAGTTTATATTTTATTACAAAAGAATTTACATTATTTGTGTATTTCAAAAGACTGGTTTTTTTTAGTTAGAAACCCTGAAATTATCTTCTGCCATCAGACTTAAGTTACCATTAAATAAATTAAAAGAAAAAAAAAATTGTTGTACAGAGTTATTCAAAACAATATATGGTATTTTAAAAAGACCGTAATAAATGATTTTTAAACAGACCAGAACATTTTTTTTTTTTTTTTTAAGGGACAATTCAAATTTTTCCTTTTTCCTGCACCTCAACAATGTGATTTTGAATCAGTGTTATTGGCCAAGGCAGAATACATGAAGAAATTCGAAAGTGTCACTGTCACATTGAAGTCGTGACATCATTCATATTATCTCTTTGATTTTCCAAAGAATTTTATTAAAACATTAATCATTTGCTTATTTTCTTTACTTAAATTGTATTTTGTGCTGCTTGCATGAAATGTATGGTTTTTAAACCTAGAAATTAAGTTCAAAAAGTGGATATTTAATTAATTAATTCCTATAATTTAACTTTGTTTTCAGGATTGTTTGTAATTGCACTAAATATTTTGAAAATAATTCTACAGTTTATCGCAATGTCTGTCAAAGAAACTTCCCAAATCAGCAATAAGTGGCAGTCATCAAATGGGAACAATACCATAAATTAAAACTGTATAAATATTTCATTTATCTTATCAATTCAAAAATAAACTGAAATTAATGGGAACACTACATAGGAGGAAAAAAAAATTATGAATATCTTATTTTTTAAGTACAAAGCATAGGCTAATGTAATAGAAATGAAGTGCCAAATAGACTTGTATCGATAGTTTTTGATAATTTATCATTCTAGCAGTTTATCACATTTTTTTTTCTCCCCTCCCTCAAGATTAGATACCTAGTTAATTCACCTAGTATAAAATATTCCAAAAACTTAAATCTTCATTTAACATGCAATAGTTTACATTAATTTGCAATGAAAAGCACTATAATTGTAAGTCAATGAATAACGTAAATAAAAATTCCACACCATGCAAACTATTTATTAAAGATAAAATACCTTTTTCAAATGTTATAAATAGCTGTATTTTTCGCTTAAATTATAAAATTAAATAAATAAAAAACGACAAAGATATAAAGTGAAAAACTCTTAAAATAACTTCTTAACTTAATGGGTCTTATTAAGACAAATCTATGACATGCACAATATTTTATATCAATCATATAAAAATAATACAATTTGCACACAAAGTCAAATAACTGTTAAGATCTTTTAAAAATATCTAGCAGACAAATTTAACAAATGTATTACAATTAAATAAACAAATAAAAAGAGAGAAGTAAAATATTTTAATGTTTTTTATTTTCAAATATGATATAAATTTACTGATCTAATTCATAGTAGCCTTAGGGGGGAAAAAAGCTACTGTTTATTAATTAAAAAAAAAAAAAAAAAAAAAAAAAAAAAATCAAAACTACCTATTAACTCTTTGTAAATTTAAATTATTAAAACACTAAAACTGTAGGCTAGTTATAAAATATATAACATCATTAAGGGAAAAAATATTACAACAAAGAATCATAGACTGTTTTTAAGTTAAAAATAATTCCCATTTTCTAATTATTATCATCATCATCATCTAACCTGTTCAGATTAAGTATACAAAAAAAAAAGTAAATTACTATGTTTTTTAAAGGTTAAATACTTTTTATCAGTAAATACTGAAATAATCCTATCCCAGTATCAAAACATTAACAACCTCTGTTCTTCAGTGGTTCAAATAAGGAGGGAGAAGGAATTCTGTATATGATTTGAAAGGGATTATTATTATTATTATTATTTTTTTTTTTTTTTTTTGACTGGTTAACTGCATACACTGCATTATAGAAAGGTTTACAGTGTAAGCATTAATTTATTTCCTTCCTCATTGCATCTCAATCGATGAGAATTTTCTCCAGCCCTTATTTTGGCTATCAAAAAAGAATCACAGACGATATCCATACATATGCTTAAATTTGTAGATGTCAATTAAGACATGCACCTACGTCCCTTGATAAACAATTAGGAATTATACATCAAACATGTGATAATGTAAATAAAACATGATGCTATATACAATGTTTTTAAACCTATCACTTATTTGTAACAACATGGCAATAATTATGGCAACATGGCAAATATTTCTTTTTGTGGATAATGTTTTCTTTTACACTCTAACTTGTGATGCAAAGAGTTTAAAATGAATTTCAGTAATCAAATCATTTTAACTGATTTTCATTAACAAACAAATTAAACTTAGGAGTAAAACACGACTAAAGAAAATATGCCTTCAGTAAACAAAACTAAGCATCAAGAAAGAAATGTAATTATTTTTTGCCTATTTAAACATTTCAAGCCAAAAAGAAAAAGAAAATTTTTAGTCTCATATGAAGAGATATTTACCTTCAGCATCTAACATTCTTGGAATATTCAGATATTTTTCAGCAACATCAAAGGCAAGATTTAGATTATGAATAGGGTTATCCTGTTGAAATACAGAAAATCAATTAAAAAATATTTCAGCACACACGACTTATTCAAAAATAATAATAAAATAAAATTATAAAACAATTTTTTACTTGAAATTTTTATATTTAATTGAACTATGACACTAAATTATCCCACACATATCCCAATGCGCATGATAACAAGCTATAGATTATAAAGGGTGATTCATAAAGAAGTATACACTTTCCAGATGCTGTAAAACAGTAACAGTCATAGACACACACTACCTCAGCGAACCATAAGAAAGATGTAATCTTAAAAGTTTGTGTCTTGTCCCTCACGGAAGTAATATAGGCAGCAGTGTGCGTGTCATGTAACTAGTGAATCGAAATGCACTGGGGAAGCATTTTTGTGTTCTTGAATTTAGTAAAATGGAGTTCTCAACTGTTGTGCAATGGCATTTTCGATCATGATTTGGAAAAGAACTCCAACTACAAAATTTATCTATCATTGGCATGTAAAATTTAAAACTACTGGCTGTTTGTGCAAAGGTAAAAGTTTTAAACAACACACTGCATCACAAAAAGTCACAGATAGAGTTTGCAATGACATTACAAATGGCCACCCAAGAAAATGTACCTAACACCTTGTGATTTCTTCCTGTGGGGGTACGTGAAGGACAAGGTATTCGTACCTCCCCTTCCTGTTGACCTAGTGAAGCTGAAACAGCGTATCACAGCCACTATCGATGGACTTGATTCAGATAACTTAACATGCGTTTGGGCAGAAAGGATTACCGACTCAATGTGTGTCATGTGACTAAGGGGTCACACATAGAACATCTGCGACTGTCTCTAACAAAACTTAATATAATCCCATACAATTCTGTTATAGGTAACATATAATATCGTACATTGTTTTTGATTTATAATGCATTAAAACTATAAACTTCTTTATGAGTCAGCCTGTATTTTAGCCTTAAAAGATATAGAACTAGATCAAACTTGATAGGCAAAATGAATATTATAGAAACTAAGTTGATTCAATTATGACATGAATCAAACAACAGTATGCAATGGTGGCTTTTTTTTTTTTTTTTTAATAAACTTTGTATTAAAGTATATATGGCAAAAAAAAGGCTGAAAAATTACACAGTTGTTTCAATTTGAAATAATTAAGTATAATCCTTGAACAGGTTGGAGGAAAAAAAAGTAGGTAGTATGAGTAGAACATGAAAAAAGCAGCTCTACAAAGTTTTGAATTAGTCTTAACTCAAGAAAAACTATCACTTCTATGCATTTTACTACAGCATTAAATGTCGTGATGCCATATTTCCTATGATGAACATAAGATCTATTTTTTACAGCCCCTACAAAATGGATTTTATGACATTTTTATGATGTCCATGTTCCAATATATTACAGTTTATTATTTTAATTGGAAATAATATACAGTTTAATGTTTAATTTAAGTCATAGTTGTAATGAGTGAAGAAAAAGTTAAGTCATAGTTTAATGATTTTGGAGAAGAATATAAGGGGGTAAAATAGAAATATGGATGAAATGAGGCAAAACAGTTGGTAAACACCAACCAAATCAAAGGCATTTAATAATTTAAACAAAAAGTGACTACTTTTGATTTACCTTGGTGAGTTTACTGTAGTCTAATAAATCTGGTCTATGTCTATGGATGAGAGCACAGAAAGCAAGACCGTCTTTCCAGCTGTAATCACAAAAAGAATAAAGTCAGTTTACATAATATTGATAATGCTATGTATTATATTTACATAAATTTTTATCCAGAAATTTTAATGTCCAGATAATTTTTGGTAAAATGTCTATATAGCATAATGCCACAAGGTCAGTAGATTCTGCAAAATGAAGAATTAATGCAGGAAATTTCATGAAATATATTTACTTGCATCTTGATATAAGTTATTACAGAAAAGATTTAGGTTAATGTTACCTAAAAAATAGTAACAATAAACTGCTATTTGACAATTTGCATCGAAAGAAATTTCTTTAGCTAGAGCATAAAGTCTTAATAAACTGGAAACGTGAGAAAATTATTCTAGTCCCATTTTAATTTGGAACTTACAATGGAATTTCCTTAATTCTATGCAATTCTTAAAAAAAAAAAAAAAGTTTCAGACTTCCTTTGGTAGAGATAGGCTAAACTTCAATCCAGTATCCCTAATTCTGGGAATAGCACTACTCTGTTATTGAAAAATGCATCAATAATATAGAAAAAGTTTTGTGATGACCATAGCATACTAGTAAAAAAAAAAAAAAAAGGGGGGGGGGCTGCCTGTTCATGTTGTATAAATTTTTGGAAAGTGTAATTTAAAAATACTATGAAAGAGAATTCCAGTAATTTATTATTTAATTTTAGTAACAATAATTTATTAGAAATAGTAATATTTAGCAATAATAATCATTAATTGAATTTTGGTTAATAATAATTTATTTTGCACTAATTTGATTTTGTTGCATAATGAACAACAAGTGCTGCTATGCAATACTTTCATGATTTATGGAGTAACTATCAATTTCTATACTAGAATTTTGCAAACTTTTATATAAAATACTTGTGTAAAACTATGGTAATTCAGTTTTAAAACATACTGCTAACATATTATGCTTCTATGCCCCTTTTTATAATGTTATCTGCAGTTTTATGCAATAGAATTGCATCAATATCGGTAAGATTATTAAAAACTATGGTGACTTCATTTGATTTCAATCATTTATCAAGGGAGCTGCTATATGCTTTTTATGATGAACATTACAGCTGTTTTTCAGATTATACTGACAACGACAAGCACTGATGGATTTAGGCTTAGGCTCGTGAGGCTCAGGCCTTGAGGCACCTAAGTTTTAAAGTGACAAAAATTTAAACGGGGTGATTCAAATTTGAACGATGATAAAATATGAAAAAGAACTTCAATTTAAAAAGAATGAGAAATTTTTTAAATTAATAGGGTTTTCGTTGATTATAAAAACACTTTCAAAGCTTAATCTGCTTTCCTTGACATGAGTCAAACATGTTTTCATTTGACAAGTGAAATGATTTTATTAAAATAATTATGTAATTAAGTATAATTTAAATATAATAATATTGAACAAAAAGCTATAAAGAAACTATTTTGAAGCAAAGCAACATATCTATTCATGAACTGAAATAATTTATAGCTTGTCGAATAAAGAATAAATATGGTCTGTTTAATATTGATTAAATAAAATTTTTAATTTGGTTTATTACAATATCTTTGTAAGAGAAACCAAATAAACTAAATGATTTTTTTTTCCCCCATGATCACATCGGACTGATCACATATTTTTTAATTACATATTGATTATTTTATGCATGTTGCACAATATATCTAAGAATTATTTATACATAATATTTCAAAAAATGGGGTTCAGGGGGCACCATATTGAAATGGGCATAGGGCACAATCTAACAAATTTGCCTCTGCTGACAAGGGAAGTATGCATCAGTAAAATTCTAATGGACAACTAGGAGAAGACTGAGCATCCACAGTTTGTGAGAAAAAGCTATGCTATGATTCCTTACATTTTTTTATTTGTAGGCTAAATTAAAATCCCTTTAGGTTATATTTAAAAGAAACATCATCATGAGATCCAGTGGCTCAGAGTCATGCCGTTCATTCAAATCAAACCAAGTTTAAATTAAAAAGCATGGTCGAAAACAGAGTAGAGTGCAAATTTTGTGCAATTACCCCCACTGCCCTCCCCTCCCCAAATTGGACAAGATATGACCCTTAAACTTTTAGGTGCTTTTATCAAAATTGATAAAATATTCAAATCCTGAAGGAGAACTCACATTTTTTTTCTAATATTTTCACTAAAATAAATGAATAATTTAAGGGGAGGATAATTATAAAATTTAATTTTAAAAAATTACATTGAAATATTTAATTAAATTGAAAAATATTTTATTTCAATGGAAAAGAAGCATTTGAATTTTTCTTTATAATAATTTGTATAAATGAATAATTTAATACGTTCAGCACCATGTCAGTCATTGGTGGATGACACTGAACTTTCTGTTTAGAATGTGTCAATCACCGGTGGTTGACAGTGTAAAATATGATAAACTAAAAAATTTACACTCTTAAGTAAGTGCTGAAATTTTATTTAAAATTTACTTATTTACTTATTACAGGATTATATCATTAAGGCATTTTAATGGATTTTATTGAAACACGGTAAAATATGACGTGGCTTCTAATCAGCGTGTGTGGCCTGACCTTAATAATTTGTGTGGCACTCAACGTGTTAAGGGGAAATAACTTTTTTTATTACATGTTTTTCTTTTTTCTAAACATTTATTAAATATTTTCATTAATATTTTACACCAAAGACATTATAGTCCTTTTCCCTAGCAGAGTTGGTTCAAGGCCACAGAATGAGAAGGAGGAGATCACATGCTCAATTCCATCCAGTGAGATGATATTTCTTCAGTAACCTAGCAACGGATGGGAGAAGTGAAATCATAGTTCATCTGAGTGTGGCCTTGACACGACAGACTAAAGGAAATAGAGTATAGTACCAAATGTTGATTGCCTGCTTTTAATTTTATTATTATTATTATTATTATTATTATTATTTAATTATTCAAAATAAAAAATAAATACAGGGGTGAAACTTCCTAACATGCAAAAGCCCTGAAAACTGCTGTTTGCAGGTAGATAAAGGAGATTTATTAATGATATACCATATGGCTATCTATAATAAGTGGTATTTTGAGAGTTTTAAATATATTATAAGGTATATTAAACATTCAAAATTAGAAATTTCTACAAAAACAAAATAATTTATCACGAAATTCAGACACAGCAGAATCTTCTAAAAACCCTGAAAAGTTTCACCCCTGTAAATATTCTATTAAATTATTAAACCCTGTTATTTCAAGTTAAAAAATGTTTTTAATTTTTCTTATAAATTAAATAAATGAATAATGCAACTGAAAATAACATTGATATAGCATTTTTTCTCTTAATACTATATACAAATTTTTAATTAAAATTTTATGCTAAAGCTACTAAAACATTGATGGTCTGTTTTTAATTTTGCTAATATTCATATACAAAAGCAAAGAACTCTTACTTATTTAGTTATTACTATTTTGCTGACACTTGCATGGGTCATTTCGTGACTTTTTGAGCTAAGAATATTCATTCTATTTGCCATCCATGTACAGTTTTCTGAATTTTATAATTTACTTAGAAGAAGAACACAATAATTTATTTTGAAAATATAAATAAATGATCCATGCAGGATAAGTTCTAAAATATTTAAAAGATCTGTACAAGAAAAAACTTCATGAAGATTTGAAAACGTGATTTTTTTTTCCCTTATAAAAATAGATATAATTTTACTCTATATACCTTAATAATATTTTTATATAGAGTATATTCATTTATTTTAATTTTATAATTAAATTTAACAATTATTTTCTCTTTATTTATTTATTTTAACATTTTGTTTTTATTTTTTAGTAATTAAATATGTATGTGTATATATATGAGTACTCCACCGAAGTTCGAACGCTGAGGCGCACAAATCCAAGACCTTACCTCAACACAGCACTTCCTTATCCTGAAAGTTCCTTTTCTCTATTTTAATAAAAAGTACCTAAAAGTTTAAGTGCCATATCTTAATGCATGGGGGGTTGTTGCACAAAATTTGCTCTCTACCGTATATTTTTGACCATGCTCTTTCATTTAAACTTGGTTTTGTTTCAATAGGAGTTTTACTGATTCATACTTTCCTTGTGAGTAAAACAAATTTAAATTTCTATCAAAGACTCACAAATAGAAAAATAAATAAATAAGCCATTGAAATTTATTTTATGATACAATACTAAGTTTAATGGTGTCCACAACATGCTGTTACAAAAAACATTTTATGAAATTAGAGTAAAACACTAAAATTTAAATCAAGAAACAGACAACTGAATAACTGCACTTATAATGGGACTTACCTCAAATGGAAATTCTGTACATTAACATTTTTATAAGGTTGAGTTTTTCTTTGGCACCATAATAACAAACCTTCTTTAGCAGTCATTTCTGAAAGAGTGATTAAAGAAAAAATTATAAGAATTGTCTCTAATCAATTAATTTTGGATATATATTGCTCAGTACTATACAAGTTAAATTTTATAATTATAATTAAAAAAAACTTCTAAATATTATATAATTCCTTCAGGAGGTAAAATTTCAATGATGAAGAGACACGTTGGGAAAAAATAAACTATTTTAAAAATTCTTCAAACAGATAAATGTTTTCCTGAATTAAATAAGTTATAAGTTCATGTCATAGAAAGTTATAATAAATAAATGATTAGGGTTAACCAAATATGGAATAGGAGTTTTTAGTATTCTTAAAAGAGAAAATAAAAAGTTTTGAGACTACAGAAATAGGGTCCATTAGCTTTGCTTTTCAGAATGCATAAAAAAAGTCTTAGATGACTTCTTTCTTTCTATGGATTTTTAAATTTTACAGCGCTATTGTCTTCAAAATTTAATTTGTGTAGCAAACCTTGACATTATGATTAATATAAGATTTTTATCCTCTTAAAAGTATAAATTGATAAATCTTATCCAGCCAAATGAGCCAAGAAAGGCAAAGACCTTTATTAGAGATTAGGACAAATAAACAGAATTTATTTGTAGCTCACATATAGCCACATACTAGAATTCTTTGTTGTACAAGATTTACATAATTTAATATATAACACATAGTTGACTTTTCCTACAGGCAAATGACATTAAAAAAAGGCTAAGGAAATAAGGGCACAAATTATAGAATATTCCAACAAAATGAGAAAACAAGGTTAGTTAAAAAAATATATGCATTATTTAGAACTACAGTTTCTAGGAAATGGGTAAATGAACTCGAGGAATCAAGTTTATTTGAGGATTTATCAAATAGATATTCTTTTTCAATACTGTTTATGTATAGACAATAACATTTAAGTCATTAAAAAATTTAGATTATGAAGGTGAAGCCCTACAGGATTTAGTTACCAAAGCAAGTCAGATGCACCTCCCCCCCCTCTCCCACCCAACAGAAGTTTGTGAGCAGGTCCTCTAGTATATACGTAAATCTTATTCAGAATTTAAAAATTTTTACTTTGAGACTAATTTAATCATTAAGTACATTTTCCAGTCTACCAGCCTTTCACAATTACATAAGGTGAAAGACTAATATTAAAAAGTAAAAAGTACCATTTTGATAACCAATTTGTTATAAGTTCATCTAACACTTTCTTATTAATTTTTCATCACATTTTAACAGAATATCACATATAGTAAAATCATCATGAATATTTGTAAAACTTACCTTCAACAGAAATGTCTTGAATAGCAAACCTAAGAATAATGGTCCATATAAGTCCAAGAGTCATTTTTACATTGCCATCAACAATTTCTACAAGTAAAAAAAATATCAAAATTAATAATGATAATGTTCCCTTATAATTACTACAAATCACAATGTACATGGAGGACTAAATGACTACTATGTATCACAAAATGAATACTACAATTTTCCCTTAACTTTTACTTTTTAATTAAATGTGTTCATTAGTGTTTGTGGGTAAAATATTTAGCCTAAAATATTCTGGAGCTACGATTTAAATTAAAACACTAATGATTCAATTTACAGAAAAGTGGAGGAATATCATAGATGCAGAACTTGATGCATAAGTACTACAATAAAACAAGTTAGCAAAATTATGTGATATGGAAAAAATAAGATTTCTTTATGTTTTATCATAATTTTTATGGTAAATTCATTGAAAACTGAATCAATTTCAAAATACACCAGTAAAAATTTATCATAAAATTTTAACAATAAATTATTTAGCTATTTTCACTTTCTCTTACAAGTATTTTTTAATCATCCCCCCCCCCCCCCCCCTGTGCGGAAGATGAGACGAATCCCTACAATATCTAATCAATAAACAAAATATTTTTAAATAATAACCCAGCCCTCTGTAATAAAAGTTCCCATACAAACCTTCATATTAAATAAAATATTTTTGAAAATAATAATTCAGCCCCCTGTAACATAAACCCAATATGGCTCTAAATTTACAAAAAAAAAAAAAAAAACACCTGATGGCCACTTAAAATCCCTGCCTCCTGTCCCCCTTCTACCAATCAAGAACCAATGAAAGAAAGAATGAACGCCCCCGCAAAAAAATAAAGTAAAAAGTAAAAAAAGAGAAACTGCGGAGTGAAGAGGACAAGGAACAGATTCTCTTGATATCCTGACATGGATGGAGCAAACAGCCTCGAAATTCACAAAAAATTTATGGAATATGAATCCAAGAGGATCCTGTGGAAAAGCACTGAAGTATCTCCGGTAAAAAGCGAGCATGGAGACCATCTTCACGAGCCTAGGATAGGAGCTGAGGACAGCAGCACGACTGCAGTCCATTGGTTTCTAAAATGAACAAGCTTACAGTATTGGCCACACCAACATTCTCAGATGAGACTGTTTGCGTAGTTTATTTCTAAGTGGCCATCCCCCATTTTAAATACAGAGAAAAAGGTCAGTAAAAAAAAAAAATTGAGCCTAAGTGTATAGGATTAAATGAATCTTTTTTTTTTTTTTTTTTTTTTTTTTAAATAAGTCTGTTAATGAGTCCAATTATTCTAATTTCTTTTATTTGTGAATATTATGAACATACTATTTTTTATTAAAAGAGAAAACACAATAACTGAAATAAATGTAAAATCAGATCCAATTATTCTATTTTCTTTATTTATCTTTATTATTGTGTGTTTATTACTTTCCAATTAAAAGAATGAATATAATAACTGAAATAAATATAAAATCAAGAAAGGAAAATAAGATTAATTCTAATTTAGAAATTTATTCATCAAGCCTGAAAGTTCATTTCAGAAAATTTTGGAGTGTAAGGCTGATTTTTTTGTCAGGAGGTCAAGAGAATCTGTTCCTTGCCCTGTTCACTCAGCAGTTTCTCTTTACCTTTTTCTTTATTTTTTTGTGGGGCGTACATTCTTTCTTTCATTGGAGGTCTTTTTAACTATGATTATTTATGCTGGTTCTTGATTGGTAGAAGGGGGCAGGAGGCAAGGATTTTAAGTGGGCATAAGGTTTTTTTTTTAATTATTATTATTTAGAAATGAGTTTATGTTACAGGGGGCTGGATTATTATTTTCAAAAATATTTTATTTAATATGAAGGTTTGTATAGGGACTTTTATTACAGAGGGCTGGGTTATTATTTAAAAATATTTTGTTTATTGATAAGATATCGTGGGGATTCATCTCGTCTTCCCCACATTCACACAGTTAATCTGAGTCTTTTATCAGTATAACTTAAGAACTAACATCAAGTTCAAAAGTATTTTAAATTTATTACACATATATGGGATGCAACTTTTTTTTTTTTTTAACTGAACAAATAGTTTGTGTGCATAAATGGACACAAAAAAGTATACAAATGCATTATGCCTATGGGTTAACCTGTTAGTAGTCGCTAGTTGGTCGATTTGCCACCCATCCCTTCAGTGTTGCCAAATTTTTTTATTCAACAGCCACCAACAATTTTTAGAAGTAGCATTTGATATACATAAAAGGCAAACAGAATCAAAGAAACGTCGATTAAATATATCATATATTACTTCTTAAAATTATTGGTGACAGTTGAATAAAAAAATGTGTAATCTGTACCAGGTGGCGTTGTCTATAGCAACTACTAACAGGTTAAATTTCTGGTAGGACAATTTAGCACTAATTGAAATAAAATCAATATACATCCAATGTATAAAAGCATGTATCACATAAAATATGGTATAAAAATTATCCTTCATTTATAGAACCATACAAAAGAATTCTGATATATTGATGCTAAATTTGGGAAATGGCACAAAGTGCATTTGAAGTCACATCATGAAATTTGATTTTGATATGCTAAATTTAAGTACATTGTTTGGTCATATGGATAATTTATGGATAATGTACAGGGCTACTGAAAATTAGTCAAATTTTAGAGAGGTTTGAGAGACAATTCTCTGAATAATATGAAATATTTTTTTTTAATTTAATGAAAGCCTTAAATGCTTTATGCATGTAGCTCTAATAATTCAAATGAGAGTTTGAGGAAAGGTACTAGCCTCTCCTCGCATAGAAATTTTTGTCAAATAAAACTATTTCTAAATCTGTTTTGAATTGTTTAAAATGCACTAAATGTTCAGATACAGTACCTATGTGTCACAACTTAATCTGTGATAATATGTCTACAGTAATTTAGGGTAAAAGAAGTGGTGCAAGTGCCACACCCATACTTGCCAACCATTCATTATGAATTGTATAATTTTTAGTATCCGCCTTTTTTTTCACACCAGACATTTTTTAAAGTAATTTTATTCTTATTTAATCATAACAACATTTGGAGAGAATTGCTTTAAAAATAAAGTGGCGTGAAAAAAGTGTTTTTTCAAGGGATGTTAACAATTGTACGGTTATTAATGAGATGGTTGGCAAGTATGCATACCACATTATTTCATTTAGGTATGCCAGTCAAACTGACAATATTTTATTAGATGCTATAAATTTTATAATAATTATAAGATAAAAAAAAAAAAAAAAAACTTTTTATATACCATGTTTTTAAAATTTCTGTTGAATCATATAAACTTGACTTTAAAGTGATAATGACATCAATTTTTATGAGATGCATAATTTAACTTTTTATAATTTTTTGACATTAAATTTTATGACTTTATCAGAAATGACAACATAAAAAACCAAAATGCAAAAGTAAACCTTTGCATTTTAGAGAAAATAAATATACATTTCTTCTAGTCTCCCCCCCCCTCTGTTACACTCTTTAGGTCATATTTAATTTGTTGTACGAGATTTCATATATCAATGTCTCAGAAACAACTCATTCACTTTTTCAATATCTTTTTCTTTGTATAAAGCTTTACTTCCATTTGTAATTGTTTGTTGATTAATTCAAGTCTTTCTTCATGGTGTTTGATCCTTGTAATGATGAATTATTATTACTATTATATATATATATAAATTGAAATGAAAACACTTAAAATTAAGACACACACACACATAAAAAATAAATAAAATAAATATTTACTTACAACAAACATTCAATAATAAAAAGTAAATACAAAACCGAAAATATCAAACTTGAGTGAGTGTACATGGGAAGAAGGAATGATTAGAACTTGAGAATTGTGCCTATGTTTAACACGTTGAGTGCCACAGCATATAGTAATTTATATAGATCTATTATCACATTGTTATCATGCAAAAATTTTTGATGCCGAAAATTTTTTTTGGCACCAGCCGTATAGTGGTATTGAAACCATTGAAACTCGGCATGTAACAGAATAGAATGTTGATGAATTTTCAAAATGTCAAAATATTGCATCTTTTAATTCTTCTAATAAATTTATGAAAAGAAATGAATAAGTTATCATAAAAGTCAATTATATTTGACTAAATTATGAAAAGTATAATTTTTATAATCAGTTGCCTTGTTATTAATTATGAAATAAAAACTGGTTTGATTTTTAATGTACAGTGGAGCACCGTTTATACGTTTTTCAAGGGACCGTTCCTAAAAAACGTATAACTAAAAAAAACGTACAACTGAAAATTCATCTTAACATTAATACACAATAAAGTGTCATATTAATAATAAAAGTGTAGTCAATTTTCATGATTCCCTTTACATTTATTCAAATAGATATATTTTTAATTAAATTTAAAATATTTTTAAAAGGTAGAATAAAAATTAAATTATAATTAAAAATATAGAAATTCAGAAATTTTTTCCAAGATTTTGATTTAAACATTTAAAGACAAAGCGTTTCGTTCTCTAATCAAAGATGACATTTTTGCAAACGATTAAAAGGAAGGAAAGAAAAAAAAACTTGTTTCTCCAACCGTAATGTCAAGTAAACACGATAAGAAATAAGAAAATCTTCCAAGTCACCCAACGGAATTGAGTAATAAATCTTCAAGTTTACAAAATGCCTAAGTTGTGGGTTTTTTTTTTTTCCTTTCATACCCTATCCCTGGAATCAATTAAAAGTGAAATTGGGAGGTCTTCAAGTGGTCACTGTTTACTTGTATACCTACCATTCAAGCCAGTCGGCAATTGCTTCTCCCTGAAAATCTTTCTAACATCCCTCCTCCCCCAGCTATCGATGCAGGTCACACTTTGTTACCATAGTTCTATAAGAATAAAGCATAAAAAGCATTCATCTTTTTTTTTTTTTTTTTTTTTTTTTTTTTTTAATCCTGAAATGAAATTCAAACTTGGGATTCTACAAGGAGAAAAAAAAACGTATAAGTGAAATTAAGAATTTACTTGTGTCGTATAAACGAAATATTTTAACATTAGAATTCAATGGAATGATTTGGGACCAAAGTTGGAAAACGTATAAATGAGAAAAACGTGTAAATGAGAAACGTATAAAAGGGGCTCCACTGTAATACGTTTTTTAAAGTTTGATATTTTTTAAGATTTTATATTAGTAAGTAATATAGAATTTTCAAAATTCTTTTAAGTATAGTTAGCAGTGACGTAGGTCAGTTTTAGTATATAAAAAAAGTTTAACTTAATATTAACTAAATTAATAAATATATATAAAAAAAGAAAGAAACAAAAAGAAAAATGAATTTTGAGTTGTATCTGCAGTTTTTCATTCATCTTTAGTACATAAATAATTCATAAATTTTATTTTCTAAATTATCTGTATGTATTCACTCTGAGAAAGACTGCCATATTGTGGACTTTTCTTTGAGTAAAAAGGAATCTCCCCCCCCCTCCCCCCCAATGATCAAACTATGCATGTCAGCCATTCTAGATTCTAGACATTTTGTCATATATCTCTAAAAATACTTGAAAGAATCATCTTGAAATTTTAGGAGTGTGCAGAACATGTTATACTTCAAACACTTCAGTGAAAGTTTTACCTCAAAAGTAAAAGCAGTACCAATAAAAAATTTAAACGTTGAGCGCCCTGTCAGCCATCGATGGCTGACAGTGTCAAATATGATATAAAGCCATGTCAAACATCAGTGGTGGATATAAAATAGGATATAAGACTAAAAATATTACATTTAATGATTGAAAATTTATTAAAAGTTTGCTTAATTTTTATTTATCACAGGAGAAATCATTATGGAATTTTAATGGATTTAAAGAATTTGCATGGCGTTCAATGTGTTAAAATAAAAAGTAAATTTTTGTATTAGGGGTTGACTACATATTAAAAACTACATAAACTAACTTCCTGGATCATGGAAGTCTGAGTATGGAATACACAGACAAATACAGTATGGACATTATTACTTACAAACTTTGAATAAATACCATAAAATGCAATAAACTCGCAACAATTGTTTCGGCTTTGACTGCAACAATTGTTGCCGCTTTGACTGCAGCACTCGTGCTTATTTTATTCGCCTGATGAAGGGTCGTGTGTTTTTTTGACCCAAAACAATTATTGCGAGTTTATTGCATTTTATGGTGTTTATTCAAAGTTTGTAAGTAATAATTTTTACAACGCCAGTTTTGTGATGCTTCTTTAATAAACAGTATGAACACTCCCAAATATTCATAGAATTACAAAAAAAGAAAAAAAAAAATGTGTTAGGAGTTTATCCAAAGATCTAGAAAATTAAAACTAAGATTGCTTAGGGAAAGAAACAGGATTGCTTTTATAGTCATCAGAAAGGTTTCATGAATAAAGTAAAATATAAAATAAATATATCAGAGTTACAAATATGCAAAAAATAGTTTATTTTACTTTTATTTAACTTGTACTTTATTGTGTATCAAAATTGAATACAGGTTAAATAATTATAACAGGTTAACTCACATTTAATTATGTATAATAATTTCAAACATAATATTAAAAAATATTTTTTTATGATGATAATAAGAATGAGAATGAAAAATAAATAGATGAACAATTTGTCACAACAACCCATTACAGCCAATGTGACCACTGAAAAATAATAATTGGAACTAACTTTGAATTGGAACCTAGTACAAATTTTGAATTAATTCCAATGAAAACATAAAACATTTAGAAACATAAAAAGGAGGAGTTTTTTAATGAAAAGTTTTCTATATGAACTGACAATAACTACAACAAACAAAAAAGTGCTCAGAATGTAGAGGTAATTAATTCATCAGGAGTCACCACCCCAACATTGAGCCCAAAAATGCAAGGTTGGCAAGCGATATTACACAATACACACAAAAAGTGACCCAACCTTGCAAGAAAGATTTAAAAAAAAAAAAAAAAAAAAAGAAGGAATATAAGAAAGAATATAACCTGCAAAAAGAATAAACAGTGTTTCACCCGAAATAAATTCATAAAGCAGATGTATAAAAACACTCATCATAAGTAATATGAAATATTTAAGCAAAACAAGTTTAGCTGAAGTTATCAACATGACTTAAGAACAATAATTATTAATTAATTAAACTTGCATTTAATAGACTATTATTAATCTAAATTACAATTACTTTTCTAAATAATATCAAGCAGCGATTATTTATTAGCATAATGAATATTTATTATATATTATGGACCATTTATTAATATACATATATCTCAAAATTATGGATTTTATATAATATTCGTAGAGACCACTCCTGCTACTAAAATTTACTTGCTATCTTCTTGTTAAAATTAAAACAATTATAATTTATTCTTAACTATTCTTAAATTGAATTTTGATAGAAAAAAACATTTGAGTTATTTATAGGAAGGAAAAAATATATTTTTTCTTTGATAAAAATTCACTACTTAATATTCATCTAGTTTTATTTATTGCTTGATGAAAGTAAGTTTTTAATATTTTATTATTACCTTTTAATAATTTTAATTTCGTTTTTATTTTTATGTAACTACAGTTTATATTTCTAAGAATCATAAAATTAAAACTAGCATTTTTCATTTAATTAATTTTAGTAAAATTTATTTATTTTAATTTCTAATATAACAGTAAAAATTTAATTTATGGTCAATAAATAAAGTTATTTAAAGTAAATGCAACAATGCTTCCAAGTTTGTTTTTTTAATCAGCATACCACCCAACCAAACATCACCACCCTACCTCCTTAAACCACCCTACCTCTGCCCACCCATTCTCCACCTTTTTTATTATGTATATAGACAGATTTAAAAACTTTATTTTTTTTTTAAATAAATCTATTTAAATATCTATCATAACCATTCAGATTCATTTTAAATCAATTTAAAAATTTTAATCAAATTTCTTGAGTTTTTTTTTTTTTTTTTTTTGAGAAATAGCATGAAATAGCAGCTCTATTATAACATAATTTATGCATATCTCTTGTGATAATTTTAACAGAATTAGACTTTTTAAAAATCTATATTTTAAAGCTCCTCTGTACCTCTTATAAATTCTTCATCTCTTGTAACCAAGTCCCATGTAATTTTGGGGGAATTTTAGTAGCAGAATTACTCACATTCAGAAAATACTCAACTGTCAAACAAATCCTTGTTTTCCAAAAAATTGGATTACTAATATTTTAATATTTCATTTTGAAGCTACAAAATGTGAAAAATACATTTAAGTCATTTTTTACATTTTTAAGCTCTAAAATAAGATACAAAAAATTTGGAAGGGCAGAAAAAAAAAAAAAAAAAAAAAAAAATCAGTTTTTGGGAAAACAAGAAAAATTGAACTAATCTGATTTTTCTGAAAGTGAAAAAGAAACTTTAAACAATACATTAGGTAATAAATAATTCTAGTAACAAATTTCCCATAGAATATGGATTTTGGCGTCTGGCGACGACAGGTAGAAGGTCTCAATCTAATTTCTAAAAAAAATTTTTTTTTTCTTTCTCTTTTTTCCAGAAATTTGGACAGTTTTGTTCTCTATGTGCCTCCTGTAAAAATTTTTAATGAAATGACTTTTTTTTTCCCTTTGATTCAAAAAAAAAAAAAAAAGGGGGGGGGGGGGGCTTAATATCCATCGATGCTACATATGCATCCAAAGTATTAGCTTTGTGTATAAGTCATTGTTTCGCTAAAAACAATTTGTAAAAAAAAAAACAGCATATCTAGAAAAATTTTACCTTCAGCACCAATGGAAACTAACTTGACGCCTTTGCTGGCAATGAAATCTAGAGCTTTATTCACATTAGCAATATGATGGAATCTCATTTTCCCTCTGTCTGGCTTTGGCAGTGTTTCACTAGATATAACTTCTAATAGTAACATAAGTTTAAGTCCATTCCTGAAGTCTTCTTCGATGTTTTCTATTTGGGTACCAGCCTTTCTTAAGTGAGAATTGCACCATGCTGTAAAGGTCTAAAAGAAAAGGAAAATAAATAAATATAAATATTTATCAACTGAAAACAATAATAAACATTTATTAAATGTTTCGCTCTATCAGTTAGGACATGGTATAAACAAAAGCATATTGGGATAAGGTGATATGGATCATTATGAATCACTTAAAAAAAGTAACACTGGTAAAAAGGGGCTTTCGTTAGATATTTCGTGTGATACTTCTCTCAGATAAAAATAGTGTGCATTAATAATAATAAATGCATTGCATGAATTTGTATAGAAAAATATAGAAGAAAGTTTCGTGATGGCCACAACATACTAGTTTTGTATGCTTTACAAACATGAAATGAGTTAAACAGGTTAAATTATTGAATGGAACATGAGTAGTCAGTCACTCGGAAAAGGTAGATTTTTTGTCTTATCATATTCCGGGGACTTTTTTTAAAATAAAATTTACAAAATTTCTGAATTGTAAATGCATGTAGCAGGTTTACTTAATAGAATTTTTTTTGTTATTTGAAAGAGGGGGGGGGTTAGGCATGAAAGAAAACTTTGCAATTCTTGAAATTGAATCCTTCGAAAATTTTAATTAGTTTTATAAAATTGTGTACTTTATATTTTAAGCAAATATGCAATTTATAGTATATGAGCAATTAGGGTCAAGGTGTTTCGAACACACTTAAATTATGAGTCCATCTTTTTTTCGAATATTTCATTTTGAACTTGTTTCAAATTCAAAATCAAGTTCGGTAAATGACATTTCGGTCATTTTTATTCCTGCAGATGTGATATTATTTATCAGTTATCCTGTGTTCTATTTACTCTACGTTTATACTACAGATGTGTGAAAATTATTAGAAATATTGTTAATTATTTCCTGTTTTATTTATTTTAATGTGTACAATAGTTTAAAATATATATATCTACTGGTTAACATAGTTTACCTTTCATTCTTTAAAAATAGTTTCGAGGATATTTTTAACTATTTCTAACAAAGTTTAAAGTGTTCGGTCTCTCTGTGCTCAATCGCATTAACTAGTTTTAGAATTCATGTATGTTAATACAGGCGTTTTTTTTTTTTTTTTTTTCTTTTTTTCCCCCGATTTCTTGTATATTGCTTTCTATTAAAATTCAAACTTGTCTCCTAAGTTTGAGATTTTGGTGTATTGTTATGTTTAGAGATCCTTTGAGTTCACTTTTACTATTTTTTCGGTGATATGTGTATGTGAGTGAACATGATAGCGTCTAAATGCTTCCTTCGAATGAGTTGAAAAATAATACGTACGTTATAGGTCACCGTCGCAATAACTGTATAGATTT
The DNA here is from genome assembly GCA_963930645.1 of Salticus scenicus. Taxonomy (NCBI): domain Eukaryota; kingdom Metazoa; phylum Arthropoda; class Arachnida; order Araneae; family Salticidae; genus Salticus; species Salticus scenicus. The sequence continues at coordinate 328,764,801 of OZ005653.1, read as the reverse complement.
TGGTGAATCTATAGATTATTTTAGATAGGGTAGGTGCTCCAGTGATTGGCATGCTCCAGTGATTGGCATCTATCCCGAAATAATTAATAGATAAGAAAAATAATAAAATCATATATATTACATATAAGAATTTTAACATTTTATGTCAAACACTGGAGCATAGGGTGCTAATAACTGGTCAAATGAACAACTAGCAGTGTCAAACACTGGAACATAGGGTGTCAATGACTGATAAAATGAAAAATTGGCAGTGTCAATTACTGGAACATTGAGTGGGTGTCCTATAAAAATTCATAAAAAAAAAAAAAAAAGTTATCAAATGTATATATTTTGACATATATGTGGTTCTGGATGTCTTTCATACCCTATGTACTAACTTAAGATTTCTAAAAATATTTTCTGATGACTAGAACATTAAAAACATCAGAGATTGCTCTAAATGTGTCAATCACTGGTGCACTTACCCTACTTATAGATTTTTTACAGAGACACAACGGAAAATTCTTTATCATTGTGACCTATAGACTCAAATTATTTGAAGTGGAAGAGCGTTATATTAAAGAGCATACATATGAAGAAAAATACTCAAACATCATAATTTTCTCTTTTGTTTATTAAATGACTTCTCTTACTTTGTTAAAAAAAAACATTAATTACTTAATGTTCGGAGAGTAATATAGCGTCACTTCAGATTTTTGTGTATTACGGTGATTTACAAAGTAATTCCGACATATTCTGATGCAAGAGACGAATTTCTTATAAGCACATCTCAACGTGTTTTCATGCTCCACAAAACATACGAAATCGACATTTATTATTTTCTTCTATATGTAATATAGAGAAAGTATTGGATTCGCGAAAATTTTCGATGGATTTACACGTTTTGGGATGTCCAGAACACGAATTGATAGTTTAAAAGAAAATGTCTGTATCACTTTGTGGACGCTGTATCTCACGAACCAATGAATGAAATTTATCAAAACTTGGTATTTAGTTGGTCCACGATACAAACTGGTGCTGATTAGATTTGGGGATCCATCACTGAACAGGTGGCGCAGTGATCGCATTTTTTATAAACTATTAACATGGCAGTATAGGACAAAATTTTGTATAAATGTGCATAATGAGAGTTATATTAAACGTGTGACTATAAAATTAATATGAATTATTGATAACAGTAGTAGTTAACTAGGAAAATGGGGGTAAAGTTTCAAGATGGGTATCTTTCAAAAGGTATCGTCAATACCTTTAAAAAGAATGGTTGAACTATAAATCTGTGATAATTTAAAACAAAGTTTTTTTTTTTTTTCTTTTAATATTGTTGCTGAGTGAATATGTATAGGAAAATATAGAAGAAAGTCTTATGGTGGCCACAACATACTAGTTTTTCATATGCGATGAAAGATATATCCTACAGAAAATAATGTAATTAACATTAATGATTCGTTTACAAGACCACACAAGAATATTCGGATTCATAGCGGGAAATTTCTAGGAGATGCATTTTCAGTTGTAGTATGTGTTTGTTATCCTTTCCAATAACGTAGAAAGGTAATATATGACTTAATGTTTATGATAGGATGGGTAAATACTCTTAAAAAGTTTTATTGAATTCGAAATTTTAAAAATGCTAAGATAAATTATACAAAGAATAAGTTACTTTTTCTCTAATTTATTGCATGCATTTAAAAAAAAAAAAAAAAAAAAATCAAAGCAGTGTTTGGGGACTGCCGATAGAAGTGAAAACTAAGTAACTTGTGAATTGTATCGTCGAGCTATTAGATTATTATTTTAGAATTATTGTTGGTTTGTAAAGAAGTGTTTACGATCTGTATTATATGATTTGGCACACTATTTGTAGCTACCCAAATTAAATTAACTAAGCCTTATATTAGGTAAAAATATTGATTACTTATGAAATTATTTTAATTAGTAAAAGAAAAGAAAAGAAAACCGATTCAGGAGACCTCAAAACGTGTAAATCAGGTGAAATCTCGAATTCCACTTTCGAATGATGTATTAAAAATAATTTAATCATAATTAGAATTTGAAATATTGAAATTTTAAAATATTACAGCGCCATCTGGCGGTAGAAATTTCTGCAATCTAATGTTCGATTCCAAATCAACAAAGCTTTCTAATGATGTATTACTCATGAAATTATTTTAATTAGTAGCTGAGATACAAAAGAAAACCCATTCAGGAGACCTCAAAACGTGTAAATCAGCTGAAATCTCGAATTCCACTTTCGATTCTCATAGAAAGCCTTCGCTGACGATGACGTGAGTTTCATGATTTTAGTTTACCCAAAAGTGCGCTCAACGCGCCTAAAGAAGTTTTCACTTCAAAAAAAAAAAAAAAAAAAAAAAATACAAATTCATAATTATTCTAATAATTTTCACACGTTTGTAGTTTTATCAAAATTTGAAAACATGTTCTCGATTTTAAAATTCATTTTTTTTTTTCCCCCGTTCTTTTCGATTGCCTCGGAAACTTCTAATAAATTTACATATTCCCACCTATAAAATATTATTGTAGGGATGTCCTTGTTTACTTTGCATGGAAGCAACGTCCTCAGAATTCTTTTTGAGTAGGAAACCACCTCCTCTTGGCATCTGATCCAGGTGAAGAGAAAATAAACACCGAAACAAAGAGCATTCTCCTTCCTATTTGCTCCACTAACACAGACACGCATTTTTCTCAAGGCAACAAAGGTTAAATTCAATGCCATTCATTTTAATTAGTTTAGTTTGCACGTTATTCTCTTCTAGATGTCCCGTGATCATACCTTGCCAGAAATGAATGTTTTATGTAAATGCGGAAATTACACTTCCGATTACCAGTAACGTCATAAATTCTGCTGTGTTTCGAAATGCTTAAGACCGGTATTGAACGAGGAGAAGCTCGAGATGAGATAACATAAAAATGGCCGTTACATCTAATCGCACGCTAAATCCAAATTCAAGTTTGTACAAAGACAAGAGGAAAGCACTTACTTGAATTGCTTGATTGTATTTAATCAAGTGTGTGAAAAAAAAAAAAAACTGATTGTTTGGACATAAGCAGTGGATACAATTTCTTAAAAACTAATGCATTGATCACATTGAAAATTTGCACACTTCTTCAAAACAGAATTAGTGTTCTTAAAAAGGATTAAAAAAAAAAAAATGAATATTTGGCACATACGTATACAAAAACAGTACAATTTCCGTAACAGTTAATACTGTATAGCCTTGTCCTAGTAAAATTAGTTGCAATCGAAAAAAAAAAAAAAAAAAAAAAAAAAAAGACTTTCTCTATTAGCTTGATTCGCACTAAAAAGTATAAAAAGTTTAACATGAAGTGTTGCCACCTGAATTTCATACTTTAGTTAATTAAAAAAAAATCTAATGTTTGTATCGAAAAACTGTTTGCACCTCTGGATTCTCAGAAAAATCGCCCCTTTCATTTGGTACTGAATTTGTAACGAGCCACGTACTTTTTTTTTTTTTTTTTTTTTTTAATGACTGAAATGAATTAAAATGAAGTGTTTCCACCTAAATTTCATACTTTAGTTCATTTTCAAAAATCTAATGGTCGTGTCGAAGAACTGTTTGCACCCCTGGATTAAAAAAAAATCGCCCCTTTCATTTGGTACCGAATTTGTAACGATAGGACTGATATTTCTAATTTATTTTTCCGTTTTTAACCCGGATTCGGCAGAAGGTTTATGACAGAGAATGTAAGGTAAAAAAACGCCTTTAATAATAATTAAAAAAAAAAAAAAATCTTTCGTTCAAGAATGAATCAATTTTAAAGAAATGTTCTATAAGATCGGTGCATTAGTTTTTAAGAAATCGTGTCCATCGCTTTTATGAAGCGTCTCCGGAAACTTAGACCCACTGACTGAACCAATTTTTTTTTTTTTTTTTTTTTTTTTTAATATCGTTTAAACGTTGCTCTTTTATACGGTCGAAATTTTTGAATTTTTTTTTTACTACATTAAAAAGAAAAATATGTATGTTACACTGGTATGTTACACGACTTTCTCTTACCCTGAAATTTAATACTATAAATACAGGTTGGAGATTAAGAGGTAAGATAACGAGTACTGTTATGTAAATCTGTGTTAAACAATTCAAATTAGGCTTCGGAAGAGTTTTATATGATAATTTGTTCTGTGTAACCCCCCGTTTCATTAATGCACCTACATTTATACAGAATTTAATTCTGATATTAAAAGTTATTTAAAATTATACAGACAATTTTCACACGCAACATTCATTGAAACTTATCAATCTTGATCAAACTTTTCGAACAACACACATATATTAACTTCAAAATACAACATTTTGATCTTCTAAAATTATTCGTTTTTAAGTTATTCTAAGAGTAGTATAACACTAAATATCTAAAAAGAGTTGAATTTGTTCTCAATATTTCATTAAAAAAAAAAAAAAAAAAAAAAAAAATTATTTTGTTAAAAAAAAAAAAAAAAAATCGATAACTTTATTTTTAATTATCGCAGATCCATAGTTCAACCATTCGTTTTAAAGGTATTGGAGAGCTCTTTTGAAAGATACCCATCATGAAAATTTACTCCCCTCGAGTAGGGACTTCCCCCCCCAGGGGCTCCTACATACACGATTTTTTTTTTTTTTTTTCCCAGTTGACTATCTCTATTACGCAAAATATATATTCGTTTCATTTGGTTTAGTGCAGTCTATAGATGTTAAACTCTACTTACCTGCAATTTCCCCCATAGACGTAATGTATTTGAATACTTTTGAGTGTCCCTGTACACGAACCATTTGCTTCATCTCAACGAAAAGCATAGTGTGCTAAAAGTTGGCAACTATGGTTCTGTGTCTCTTTTTTCTAGACTTTTACCACTTATGTATAACGTTATCCCTCAGTGGAGAGAGTAGGATCATTATTGAACTCATCGATTGTACTCAATTTTAAAGAATGCTTATTTTTTTATTCACAAGAATTTATATAGAAATGCAAGCGAAATTGTACATTTTCCAAAACAATAAGTAAAACACATTTTATAGTTTTTGTAATATACATATGTATATATATTAAATGTTTTCATAATTACTTCCTTCGTTAAATACGAGCAAAGTATTTTTAAAAAAAGCTCGCTAAAAGAGTGAACGTATTTATTATAAGCGGTTTCTGCTGCACACACACTTTTATCGCAGACAAGGCTATAGTCAGAAAATTTCGGAGGGGATTCAAGCTTTAGTACATAATATTGAGGAGGTTAATAATGATTTATAACTCTAAATTTCCAACGAATTGACAAAATTTCGAAAAGAGCAATTTTGGCTACGGCCTTAATCGCACATTTAATAAGAGAATTTAAAACAATAGATTACCTTAAGGTACATTAGATTTGCGTATTTGACGAGTTAAATTATTCATTTAATCATTTATTAATACTGCAATATAGGCATTGGGAAATGAAATATTTTCGTTTAACCGATGTATTTAAAAAAAAAAAAAAAAAAAAAAATCTGGTTTTTGTGGTAAAAGAACATAGATCTAGGAGAAGGTAAAGAAATAGATTTTTTTTTTTTTTTTTTGAGAAATTAAATAAAATAAAGCAATATTTTAACAAAGCAAAAACACTTCAGAAAATTATGGAGTGGAAGGCTCATTTTTTATACTAACTATGTGAAAAATACCACAGCCGGGAATCGAACCCGGGCCTTCCGCTTTACGTGCGGATGCTCAAACCATCGAGCTGCCCTGGCTGATTACCAGCTAGGCATTTTTCACATAACATTTGTTGGCAAAGTCACCGAGTCTGCAAACACAGCTGTATCAAGTGACATTAATCATGGCACAACTCCAATAGACCATGAAATTTTCAATTTAATTTAGAAATGTATTCATCAAGCCTGAAATTCATTTCAGAAAATTATGGAGTGGAAGGCTGATTTTTTATACCAACTATGTGAAAAATACCAGAGCCGGGAATCGAACCCGGGCCTAAATGCCTAGCTTGTAATCAGCCAGGGCAGCTCGATGGTTTGAGCATCCGCACGTAAAGCGTAAAGCCCGGGTTCAATTCCCGGTTCTGGTATTTTTCACATATAGTTGGTATAAAAAATGAGCCTTCCACTCCATAATTTTCTGAAATGAATTTCAGGCTTGATGAATAAATTTCTAAATTAAAGCAAAAACACATTTAAATAAACCGTATAATCTCTACCTGACTCGAGACTCTAACCAGTAACCAAGAACCATCAACATGAACTATTTTGCTATAATTAAAACTAATGAAAACGAAAACTAATACATTATACAAACATCACAAATTTTCTTTCATATTTTTCTGTACAAATTCACACAATGCAAATTATCTATTGAAACTATTATTTATTAAAGTTACAAAACTAAATTAAAGAACGTGTGTGCAATCCATATTTAAACTTAAAAACTTCTTTATACACCACGAAATTAATGAATTTATGATTTCAGGTGTTTTGCACCTGGAGAAGAAAGGCCACATCCTTTCGTAACAGATAATGCTTTCATTAATTTCATAGTGTGTAAAGAAGTTTTTAAGTTTAAATATATTAAAATTATTTTCTATGTCGAGTGCAGATAATTTTCATCTCAGTCTAAATATTGAAAGAAAGTCAAATTTGTGCTCAATAGACGACATTCTTGGGAAATCTATTCCTTCGGTTAAAAAAAATAAAAACTTTGTTTCAAATTATCACAGATACACGGTTTAAGCATCCATTTAAAAAATGCATTGACGAATTCTTTTGAAAAATATTCATATTCAAAATTTACAACCATGGAGGTGGGGGAGCTCATCTCCTACATATACAAAAAATTATACATATCCTGGTTGATTCGTACTATTATACACATAATTTCACAGTGATTTGTTAAAAATTATCTTTATTGTGTATATTATACGAATTTTCGCCGTATGATGCTATACAGTCGAACCTCGTTAACGTGAATTACTTTTAACATGAACTGTTTCCACAATCCCCGTCAAAAGGAAGATTACTTTCTGATTTACCGATAGCATAAACAATTTTTTTTTTTTTTTTTTGACCCCTTGAGATTCACGTTAACGAGGTTCGACTGCATTAGAAATTACAATAAAACGGGATGACAGTGCTACACATTGAGCAATATGCAGCAAAAATTGACAGGCTAGACAACAATTGTTGACGTGATGCAATTAAAAATGACTTTTTACGAAATTCTATGTATTAGTTCTCGAGCTAGATTTCACACGCGTACACACAAAAGATCATTTTCTAAAAATGGCCAAACCGTTTTTCAGAACGCTTCAAAATATCTATCGAAACCGGAAGTACAAAATTTTTATGAACCCATTATATTTTTCTATTGTAATTCTTCTAAACAATAGATTTTTTGTTTGGCCCCTGGAACCTGCCCCTGAAGGGAAAGGAGTCTGGAAACACTTATATATAGTATTGCCATTTTGAAGTCGTATGCAAAATTTCAGGTCGATTGGACGATCAAAAGTGGCTGAAAATTAAATTGCAAGATTCTGTTACATACATTAACCCCTTCCACTCCAGGGACGTACGTGCGTACGTCCTAGTGTTAATGGCCATTAATACCATGGACGTACGTGCATACGTCCAAAGAAAGTATACGATGCTATTTCAAAATTATAATCTGGTATTTCAGACACATACACTACAGCTAGCCTGGAGCGGAAGGGGTTAATAGTTACATCATGTCAAATTAATAAAAATGTGTTAATAATAATTACACGCAAGTATAGGATTACATTTAGATTTTTTTTTTTTTAAATATATCTATTTTCGCCTAACTATTTTAAAAACTGATTTTTCATTTTCCCTTTTGATAACACTATTTTTTACTGACATAATTACGTAACCATCCTCTTCAACAAGGCATTAAATTTGCAGGTATTATACCTTTTTAAATCTCGCTCCCACACTAAACAACTTGATTCATTTACTTTATTTAAAGCAGACCCTTTGGTAAATTTCTCAACAAATAACTTAAAATGGAGTGAGGAAAACAAATTTTTCGAAACTTGTATGAAAAAAAAAATAAATGAATAAATGTAAAAAATGATTGAAAAATAAATAATCACGAAACAAACAATGAGTTTAAGAGACAGACATAACAATAAATTTCTTGTCAGTCTTACATTATCGTATATCCTAAAAATACATATCCAGAATTACGGATATTTTATTACATCTCTCGACTACTGTACTGTAAAGAATATCAGAAGGCTTCCCGTTTTCCCCAAAGCCCTCGTAATAAGATACTGTTTCTTTTTAAGGTGCTCGTGGCTGAGAGGCAGGTAGTAGAATCTGCAACCCACGGATCTCGTGAGAAACTGAGAACACGATCACGGAGTCTGGGGGCTATACCGTCGGCAAATTCCGTCTTCTACTCGGCAGTGACTCAAGCCGATGCCATTTTGGAAGAGAGATATAAATATCCCCGGTTTGCGAGTCGAGTGAGTAGTATGCTCGGAATTAGTACTCCTCCATATATGGAAGCGGAGCGATGATCTGAGCGAAGTTACTGAGTCCTTTTTGCCGCAGAAGAGGAAAAAGCTTGCGATACATCTTCCGGCTTGATCGATCACAATCACAGTCGAAATCTCGTCGACATGTTTAAGAGTCGAGAAAAATTAAATTTTAAAATCAGAAAATTCAATAAAACTCTGAGAGAGGTGGGGGCAACTTTACATTTCATAATTTAACCCCCGAAGAAGTGTCCGGGAAGGGGAAATATAAATTGAAGTAAATTCCCGAATAATGCAACAAAATTTCTTATTATTTCAATAAAACAGAGAACATTCTGAAAGATTAATATATGTTTTGTTTTCTATTATATAAAGAATTACAAATGAAATGTCCCCGAAAAATCACTTTCTCTGCTTTACTTACACATCTGCTCCTAAAATAATAACATGCAGATGTCACCAACCGTGACCACTGATGGTCCGCGACAAAATTTTGGTGGTCCGCAGAAAAATCTTGACATTATTAGCATATTTCAATGTTTTATTAGAAATTTTGCTGCGTTAATTTTCACTTCATGAATTTCTGAATTTTTCGTTTTCACAACATTAAACGTCAGAATTTCTTTTATTACAAAAAAATGAACTATAAGTACCAGGCATAATTATCACTTTGAATCTGCAATAGATACTTAGCTAGGGAATTGTTCTAAATTTATTAGAATATTCGAATTCCTCAAAAGTTTAAAATGTACACCCAAAATATAATTTTTCATTGGATTTCAATAATCTAACAAAGTATACGGATTACAAAATTTAGTTTATAGTTATGTACCAAAAGTCACAGAAAAAAATATAAAAATAAAAATATGGTGTAAAACAACCACACGACTTCCATTACCCACTGTTACACGTATTATATGCATTATTTTGGAGATAATGTGATCAGAAGACATAAAATTGACCTAACGAAGTAGAAACCAAAAAAACCTAAATTTTTTCCGTTATGAGAAACTTAATACACGTGTAAACACATATAAAACAATGTTTACATATAGCAAGTTAAAAAAATAAGAAAAAAATGATAAAGTTTTTTTTTGAAACACCAATTTCTGAGATCTAAAATTACCTACCTAAGCAGGATGGGTTAATTTTCCTTTAATAATTAAGTAATAAATAAGAAAGGATATCTAAAATGGATTTATGTAACAATTTTCAAGAAAATCATTAGAGCCGTTTTTGAGATACCGACTTTTGCTAAAACTTGGCATACTCAATTGTTGACCGGAAAAAAATAATTACACAAAAAAGGATATTTAAAAGGCAGTTAATATGGCAAGTTTGAAAAAAAAATCCGTGCAGCCATTTTTAAAGGAACACACTTGCAAGGCCTGAAATTGAGATATTTATACAGGACGCCTATCAATTTTCCTGAACTAACCAACTATTTCATTCAAAAGGACATCTAATAGAGTGTTTATATAGCAACTTTGAAGAAAATCGTTAGAGCCGTTTTTGAGATACAATCTTAGGGTACCACTTCCGTTTTTCCAATTTTCACCAAATTTTGGAAAATTCATCTGTACACCAGACCTATTTCAATTCTAAAGTTTCGTAGTTCTATTTTTATTAGTTTCGGAGATATAATAGTCAGAGTATTTCCCCACACACATGACCAATTGCCAAAAACCACTTTTTTTTTTTTAATCAGGAGACCTTAAAACATGCAATTCAGGTGAAATCTCGATATCAAATTTCTGGACCGAATACAATACTTCCATTACCTACGGTAGTCGGGAAATGGAAGTAAAAATAAATATAGGGAGAGGTGGGACGCATATATGAATATGGTGTGTTTCACTAAGATAATTTGAAATTCTCAAAGACGACATTACTAGTCCTACCTTTCTGTAAAACCTTTAGAGCAATGAGCCATTTTACATAACACTGGTCACTACAGAAAAATGTAGTGACAATTTCTTTGTTTTAGCAGGTGTTGTATATACTTTTAACACTAACATCTACAATTGAAAAAATATTGGGTATTTAGATTAATTCTCGCTGTTTGTTAAACAAAAAAAAAAAAAAAAAAAAAAACGCATTAATAAAATGTTACAAGATAATTTACTAAAAGTTGGCAATTATTAGTTGATAATTTACTAAAAAGTCCTTTGGCAACTACAACTTTTTCTCACTTCTTAGATAATAAATGGATTCTACGATAAAACAATTTCGGTTCTTTTGTGGCGATCGACTCCCTTGGAGTCAGTTTTCGATGTTGTTTAAATTTCCCAAGTATTGTTCAGAATGGCCATTCTGCATTGACCAAAACCAACAGTAGTCTGAAGGTGTGACGTTTGGTGAACATGACAAGTGTAGTAAGACCATCGAAGTCCCTTCAAGGCATCCTTCAAACAACTTGCAACATGTGGCTTGGTATTGGTATAGCTATGAATCAGATGAATTTTGCCATGTCTTTGGGGAATTTGTCTTTAAGTGCGCGATTTAAAATAATAATTCTTTGTAACGTTTAAAATTCACTGTTTGATCCGTTTACAGAAACTCATGATACTCCACACCGATTTGATCGCATCAAATGTACAGCATAATCTTCATGTCATGATATCCGGTTTCAAGGGATGAGATTAGCAAAAATACAAAAAAGCTGAAACAACATGTAAAGGCAAGACACTGAAATGAAATACAAAGTGTTGATGGCAAAATCTATTATATTAGGTAAGAAATCTTTTTTTTAATCTTCAGTCTATAAGAAATCTATTTTTTAATCTTCAGTCTATATTAAAAAAAAAAAAAAGTTATGCTTTAGCATTCAATCAAGTGTTATTTCATTAGCTTCTCCCTGGGTTTTGACGTTCATGCTGATGGTTCGCAGTGACGCGTCCATGATGTATTGCATTTTGAAATGTCGTATCTCGTAACGAATCCACTTTTAATAGACAGTCACAATGCGATGTAAAAATGATTGCCATTTTGCTTTTAGCAACACTTCACAAATGGTTGAAGTGTTGGCATGACAAAAATCCACTCTTCGAAGGAGGGGGGTTCCCCCTTCCCACGCCTTATCTGGAAAAGTTATGGTCAGAACTTCACGAAATTTTAAACTTGGGCTCTCTATCGTTTGAAAAGGGGGGGAAACGAATTATTTAAACTAAGAAAAGGAAAAGAATTAAACTGAAAAACGTATGGTGCATTATACACTCATGTTTGTGAAAATTGCAACACCCAGAAGGAATGCGAATATAAAAAAGATATTTATTGGACAAAAACATTATAGTAGGAAGAACAATTGATTACATTTTCAGGAAGTTTTGAGTAATACATACTGAGAAAACAGTACATAAAGCAGCTACCTCTAGGAACAATAACTACAGTTATCTGCTGAGGCATTGAAGCAAACAGCAATTGGATGACATATTCGGGTACAGCATTTCATGAAGCTTCAACAGGATGCCACAATACAGACAACTTGCGGCCGTGCATTATCCTGCTTAAATACTGCGATACGGAGGCCTTCAATATAGAGCAGATGGGCGGGCCTTAACTCACCAGAAATTTAATGGCCGCTACTCAGAGTGCCGGGAATACGAACAAGAAGTAATCGAGACGTGTATCCAATGGGACCCCATACCATCACTTCAAGTGATGAACAGTGTGACAATGTCGAATCCCAGCTGGCAATGTGCATTATTCACAATGCCGTTAAATACGGATAAGGCAATCCTGATGCTGTAAACAGGATTGTGATTTGTCTAAAAGGCGACTTTACGCCATTCCTGCGTCCAGGTTTGTCGTTGATCACACATTAAAGGCGCCTATTTCAGTGATGCAGTTTTGAGGGTAATCAAAATTTTGGTAGCTACATACTGGGTCACCATCTGAGTCATGGTATGCGATTCCATTGGATATACACGTCTCGATTACCTCCAGTTTTCATTCCCGCCACTCTGAATACCAGCCATTACATTTCTGACGAGTTAAGGTCCGTCGCTCTACCCTCTACCCAAACCGCAAGTTGTCCGTATTGTCCGGACCTTCCTTGACGCAGAATGTGTTCAACTGCTGCTCTGGCCAGCGCATTCTCCTGATCTCGCAATAATGAAAATGACAGTTTAATCGTTGAAAGCGACTGGCCCTCCACCACTCACCAGAGACTACGATCGATGAATTGTGGCATCGTGTTAAAGCATCATGAAGTGCTTTACCCGTACATATCATCCAATCGCTGTTTGATTCAATGCCTAGGGAGATAAATGCTGTCATTGCTTACAAAGGTCGCTGCTTTATGTACTGTTTTCTCAGTACATATTACTCCAAATTGCCTGAAATTTTAATCAATTTTCTTCCTACTATAATATATGTGTCCAATAAATATCATTCTGATATTCCCATTCCTTCTTGGTGTTGCAATTTTCACAAACATGATGCATTAATAGTTCACTTAAGTCAGTAACAATTTTATTGCATTGCAAATAATATGAATTGCTGTGCGAGTTTTTTCAACGACAGTTACTGCCTACACCCCTTACAATAAACTCCTTTTTTTTTTTTTTTTAACGCCTTACTGTTTTCGTTTCAACTATAACAAGTATTTTCATAGTCAGCTATTAAAAAATCACAAACATGAATTTTCAGGAAAATCTGTATGAGGATAGGAGAAATTAGTTTACACTTTTTATACCGTTCAGCATAATTCAAAAACAACTGCAGTAAATTAAAATTTGGTATTTTAAAGTTCGTTTGAGGTTGCCACTTCGAAAAGTTTGATCAAGAGTTGCAAGTTTCAAGGCAAATTAGTAACAGCCTTGATATTATTACATTTCCCCCCCCCCCTTTAATAAATGTAGGCACTATCACTGAACTGGGGGGGGGGGTTGAGGAGGGCAGTAGCTTCCTCACACAGAATCATATATCAAATAAAACTGTTCCTAAACCTATTTTAGATTATTTTAAAAGTAGATTGAACTTTATTATCTTAGCAAAGTGAGAGATAAAATATTGTAAGTAAAATTCAAGAACGACTCCTCATCTTAATAATTAAAGCCCAATTTTCACAGTTGTAACGCTACGCTCGAATGTTCGAAAAATAACGTCATAGCTACGAAAATGTACTGAAGTAAAAAAAGGATTTTTTATCTTTAGTATGCAGAAATTAATAAAATAATAGAAGGGTGATTTAGCAGGGGAGGGAAATGACGTCACAGATGTAAAAATGTACTGAGAAAAAATATATTTTATCTGTGATTTGAAATAAATAAAATGTGTCTAAAAGATATTTCTAAAGAATAGATATAATGCATGCAAGAACCGCCACTTTGCGGTTTTCTTTCTCGGTCCCCGCTAAAAACCGCCAAATTATAGTCAAATTAGAAAGAGAGAGACTAAGAAATTTTTTTAAATAGTTATAATAAAAATAATAATATTTGGAAATATCAACCGCTAGGCGGGCGAAGGCTAGTATTTAAGTGGAGTTGGCATTTTTGACAGCGCCATTGAATGGAAGTATGTTTCATAAAACCTTATATTTCTATATAATATTTATAAATTGAACTATATTAGGTTTGTTCAATAAAATATATATTCAGGCAATATTTCTTATGGTTTTTGATAGATTTTTTTTGGAGATTTGAAATCTTTAAATTGCTTTTTCTCAGCTTGCATTTTTTCATGAATTCATGATCATCAAAATGCTTAAATTTCTACAAATACTTAAGAAAAGACTTCTTAATACATATATATATATATATATATTGGATATTCAATAGGACCACCTAAAAAAAATTATGATGGATTTCGCAATATCTTAAAAAAAAAAAAAAAAAGATAAAAATCTAACAAAAATCACCCCCCCCCCCCCTCACCCCACACACAAATTGTTACTTACAGACATGCACTTTTTAATTTTTTTTTTTCAAAAACTAATCAATAAATTTCAAAACCCATCCCAAATTCTTTTAAATAGGTTCTATCAAACATCCAAAAAAATTAAGTCCTTTATTAATTATCTGTAGAAGTTTAATCCTTTTGAAGATCAAGAATTCATGAAAAAAATACAAACTGAGAAAACACAATTTTAAGATTTCAAATCTGTAAAAAATGCATCAAAAACCTTAAGAGCCGTTGTCTGAATATATATTTTATTGAACAAAACTAATGTAGTTCCATTTATAAATATTAAATGGAAATATAAATTTTTATATGAAGCCTACTTCGGTGCTGCTTTCAATGCACGGTTGCTACACAAATCAGGAGAAAAAATTCCCTGAGTTTTCTCTGTCTCTTTTAGAAGTAAAATAGATGACACATAATCTAGCATGTTTACAAGTCAATTGAACATATTTAAGGTTCATTAATTTTATTAACTTACTATAGTTGGAGGAAAAAACCATAATTGATTCATTATAAAGCACTAAAACTTAAAAAAATATTTGATTATGAAAAATTTTTCCAATTTTTTTTTCCAAAAAATTTCAAAATTCCCTGAATTTTCCCTGTTTTGGCAATAAATTTTGAAATTCCCTGAGTTTGCCCTGTTTTTTAATAGATTTTCAAATTCCCTGAGTTTTCCAGATTTTCCAGGTACCGTAACAACTCTGCAATGGTGCCAAGTCCCCTTAATATCTACAACATAATTTAAATAACTAGTGAGTAGCTGAAAAAAAAAAAAAAAAAAAAAAAAAAAAAAAAAATACTTTGTTTTCATTTAGGATAAAAGATAAAAGTATAATTCATGACTACTCAATAAGACAAAGTGTTTTACTCTAGACTAATCTTGAGCACGACTTTCAAAACTAGACGAAAGAAAAAATTAAAATGTTGAATGTATGTGTGTGACCCATTCTCAAAACAACAATGCAATTAGACTTTCGCGTGTTCCTATGACCTGGGTTAAATCGTAGTATTCACAACGTCTTCAATAAAACCAGTTGTACGATAACCATCTGTTGCGGAGAATGAATTGATCACAATACCGTTCTATCAAGCCCATTGTGGAGAGATACTGGAATTTATTTCACAAGAAATGTTGCATTTACTTCACACATAAAGCATAATCAGTAAGAAATAATTTAAAAATTAACTATTTAATGCAAGTTCAATTATGCTTGAGAATTATTTGGTTGTACCATAAGAGTTTGCAAAATCATACAACTTACATAAGAAAGATTTTTTTTTTTTTTAATCTGTTTTGTAATTTCTTACATCTCTAAAATTCAATGTAAAGATTTTCATTAACTACTTTCAAGTGTTTACCTTTTTATTAATTTCATAGAATTTAGCAGGTTTCTCTTTCTTTCTTTTTGTTTATATACATTAGATGATTTTTTAAAACTTTTTTTTTTTTTTTTTTTCTTTTTTCAAAGACCAAATTTTGTATAAAGAGGTATTTAAGGTCAGAGGTAAGGAATTCACCAAACTCTTACCAGCCAACACCTTTTTTTTTTAACTAACCCTTGAAAACTTTTAATAGGTAAGCTTATTACTTCCCTTCTCGAACTAGTTTTAGGCATATTTTCCACCATTTCATTTATACAGTAATTCCACAGCTTAACACAAATTTTAGTAACAGTTTTCTTTTTTTCTTTAAATGAAAATAGTTATTGTAATTTTCAGGTACGTTAGTGTCTTTAATACCCCCCCCCCCTTTTTTTTTCTTTAAATGTACAAATTTTTAAACAAAATATAGCAAGCAGTGCAAAACTAATCTTGTTTAAATCCATCTATTTTATTTGAACTATACTGTCCAAAATTTATTCCTATGCTCTCTTGCTAATGGAATTTTATCGCAAACTCCCCACTTTTACGTACTTTTCGAAACGAATAATCTTTTTATATAATATTAAAGAAATAGTGTGGTACTTCCACTATTACACTCCCCCCCCCCACACACACATTTCTATGTGATTAACACAGTAGTGGCACCAGAAATTCCCCGTCGGGGGGACACCACCTCCCCGACAGGGGGCACTACATAAAGAGAGTTTATTATATGAGTATTTATAAAAAACTGCAATACTGTTAATAGTATTACTGTTAATATTTGTACGATTCCATTTGTTAGTACTCCTCGTGGTTTTGGAGATCATCGTGTCACAGACAGACATTTTCTAAACATATCGTGGTCAAAACGTGTTCTAGACCTCTCAAAACGTTTACATTCATGGAAAACTGGAAGCTGAAAATTTTTACGAATCCAATACTTTCTTCGATTGAATATAGAATGGAAAAACTAGAATGCTCCAAATTTGTAAAAGGAAAGAAAAATTCTGCTAAAAGTAAAAAAAAAATGAAAATTTTGTATTCGTTCCCCCGAGAGATTTTAGGAGTATGCCCCGATGGGGGAGGGGGTGTCACAGACTCCCCGCAAAAAAAAAAAAAAAGTTATATTTAATGAAAAACTTCTACAGCAACCTGAAATCAAATGAATGACGAAGCATTACTTATGATTCACCCTTTTCTTTCTTTTTGTTATTTTATAAAAACACTACACATTCCAGAAGAGAGCAATAAACTTTGGCAAATATGGCCTCCGCCCTCAAAGCGGCCCACTGATCCACTTACGGAAGTGGAGAAGGAGGGAGAAGACGTGTGGAAAAGAAAAACAAAATAAAGCCCAGCGGGTACGACTAGGATGAACTTGAACAGCAGGCAAAACAAGTTGCATTGAAAGGAGAAACTTCATCTAAAACAATACCTCTTTAACAGGCACTGCACTAACGAAAGCATGTGAAAGGGGGGGTGGGCAGCACGTTTTAAAAACAAAATCAGAAATAATGTAGTCGAACACTCACTACAAGTAACATTAGTTAAAATAAAAAAATTTACAACTGGTGATTCTGAAGTTATTTATTGTAAATGTGGTTTGTATCACATAGTCACATCTATTAATCTGTGATGCAAGGGATTATCAGACGATTTCTCAAAGGTTCTACGCTTCAAATGATGCAACGCTTGTGGCCAGGTGTTGAAAAACCGTGTCCAAATAATGTTTGGGCTACTTCTACTTCCCTTTATAGTAGAAATTTTCTTATGCTTTGCTATTAAAAAATCTAAAAAAAAAAAAAATCTTGTTATAAAACGCCCCATAACAGAAAATGTAGAAACACCACATGTTAGTTTAATCGGTTTTAATTTTCACAATTATAAAATTAAGCATATTCCCTTATTAATATGACTTAAGAGATGACTAATTTATTTTGGAAGAAAATATCACTTTAATTCGGATACAGAAATTCATTTGAACAAATTTTAAAATTTCTCATTCTGAAGATTACTAAATACACAAAACAAAAGCAATTTTATATTCTTTATTTTATTTACTTATTTATTTATTTTAACAGGATCCAACAAATTCATGGAGGGGGGGGGGGATTTTCATTTGACATTTATTATTAGCTATGATTAATTTTTTCTGCTTCTTTCTTTAAGGGCACGGTTAACTTACCGTCGCCGGAAGCCCAAGCCAATGTTATTCTATGAGAAATTTTGTTGACTCATAACTCAATAACTAATACATATTTTGAATTCTGTTTTCACATTCAGAAAATTCACACCTGTTAAATTGATGGACGTTTTTTAAAAAATGATTTTTTAAATTTTAAATGCTTTATTTTAAAGCTGTAAAAATACGAATTTTCAACATGTGAAACTTTTAATTATACAGTTTCAAAATAAAATAATAATAAAAAGTTAAAACGTCCGTCAATTTAACAGTTGTGAATTTTTTGAATGTGGAAACAGAATTAAAAAATATGCATTAATTAATGAGTTATAAATAAACAAAATTTCCCATAGAATAACATTGGCTTGGGCTTCCGGCGACGGTAAGTGAGCAGGCTGTTAACATCATACTTGTCTCATTAAAATTAACTTCGTCAGTTTCAAGTATTTTTAGCCAAAATATTATGTAAAAGTGTTTGTTTAAAAAACAAATGAAAAATTGTTAAGTGTTAATAAAAGTTTTCCCAATTAGTTTACAGCCATTTTTTTTATTTTTCCTCGTAAAATAATTAGTTACTAACACCGTTAGAGCTCGTTTCGCAAATTGAATCCTTGTGAATTACCGTTTACCTAATTTGATATCTATTATTTTTATCTTGATAAATCGTAAAATAATGTATTCTGTCTAACTTGAAAACAGGATAAAAATTTTAAGCAGTTCTTGTACGCAGACAGAGAATAACAAACGACAATAAAATAGAGTTAAAATAACAATTAAGAATAATTATAAATAAAATAACATTTTAATCCTCACTTCCAGCAAATTTACAGTAATTTGGTAGTAAGAGTTGATAATTCTTTATTTTATACAGCAGCGTCACAGAAGATTGACTGTAAAAGTAGTTTTCCTACACAGACGTTATTACTGCTGGAAAACAAAAACACGTAGCAGGGCTGGTTTCTTTTTCGTTTCCTCAACGTGTGAGGATGATTTATCATGTTAAAATAACACGATGAAAAGTAAACAGCGGGTATTTTTATGGTGTTTCTGATAAAAGAGATAACACATGTATCATATTTAAGTCTCAATGTCAGAAGCTGTGAAAGAAAGATTCACAATTAACGCTCATCGTTTTACATTACAAGGAATGCGGAACGACAGTAGCATCCCTGGTTGATTCTTCTAAGCGCTTTCGTCCGTTTTATTGATGCTCATGAAATATACTTCACCCGTGAAAAGAAACAGCTAGTACGCTATTCTGTGAAGAACATTTCTAATTATTTTTCGAGATATTAAAAACCAAGATATAAATTCTTTAAAGAAAAAAATTTCTAAAGAAGAAACACTCCAACCATAGCAGTTAAATACGCACAGAAATAGCAAATTGCATTAAAATGCAACAACAAACAACAAATACAGTGTCTTGTTTGAAGCTTGTTTTACAAAGTTTTTACTCATCTTTTCAAAGTTTGATTTATTCTTTACTAGATCTTGATAATAGTTCTAATAGTAAAATACACTATTGCCGTGAATGGGTATTACTTTTCATTAAAGTGTGAGTAAATGCACATTTAATTAATCCTGCTTAACACTCCAACCATAGCAGTTAAATACGCACAGAAATAGCAAATTGCATTAAAATGCAACAACAAACAACAAATACAGTGTCTTGTTTGAAGCTTGTTTTACAAAGTTTTTACTCATCTTTTCAAAGTTCGATTTATTCTTTACTAGATCTAGATAATAGTTCTAATAGTAAAATACACTATTGCCGTGAATGGGTATTACTTTTCATTAAAGTGTGAGTAAATGCACATTTAATTAATCCTGCTTATATGTATATAAATCTTATGGATAAATTTGGCACTGATAATATTTTTTGTATTTTACGTTTTGTTACATTATATATATAAGTATATTGTAGTAATTATAAGATATTCTTCATTTTGTGGGCAAAATTACCAATTTTGGCACTATTTGGCTACCGGAAAATTTGAATGCAAATTTAGATATTTCTGTGATAATTTTCATTGATTAAATGAAATAAAAATTTCTATTAAAATCTTCCAGAAGCCAAAAAGTGCCAAAGTTGCCAACTATGTTTATGAGGAATATACAAGATATTTATACCCATATTTTTACAAGAATTTCAGCCATTATAACGCACTTTCGTAAATTAACGTCTTAAAATAAAGAAAGCTTGCATACACAGGTATTAAAATATAATAATATTAATAATACGCCAAAACTATTTTTAAAATACCCAAACTCAGCTAATTTTGGACTAAATCTTATTATTAAAAAAAAAAAAAAAAAAAAATAGTGAAAACATCTTGTAAACATGCAAATATCGGTGTATCAGTCTTAATTCAAATTTTAAAACAATTTTTATTTTTTATAAATAAACTTTTCAAGGGATCCAAAAATTAATACCCAAATAGGTTCAGAATATGCGTATAGGGCAAGTGCTCCAGTGGTTGACACTTTTAGAGCAATTTCTGATGTTTTTAATTGTTTCAGTCATCAGAAACTATTTTCGGAAATCTTATGGCATGAAAAACTTTCAGAACCACATATATGTTAAAATATATGCATTTGATATATATATATATATATATATATATATATATATATATATTTATGAATTTTTATTTGACACCCACTCAATGTTCCAGTAATTGACAGTGCCAATTTTTCATTTTACCAGTAATTAGTATCCTATTCTCCAGTGTTTAACACTGCTAGTTATTCATTTGATCAGTTATTGGCACCCTATGCTCCAGTGTTTGACATACAATGTTAAAATCCTTATATGTAAAAAACATGTTCCTTTATTTATTTATTTTTCTTATTTATTAATTATTTCGGAAAAGATATCAATTACTGGAGCATATCAATCACTGGAGCACCTACCCTATTTGAACAATAATTGAGTAAGGGGAATTAAAAAATTATGGGGCATTTTTAAAATTTGGAAAATTTTTAAAATTAATTTAAAATTATTTCTTTAAATATTATCTTATTCATTTAAATTACTAGACTATACATTTAAAAAAAAAATTCCTAGAATCTTGTGAAATGCCTATTTTGACGCAGCCCACCCACTGGGTTTTTTGCAAATAAGTGTTTTTTTTTTTTTTTTTTTTTTAATTATTTATAATTTACAAATCCCATCTATAAAGTATAGAAAACACCTTACCTTTTAAGAAAAACTATTTTCTAGAAAATAGTATTAAACATAAAAAGTAACTACAGTTAAATGTTGTTCAGAATCAGTATTTAATTAAATTGTTCAGTTTTAAAGCTTTATAATAATTTTATTTTAACTTTAGTAGCAACGTAATTATAAATCTAATAAAATTTTCTTCTACAACTGTTTCAACTATTAAAAAACTCAAAAAAAAAAAAAAAAAAAAGGATAAAGCAGTGAAACTTATTTTTGTAAAAAAAAAAAAAAAAAAAAAAAAAAAAAAAAAAATTAAATGTGTATGTATTTATAGATATGTATTTTACATAAGAATATTTATTTTGAATAATCATACATTAAAATAAAATATAGCTTAATCTTGCTAATTAACACTATTTTAATATTAGAATCAATTTTTATTTCTAAGATAAACATTAGTTTAATTATTAATTAGTAGTTTAATATAGCTAGGTGTATTACAACTAATATACTAATATGCTAAATAACATATCTAACATTGCAATGGAAATGTATTCAAACAAAAGCCCAGAAAACCCCGCAAAAACCCAAGTGGGTTGGGTTTTTCTAGAAAAACCCGGATTTTCGCCAACCTTGATTCAAACCAAGCGTTTAGACGCTACCGTGTTCACTCTCACATACATACATCACGAAAAATCATGTAAAATCGTAGATATCTCGTGTCAAGACCAAAGTTGTAGGTGTACAACTAGATATCATTAGAGTCACAAATGTAAATTTGTGACATTCAGCGACTTTTTTTTTTTTTTTGGGGGGGGGGGGGGAGGGGGAAGCTATGCAAGATACAAAATCCATTTCTTAAATCATGATTACAATACTTTTACGTAAAAAGTCCGAAAAATAAAAATAATAAACTTAAAAATTTGTAAGGCTGCAGGCCTTCGTTTCATGCCAGATATCCACAATGCCACCTTAACGAAGTGTGCAAATTATTTTTAGTGAAAAAGTATCCGAGTACTTGAGCAGATTAAACGCTTTCGAATGAAGACCAAGCATTTATTGAAGAGAAAGAGAGAAGAAAGGAAAATCAGTAATGATCAATAACAAACAAGGCATAATATCAGAATTAATGATTTAATCCTTTCGGAATTTAATTTTCTGATTATGCAGCGACGAGAGTAGTCTCCTCTTTCTTTTTACACATATTTTCTCCACAACTACAACTCATTGCCTGAGACGCAATTTTGGTGAAGACAAAAAACAGGAGTAATAGTTTAGAGGGAATTGAGTAGACATAAAATTAAAACTTCCAATTTCACGATGGTTAGAAAAATATATTTTGTGCAATTTTATTTCTTGATTAAAAAACTTATTTTATAAAAGCATGCTCATTTTGCAACAAGCAAATAACTAAATTCTGGCATTAAGATGTATTAAAAGATATTATCAAATGGATCATATATACACGATCAAGTTTTGCTGCGTCAGTACTAAGGTACATTGTTCTTCGGGAAGCAGTAATATTTATAAAATTTCCAGGTACATTATTAACCAGTTGCAAAGTTTTCCGGGAAGAAAATAGCGCTTCTTAAAATGATTCCATGAAATATTTCGAATTACTAATAACTGGGTTGAATGAGAGCAATTTCTTTTGCAACAGCCTTTGATGATTCCGAAGGTAAAGACTGAGACAAAAAAAAAAAAAAAAAAAAAAAAGAGTTGATCTATGACAACAATGTTGCAAAAACAATGTGTAATTCAACAGAATTCTCAAAAATTATCTTTTAAAAAGAAACTGAAAAACAAATATATATATATATATTACTCAGGCTTTTCATTCATTTTGCAATAATAACAACATTAATATTTCTCTAAATCTGTACAAATTCCAGAATGTCATTTAAAGGAGGATTTCAACGTCTCTATTAACAATAAATTTTAAATTAAATATTTTTCGGCTACCTACCGCTATCAGTTATAATCAGGATTCTCACAAAGGGAATCTTGGATAGCAGAAATCTTATGCAGTACTTTTATAAATACACATCAAATCAACGATTAGTCATGTGGAAAATTAAGCGGTGGTAGAAATAGTGGTACAAAAAAATTTCTCTCCCTCGTTGTAATCTTAAACGTTCGCGATTTTTTATCATTATTATTATTTGTGAATATATGAATGCATTAAAAGAGAAGAAAAAGGAAGAAAGGAAAAAAAAAAAGAAAGAAAGTTTATAAACGAAGTGACGTACATTTGTTTAAAATACAAATAAGTTCTATATGTAGTTGAATTTTTAATCACTTAAGCACGCGCCTTTAACTATTACAAAATGTATTACCATTTGGAGAATAAAAGGAAAGATTAGCTTAAAAAACTTTTGATTTAAAAAAAAAAAAAAAACTATTTCGACAAAATAATTATTTTATGGTCCACTGATTGGAATATCAGATTACTCCCTCCGATTTTGCGTTCATATACCTCAGTGGTTCTCTGAATGTACCAGGAAACACTAGTGCGCCCAAGATTTCTGGTGTACCCTGTTGTGTTCCATAGATATATTTCTCCAGATAGGGTAGATGCTCCAGTAATTGGCATCTATCCCGAAATAATAAGAAAAATAATAAAATCATATATTTCACATATAAGAATTTTAACATTTTATGTCAAACACTGGAGCATAGAGTGCTAATAACTGGTTAAATGAATAACTAGCAGTGTCAAACACTAGAACATAGGGTGCCACTTACTGATAAACTAAAAAACTGGCAGTGTCAATGACTGGAACATTGAGTGGGTGTCAAATAAAAATTCATAAAAAAAAAAAAAATAATTGTTATCAAATGTATATATTTTAAGATGTATGTGGTTCTGAATATCTTTCATACCCTATGTACTAACTTAAGATTTCTAAAAATATTTTCTGATGACCAGAGTATTAAAAACATCAGAGATTGCTCTAAAAGTGTCAATCACTGGTACACTTAGCCTATAAGAAATAAATGCTATGAATATTCCGTGGATTTAGTCAACATATCACTATGTTGATTGGAAGCGGTTTTTATTGTAAAAGAAGTCATTAATTCTTTTTGTCCATATGCTGTTACATTTAAGTTTTGAAAAGGTATGATTATGCAATGCACACTACTTATTTTTAGAGAAAAAGTCAAAAATAATCCATACGCTTGTCAAAAAGAAGTATACTGAGCAATTCTTTTCCAGAAATGAACAAAAGATAATTTCCGGCATAAGAATGAAAAATCGTAGTCAGATCGGAAATAAAATGAAAGTTATTTCCTCAACATCATATTTATGTGAATTACGATTTTCTTCTATAACCACAATCACGTACTGATATTCATGTAACTTTTTTTTTTACATGTTTTGAGGTGTAGGGAATCCGAAAATCCCAAAATCGGTGTGTTGTCCGTCTGTAGGTCAGTGAAGTTAGTCAATTCATTAGTCTGCGTCGATATTATCTCAAGGGCAAAAAGGTGAAAAAGAGACCTGACATTTTTTTTTTTTTTTTTTTTAATGTCACTTACGATACTGGCAAGAACCCTATTGACTTTCGACATTCTAATTTGAACACAGGTTAGATTATTCGAAATTAACGATTTGCTTAAAATGGGAGAATATTTCAAAATTTCTCATTGACGTCCATTATAAGTATTATTTTCCTCGTAAAGGTATCAAACCCATTTTAATATATCATTTATGATGATACTGACATGAACATCAGCATGATTCATGTACTTCAAAACATATGTTATTCGAAGTTTAAGATTTTTTAACATGGGATAATAAGATTAAATTTCGTATAAGCGCATATTATAAGGATTGTTTTTATCGTAAACAAGGCAGACGGGGGTTAAAATACCATGATATTCTATGAACAT
Organism: Salticus scenicus; assembly: GCA_963930645.1. Classification (NCBI taxonomy): domain Eukaryota; kingdom Metazoa; phylum Arthropoda; class Arachnida; order Araneae; family Salticidae; genus Salticus; species Salticus scenicus. Next base: position 328,739,790 of record OZ005653.1, on the reverse strand, counting down.
TATTGAATAACAGTTTTTTTTTTTTAACTTCAAAAGCTCTTAAATTATTCGAAATAAAGATTTCTATAACATGGCAAGATAAGGTAATTTTTAATAGGAGCAGTGTATTATGGAGATTATTACATGATTGGAAATAGAACAGAATTACATGTGAACTGAAATGTATACATAAAATACGAAAAATACCCTAAAAATAATAAATTAGGACAAGGTCTGTACTATGCTGTCTTGTGTCCTTGTGTGTACTGTGTATGTGTGGCATTTCAGTTTGCCACCGTGAGGGTGATAGGCAGAGCTCATTTCTCTGAATATGAGTCTTGTATGTTGTATAGCAGGGGTGGCCAACCCGCGGCCCACCGCGTAGTTTCTTGCGGCCCACGAGGAGACTAACGATATTTAGTTTGACAGCTTTGTTTAACGGATAAAAAATTAATAAATACGGTCTGACATTTCAAAGTGAAAATACCTTTCAACGATTATGATTGATAGCTAAAGAACTGTTGTAATGAATTATTATTAGATCCATTATTGATTCTTTTTATTATAGTTTTAATATACAGTCATAAACTTTTCATGATACCATTGTTAATTTACGAATGGAAATAATTTAAATTAATGTATTCTGCTCCGAATTTTCACCCTGCTCTTCCCCGAAAAATAGATATACATACATGAATTATATACTCACAAACATATATACACATATGCATATGTACAGCCATAAAATAATAATTTTCTTCCCCGACTAATTTCACCGTAAATTATCAGCTAATTTACGGCGAAATTTGTCGGGAAAGGAGGGGGGGGGGAGGTATTATGACTATACACACGGTGCGGCCCGAACGAATAAAATAGATTTCCAATGCGGCTCATCAAGTGTTTGGGGTTGGACAGGCCTGTTGTATAGTATAAATTTATTAGAACAAATATATGATGGGGAACTGAGCCGAGTCCCCCAATGATAACTTTTCCCCCCCCTCTTTTCTTATTTTAAAATTGCCTGGGGAAGAGTTGTTCTCGCCGACACCGTTAAATTTTCAGTTTAAAGCAAGATTCTATTATAAACAAGTTCCAGTTTCTCCTGTGTAGTCAGAAGTATCATAAAAATAAAGAGCAACAGATAAAAGTTTGCAAAAATGTAAATCTTTTATAGAAGAAAAATTTCTTTATGTTCATTTAAAACTTAACTATTTCCCTACTTCTCTAAAAAAATATAAATAAATCTCGACTTTATTAAAATGCAATGTATTCTACCGCGTATGACCCAGTAAACTCCAAAACTACATTATTTGTCTTCAAGAAATCTGACCTTGCATGCCAGAATGTACACGTAAGAGTAAGTGGTAAAAAATGATCCCAACTGTCTGCCTTAGCAGACATTTATTATGAGAGAAGACAACGCTTAACTGCTTTTACATACACGTCCAGAAGGCCTAAAATAATAAATTAGCTTCCACTCGCTTCCCTCATTACATAAAAATAGGTTTTGTAATCCAAGATTTTAGATTTAAATCTTCAACTGCACTGGTTGCATAAATTAGAAGAATGCTTTTTCTACACGCTTAACAACTACAGCTTGTTTTGCATTTTAATGATGTAACACTTTTTATAATAAAATATAACAATAACAATTTTTTTTCTTCTTCTTCTTTTAGAATGCTGCTTTTCATTTAAAATTAAATTTCGGATTTTATTCTCTATCCTATTTAATATTTTAACGGCGCATTTTCATAGGGTAACATTTACAGTTACTCAAAAAAGTATTCGACCTCGGTTTAGCTATCTAAACAATGTGTTTTTAAAGCCCTTTCAATAATATGTTACAAATTTTGTTTATGCAGTAATAAATAAGATAACAAAGATATACCTCTGGTACATTCACAAAGAAATTAGATAAAGTATATTAAAATAAAATAAAAATAAAGTTTTCGCTTTCAGTAGCATAGATAAAAAAAAGTATTCGACTTTTTTCTAAATCGATCAAAATAAATAAATAAATAAATAAATAAATAATATTTTGTAGGATTTCACTTAGATTTAATAATTGCTTTTAGTCTAGATGGCATGCTTGCAACTAGTTTTTTAGTGTAATTACTTTCTATTTTATACCATTCTTCTTCTAAATGCTTTTTAAAGTTCTTTTTATTTGTAGCATTTTTATTTCTGATTCTTCGACCTAATTCTTCCCATCAATTCTCTATAAGATTTATATCTGGGGATTGTGGGGGTGTTTCAAGCACTTTTGGGGTGTTGTACAACAACCAAAGTCTTGTATTTAGCTCTTTATTGTTTTGGGTCATTATCCTGCATGAACACAAAATCAGTCTCTAATTCCATATATTGATCACTGGCATATAAATTTGTTTTTAGTATATCAATGTACATCTTATGGCCCATTATGCCATCGACAAAATGCAGTTTTCCTACACCTCCATAAGACATGCACCCCCAAACCATCGCCGATCCACCACCGTGCTTGATTGTAGGTCGGAGATTTCTTAATTCAAATTCTTTATTTGGTTGTCTCCACACCTTATGATTGCCATCTGCTCTAAATAAATTATACTTACTTTCATCAGTAAATATAACCTTTTTCCAAAAATCTAGAGGCTCGTTTACATATTTTTTCGCAAATGCCAGCCTTTTTTTTTTTTTCTGTTGACTTCTGACACGTAATATTATTTTCGAGCAGATCGTCCACTATAACCAAAATTTTTAAGGGCATTTCTTACTGTTTGTGTACACACTTCTTTCTTGACCAATAATTTCAATTTGAGGCCACTCAACGTCGGACCTTTTTTAACTTGTTGTAAAAGATATCGTTTATCATATCTGGTCAATTTTTCTGGTCTCCCACTCCTTGCCTTGTTTTCAAAATTTGTTTACTCCAAATGCCTTTTTACAACGTATATTACGGTTGAAAGAGGTCTTTAAACAATTTTAGCAATTTTGTCGTATTTTTCTCCAGATTTCCTCATAGTAATTATAATTTTTCTTTCTTCTATAGTAGTTTCTTTTCCCTTCCGTGACATTTTTAAATATTACGTTTAAAATTGTAAAAACGCGGTTCATTCAAGTACAGAAGTTTCAAATAACTTTGACAATACTTTCCTTTTGTAAAGCAGCTTTTAAAGCGTTAATTTAAATTTGGCAACCCTTTAAAACGGGTATGAATGGTCAGAGTCGAATACTTTTTTGGCGATTAAAATGGGTTGTTGTACCAGAAATTGACGTATATTGCAATTAAATTTCTTTAAAGAAATACGATTTTGCATTAAATGACTAGTAAATAAGTAAGACTATGTTTTTATATCATTTTAAAGACATTCAGTAGTAAGGTCGAATACTTTTTTGACTAACTGTATTTCATATGATCTGAATAAAGGTGACAGTGGATTAAAAAAAACTACAATTATAATTCTATAAGCTAAAGTTAGTTTCATATGGTATTATTTATAGGAAAGAAATACCATATTAACATTATAATGAAGATATTAATCAGAATTACTAATTAATCGTAAAAATTTCAAAATATTCTCTGCGCATTAACTTTTGACTTACCCCCCCCCCCCTTTTTTTTTTTTTCACGATCATAATTATGTTATTTCTTTCACTTTTTTTTTTTTTTTTTTTACAAAATTTTAAAGTTTAAAAAAAAAGTGCTAAAGTACATATATTAAAAAAAAAAAAAAAAAAAAAAAAAAAACTTTTTCGATATCGCTTGTAACGATACTGATTATTATTAATTTTCTTTTCTTTTAATAATAATAATAATAAAAAAGATTTTGATGAAATTCTGGCAAAAGCAGAATTTATTATAACATCGCTTTCAAATTATTCAATTATATTTTCGATAAATTTTAGATTTCGACAAATGTCCAACTATCGAAATCGACAACGCAAAAATCCCAGATTGAGACTAATAGGCCCACAGTCCTAAAAAGGAAAAAGAAAAAAGAAGTGCTAAAGTGCATATATTTACAAAAAAAAAAAAAAAAAAACCATTCAATGAAATTTTATGACGATTCGACAAAAAAATAAGATACAAGGAACATTTTAAATTTGGCGCAGGTTCGTAAAAATTAACTTCGAGAAAATCAAATGATGTTTAAAGCAGGGCCTGATTACCCAAAAGGCTCAGGAAGCACAAGCTTCCCCTCTAAAATTTAAGAGGGGGCCCCAAAATGACTAAAAACAGGTTTTTGGATTTTCTGTTTCATATTTTCACCCTCAGATTGAATTTTTTCTGAGAAAGGTCGCCTAAAGCAAGGTAAAATACTCACTATTTCGGCAAAAATCTGTTATTTAGCCTCAAAATTCTGAATGTTCTTAATAAGTTATACGATTTTAATGTTGTGTGTAGAAACCACCCAGGTATATAAATGGGAAAAAAAAAAAAAAAAAAACGAAATAAAAATTATACAGACACGACATTATTTCATTATTTAAAACATGAAAATCTGACATTGACAGATTTTAATTTAGTGCCAGAGGCCTACTGCTAAACTTGTTAATATCGACAAATTCTTCTTTAGTTAATTCGTGACGATCTAAATTCCATGATAAAGTTTTCATTAAATCAAACCAATGTGTTTCAGCTGCAGATATTGTAACAAATAACGTTGGAAGTCCAAACTGCCTTATAGCCGCAAAACAACGTTTTTTCTCTTTTTCCCAATGAGGGGGAGGTGTGCCTTGGGGGGGGGACTCATGTCAAAGTTGGGCCTTGGGGGGGACTCATGTCAAAGTTGGGCCTTGGAGAGGACTCATGTCAAAGTTGGGCCTTGGGGGGGACTCATGTCAAAGTTGGGCCTTGGGGGGGACTCATGTCAAAGTTGGGCCTTGGGGAGGACTCATGTCAAAGTTGGGCCTTGGGGGGGGACTCATGTCAAAGTTGGGCCTTAGGGGGGACTCATGTCAAAGTTGGGCCTGGGGGGACTCATGTCAAAGTTGGGCCTTGGGGGGACTTCATTCAATAAATCCCCATTCAATAAACCGACTGAAATAGGCCCTTAGCACTAATTAAGAGTGTATTATAAAAATTCGACAACTGTACCGACTGAAATAGGCCTCTAGCACTAATAAAAGGGGGGCCCAGAAGTGATACTGAGCTTCCTCTAGCTTCAAAGCTTAATCGGGCCCTGGTTTAAAGGATTCATTTTACAACACATTCAATGTTTATTTATAAATAAAAATGCTTACAACTCACAGCCTAGAATGATGGGAATTGAAAAATTCTTTTTGCTACTAATTATTATTGTTGTGCGTAGTTTGGTATTTTAGTAAAAATTAAATACCAAACTTTGGGTCCAATTTTGACGTTTTGAAAGTCGACAGAAAAAGTCATGCGGTTCTCGTTACATTATAAAAACAGCAACAGTATTTATATCCATTATACATCGTTTAATCTTAATGTGTTTTACAATAGAACCACAAGAAACTGTGTATAGTATGCTTTAACTAGTATTGCTGTGGCCATCACAAACCTTTTTTCGATATCGTTCTACACAACAGCACGAGCCACCTACCGGTTAACAAGCACAATTATTTAATCAACATAACTTGTCACACTCAATATTTTATATATATCACACCCTGGCGAGAAAAATGGCACAACTCAAAACTGCAGTATTTGAGAAATATCAACTTAAAGATAATCCTATCACTATCTCCTAGAATGGGACATTTCTGTACTGATAAGTATAAAGGATTTAAGTCCATATTCTTGATATTTCAGGAGACGAAAAATAATGTTAAACTAAAAACTGATCAGAAGAATCGATTAGGAAAAAGGGATTATATGTTGGTTTATACCCTTTATACCGTTCAGGGATTGTCAACCTTCATTTAATAAAGGGAAAAAATTTAATTAAATATTTTATACCAAAGATTATTGCTAAATTTCTGACTTGAATCTTTTTTTTACCGATGGATTTTCTCAAAGACTAAATGACTTGGATTTAAATCCTTTATACCAATCGATAGAGAATTTTTTTCTGGGTCTGACAATGTACTTAACTCAAAATCGACATTTTTGGACTTAAACCCTTTATACTTATCAGTACAGATTTATACTTTAGATAAAAACATTAAAACTATACCTGATATTTATGCAATTGCATTTTTACTCAAGTACCTGGAGTTCACCTAGACACCCGGTCATAGTGATAAGGTTAAAGCATTGACTAGCCTACAATAAAACTGGCACAATTACCTCTCAGGTGGATATTTTTCTAGATAGAGATGTGACGCTTTTCCCGTACACTGGGACCCTTCCTACATATTATTCAATGACAAACTCAAAACTGTCTTTTTTTTTTTTTCCTCTTTCCTTGCTGAGGTTCGATATGCAGTTTGATACAATATTTTAACCAACAGATACTGAGATATTATAGAGTCATTTGAAAAATCACAGAGGATCAGTATTAACAGCATCACCTGTCGGCTGATCACCCAAACTGAATTTCGGAGAAAACAGAAAATTAAGTGGTTAGACCAACGAGTACGACCTGTGTTGAACCCAGCACCTATTGTCTACGAGTTTCGGTAGCAGAGATATGCGCGTTTTAAAACGGAGATATTAAAATTAAAGAGAACGTTTCTGATATTCATATATGAAGTGTGATAAAACGCATTTTCGTATTTTTGGCTTTTCAAACACTTCTGGTAGTATAAAATGCACTAATAGCGACAGTTCTTACAGACTGAAATAATTGAATTCGCATCTTCATTAAAAGAGAGCAGTAATGCACGTTTAACTCGTACCTATTTTTTCCTTCACCTGATGCAGTCGTACTCAAATATTTTCGACCCTAAACAATTGTTGTATATTTTTACATTTTATGGCGTTTGTTTATAAAATTCTTATTCATGATCACTATTTTCTTCTATGTTGTATACAGCAACTGCTTCAGTACGCATCACCTGGCAGATGTTTTTTGTTATGCATGAATAACCGCGATTAAAAAAAAAACTTGAAAATTAATATAGCATTTTTATAATTATGATGAACCAAATCCTGCATTAATTTCGATTTATTATTATTATTTTATTATTGTTATTATTTACTTAACATTAAAGATTCCTAAAGAGTATTCTTTCACTTTTATAAAAATTATCTTAGTACTAAAATGTTACTTATTTTTTTCTATTAAATATGTTAAGAAATACATTCTATTCTCATTCCCTTAGCCTTATGTTAAGATATTTGTGAACATTGTACTTAAGTAAATCCTTATCTGAAATGGATCACACAAACTCATAGCAAACTTCCACGTGACTCAAATGTAGCGACCTATGGAGTGTTAAGAATAATTATGATACTTTACAAAAAAAAATTTTAATTAAAATAATTTTCAATGAATATAAGTCGATTTTTTCTAAATTATTACGTAACTTATGTAATAATTTAAAAAACTTATAACAAAATCAAACATTTTACACATTTTTTTATACATTAAACATAAACAATTGAAAGTAAATCGCTTCATATATAATATGGCCCTCTGGAAAGATCAGACTTTAAAATAATCTGGTGTGTCACTCACACGACTTTCTCCTACCCTGAAATTTAATACTATAAATACCGGTTGGAGATTAAGAGGTAAGATAACGAGTACTGTTATGTAAACCTATGTTTAAACAATTCAAATTAGGCATCGAAAGAGTTTTATATGATAATTAGTTTTGTGTGAGGAGGGCTACCGCTCCCCTCAGCCCCCCGTTTCATTAATGCACCTACATGTATATAGAATTTAATTCGGCTATTAAAAAATAATTTATTAAAATTATTATTTAAAAAAATTATCTTTTATGATAATGCAGACGATTTCCATATTAGAGAAGTAGTATAACACTAAATATATAAAAAAAAAAGTCCATTTTATTTTCAATATTAAAAAAATAATAATAATAATAATACGATTTTTTTCTCAGTTTTATTTTTCGTAAAAGAAAAAAAAAATCGGTAACTGTTTTAAATTATCGCAGATCGATGGTTCAACCATTCGTTTTAAAGGTATTGGCGAGCTCTTTTGAAAGATACCCATCACGAAAATTTACTCCCCCCGGGGGGGGGGGGGGAGGCGAGGCTCCTACATACACAATTTTTTTCCCCTGTTGACTATCTCTATTACAAAAAAATATATATTCGTTTCATTTGTTTTAGTGCAGTCAATAGGACATAATGTATTTGAATACTTTTGAGTGTCCCTGTACACGAACCATTTGCTTGATCTTAACGAAAAGTTTAGTGTAGCATCCTTATATGATACACATTTAGAATACCTAGTTTGAACTTTTTGGCATATTTTGTTTTTGAGATATGCTGTTAACAGACAGACAGACACACAGACCTTTTGCTAAAAACATGATTTTCGTATTCAGGGGACCTCAGAACATGTAAATATAACAAAAACTCGCGTTCGAAAATTTGACCCAAAAACAATACTTTTTTTACCTTATGGGTAAGAGAAAGTAAAAAAGTTAAGTCTGTGCAGAAACATCTCTCTCGGAAAGGAGGAGAGAGGAGATAAACAATATTCAAAAACATGAAGTCGACTCAGGAAAGAGGTATCTTTCCAAAACCCGCATGGTTTAATTCTGATTCGGGTAGTGGTCATTTAGCATACTTATTGAAGGTTAACAGGAAACTCGTGTCGTAATTGGATAATGGATCCCAGCAGAGGTAGAATTTGTTAGTATGTGTTGAGTGTCGCACTTGAAGGCTTGTGACGTCATCTGCTCTGATAATGTAAAAATAAAATAATCCAAGAAAAATTCTAATATACGCTACATCAACTACGGTGATTCATTCGTGATTTCAGAGGATATCGTCTTCACGATTTAATGGCAAAATAATTTTTTGAAAACAATGGCTCTTTAAATTTTTCAACTTTGTTATAATAAATTTATTATTATTATTATTATTATTAGACAGAAAAGCGACAAACAAATGATTCTACTTTGGATAGCTTCCCTATAAATTTTTCTAAAAATTAATAATCGAAATTTGGGGACGATGAGGAGCCAAATAAAAATGGCTTTAACTTAGTAATATATCTGCAAGAATAATTTATTATCCGGTACCTCCCGTATAACAGCGATGAGAGCAGAATCCGATTTTCGGATTCAGAGGACCTCAAAACGTGCAAATATAACAAAAACTCAATTTCAAAAATTTAACCCCAAAACAATAAATTTTTATACCATACGTGAAAATGTTATACTATTTGAAAACTCTGCAAAATAAAGAACATTTTCAGCGAAACTTTTAATCAGGATTTAATTGATCCTATTCCGAAAATACGATTGGCTTTAAAAAACTTATTTTTCATTTAAATTTTAAATGAGTAGTAAATTCAATAAATTAAAAATATCTTTATTTAAAATTACTTATAATGCGAGTAAAGTAAATTCATATAAAGAACATACAAACAATATTGCATAAAACTTTCATTTAAAAATTTAGAAAATTCAGCTAATAGGACTTGGTTTCTGGAAACCCTTCTAAAAAATGTGTCTTCGTGGTGGTAGTCTGGATACTCATGATAGCTTTATTTGAAAAAAAAAAAAAAAAAAAAAAACTTTTTGTTAATAGATGAGTATAGCTCGTGCTTGAACGAAGGATCAGCATATATAGTCACGCTCATCACTGACTGACTCTGTCACGCTTCAAAAGGCTAAGAGATTTTCCTCGGACTGTGTGTGTGAACGCAAGTTGCCACCTAATTTTCATACTTTAGTTAATTTTAGAAAATCTAATTGTCCGATCGATAAGCTGTTCAATTCGACGGATTCAGAAAAATCGTCCCTTTCATTGGGTACCTTATTTATAACGATTTTTTGATTAGATTTTTTAAAATTAAAATATGAAAATAGACATGACTTTAAAATAAACATTTAAATTTTTAATTGTTGCCAGTTTTTTTTTTTTTTTTTTTTTTTTTTAACATAAAATGAAATATGCTTTCATCTGAAAAAAAAAAAAAAAAAAATTAAATATGCTCATGCAAACGAAAAAATGACGCCTACTCGTATAAAATAATAATTTTAAATTTTAAAGGTAACGAAAATTTCGCAATTTCGCACGGGCTTGCTAGCAAATGAATTCTTTAAAGTGAGAAATAAATAAAATGAAATGATCATTTTTCAACGGGCGCCTTAGTCGCCCTACATCCTACAACTAAATCTAACTAGTAAATAATAATAATAATAATAATAATGAAATTTGAAATTTTTGGCAGACGCAAATTTTATGTACATTTTACTCCACGTATGGCCTAAATAATTTAGTTGTAATCGAGGAAAAAGAAAAACCCTTCATTCAAGCACTAATCAATGAACTTTATCTACGTTTACCCTTGACATGCGACTACTACAGGGATAAATGCAGAATTATAAAGTTTACATTTGTGTTTTATGGGGAAATATTTGCATTCTATAGGGAAATATTTGCATCCTAGAGGGAAATTCATAGGGAAATGGAGAATCAGAAGTCACATGTTGGGTTTTGGATATGATTTAGCCTCGAACCCCAAAAACCGATAGAGTCCATTATATTTTAAAGAAGTGTGCAAATTTTTAATATAAGATAGGTTTTTGAGAAAACGTGTCCCTAGAATTCAAAAATAGTGTTTTCAGAAAATTGTTATTAAGGCTTTAAGTAACGAACCTATAAAACGAACCTAATGTGTGAAATTTCCAAAAGCTCTCACTTTTAGAGACTTTTACTCCGACTGACTTGAAACTTCTGAAAATGCGAATGGCAATACAAGAAGAAAAACAGACAAATGAAACATGTTTCAACTATGTTCAAAATTGTTCAAAAGCAAAAGAATTCTTTTCAGACGCTCTTGCATAAAGACATAAATAGGTTACAATCTTGGAGACACTAGATCAGCAGAATAGTCAAAGCCAAAATTTTCATAATCTTATCTTCAGAAATGGAAAATAGAAACGCAAATCTATCAAACGAGCGAACGGAAAAGTAAGCAAATGAACAGCGAAATCAACTGTCAGATAAATAAAGCCACAGTTGAAGATAAATATAGAAACTGAGGTGAAAGACATAGGCTCCACCCACCCATAAATGGTTCCCTCTGCCAGTGATGATGTAAGAACAAAATGTTGCATAGAGTGTGACATCAAAGACACGTCAGATTTCCATTTGAATTTTTTCAAATGAGTGACTCTACTATGTAATCTAAAACAGTTTTTAATATGAAGCAAGAAACAGGAATGAATGAATAAAAAGGCAGTAACCTTTAATTTGGTATTTCGACAAGATTTACATTCATTAGAACGTAACGACGAAGATATATGTCAGAAAAAAAGATGACCTCCGAGCCTAAACTATTTACGAGCTGAATGAACGGGTCACGATTTCACCATAAAACTTTATATTTGCATGAAGTGGAAAATGCAATAGGCAAATTTATATATTTTTGGATTTTACTTTAAAATATTACTCTAAAAGTGAGTTTCCAAATTACTACAAATACCAACGTCTGAATAGGAACTGGAACCCGGCAACTGTTAAAGGTCAGGGTACTAGAAACTGATAAATGATGTCTTAAAATCTATTATATTCCATTTATAGTAGTATATACACTCGTATTTGTTACAAATTTTCGAGTGCATAATATGACTCAAATCAGGTGCGAGAAGCACAGGCACTTTGAAATTTTTGAAAGGGACTCTGAATTTAGAGAAACAGGGGCTCCAAATTGCATACATTCAATTCCATCTAATTTTCTTTACAAATTAACAATTCCTTTATAAAATCATTTGAAGGAATCATCGAACAATGTTCAGGATGGTTCAGATAATTTTCATGATCCGAATCTTTGTAAAATTTTCAAACTGTATGTATCTTCCGATCAAGCAACCACTGTAAACAGGGGTGAGCAATTTAATGAAAATCTTAACAGCCGGGAACTTTGTCTTACCAGTCAGCAATACAAAATAAGAACTACAATTAAGTGTACGCGATGCTCCTAAGCGGCACAGAATTTTCCATATCATTCTGCAACAAACTGAGATTTGCAGGCACCCACAAATATCGGATAATGTTAATGTTGTAGTAAGCAGCGTTCAAATTGCTTGGTAATCCGCTTGTCAGAGACAAAAAAAAAAAAAAAAAACAATTGGAGAGATTAGATTAATGAGTCAAGACAGATGGTCTACAGGACCAGTAGCCAAAATTTTATTTTCCTGGTTGAAAAGTTCCTGGACCCCATAGACTCGCAAACGGACCATCATAAAAAGTGGTTTAGAATTTTTCTTGTCACTTTAAAAAGGGATTTTTGTTTCGACAGTGGACCAGTGGCGATAATTACAGGCTAGCATACTCTTATGTTCAGTGTCAGCGGCCTATGGGATCAGTGACATTTTACAGAAATATAGTAATCTAGATAAAATAAATTTTAGTATTCTTTTTATTTTTTTAAAGCCCCCCCCCCCCCAATTTTTTTAAAGCTGGTAAAAAAAAAAAAAAAAAAACATTTTTACAGTGCCTAAAATTTCACTTGCCATATTATCTACTCGCTAATGGAGAATAAATTGCTTAATTTTCTACCCCAACGGGAAAACTCCCAAATAGACTTGCACTTCCCCTCAAATGGAAGGTTATTTGGCTATGATTCGAAGATTATAATTCTACAATACTTTTTTTTTAATCTATGCATTTCTGAATTTGATATTCTTCATATCATTTTAACACTAACTTCCGTTTAGCTCTTATTATTAATTACTTGGTTAATAATGCAAGATTCACTTAACCGCTTATTCGCATACAATCTTAAACTTTCTTGATGCTGCTTGATTTATTCCTTTGCTGATCTATTATTACCAGTTTTTTTACTTCTTAGACATGAAATTATAGTTTTGGGTCTAATATGTTGTGTCTTATTTTTAGTTCGTTTACTTAGAGAATGTATATTTTAATAGCATTTCAGTGTAAATTTTTACATAACCATTTTTTTCCATTTATTATTAGTATATTACAGATATGTTGTGCACGGTTCAAACCCTTTTTTATTATATATATATATAGTGATGTGTACACAAACAAAGGGAGATGAGGTAAAGCGTATGTGTAAGACAGAGGAGAAAACGAGGGAGAGAAAGAGATAAACTTCATAGTTGTCAACTTTTATGCTTTTATGGCCACCGGAAAATTTATTTTAACAGAAATTTTTACTTTATTTACTTAATTAGTGAAAACTCTTGCAAAAATATATAGAAAAACAGATTTTACGCTCGTCAAAAAGTGTAAAAGTTGGCAATTAAGTAACACACGCACGCACGCGCACACACATATACATCTTAAAAAATAATATAAATCGCACAATAGCAAATACTGTGAAGATCTACTAGTTTCTAATTTTTTTTTTTTTTTTTTTTTTTTTTTTAATCAATTTAAAGTTTTTATAATGAAAAATTTTCCCGTGCAAACTGGTGACTTTAATTATAGTGTGTTCATCTTAATATAAATATTTTTTCCTTAAAATTTTCACCATAGGACATTTTAACATTCCCCATGTTTCCTTTCCAACTACCATGTTTTACGTAATCACACAGTGATCAAGTTATTGGAAAAAAAAAAAAAAACAATGTTTATTACAGAACTGCCAACCTAATCTGGCAAATTGTTAGTACCGCCCCTTTTTCTACACCAGTCATTTCCTGGAGTTTTTTCTTCTTAATTCATCGTAAATATATTTGAATAAAATTACTTTAAAAATTAATTGGTGTAGAAAAAGGGGCGGTACTAGCAATTTGCTGGATTAGGTTAGCGGCTCTGTTATTATTTAAATTTAGTTTATAATTATTATTTTTTAAATTACATTGTGTGCAAATGATCAAAACAGGGCCCGACTTAGACTACCTGGAGCCCAGGGGCAAGCTTATTCTAGGGGGCCCCCTTGCAGTGGCATAAGAGGTCTTTTGGTTGCAATCTTTCTGCTTATGCCTGTTGGGGGGGGGCCTTCCATAAGGGGGGCCCAGGGCAACTGCCCCGCATGCCCTGGCGTTAATCAGGACCTGGATCAAAAGACAAGCAAATGTTATAGCAAATTAAAATTATCACGATACTTACGACGATAATCATGTCGATCATTTGTCCACGTAATTATCAATCTTGTTTACGGCCTTACGATAGTGTAGCCAGGATCAACCCATTAATTGAAAGAAAGAAAAAGAAATCGATTTTGACGACCTTCAGAGGGTCGGAAAATGACAAAGGGAACCAGATGATGTAACTCAGTCACGAGAGTATTGGATCACGTTTCGCGATACAGACTGAAGGAAAAAAATAAAAAATAGATAATACCCAGACTTTGATCTATCCTTATTCTATTAAAAAACACGAATGACTCAATACGTTTAGATAACACATACAAAAAAAAAAAAAAAAAAAAACTTCAGGTTAAAAAAAATCGCCGAAAAAATTTCATCGTAAGGAAAGTGTGGAACGCTGTAGACGTTTGTGCGAATTCAGTTTTATCACAATATCTGTTTTAACAAACTATGAAGTTGTTTTGTGCTCTTGGTATTGGCAGTAAGAAAATCCCTGTAGAAAAGACAGAGCCTGTCCCAGAGTGTATGCGTAAGGTAAGCTTTTCTTTCATACTGAAATAATACTCAAAAATCGACTAAAGTGCCGGTTTATTATTGTACTACAGTTTTTCCTTCAAGTACCTATCATACACCAATTAATTACATAAATACAATGAAAACTCTCTGAAAATCCACCTCTATTATAGTTTTGGTTCTAGAAGGAAATTATCTTCCTTCATTATCACTTTAGGAATTTTTTTTTTTTTTTCCCTTTTTCCTAGCTCAACGAACGTTTTATCAGTCGAAAAACTAAGAATTGGATAATACAAAATGTAGCTCCTTTAAGAGTAATTAGCAGAAAAATATTTCATTTCAATAAAATTTTAAATAAATAGATCGTAATCTTAAGTTTTTTTTTTTTTTCCCTTTCTTTTCCCCTTCTTCTGCTATTTTGTATAAAAATCAGTTATCTCTCCAAGAATCAACTAGAGAAGCAAAATTTTACCTGGTTGCGTTTCTTAGGTAGTTGTCGGACTTCTTCAGATTACAACTCCAGTGTGGCATCAAAAACCTAACTTTTCCACGAAAAGCGGTAACCCGTACTACATCGTCACGGCAGTTTTCTGTCTTCTTTAAGATTACAGAGATCTCTTGAATGCTTAAAATTTATAAATGACAAGCGATTTTTTCCCCCTTTTAAGATTATTGATCGTTATTGATTAAAATATGTCCAAGATTGTGTGGGGGCGGTTTTTTTTTTTTTTTTTTTTTTTTGGTGTGTGTGTGTGTGTCAAAGTTTACTGATTAACTTTTAGACCCTTCCCTTATTTTTAAGTAAACTGAGAAAAAAAATCGACGTGAAATAAATTTAATTAATTTTTTTCACAAATAATACGTTTAGAAAGAATTTTTGGCATCACTTGAGAAAAACAAAACTGAAAACAATAATCACTAAAATACTTTGGAAAATGGTCTTTACTTAAAATAGATCGGCTACGCCAAATAGAGAAATGGCAAAATTTCTTGAAATCAATCAGTCCTCAATAGTGGTAAGGTAATTACGTGAACTTGAAGCGGTCGGTGAGGCTGATGTGATAAAATTTCTGCTTAAGATTTGCTAGAACTGTAACGAAATACATTCATTTTTGGAGTGAGAAGTTAATCATGTCGCACACCAGAGATAAAAGTGACACCCCCCACCAAAAAAAAAAAAGAGGCAATATTGAGTTTATATTGTTGAAAAATGTATATGAATTGCCTTTACGTGCACAAAAAGCATCCTATCTGTATCTCGTAATTTATCCATTCGAGAGGCGGTTGTGCGTCAGTTTTATGATTTCAGTGAGCTAGTTCATGTTTTATTAGTATCTTTGAGAATTGTTTTTTAATAAGTACTATATTTTTGAATTGTGTCACTTCTCTTGCCAAGGTGCGATGTGATGAATAGATATAATGATGTATAATACTAAGCTAAGAAAATTTTCTAAACGCAGATACTATCTTTTCAACCATCACAAAATCAGTTTACATCCGAAGACGTTTTAGTGAAGATCTTAGATTATGCATTGGATGGAAACTAAATGAAATCGTTCGTCTTAATTTTAAGGTAACCTATTACATCATTAATACTTTATAAATGCTACACAGAAAAGAATTGAAAGTAAGCAATCGGTGGGGATCAGCCAGAATTATTCAACAGATAGAGCATTGTCTTTCGCAGGAAAATGCTAGACCTCCGATTTTGTCAAATGGGTTGGGATTTCTGCCTTAAAAATTATATGAGAGTGGAAGTAGTTACCAGAGTGATGGAGAAAGATAACCGAACAACATCAAAACAGTATGACTAATATCATATCGAATAAAAATAATTTTAAATGGTTAAAATTTAACTTTGGGTAAAAATAAAGATTTTTATACCCACTCAATATATTTTGACTCTCTAAATGTTGCCAGGGATGAAACTACCTAAACATGCAAGAACCCTAAAAATTGCTACTTACAAAGAAAAATGAATGACGAAAGGAGACAAATGATATACATATGGTTATTAGTATTTAAAGTATTTATTTACACCTATAATAAGTGACATTTGAAAAGCTCTTAATATAAGGCACATTAAAATTTAAAATAAATTTCTACAAAAACCGAATATTTTAACATGAAATTTGGAGACAGCAAAATTTTCACCCAGTGTTGCATTAAGGGTAATCTTAAAAGGTAGAAAATTACAAGTAAAACTTTCACATAAATAAATTTTTTCATTGTTAAGAAAATATATAATACAGTAAATGATAATAAATCATTACAACAATCAAACACGAGGAATTAAGACATTAATAATTACATGTGGAAGTGAAATTTTATACATGGCGGAAAGTATTGAAAAAGTTAATGGGCTGTTACTGAGACTTTGATATATGGGATCATATATAACAAATGTGAACAAAGTATAACAAAAATAAATAAATAAATAAATAAATAAAATTATACTTTAAAAAAAATTAAAGAACACGCTTTTATTGAAATGTGATCTAAAAAGCACAAAATATCTATCTTTATAGTATTAAAATGCAGGGTAAGAAAAAATTGTGTGAGTGACACACCCTATTACAGGGTGATTATAAAATAATTTAGAATTAAACAAAAACCATTTTAAAAAAATCTCCCCTGATTGGGCTCGAACGTTAGACCTTTAGGTTCGTAGCCCGGAGTTTTACCTCACAGCCACAGCGTTCACGTAGGGAAAAGTTTTTTTTTTTTTTTTTTTTTTTTTTACAATATAGATTTTTTGTTTGCTCCCAGAGCGGTTACAAACATAAATACAAACATACATACAGGTGAAGCTAATAAAAGCGTGTTAAAAAAAGATAACTAGTAGTAGTAGTGGTCATCAAAGCTTAAGACGGGTGGAGCGGATAAAACCATTTGGCGGTCACTCAACTTTCCCCAAATCCTCTGCAAGACCATATAACAACAAAGAAAGGGAGGTGTGTATTTAAATCCGAAAAGCATAAATGAAAATATTATTTAACGCAGCAGAGGGAAAAAAAGGGAGAGGGGAGGAGGAAAGGGCTACTATAATAAATCGATTGAGTCAATATGAAAACGATCAATTGATCGATAAGATACTGTGTTGTGAATATTAGCCTGTGCGTCAGAAGTCTGGTTTTAAATGACCTTGAATTTACTATTTTTCTTTGAACAGTTGTCGCAAACCGTCACCGAAGTCGTACTCAAATCGAACAAGCTAAATTTACAATGCATGAGGCATATCCACAGTCATCCCTTACGACATAACTGGTTCAAAAACCGCAATTAATAAACTGACCACGCTCAGCGGAATTAGCGACGCACTCTGAATAGGTCAATGTGGTCACTTCATAATAAAGATGTAACTTTAAAAACAGATTACACCATAACGAGGTCTAATTGCACAATAATGGCAACTAACAAAATGTCTTTGTTTTAAGCTTATTCTTTTTAAATGATGAGCGAACTAGTCTATACTAGCAAAGCCCCGGTTCGGGAACGAACCGAATTCCGAATGCGGGAAAAATTTCAAAATCAAACTCGAAATGTACAAAACTCGGCCTGATGCCGCCTGCGTGCCAATAGATCAAAGTTTGTTAACGAAACCATTTTTTAATTCATGAAATCGATGAAGGTAGTGAATCATCGAAGGCTTCTCTCGCTTCGCTGGTCACTATATTTAAAGGAGACTCTTTTCTATATCGTTTTACAAACAAAAATAAAATTTAAACAAATCATGAAATTGCTTTAAAGCCCGCTTTGGTTTCCCGTTGGTTTATGTTATTATTATTATTGTTTGTGTGTTTCTTTTTCCTTTCCTTTCCATATTTACTGAATTCGATTCTTTGTTTTTCAATATCACGTGATTGAGTAGACGACTATTTTATTTATTTTACGTTCATTTATATTTCCATTAATTTTTGGAACTTTCGTGCAACTTTATCCAAATTGTTTTTTTACTCCTTTTTCAATTTTCATTTTTTCATGTGCATGAGTAAAATATTTTATATTTTTTTTATTTTTCGCGTGAAAGCATATTTCATTTTATGTTTGGGAAATTTTTTTTTTTTTTTTTTTTAGCAGCAGCAATTAAAATTTTAAATGTCCACATTTAAAGCTTTCACCAGATTATTATTTTCACATTTTATTATAAAAAAGATTTATTATAAAAAGATTTATTATAAAAAGTGAGAAAAAATCATACTATTAATGCATGACTGGGTAAATAATTATATATCTCATATATTGAGCATTATATTTCTTAAGAACTATATGAATATTAATTATATAAATTGCGTACATTTAATAATAAGCATACGATTTATGTCCATATATACAGTTATTTAATAACATTAAAAGTCTGTAATATTCGTCTTATTTGCTGCTTATCTATTAGTATTTAAAATTCTACTGTGAATTCAACTGATTCTTTGATCAGTATTCTTCGATCTTTCTTGTGTTCCACCATTTAAGATGCGTTCTAGGAGAAATCCGTCTTATTTAGAACGGAAGATAATGACAGGTGGAGAAATTTTGCGAAATTTAGTAAAGTGGAAAAGACGCACAACCGATATGAGCGGCGTATAAACGAAGAATCTTTGCATTAAAATGAATAGGAATGAATCGGGACTTCACTGAAAGGACGTATAAATGTAAAAGACGTATAAACGGTGCTTTACTGTATATGCTAAGCTTAAGTTCGTTTGCCGATTTGAAAATCATCCAAGTAAATAATGCCAAGTTATGTGAAACAGGTTACTAGGATCTGGCCAAAGTCTTAGAATCTTAGTATGCATACTGTGTGTATGTCTATATTCTGATACAAATAAAGGGATATAATAATTTTGAATTAATTTCAGATCGAAGACTACGGTCAGTTTAATCCTTGTGTACAAAAAATATATACCTTACGTCAGGGCGCAAAATTTCCGCTCGCCAATGACGAGTGGAATTTTTACTGTGGCGACTAAAAATTTGGTCTAGTTATAGACAGAATTCTTACACGATTCAGTGACAGAAAACATTCTTTTTATAGATTTAAATATGATAAAACCGTGCCATCTTATAACCTCATATCTAACCTCTCTTTTTACTCTCGGAATGCCGAGTCTGTATGTGTGCTGCCCGACGATCGTCCTAGCAAAGAATGGCCCTAGCCTGAGAAAGGAAAAATGCTTAATGCATGCCTAAAAGTTTTAATCTCTTTGGCAGTTTTGTTTCTCCCCCCGTGATTTCTCTAAGCAAAGTAAGAATAAACAAGCAGATAGCCTCTTTGCCCGTTACCCACTATTCGAGAGAAGAGAAGTGAGAAAGTTTGCCTATGTGATATTGGCGCATAAAAATGAGCCCGAGCCCTTTTAAAGATACTGCCTATGTTTATTAATGATCAAAAAACAGTTCACATTTTCCAGTGTTTCACTGAAACCCTAAGGATTGGCGCTTCTAATAATTTGTAAACAATTTTATCGAAAATGTTGTTCTAAAATGGCTATTTCAAATGACAATAATGGACAAGTTATACACATCGACATTCCGTTACAAAGATAAAATGGACGAAAAAAAGACATTTTCCATGTAAAAAGTTAAATAAATATACTGGTAAATAAGGAAGCTTAATCTTTCATAATAAAAAGGTTTTCACAGGATATTGTTTGACAAATAATTTTTTCCCTTCTTTTTTTTTTTTTTATTTATTGACTCTTAGCATTTACGTTTGTAGATATTTAATCTTTTTCAAATCTCCAATACAATACATTAATGATTTTTAATTATAGATGATTATGAGACATGATGATATACGACACACTTTTAATATATTTAATTTTAGGCATATTTGTAAAAGGATTTCAAATAGTTAGGAAAAATAACAAGCCTAAAATGTAAAAAAAAAAAAAAAAAGAAAAAAACACGAGCATGACAACTCTATTTGTGGCGAGTAAAACTTTTTTTTCCGCAAGTGTAATCTGAGTTGAAATTTCGGGCCCTGCCTTACGTATCAAATGAAATTAAAAATTTCTAACCTCTTTTCAGAGGATATTAATGACCTGCAACATACAGGATGTTATAAAATGATTGAAATGTGTCTTTATTATAGATAAGTAGGTAATGTAAATTTGAAAAATAAATAAATAAATAATGTAGGAAATAAGACAACGTTAAGAAAAAATTCCACCTGCTAATTTTCAAAAATCTTATACATCCCATCTAGAAAAATTTGGTCAGTCAGAAAGTTTTTATTTTCCATTCAGCAAGACCATTAAGAGGGGGAAAATATCTTTAAAAGCAACTAAATTGTGAGAGAGAAAAACTGACTTCATTATTTAGATATATTTTACTGGAAGCTTTATGATTGTTGATTAGAATTGGCATCCGATGCTAAATTAAATTCCGGTTTTTATTTTTCACTTTATTTTTCCTATTCGTCCTTTATAATAATAAGAAGAAGTGGTAAAACCTCTGGAAAGCATAAAACCAGTTTTAGTTTAAAACATTAATTTGGTCCAGTATTTTCAGATCTAGTATTTGAAATTTTATTTCGTAAGAATCAGAATAATGAATAATTACAGACAGATATCGAATCATTAATAATAATAATAGTAGTAATGATGAAGTAATCATACAAATCAAAAACACGAAATGGCATTTTCGATATGTTTAAGCAAAACTTTTTTCAACCTCAGGCGACAAAGAAAACAAAAATGATAAAGTGACGTAAAATAGGAAGTTATAAAATATTTTCAATGAATAAAAAATACAGCTGGAGGCGTGAGCAACCCATGAAGTGTGGCAGCAAAGACAGCAATAGTTTTGGAAATTAAGGTCAAAGCTAATTGAGAAGGTGTGTGCGAATGCCCTGACAGCAAAGGGAGAAACAAAGTTATTTAAAAAAAAAAAAAAATGTTGGTTTAAAATTTTTCTATTTGTAACATTCATAATTTTATATAACTTAAAAAAAAAAAAAAAAAAAAAAAGCTTTGTTTTAACTATAAAATAAAGTAAAATTTTAAAAACATCTTTTTAAATTATTTATCTAAACATTTTAGGTATATTTAAAATAATGCTAAACTTTGCTTTTTATTAAAGAAGTACATGTTTCCCTGATGAGCTAATACTTCTATTTTTAAGCATTTATTAATCCAGTTCTTAATTCCTGTGGTCCTTTTTTTCATATTTTTTAATCCAATTTTTATTTCCTGTTACATTTTTAATAAATTTATTGAGAACCTTCATCAATTTTTCTCTGTCAAAGTTTTATGGTCCTTTTTACTCATGTAGGTGTAAGTAATTTAAATTGGTTTTGTCTTTTAATTGGAATTAAAAATGAATGGTAAAGTTTCTGTGCCAGCTTTTTTACTGTGTAACAATGTTTTATTTTTGTGGTGTTGGTATTATCCTGTATCATTAAAAAGATAATTTTTTATGAAATCTTAAATTTATATAATTCAATAAATACATAAAAGTAAATAATTATTATTTATTAGAATTTTCAAATTTTGAATTGAAATATAAATTAAAGTAAAAATAAAATAAAAATGTTTAGATTAAATAATTCAGGGGAAAAAAAAAAAATCCACAAATTTTTAATGAAAATGTTTAGATTAAATAATTAAAGGGGGGGGGGATCCGCAGGTAGCATCGAATCGGAGTCGTCCGCGTGATAGCTGCTTATTCTACCCAGCACACCACTGGAGCGTTAACTAATTTGCGAAATAACTTGTAATTAAGGATTACTGAAAATTTAAAGGCTCTTTTCTCAAAACTGTTTGGCTAGCGTGCGCTACTGTTTTAATATGTTGTTACTTTCACAGTATACTACAATTCTGCGCAATTTCGTCCCGATCTGAAATTTTCATGTCGTGACCTTTCCTTGTGAATCAAAAATACTACTAAATTAAAATCTTTAGTTTAAAAAATAAAATATTGATAACTTTGAAAATGCAAAATCTTTGTAATAAGTTAATATCTATAAGAGGTGATGTTACGTAGCAGCTACTATCGCAATATAATACTCGTATTGTTGCTGCGAAAATAAATAGATCGTGAGTTCCATTTAAATTTCCCTTATTTCCATTTTCCCAAAGTACTTTTTTTCCTAAAAAGTTCTGAATTTCTTAAGTATTGCTATAATTTCTCTGACATACTTTAGTTAATAAGAATATTGGTTTAATAATCTGCAAGAACTTTGATGATACAATTACCTCTTTTTTTTTTTTTTCGAAAATTTATACAAGTTTATATGAATAATTGCTTCCAGTATTTAACATAAATACATATATTTTAACAGCATCCCAAATACAAAAGTTCATGTATAATTAAAAAATAAAATAAAATTTATTTTAGGTTGGTTTGTAAATAAGTAATTTATGTCTAGAATTTTACAGGGGAAAAAAAAAAAAGGCTTTCTCTTCTCTTTCTGAAAATCAAGATACATTTTGAGATTATAAGTACGTAAATAAAAGCGAATAATAATTAAAAAAGAATATTTAAATGTAATTATTTTTTTAATTAATGATGCCCTATTCATATATGAATGTAGAATAAATAAATATTTAGCTGTGCTTCTTTTAATATCGATAACGTAAGTAATACAAGATTGTTTAATTCAAAAGCTATTCTTGTTTTATTGACCCCAAACATTTTAACAAATAAATCCATTTCGCGTATCCCAAAACAATTATTTCACATTTCCACTCAGAAATACTTCGCGTAATACCGGAAAGTCATTTAAAATAACACTATTAAAACAGAGGAAATAAAATCTTAATATGCGAAATCATCTCGTTTCCCGACTCCGAGAGGTCAACGAACTTCCCTATTCAGCAGTCCCGAGACGAACTCTTATATCAGAAACAGATGCGAATAAATATCGATTTTGCGGAGTGTGTTCGGGCGCGACTCGCAAGACATACGATCCAGGATGGAAGAAGCGCACCTTCATATTTCTCTTCTTAGAAGGTGAGGGGAGATCCCTTTCCAAAGTGTGTCATCTATTTCGGGCAGCTGAAACATCATTCTCCGCTCTTGCTTATCACCAGTCGCTCTCCCCCTTCCCTTCGTCTTTTTAATTCTCTCTTTCTCTTCTTTTATTTTCGACTGAATGGCAGATTTAAAGAGCAGTTAACGGCTGATTTTTATGAATAAAATACGAAGGAGGCTAATTTTGTACAACATGCGGAAGCTTCGTTCCTGCTTACTCTCCCTGCCAAAGAAAAGATTTCTACAACAGCTTTTTTTTTTTTTTTTTTTTTTTTTTTTAATACTTTAATATTTTTCTCTCCTTGTATAAATTTGAAACAAGACAAAATACACAGCTTAGAATATTTTTTTTATCGGTGAATCACGAACTAGAGAATAATTAAAAAAAAAAAAATCATGAATTCTGGTTTTTAAAAGTTTCCCCTTATCATTTTCTCCAAATCCTCCCATATCCCTCCTGAAAGCACCGATATTTTCTTATGCTTCAGATACTTTCACTTTTCTCCTGTTTTTACAAGTTTTATACAAATGAAATGAGAATTTGTTCAAGTAAATTAAAAATTGTATAGCGTTTACAGTTTGTTTTAGCTTTCAGAAAATTATGAAATTAATACTGTTAGTTAATAAAAATAATCGTACAATTATTAATGTAACAAAATAAACTTAATTCATGCGCTTTTGCATTTTTAAAAAATTTCATGATATTTATAAATCCCCCCCCCCCGAGGGACTTCCATATAATTATTTCATTCTATGGAATGTAGCTTTTAGTGAAAGTTAAATGGCAATATGTAAATTAACAAATACGATTTATGTGTGTGTATATATATATATATTAATTTCATATACACTTTGTACGACTGATAAGGAGATGTCAAAATCTAAAAACAGCTTCAAATACGACTCGGAGAAGTGCAGACATTTATTTGACAAGTTAAGGGGAAAAGGGTGAACGAAGCCTTACTTGCCCCTGTTAGAAGGTTTCTCCTAAAGGTAGAAAAGAAGGCGGGGGACAGGGGTAAAGGGGAAAAAAAAGGAATATTTCATTTTATCTTGTGTTCATACCGTTCCGAACCTCAAAAGAGAGAAAAAAAAAATGATTTGGCAATAATTACAGCAACAAAGAATATATATATGTGTAAAATATAAAAAGAAAGAAACATTTAAGACGAGAAAGTAATCATTTGTAAATGATTAGCTATATTTTCAAGTTAAAGTGTTCATTTTTAAATAATATATCGATGCAGACGATCAATTTCAAAGCAGAATTTGTTTTTTAAATGGAGTTCATTGAGCTGAAAGCCGTTTAGCATATAGACAAATTCTACTGATATGGGGAAATACTAATAGCAAATGAAGGTAAATAGAGAAAACGTTTATGGGGGTGTAACGCAGGGTTGGCACGGTTTAAACCAACTGGTTATTTGTTTTAATTTTTTCTTTCCAAAAAATTCAAAATTTTTATTCTTTGCCCCCTTTTTTGATTGAAATTTCTAAATTATTTTTATGTAAATGACTTTTACAGTTAATTCAACTTATTTCAATTGCAATCTTGCTTCAGAGAAAGTTTCATTTATGTGTTTTATGCGTGACTGGATTGGATGTATTATATATCATATACAAAAAAAAAAAAAAAAAAAAAAAAAAAAGTGTTCTAGAACTTGCAAAAGGAAAAATGTCTACATTAATTAGCTTTAAAATGATAAAAGAAAAGGATGCAAGGCTAAATGCAGTAAAATAATAATAATAATTAATTATTAAGGGAAAAACTATTTTAGATAAGATATAAGGGGAAATTTTATAACTAAAAAACGTTGCTCTAATTTTTAGCTTTATTCAGGTGGTCCTTAAAAAACTAGATATATTTGTTATCTAGTATAAATATGGTAATTAATAATATCCTATCTTCTTAACTATATACTAAATCCAAAAGCAGTATATGTTGATTTTTAATTGTCAAATTTAAAAGAAGCAACATCAGAGTATGTCAAGACAGCTTTTTTTAAAAACAACTTATTACATTTGATTTTGAAATTTCATGAAAAATGTCCTCCATTCAAGGACTTGTTTTGTGAATTATATATTTAAACATTTTGGTTTAACAAACTGCTTCGAAAAGAAAATTATATTCATCAAATATAATTTTAGAAAATAATACATAATCCAAGTTAAAATTACGAATTTTGTAGTATAAGCTGTGTATTACTCAACCCTCCCCCTCCACCCCGCATATGGCCCTAGCCATGTAAAACAGCATGGGTAAATTAAAAAAAAAAAAAAAAAAAAAATCTGACGCAAGCAAAAGACAATGAAAAGCAACAGTGATAATAGCAAGGGCTCTTAATAAACTTACACAAAAACCAGGTTTAGAGCACTTTTTTTTTTTTTTTTTTTTTTTTTTTAAGTTTATAAAGTGATGTTTAAAACAAAAGACCCCCCCCCCCCCCCCATATATATATATAAAGAAAATATTGGATTCGTAAAACTTTTTGACGTCCGGTTTTTGATGGATTTAAACGTGTTGAGATGTCCTAAACACGATTCGACAATTTTTAGAAAATGTCCGCCTGTGTGCATGTATCAAAAATTTTGTGGACTCTGTATCTCACGAACCAATAGACGAGCTTTAACCAAACTCGATATTTAATTGGACCTCGTCAAAAACCGATATTGATTATATTTGGGGATCAAGCGATGCCATCCCATTTTTCCATTATTTTTAATGTAGCAAGATAAAATGAAACTTCGTAAAAAAATATGCATGCGAATTATTTAACTTTTTAATACGAAATATATATATATATATATATATATATATATGAATGATAGTAAAAGTCAACCAGGGAAAAATGTTTTGTTTATGTGGGGGGTACCGCTTAACACATTGGGGGTGGGGGGGGGGGAGTACCCCAAGGGGATGTAAATTTTGAATATGGGCATCTTTTAAAAGAACTCGCCAGTACCTTTAAAACGAATAATTGAACCATAGATATGCGATAAGCCCCCCCCCCCCATTTTTAACTTAAAAAAAAAAAAAAAAAAAAAAGTATTTCCTGAGATGTAGTCTATATCTATAAGGTCACAAAGATTGGCGTTATTTCAACACTTAGTAATTTACTTCACTGAGATGAAAATAGACTGCATTCATCATAAAATAATTTTTCACGATTTGTACTGGGCGAATTTATATAGGTAAATATAGAAGAACATTTTGTGGTGGCCATATACTAGTTTAAATATGTATATATAATTCATTTAAATATAGGGACCAGCGAAGCGGGCAAAGCCTGCTAGTTAAGAGATAATCTTCTAAATGCGAAATTATTTTAAAATTACCTGCAGTTTAAATTTTTGAAGAATGCATGAATATTTAGAATTTATTCCAACACGCACAATGAATCATAGCAGACGGAGTAGATATCAAGTAGACATACAATTAAATTTTAACATGTAAGTTCAAACATTTCAGGATTAGACATTTTTAAACTCATCTTATACTGAATTTATGTAAACAGATTTTTTTATTATTATTATTATATTATTATTTGTTTGTTTCACTAAAATTTGTTACACAAAACTAACACAAACTTAAATTAAATGGTTCCATTTAAAAAAAAGTAAAAATAGGAAAAATTCCTTTCTCCAAATGAAATCGTCTGCCTTAAAGATTTTCTTTTCCGCTACGATGCTTCCAACAGCGCATGTAATTTATTCTGACTTTTGGAACACTGATATCGCAACTGAAATAAACAGAACCTTGCCAAGTTAAATATTATAAGTAACACAAGAAAGTTTGCTTGTAGTTTTTATTTATTCATCATCCTATTAATGTCTCATTAATTTGTTTCAAGTAGTTAGGTATACTGAAATTTCCGAATAAAACAAATATGCTAAGAAAAAAAAAAATCTGGAGTGACTTCACCTGACTTTCCACAGAATAAATAATTAACGGTTATATAAATATATTAAAGTAAGTGAAGTCGTTAACAAAAAGAGAAAATTATAATAGGGTGTTTGAGTATTTTCTCTACGTACTATGTTGTTTAAACGCTATTGCTCTTCAAATAATTTCAGCCCATAGATCATTAAAAAATAATTAAGGTATGTCTCTGTAAAAATATATAAGTGCTAGACTCACCAAAATCCACCCAGTTCGTGCGACAGTGACCTATAACATGTGTATAAATTTTTAGCTCAATCAAATAAGGCATTTAGACGCTATCGTACTTTAAACAATTTGAGCACAAAGACCATAATGATAAAAAGAATTTTTCTTTGTGTCCCTGTAAAAACACTTCAGTGCTCGATTCACCAAAATTAATAGTTTAATGCTACGGTGACCTATAACATACGTACCAATTTTTAGCTCATTTGAACAAAGCGTTTAGATGTATCGTGTTCACTCACATATGCATACATCACCGTACAAATAGTAAAAATGAACTCGGGGGACCTCAAAACGTGTAGAAACTCCAAAATCTCGAAGTCTGATTTTCGTCATGATTACAGTACTTTCCTTACAGATGTATGTTCGGAAAGTAAAACGAAGGACTAGAGAGCCGTTTTAATAGTTTTGAGTTTTTCAGTGTTAGTGAACTAAAGTTTGGTGCATTCTGTAGTGTGTGTGTGCGTGTATGAAACCTATAGGAGTTTACAAAATCGTACAAAAGCATGAATACATCAGCACTAAAAGTTGGTTAAAATGTATTTTTAATATTATACACTTCTCGGTAGTAAAGTAATGAGGTGAATATATACCAGGGTTAGCAAGGTTTCGGACACTATGGTAAAAACCACGGTATAAACCATGGTTTTTACCGTCCTGTCCAAAACCCTAGTGTCCTAAACTGTCCAAAACTATGGTTTTTAATAAATTATATTTTATTAAAAATGATGCAAATATTCAGAAAATTTATAAAATAATTATTATAAATATGTGTGCATATACATATATAATTACTAATTGTTATTTTATAACTTTTTCAAGTATTTGCCATTTTTTAAATTTTGATAATATATAATACAGTAAGAGATAAATCATAGTATAAAACGGTAAAAAAAAAAATATTACTGAAGCTTTAAGAAAAAAAAAAAATAATAATTGATTGTGTCTCAGGTATTGACATTTGTAATATTTATACACACATAAGCAATATGAATAAATATTGCATTTGCGTTAAAATATCTTTATTATTATTATTATTATTAATGTTTAAAAAAAAAATCATCTTGAAATAAATATTTAAAAGAAATTATATATATATTTATATATGCTTTCAAACGAAGAAGGAAATACATATGTAGAATTTTTAAATTTCTTAAATAGAATAGATATGTTTTATACTTTTTACATATCTGCCATCATTAAAATGTATAGAGTTCATTGCCTAACTATAATTTTATATTTTATGTTTATTTTTGGCAACTTTTAATCTATATTCCTTTTAAGAAGTTTTGTTTTTAATAAAACAGAATTAATTAATTTTTTAAACAGAATTTCTGTAAAATAATGGATAAGTAAGTCATGAGAAAAAAAACGAATAAAAATAAATTGGCTGACTATTCAAATTGAGTATATATTAACACACATTTTTTATTGCAAGAAAAATTTTAAGGGTATTGAAATTTTTATTTTATATAGCTATTGTTAAATTTAATATTTTTTTCACATTGAAAAATATTTAAAAAATTAGCTAAATTTTCAGTGTAAAATGCCTTTAATTACTAATTATAATTGTACTAAGAAATGAAGCGATTATAAAACGGAATTTCTCATAATTTTAGGTTTTAGACATTTTAAGACATTTTTGGACGGTAAAAACCACCTGTCCTGTCCAAAACCAGTTTCGGACGTCCTAAACCCCAACATTGATATATACAGCAGGGTTTCATTACGTAACTGCATAAAAAAATTATGAATGAACGCTTACTGATTGAATATTCTTGGTGCTCACAAGTTACATTAAAAATGAAAGAAGAAAAAAAAAGCGCTCAAAGCTGGTAGATGGAAGATGCCGGGTTCGATAAAAGGTCGCGCTCATCGACCTAGCCGTTAGGAGTTTTCCGTGGTTTCCTCCGAAACTTGCGTAAATATACGCACTAGGACCCCTTAGAAAGACCCCCACGGAGGGTATTCCCCCTATAGGCCTAGGACACTTACGGAGTCAATCGGCCTTAAATCCTACAACCAACCAACCAACCAAAACTACGTGACTTATTTATAACATGAGTTGGAAGTTGAAAGATTGACATTTCAGTGTTTCATAAAACATTTAATAAGAGATGGGATTAACATTTCGGATCAGGCCAACTGGTTCAAATATACAAGTTTAGAATCTAAATTATCCTAGGTCTGAACATAGTATTCACGATTTGCATGGCAGATTATTTCAGAATTTGCCTTGAATATTCAGGAAAACAACGTAATTGATCAATGATAAACAAAATTATGGTTAAAAAAAAAAATCTAATCAAAATCTAACATATGATAAAGTTAATTAACTGCTGAATGGCATTACTCTTCTCCACTAGAGATTTCATTTGGCAAAAGTTCAGAAGAATACTAGCCAAAAGATTTCGGAAAATCTACGGTAAGGAGGGGAAAAAGTTGAAAAAGACAACAACAAAAAAAAATCTCTTGTCACCTGTGCCAGAGAGTCGAAACTCGGCCAGTTGACCCAAATAGTAAATCGTTTAGGAATTTCATTCTCTCGCTCTTCAGATGAAAAAACGACAGACAGTTATGTCTGCCGTCCCATTTTTTATTTATACTTTCGTGAAACAGAATAATTTTTGTATAAGACTTGGAGAAAAAGATCACCTTGACAAATAGTGAACGTAATTTTTAACATTTTCGAACAAAGTTATAAAGTGATGACTATAGCATGTTTTCTACTGAAATAGAGGTCTGCGCGGGCCGGGCTGGGTTCGGGCCGAATATTTCAATTTGCTCTCTGGCCAGGCACGGGCTTAACATTTTTTTGCAGTCTCGGGCCGGGCCGGGCTCAATTTTGTTGTGTATACTCGGGCCGAGCCTGGAGGAAATTTTTTTCCGGGCCGTGTCGGCCCGAATATTTTTCTAGTTTCCTCGTTAATCATCGAAAAGGGAAAACGATAAAATACTTCTTCAGTCATTTATTTTACATAATTTTACAGGAGTAGCATCATTTTTAGCATGTGCAAAATCATCTTTTCTATTGAATACGGTTGGATTATCATTAAAGTTTTGTTTACCGGATCCCACGAATATTCAGATACATTACGGTATATAAGAGGAAATGGTTGAAAGTGCATTTTTAGTAGTAGTAACCATTTTAAATACCTTCCTATATTGTTTGATGAATGCCAATATTTTCTATTTGACTTTTTGTCTGTCTTTGTGCCTTCTGTACGTCTGTAATAATGAACTTCTGTTTTTTATAATTATCTTGTAAAAGTTCAGCAGTTTTGTTAAAGAACATTCATTCTATTGCTTGGCTATATAAAACCTCTGCAAAACACATACTAAAAATCTTTTACATAGAAAGGCATGTATTTTTTTTATTTATTTATTTATTTTATTTTATTTTATTTTTTTGTTATTTTACATATTTTAGAATCGGGCCGGGCCCGATTTCATCGTTTTTTCTCCGGGCCTGGCCTCAAAATTTGGCCTGTGCAGACCTCTATATTGAAACTTGTGCGCCTAGCATTTATATTTTTCCAGGAACATGCATAAGATTTCGGATGCATTACAGTCTGCGGACCACGATTGTTTGATGTGTAATTGAATTACGTTAAATTGTTTGAAACAGAGCAAAAGTTATATATGTTAGAAATTTGCTGCAAAATATTTGCAGTTGAAATTTTAGTTCATAAAATTAGAGGGTTCCCCCCCTAAATATATATAAAATTAAATAATTAGAAATTGCCAAACAAGGACACACTCTAAATAACAGAATATGCAGAATTTTGCATATAGAAAGATGAACAGTTATATACTTTTCTTTACAATATATATTTTTCTTTAAATTCAAAATCAATCTTTTCTTACTGACTTAAAAGTGTCTTACTTTTTTTTTGCACAAACGTATGACTAAAATTTTATGTTAATATTACATAAGGGTTCCCTTTTTATCTAAAATATTTTTGTCTGATTTATAGATACAATTTTATGTACTAAGTTTTCATAAAATATTGCACATTGCGCATACATACAAGATATGCATACATACAAGATAGTTATAATTAAATTCTTATAGCTGCCTAAAATGGACAAGCTCATATCATGAATCGTCTCTACGCCAAGTTTGGTGGCAATCGACTTACCCGTTTTAACTACAGAAAGCTGTTTATAGCAAGTATTTTAATTATAATGACACTGTATTTACATTTTCACAATTCTTTAGTTTCGTTATAAAATAAATCTCTCTCATTAACACATTAAAAAAAAAAAAAGTTCCATAAGAATAATGAAATTCTCACAACTACTCGGTATTGGCCGAATACTTGGCCTAAATTTGGCCGAGTACTCGGTACAGCTCCAGTAATCATGCTTTATATTGCCATATAATACTAATGATAAATTATTTAATTCTGAAAAAAATAATATTTACGAAAAACGATATGCATAAATTTGCGAATATGTTTCACTCGCTATTTAAACCGAACCGAAAGTTGATTGCTTGTTTATGAATGAAAACAGCAAAATTTAAGGCCACAAATATCTAATTTGATAAATAACGTTACACGACATTTTTGAGAAACGTAAACAAATTCTAAAACATATTTTAAAGCTGGATTTATCTTTCTAAAATGTTTCATAATTTGTCGGTGCATTCTAACCTTTTCTATTCTCATTTTGAATTCTACTGGACCACGCTTGGCTCACTTTTGTACATTTTACTGTTTCTGGTACAGGTCACTAGTCAAACTCAAGCTTAAGATGTCGAAGTTGTTTTGTATTCTGTATATATTATTTTTATAATGAATATTTTAATTTTCAAGTTAAATCTCGAAATAGATCATATTCATATGGATTATATATAAAACAAGGCTGTATTCAGTGATGAATTTCGGGGATGGTCCGAAAAGAATACATCCCCTCTGGAAATATTCCTCACGGAGAACAGAAAAAAAAAAAGTCTGA
Organism: Salticus scenicus; assembly: GCA_963930645.1. Taxonomy (NCBI): domain Eukaryota; kingdom Metazoa; phylum Arthropoda; class Arachnida; order Araneae; family Salticidae; genus Salticus; species Salticus scenicus. The sequence goes on along the minus strand of OZ005653.1, from coordinate 328,707,098 downwards.
ATTTTATACTATTTTTATTTGATTGAACCGCTGGACCTGAATGCATTATCCTGTATAGTTGGACATTTTAGTGATTATAAATATCGTTTATAATAAAATGAAATTTTTATGTATTATCAACACAGACCAATTGAACTGGTAAAAGCAATTGAAGTAATTTACACGTGGCATTAAAACATAAATGTGCATTTTTTTTTTTTTTTTTTTTTTTTTTTTTTTATCATCTTAATAATATAGGGTAGGTGCTCCAGTGATTGGCATGCTCCAGTAATTGACATCTATCCCGAAATAATTAATAAATAAGAAAAATAATAAAACCATACATTTTACATATAAGAATTTTAACATTTTATGTCAAACACTGGAGCATAGGGGGCAATTACTGATAAAATGAAAAACTGGCAGTGTCAATTACTGGAACATTCAGTGGGTGTCAAATAAAAATTCATAAATAATAATAATAATTGTTATCAAATGTACATATTTTAACATATATGTGGTTCTGAATGTCCTCCATACCATATGTACAAACTTAAGATTTCTAAAAATATTATCTGATGACTAGAACCTTAAAAACATCAGATATGGCTCTAAAAGCGTCAATCACTGGTGCACTTACCCTACTTTTATTTATTTATTTATTTATTTGTTTAACATGAAGAAATAAAGATAAAAATAAAGAAAATACTCCTTAAACCCTAAAAAAGCTCTAAAACAATCCGAAAAATCCCAGAGTTGTTTTTTTTCCAACCTTGATTGTAATAAACTGAAAACATTATTAGTAGTAGTATTGTATTTATTTTATACAATTTGGCGCAATGGATTGCCTCTGGAATAAGTGATCACATATAATATACTAATAAGGAAAAAACAAACAAAAAAAACCTTCAAAATAAGTCATGAAGACTGTCGTAAGGATCGACCTTGGCAATGACAGTCAATTATATCCAATGATGCGCGAATAAGTGCAACACAAGCATCCGCTCGGCTTACACGATACCGTAATTCCGGTCAGTTGCCTCCAAAAGAAATAATATTGTAGAGGTAATGAAAGAGATAAGATCGATTTCATGCGAACTCCATTTTTTTGAATGATCTGAAATCAAAATAGAGTAAAGCGAGAAGCTGGACAGATTTTATTGAAAACTAACCCAGTAACTATATAGGAGTGACATAAGAAAATGTGAATACAATGCATCATAAAAACATGCGAATATACCATTGCTGCATAATAGAAAAGTATCTCCGTATGATAAAAATTAAATCTGTTGAGTGAAAGTGTAATTAAAGTTTTCTTAACAAGCTTAAAAATAAATGTTTGTATCGAACTTTTTTCCGAAACAATACTACTTTATATACATTTTTAAATCAAATTATCCACAGTAGTTAGTTACTTTAAATAAAGAGTATTTAGAAGTTTGATACCATTAATAGTTTCAGGTAATGTCATGAAATGGGTTTTTGCCATTAATTGTGTAAAACCCCAGTTCTATCCATATGTGGACATGTCAAACACGTTTCATTAAACACAATTCGCCATTTTAGTATAGAGAAAAAGAAAACAGCTTTATGATTCAACAAACGTTTTCTTTTTTATTAATTTATAATGCATAATTATGTCTCTCTATACAGGAAAGAAGTTTATGAAAGAACAAAGAATAATAAAGAAAATAAATGATTCTGAATATTTAAGTTTAGTAAGTCCTTTAATAGTATTTAAATTACATGATTTCCAAGGAAAACAAAATCAAAGTAAACTTATTAATGCAAAACTGTTTTAAAAAAACAAACCTTTCCAATTAAATATAAAACATTTTGTAACACAAGTATTGAAAATAAATAAAATAAGCCAGGAAAAATATTTATTTTACACATAGTAATTAACCGTATCTAATTTTATTATCATGTTTTTATTAACTTGTTTGTTTGTCCAGTACAAATCTTGCAATCGATTTTTAACTAACTTCCCGACTAGCTAGACATTTGAAACTTTCAAGATACACAGTGACAATACATTTTTTTAATACTTTTAGTCAACTGTTTCAGGTCCCTACTGCCTTCGGCAGCGTTTATATGATTCAACAGAAAATTTATTTAACTAACTTCCCAACTAGCTAGACATTTGAAACTTTCAGAGTAGGAAGAACTTTTAGAAAAAACGGAGAAAATGCATTTTTAAAATATTTTTAACCAACTGCTTCAGGACCCTGCTGCCTTCGGCAGCGTTACCAGTACAAAGCTTGCGATCGATTTTTAACTACCTTCCCGGCTAGTTAGCCATTTGAAACTTTTATAATAGCTAAAAACACGATAGCAATTAATTTTTTTAATACTTTTAGCCAATTGTTCCGGGTTCCCGCTGCATTCGGTAGCGTTTATATGATTCAACAGAAAATTTAAAAACATGGTATATAAAAAGTTCTTTTTATCTTGTAATTATTTTTTTTTATATCATTACCGTTTCTGTTATTAAACGAAAAATAAAATAATAAAGATTTTTGCCCATAAATGTACCAAATTTAGATTTGTGATCATAATTACTACTGATATATATATATTTTATTTATTTAGACATGGAAATGATAAATCTCATACACATACGCTTGAATCAGCTAACTTACAACAGAGTATTTTTAAAGATTAAATTATTCCGTTGCATATATTTTTGCCTGGAAAGAAAATTAAAATTCTGTCCTAAGCGAAATTTAATTTTGATGAGAAAGTTTTTTTCTTGCCCCCCCCCCCCCCCTTTTAACTGGTTGTTGCCTACTTTATTTAAGGAGTAGTCTGTTGCAAAAAGGCGACGATATGATGACTTATTGGCTGTCCAAAAGAAAAATAGTTCTCGTCTTAATAACAAATGTCCCTATCCACTCACATTGACTATTTCCTAAACATTTTTCATTTTGAAATTTACCAAGCCTCAAGAATAAAGATGAATTTACATTCGAATACACTATATATATATATATGCAAAAAATTACGTTTCTGTGCTAATGATAATAGTACTAACGTAATGCATCTTTACTAACAAAATATCTAACAAGATATCGCAGTTTATCTGTTTTATAAAATCAGATTATTAGGATAAATGAAGTAGGTATATGGGTATTGATCTTGCAATTACTTTTCAGATATCAGGCTAAGATTAAAAATTTGGCCGGAAAATATGAAATGTAAGTTTACTCATCTTATCAGATCTGACAAGAAGAAAAAAAAGAGAGAGAGAGAGAGAGAGAGAGAGAGAGAAATCCTCTTCAAAATTGTTGATAATTTACACTCGTTATCTTGCGTATCAGACCGGTTACAACTCTTTGCTTGTCGTGTGGGCTAGGAACAGATACCTCCACACCTACTTTAGATGCAAATGTGAAAACAAAAAAACTGAAATTTTTACGCCAGAACTACAGAAGAAAAAAAAAAAAAGATGACAAAAGATTATTATATGAGATTATTTTTACTTTCATATCTTGTTTTCAGTTTTCATATTAAATGTAAAATATTCTTCTTAAATAAAAAAAAAAAGATTGATTAAATGACAAAAATAAATTATTTATTGCAAGAGATACATTACCCCCCCCCCCCCTTCTTAAAAAGCATTTAATAATCTTTTTAATAGAGTGAAGATAAAATATGTGAGAACAAAATCGCAAAGTCTAAAAGGGGGGAAAAAGTGAAAAACATTTTATAACGCAAAAGAGCAATAGAATACTTGAACTGAATTTAGAAACTTGGCTCATAGGCAGGAACTGACATTCATTAGCAAAAATCAACTTTAAAAATCTCACAGATAAGATTTACTGCCGCAGTATTTTTTATAAACAGGTAGAAACAACAAGAGATGACACCTTGTCGAGTGAAATCATTAACAATGGTCTCTCTATGCAAGAAATTATGAGTCAGACGACACGAAAGACTTACATACACTCAGACACAAAGGAGGTGGTTGTATTGACGCATATTCTTAGCCTAGAGCTATGTGTTTGGAAAGATTTCTCGATTTACAAATTATGTTAATTAGGTAAATTAAGATTTGTTAATTTGGGGTTCATGTTTTATTCCAACAACAGGTGCATCCAGAAATATTTTAGTTTGAGGCTTTATCTTTAAATTCGCTTAAAATGAATAAAATAAAAATCCAATGTTTTGTTTCATTATTTTAAACTTCCACTGGTTTTGTACTAAAAACCAAACATTTTTTTTTTTTAATTATGCAACAATTTTTCAATACTTTTCCTTCTTTTAATTGATTTTTAAACTTTTGTTCAATATCTGATCAGTGGATAGCAGAACTACTCAAAAATTAAACAAATGTTTCAGGAGGAAGCCATATGCAAAAGTCACTTTGAATTTCTTAGTATAGACGCCAATGCACCTTTGCTGCTTTGCTGAGGCACTCGTACCCATTCTTTTTTCACTTGATGAAGGACCATGTTATTATTTTGATCTTAAACATCTGTTGACGGTTTTTGCAATGTATACTGTTTACTAGCAAGGTTATTTAATTAATCACTATTTTAAAATTAATCAAGTTAATATTTATAAGTTCCAAACTAAAAATTTCTCAAAATTAAAAATGCTTAAAAAAATAAAATAAAAAATGGCCTATTATATCTTTAATTAGCCATTTTTTAAATTAGTTCGCAATTTTCAAAATAAAATATGTAGTGAGCATTTAATAGTTCAATAAGCAGGATTTGCATTTTGAGACCCGCATGGAGTAAAACCGAGAAATTTTTTTAAACGGTCCAGATAATAATAATAATATAAATAATAACAATAAAAAGTCAAATTCAAGCTAGAATAAATATAAATATGCTAGACAGGCTGATCCAGTTCAATAACATTAGCAACGATACATTTCACGTATGAATATCTACTTTGAATATACATTACCCCCCCTCCCCCATCCATCCATCCATCCAACTTTTTCATTCCGACGAGGTCCTAAAGTAAATAAATGGCCAAAGTTGAGGTGGATCTAATGCTTTCATTTCAGTCTGGATTCAGGACCAAGCACACCTTTAAATATTTCGGCAAACCATAGAAAATTTAGAGAAACAGAATAAACAGAAAATGAATATTTACAAAATTACCAAAAATTTTTGCATAAGAATTATCCCATTATTTAAAAGAAAAACAAAGAAAAGAGACTGTTTTCTTTCAGATACGTATATTGCTTTTATTTGTTCACCATCAGTGTGAGATGTTCCTTCTTCACGCCACATATGCCCGCGCAAAAAAATATTTTATTTTCCTCATCCGATCAGAAGATCAAACACTCCGAGGGGAAAAGAAAGATTGAGGCTCTCTTCTGCCACTGACGGAGACGGATTCTCAATACCAGCGAGGCCCAGATACGAGCTGTTTACAATTCAGATTAGGCTAATGCGATTTCAAGAACCTTCGCGTTGGCTGGTAGATAAGATGCCTGGCTCAGAAATGGCATCCTAATGCCAAGAATTATGATGACTATTCATCGCTCACTGTAAAGGAGATAGTGGCAATAGATAATTAAGGATTTATTTATGGTTCGGAAAATTATGAGATACATGCAGGATTATTAAGTAGCGAGCACTAAGACCGTTTTCCAACATGCAAACCGTGCTAAGAAATGTGATTTGCTAATAGCCCCACAACGAAATTATTCGCAAATTAAAATTCGCAAATTCAACTATGTTCGCATTCAATTTAAACTGTTCTCAAAAGCACTATCGAATAAAGCAAGTGATACGGTAACATATGCAATTTCAAATTACAATAAATTTTATTCGAAATTTTACAAAGGAATCTTTAATCCATGCTAACGAATTTCGTAGTTTCATTTAAATATGATAAATAATTTTCTGAATGTGATCAGGGACGATATGAATAAATTGAGATTTATGGATAACGGCCCTACATGATAATATATTTTACTGAGGTGTGAACACACATTACGACTGTAATTATCACATTTAAAATAAAAATTTCGGCCGTCAATAAAAATTCGCTTATTTCTATTTTTCCAGAGTATTTTTGAGAGAGAATGAGAATACTATAATTAGAAGCTTTCTCAATATAAAATATTCTGCAGTCTACCGACAGTTAATATGTCGAATGACTCAAAATTGCCTGTATGAGGCCCTAAGCTGAAACTTTTGTTACCACCACAGAAAAATTTAAAAGGTTGCGGTGCCCAGCTAATCCAGATTTAAAAAAAAGTGTATTTATGGAAATGATTGTACGTCATACAAATGCAACACTGTTGTGAGGTGCAAAATTTTTTTTCAAACTGGCCACATGTCCCTCACAGTCACAGGTGATTTAAAAAGAGAAGAAGTCACTCACGCACGTACCATGCTGTTAGAGTGAAGAATATGGAGGACTTTATTGCATTAGATTGGAGAACAACTATCCAAATGAAAACGAACGAGACGAAACTGATTTTAATTTCGGCAGTGTGTGCAAAGATATTCACATAGAACTGGCTGGTTGTAGGGTTTAAGGCCGATTGACTACGCTAGGGTCCTAGACCTATAGCTGGAATGCCCTCCACGGGAAACTTTCTAAAGGGTCCTAAGCCCGTATTTTGCGCGTATCACAAAGAACTGGATATATCAAAATGTGTCGGCACTCACCGACTCCTTTTCCGAGCAAACTCTGCGTGACCTGCCAAGGAAAATGTTTAATCTTTTAGAGCGAGACCAAGAGAATATATTAATCGCCTAGTAAATACTGATGAATCTTGAATTTATCAATATTATCCCGAGACCAAAGAGTTCAGCAAAAAAGTGAAAGCACAGCTATTCATCTTGGTCATGTTTCTTTTTTCAGACTGTTGTGCAGTCATTGTAACAAACTATCCAGGGAAAAGTCACACAATTACTAGTACACAGTGACAGTCTGGCCTAGTACTGCACAGTGCTAAGCAATTGCGCAATGCTCCGATTAAAAAACGGCGCAGTATGGTTCCCAAAGTTTTCTATTTTCATGCCGACATTGCACTTACTTAATCATCTCGAGATGCGTATAAGAAATCAAAACGATGTGGATTTGAAAATTTGCGACATTCGCTTTATTCTTCAGATCTCCCCCAAGCGACTTAAAAAAAAAAAAAAAAAAAACCCACATTGAGGGGGTCGGAAATTTGACAAAACAAATTACGCTATTCAAGAGGTGGACCAATAATTTTTAATGGAATTTGTTGAGTTCTACAATGGAGCTTTGGAAAAGTCAAGAAACGTTGGGAGAAATGTATATAACTCTGGGTGGTGACTAATTAAAAAAAAAAAAAAAAAAAAAAAAAAAGTCTTAATAATAATAAAATTTCTCTTGTATTTTAGAACAAAAGTGCAGAAGCATATAGACAGATGTACAACCTGAAATTGCGCATCTTTTTCATTGCGGGGAGGGGGGGGGGAACCATATTTTTTGCTTACCTTTCGCTGTTGTTTTTCCCAAGCAGGGTCGAGTAATCCTTCTCGCTCCCATTCTTCCTCCTGCTCCATATACCCTCCGTCCATCATCATCATCTTGGGTCACTGAAATAAAAGAAAGATATGGAAATGTCAGAAATTCCTTCGACACCAATATTTACCGAAATATGTTAATTACATAAAGCCCGAAAAAAGATAAATCAAAGCACAGATATACAAGTAATTAAGCGTAATCTCCAGGTTCTGATTAATGCACACGTACAGCCTTGAGGAATTAATCATTCGACCACCTAAATCTTAAAAAGGCCGAAACAAAACAATTTTGTGAAGATTTAACAGATATTTTCATGTTGTTTGCCTATATAAGAAACAACCACTAATTTACAAATTTGCACATTTTACCATGTTTTTATTAACTTCGATTCTTGTGTGTTTGTCAGGGACAAATCTTGCAATCGATTTTTAACTAACTTCCCGACTAGCTAGACATTTGAAACTTTCACAGTAGCTCAGAACCCGGTGACAACACAATACTTCGAAGTCAGATTTTCGAATTTTCGAATAGTTTTCTTTTAATTAATTAAAATGTGAAAATGATAAGCTCCTCATAGCAATAAAAATAGTCATTAAAATATTAGCTATAATTTAATTGTTGCCAAAAAAAATTTACGAGTTCATTTTCTTTCGACCTAAAAATAAATACATTTAATTAAACGAGAGCGTTAAAAAATTGTTAAAAGTTAAATTATGCATTTGGCAAAAATTGACGTCGTTATCATTTTAAAGATTTTCTACACAATGATAAAGTGCTAATGCAGTTCATGATACAAATATATGTTGTTCGGAAAGGATTAATATTTTATTTTTAAAACCAACTTTTTTTTTTTTTAATTCAAATTTCCGGTAACTCTTTAACCAATCACATTAGAACGTCCATCTTTGGAATATCGATAATAAGAATTTTCTCGCCAAAAGTCGCCAAGGGCAAAAAGTTGTCAAATTTGGCGCCAAATCCATTACCTGCCTATTGGAGCTTTTTAATGCGCTTTAAAGGGAAAATGAAGCTATTTTAACGCAAAAAAGAGCTGGAAATGCAGAAAATTGACATTTTATCAACTTACTAAGCCACTTTGAAAGAATTTATACAAAAATAAATACAATTATTTACAATTTCGTAACAATACGCATTGATAAAGTGCTAATGTAGTTAGTTCTATAGCTATGCTTCAACAGAAAATTTAAAAACATGGTTTATAAAAAGTTTTTTATCTTATAATTATTTATTGAGAGTTTACTGTAAGCTTTCAAAATTGTGTCAGTATTGCCCTATCCGGTACACATATCCATATTACTACATTGTATTTAGGAACTACACCAAATACAACTTCAAAATTAGAAAAAATTTATGATTAGTTTTAAAAAGTAAAACCTCCTAAAATTGTACCACTACCTCACTTTGGCTTGATCTGGCTCCCCTCCCCCATCACAAATTCTACAATAATTAATAGATTAATTTGGGCAAACTGAAATCCACCCATTTAAAGAATTTTGTAAGTCTCAAAATACTTTAATTGGTGTTTTCTCAATAAACCACAAATGAAGAAAAACCTTTTTTACAGTCAATATTTTTATTATATTTTACACACGTACATTAATCGCTTAAATAAATGCAAGGTTTTTTTTTTTTTTTTTTTTTTCAAAATTCTGTATGACTATTAATCTATAGTTTCATAATTTTTAAAAGCCCATTTGAGACTTTAAAAGCAAACTGACTTACTTTAAAACAAAACTAATATGTTATAGTTATCTCATCAGAAAACATTCTTCTATATTTTCCTATATAAATTCACGCAGTACAAATTATTTACTAAAATTACTTTCCACGATGAATGTAAACGATAGCACAACACTCAATGTCGAAAAGAAGTTTTTTTCGGAATCTGACAACTTTTTACTTTCTTCTGTATTCAATAGAAAAAAGAATTGGATTCGTAAAAATTTCCGACTTCCGGTTTTCGACGGATTTACACGTTTTGAGTGCTTCAGAACATGATTTGATCTTTTTTAGAAAATGTGTGTCTCTGTGTAACAAAAATTGTGTAGCAACTGCATCTCAGGAACTATTTGCATATAAATTTATATGCAGTTGCACTTTGACTTATTAGTGCCTATCAACTTTTGGTGTCAACCGCTCAACAGATGGCGCTGCTAGACATCGATTTCCGCAATTTAAGGGAAGGCTATATCTCAGGTTCTATTGAGTATAATCAAACAAAACGTGATACGTGAGAAGGTCATTATGAGACATTATGCTGAATTAATTTCAATGCTTATCGGTCAATAGATGGCGCTGTTATACTGGAAATTTCCTCGATAACGGGAAGGCTAGATCTCAACTTGTATGACATATAACTGTACGAAACTTGATATGTGAGATAACCATTATGAAACGCATTCTTTAAGATGTTATTTATAGACATTAAAACCTGTCTTTCTTTAGATATTTAGTGTTAGTTTTCTCTAAGATGATAAAATCATTTGCATTCATCGTGTTAGATAATTTTAATAAATAACAGTTTTAATAAATTATTTGCCCTTAGTGAATTTGTATACGAAAATATAGAAGAAAGTTTTGTGGTGGCCTCAACATACGTGTTTTTTTTTTTTTTTTTTTTTTTTTTTTTTTGTTAAAAAATGGGAAAAAAAAAATCGATAAACTTAGTTTTAAAATGTCACCTATCTGTGATTCAGCCATTTCTTTTAAAAGGTATTGACGAATTCTTTGGAAAGATATCCATATTGAAAATTTACCTTCTGACTCCCCAGGGGAAGAAGCGATGCTCCTACATAATCCCTCTCCCCCTCCCCTAGTTGAATATTACTATTATAAGTAAGTCTCTTCTTTTTAATTTCCTAATATTTCGTCAAAAATGATCATCATTCTGCAAATTTGTACGAAATTTTGCACTGTAATGTCATATTAAAATTTAGAAAAAAACAACGGGATGGCAACAACACCTGTAGGGGCGATTTTCACAAAAAGTTGATGAGCACTCATTAATGTTAAGGTACAACCTACACATAAATTTGTATGAAGTTTTGTGCATTAGTTCTTGAGCTAAAGTTGCCACAAAATCTTTGTTGCAGAGAAACATTTTCTAAAAACGGTCAAATTGTGTTCTGGATCTCTCAAAACGTATAAATCCATCGAAAACCAGAAAACGAAAATGTGTGCAAAATCAGTACTTTCTTCTATTGAATATAGAAGAAAGTAAAAATAAAGGCAACGCTTATAAACATTATTAATAATGAATACATTCTTTATGTAATATTTCTTATGGGGGAGGGGGGGGGAATTATTGCAGGAATTTATTGCGTATGCTTTATCAATATAGAGTCGACTCGTTTATAACTTGTATTTAAACAAATATAAAGAAACAAAATTAAGGTCAATAAAAGGACAACAAAAGCATTTTAAAAAATCTGGGGTGACTCCACTCGACTTTCCGAACATTGAGTAATTAATGGTTCTATAGATAAAGTAAAGTAAGAGGAGTCGTTAAATAAACAAAAGAGAGAAAATTATAATAGGGAGTCTGAGTATTTGTCTTTATATAGTACATGATGTTTAATTTAACTCTATTTTACCGAACACTCAGCTCATAATAATAAAGAATATTTTGTTGTGTCCCTGTAAAAACCTACAAATACTAGATTCACCAAAATGTTTATAGTTAGTGCAACAGTGACTTATAATATTTATATAAATTTTCAGCTCCATCGGATAAGGCATTTAGACGCTGTCGTACTTTAAAGTTTGAGCCCATATACCACAATGATAATGAAATTTGCATTTTGTCCCTGAAAAAAGAACCATAAATGATAGATTCTCTAAAGTTCATAAAGTTCGTGTGACGGTGACGTACAACATGTATATAAATTTTCAGTTCGTTTGAATAAGGTGTTTAGTCGCTGTCGCACTTTAAATAATTTAAGCCTATTGGTCTTAATGATGAATAATTTTTATTTGTATCCCTGTAAAACTCGTTAAGTGAGGGTCACCAAAATCTATATAGTTTGTGTGATGGTGGCCTTTAACTCGTATATAAATATTCCACTCCAACGGATAAGGCATTTAGATGCTATCGCACTTTAAATAATTTTACCCTATAGACCATAATGATACAGAATTATTTGTTGTGTCCCTGTAAAAACACTAGAAGTGCTAGATTCACCAAAGTCTATGCAGTTGATACAACTATTACCTATAATATGTGTATAAATTGTTTGCTCAATTGAATAAGGCGTTTAGACGCTATCGCACTTTTTAAAATTTGGTCCCATAGGCAATAATGATAAAGAATTTTTCTTTGTGTCCCTGTAAAAAAACTATAAGTGCTAGATTCTTCAAAATCTATTCGGATTGAGTATCTGTGACCTATAATATGTGTATAAATTTTTTGCTCAATTGAATAGGGCGTTTAGATGCTATCACACTTTTAAGATTTTGGTACCATAGGCCATAATGATAAAGAATTTTTCTTTGTGTCCCTGTAAAAAAACTACAAGTGCTAGATTCATCAAAATCAATAGGGTTCGTACTACGGTGACTTGAAACATGCGTACCAACTTACAGCTCATTCGAGCAAAGCGTTTGGACGCTAGCGTGTTCACTCACAGACATACACACACACACACACACATAAATAGTGAAAACGAACTCAGGGGGCCTGAAAACATATAGAAACACCAAAATCTCGAATTCGGATTTTTGACATGATTACAATACTTTCCTTACATATGTATGTTGGGAGGGGGATGATGGACCTTGTAAGATGATTTTTTTTTATTTTATTTATTTATTTATTTATTTTTTATTAGTGTCTTAGAGTTACGAAAATTTGCATATATGTATTAAAATACCATGATATCAAGTATATTTAAAAATTTTTTTAAACTTCAATAAAATAAAATTTTAATTTTCTTGAAAATTTAAAATATTTCCCTGCAAACTGAGCGAGGAAACTTTCTGCTTTTTTTTAACGAAAACGAAATGTTGCGTTCACACCGGAATGAACTTCTCATTTAACTACATTTATATTAACACAAAAATAATGTGTACATAACAAGTGTACTTTAATGAGAAGTTTATTCCGGTGTGAATGCAGGATTTCGTTTTTATTAACAAAGGCGGAGACTTTCATTACTGAAACTACATAGCTGCCAACATTTCTAATTTTTAAATAGGATTTTTTCACCAGTATTTTTAAAAAGGAATCTGTCACATATTTTCAACGAATATGTAAAATTAAACTGAAAGAATTTTTAAAAACTTTTTTGTATGAAATCTCCGTTGAAAATAACGGACGCTTTGGCACCTAATTTTTTAAGTTTTCCCTCCATGATTTTACATCACAGTTAAAAAAAAAAATATTTTAAAGGTATTATTTTTAAGCTTCACAAATAAGATTATTATATATATTGATATATATGTATATTATATATGTATTATATATATTGATATACTTTTATGTTTGAATGCCAAATTTCATTAAATTTTAGCATTCAGGCAAAAATATATATTAGAAAAAGAATATACTATTTATCAATGAATCCCAAATATGCTTAGAATACAGTGCTAAACAATAATAATGTAATATCCAGAGAAAAAAAATGAAAGTTAGCAGGGAGCATTTTAAAAATTTAAAGTTTTAAATTTTCGATTTTTTAATATCAATATACTTAATATTGTTTATTCCAGTGTATAGATATGTAAACTTTTATAATTATAAAACAGTAATTTAGAAAGAAAGAATTTTTTTTTTTAAATAAACGTCCACCATTCTCCTTAAGAACGTATATAATCTAATACTTCTAAAAAGGAACAAAACTCATAGAAGAAATAAGACCCGGTGATCAAAATATTTTTTTCTATTTCACTTTTACAGTAATATTTTTTTCTAGTTCACTTTTACAATAATTTTAATATTCTTAAGTGTACTTCTTCACTTACCGTCGCCGGAAGCTCAAGCCAATGTTATTTTATGGGAAATTTTGTGGACTTATAACTCATTAACTAATACATATTTTTAAATTATGTTTTCACATTCAGAAAATTCACAACTGTCTGTTAAATTGATGGACTTTTTTTTTTTTTTTTTTTTTTAAACTAATTTTTAAAATTTTAAATGTTTTATTTTGAAGCTGTAAAATAAGAATTTTCATACATATGAAAATTTTTATTTTATTGTTTAAAAATATATTTACAAAAAAAAAAAAAAAAAAAAAAAAAAAAATCCGTTTTTAAAAAACGTCCGTCAATTTAACAGTTGTAAATTTTCTGAATGTGAAAACAGAATTTAAAAACATGTATTAGTTAAAGAGTTATAAGTAAGCAAAATGCCCTATAGAAAAACATTGGCTTGGGCTTCCGGCGACGGTAAGTGAAGCGGCTTCTTAAATTACTAACGTTAGGGTTTTTTTTTTTTTTTTTTTTTTTAAGGGGGGGGGTGATTTTATACCCTAAGTTTACAAAATCTTGTAGAAGAAGGGAAGGGAAAAAAAAAAAAAAAAAAAAAAAAAAAACTTACGCTCTTAAATGTGTATAAGAGTCAAGCAACATCAGTTTAAAATTTTGCTGATTAATACAAGACAAATATTTCCTTTAGAAGAAACACTCATATACTACCACCTATGTTACTGAACATCCAGATAAGATATTCAGATACGAGGAAGATAAGAGAGATTTGATAACAAAGCTGCGTCAATTTTATGAAAATTTTCCAAAAATTGATTTCGACTGTTTCGGCAGCAATTTGCCGAACGACTGGTTCAATCGTTCAATTTTTCAATGTCCAAACGGTGAGATAATTTTTTTTTTTAATCCGAAGAATACGAAATTTTTTCCTATGCTACTGTATATAAATTTGCATCCCCCCCCCCACCCCTTCAACTTTTTAAATAAAATGAAAATTCTGTCTTGAACAGTATTTCATTTAGGACCCGAGCTCTATTTTTGATTCCGATTTCCCTATTTGTAGACTCTTGTACTCTTTAATAGAAATAGCATGGTCAACCTGGGGGGAAGGGGGGGGGCAGAATCCACATGCATCAGCCATCACCATTATACAACCATTCGACCCCAAATTTCAAATTTTGGGACGATGGGGGAGTGACTTTACGAGAAAGCATGGTCGACTTTGGGGTGGGGTCGGACTTACTGCATCAACCATCACCACTACACAGTCATCAGACTGCTTATATGAAAGCCCGAAATAAAGGTTGGGTAAATTCAATAAGTTATGAGAGAATGAACAGAATTTCAGCTCCTCTCATAACAGCAGCTAAACTGCAAGGGGTTTTACTCACATTTCTGTTTTGATTCAATCAATGCCCAATGGCAATACAGTGTTAGCTGACTGTAAATAAACATTGATAAAAAAACCCTATAATATTCCGTTTTCTGAGAGGAACTGAAATTATGTTCATTCTATCTCTCATAGCTTTTTGAATTTACACGATATTTTGTTAGGAATTTTCATTCTAAGTAGCTCCAGACTTTCGGCTATTAAATTAAGAAAATGAAATTTTTACTTTCTTCTATATGTAATATAGAGAAAGTATTGGATTCGCGAAAATTTTCGACCTCCGTTTTTTGACGGATCTACACGTTTTGGGATGTCCTGAACACGAATTGATAGTTTTTAGAAAATGTCTGTCTGTGTGTCTGTCTGTCTGTCTGTGGTTTAGTGTTTTCACCGTATCTCACGAACCAATGAATGAAATTCAACCAAACTTGGTATATACTTGGACCCTGGCGGGGCATTGCGCTGATTAGATTTGGGGATCAATAGCCCTTCAGGTGGCGCTGTGATCGCATATTATGTAAATTTTTAACATGGCAGTATAGGTCAGATTTTCGTATTTTTCACCATATCTCACGAACCAATGAATGAAATTCAACCAAACTTGGTATATAGTTGGAACCTGACGGGGCATGGTGCTGATTAGATTTGGGGATCAATCGTCCACAAGGTGGCGCTGTGATCGCAAAATTTCGTATGTCACACCGTATCTCACGAACCGATGAATGAAATAGAACCAAACTTGGTGTATAGTTGGACCCTGACATGGAAAGGGTCTGATTAGATTTTGGGATCAATCGCCCAGCAGATGGCGCTGTGATCGCATTTTATGTAAACTTTTTAACATGGCAGCATAGGACAAAATTTCGTATGAATGTACATAATGAGCGTTATTTTAAACTTGTGATTGTAAAATTAATATGAATTATTGATAATAGTAGTAGTTAACAACCAAAAAAAAATTGTGCATGTGGGGGCACCGGTTCCCCCCCTGGGGGGGAAGTACCCCCCGGGGGAGGTAAATTTTCAAGATGGGTATCTTTCGAAAGGTCTCGTCAATACCTTTAAAACGAATGGTTGAACTATAAATCTGTGACAATTTGAAACAAAGTTATCGATTTTTTTACTTTTAACAAAAAAAAACTTAGAATTTTTTTTTTTTTTTTTTTAAACGAAACGTAACCAAACTTGGTATTTAGTTAGTCCCCGACATAAACTGGTCCTGATTACATTTAGGGATCAATAGCTCAACAGGTGGCGCTGTGATCGCATTTTTTCTAAATTTTTAACATGGCAATATAGGACAAAATTTCGTATAAATGTACATAATGAGCGTTATTTTAAACTTGTGATTGTAAAATTAATATCAATTATTGATAATAGTAGTAGTTAACTACGAAAAAAATTTTGTGCATGTGGGGGCACTGGTTCCCCCCTGGGGGGGAAGTACCCCCCCCGGGGGGGTAAATTTTCAAGATGGGTATCTTTCGAAAGGTCTCGTCAATAGCTTTAAAACGAATGGTTGAACTATAAATCTGTGATAATTTAAAACAAAGTTATCGATTTTTTTTACTTTTAACAAAAAAAAAACTTAGAAAAAAAAACGCAAAGTGCAAACGAAAAAGTGCAAAGTAAGTGCAAAGGCATTTTTAGAAAACTTGGCATACTATATTAGACACAGCATGCTGCAAACATAAAGCAAAAATGTTAAATATGTTACGAAATACGAGCATTTTTACTAAATTTTTTAACTACGCAAGTGCCAAGCTTTAAAAAACTAGTATGTTGTGGCCACCACAAGACTTTCTTCTATATTTTCCTATATACATATTCAATCAGTAACAATATAAAAAAAAAAAAAATACGATTTTTTTCTAATTTTTTTTTTTTTGTTAAAAGTAATACATATTCAACCAGTAACAATACTAAAAAAAAAAAAAAAAAAAAAAAATTAGAAAAAAATCGTATTTTTTTTTTTTTTTATATTGTTACTGATTGAATATGTATATAGGAAAATATAGAAGAAAGTCTTGTGGTGGCCACAACATACTAGTTTTTTAAAGCTTGGCACTTGCGTAGTTAAAAAATTTAGTAAAAATGCTCGTATTTCGTAACATATTTAACATTTTTGCTTTATGTTTGCAGCATGCTGTGTCTAATATAGTATGCCAAGTTTTCTAAAAATGCCTTTGCACTTACTTTGCACTACATCTAACACCCTACATGTTACAATGAAAAAAGGTTTTTTTTTTTTTTTTGCAATTTTTTAAAGAAACTGTTATATCTGCATGAATATATGTGGTAGCTTCATAAAAATTTATACGGATAATAAGAAGCCATATAATCACACGCTACAGCCAAATTGCATTACTTTTCACAGGGTGATCTAAAACATTTTGATTTTCGTTTAATTTTTTTTACTGGTACCCTTTTTCTCTTCTGGACAAAATTTAAGCTGAAATAGGAAGTAAAACATGTTCTTTATACTCCCAAAGTCCCAAGATAGTTCAAGAATTTTCCCAATTATTTGACAAAACGTCTAAATTTGAATGTGTTCAAATACTTATTGGTAGATACTGTATCATTCTATTGAGCTGAAGATTGATTAAACGATTTTGCACACTTCCTTGCAAAAACTAGTTGGCATAGGTGGACTCTGCTCAGTTCCCCATCATATTTATGTTCTCATAAATTTCTAGTGCGAGACATATTATAATCATGTTTAAAGAAATGAATTTGACCAAAGCTTGATACAGTGACAGAATGAAATCCCCGCCTAATAGGCTATCCAACGTTCACTTCGATACATTTATCTTATTCTAATCTATTAATTTATTTTATCAGGGTCAATTCCGTTGTTTAGTTTTCATGCTACTATTTCCAATGCAATAATCCTCAAAATTCATATTTATATGAAAAATTTACAATTTCTCTATGCTGATAAAATCGTAAATTACGAATGATTTACGAAATTTTCCTATTAGAATATTTGTATTCCATCATGTTCAAACAAATATCATAAATGTAATTTTGAAGTTGTCTAATGTATTTACGATCCTCAAAATGGAAATTTATGCTCAATTTTGCCTTATTCTGACATGTTAAGTAAATCGTAAATTCCAAATAACTTATGAATTTTTTAAATTGGAAAAATCGTAGTCTATGATATTCATGCCAGCATCCTAAATATTATTTCGAAAGTGGTTTGACATCTTTACGATGAAAATATCCCTCAAGATTGACGTTTATGTGAAATTTTGCTCTATTCAGCCATGTTAAGAAATTCGTAAATTTCCAATAACTTACGAAATCTTTATATTGGAAAATTTATAGTCATTAATAATCATGCCAGTGTCCTAAATAATATTCCAAAAGTAGTCTGACATCTTTACGATGAAAATATCTCTCTAAATTGACGTTTATGTGAAATTTTGCTCTATACTGCCATGTTAAAAAATTCGTAAATTTCCAATAACTTGCGAAATTTCCAAAGTAGCATATTTATAGTTACTAATGTTCATTCCGGCATCAAAACTGATATTTTAAAACTGGTCTGACATTTTTACAGTAAAAAGTTTCCATTAAATGCACGTTTAAGTGAATTTTTGTCCTATTCTCCCATGTTAAGAAAATCGTAATTTTCTAATAACTTACGAAGTTTTTAAATTCGAATGTTGCAAATGAATAGGGTTCTTGCCAGTGTCGAAAGTAATACTTTAAAACTGATCTGACCTCTCTGCGATCATTTGTTCGTGAGATATCGTGTTAACGGACTAACACACTAACGGACTGACACACTAACAGACACCCTACAGACAGACACCATAGAAATTTTGTCATTTTCGGATTCCTCACACCTGAAAACGTGTAGAAAAGTAAAAAAACCGAGGTCGAAAATTTTCACGATTACCTAAGTTCCCCATACCTATAGGGGGATACATATGGGGAACTAATAATAGGATCCAGGACTTGAACACAGTCGCCAGATCACCCCTGGCGAGCTAAATTTTGCATCTGGCGACTTTTTTTTTTTAGTACGACATAATATAGATTATTATTTCGACTATTTCTTTCAATCTGGCATTTTGCGTCGTTACCAATTTATAGTGTTAAACTTCGAAAATGCCTGCAAATATCCAGTTTTACCAGTATATTTCTTACTCTGTCTTAAAATATTTTGTGAAATCCGAAAAAACTGTTACATATATATTTTTTTTTTTCACTTCTTATCGGTGAGGATCGAACTCACAACCTTCGTGTTCGTAACTATTTACTCTGACCACAGAGCCAACGGGTCTTGACGGAATATTTCCTGATTATTTAGACTAGTGTTTTCATGTATTTTACTTATTATTATTATTTACCCTCTTTTTTTTTTTTTTCTTTTTCTCTTCTCATCGGCGAGGATCGAACTGACAACCTTCGAGTTCGTAGTTGTGTACTCTGATCACAGAGTCAACGGGTCTCGGTTGAATATTTCCTTATTATTTAGACTAGTGTTTTCAGATTTTTTTTGAAAGGGTGTTAAAATACAAATATAAGTAGTCCTGTCGTACTAATTTAATAGACAGAATTTCATATATATATATATTTTTTTTATCATCACCGATCTTTTCTTCATATTTCAAGCTACTCTATAAAATAACGTGCCAAAAAAACAATTGTCAATTCGATGAAAACTTTTTAGCTTTTGTGAATTCTTACTATAAAAATTCATTTAATAATAAAATTATTTTATCCTTTTAAATAATTTATAATTATTTTTTATAATTAAAATTTGATGTAAATAAATAAATTCATTAAACAATACGAACCTTATGATTATATTTATACGAAATTGTTTAAGGGGGCTTACCACCTTTGACGACACCGCTGAAGTACGTTTCATATAAAAGCTTAGTTTTATTATTTATGAATTGAACTATTAGACTTGTTCAATCAAATTTGTATTCAGGCACCAATTCTTATGGTTTTTGGTATATTTTTTTACACATTTAAAATCATCAAATTAAGTTTTCTCAGTTTGCATTTTTTCATGATCTTTAAAATGCAAAAACTTCTACAGATATTTCAGAAAAGACTTAATATTTATTTTAGGTGTTTACCCCTTTCTTCTCACTCCCGTGAAAATGACGGGGTGAGTTTTCGATCTCTATTCTTCGTGCCCGTAATATTTCCGGGCTGGAGTATTCAAAAGTAACACACTAAAAAGATATTTTAAAAACAAACTATTTCTGATACCCGGAAATTTTTTTATTTCTTATTTTACACTCTAGAGGGAAGGGAAGTAGAAGACTATTTAAAATGTAACTGGAGGTGTATTTTAAACAATCTGTTATATCCAATATTAAATATTTGCAATACTTATTTTGAAATCTTAGCTCAGTTAGGCTTTCAATTGCACGTGGTTTTGTGCTCAGAGGTAATTCCCTTTTCTTAATATATATATATATATATATATATATATATATAGTGTACATTATGTAGTTAGAATCACAAAGTAAGTCTGATTCCAAATTTAATATGAATGCATCTGAGAGTCATTTGGAAATAAGTAATGTTTATGAAAGTTCGGATAGCGAATCTGAAAACAGTGTATTATATATATGTACAGTGTTGCATTTTATGTAAAATTCTTTTTATAAAATTCTGTTTTAATGTTTAAAACACGTATCTTTCATTTTTCTATTTACTGGAAAACCAACATTCAGTCAAAGCAACCCTGATTGTTGGTTTTTATGCAAAATTAAATTTTATTGATTTAAAGTTAAAAGAAAAAAATAAATAAAAATGAATACATATATTGTTCATACACTTTATTTTATATATTTTTCTTGAATAAAAAAAATAGGCACTTTTTTCCGGTTTCTTGAAAACGACGAGATCGTTAAGGGGTTAACGGAACATACTTAAAAACAATTAGGGATGAGTTTTGAAATTTATTAAGTAGTTTTCCAGAAAGAAAGAAGAAAGGTGCAGGTATACGTAATAATTTGGGAAAGGAAAAAAACACGCTTTTTGTTATATTTTTAATATTTTTTCATCTAAAAATATTGCAAAATCCACCCCTAATTCTTTTTAGTAGATTCTATTAAACATTTAAAAAAAAATAAAAGCTACTATTAAATATTTGTAGAAGTGTTAGCATTTTAAAGACCATAAATTCATGAAAAATAGCAAATTGAGAAAAAGATGTCAAAATCTGTAAAATATCGCCCCCCCCCGTCCTCCCTCGAGGGGAGTAAATTTTCATGATGGGTATCTTTCAAAAGAGCTCGCCAATACCTTTAAAACGAATGGTTGAACCATCGATCTGCGATAATTTAAAACAAAACAAAGTTATAGATTTTTTTTTTTTTTACTTTTAACGGGAAAAAAAAAAAAAAACTTTAGAAAAAAAATCTTTTTTTTTTTTTTTTTTTTTAATATTGAGAATAAAATGGTCTTTTTTTTTTATATTTAGTGTTATACTATTTCTCTAATACGGAAATCGTCTGCATTATCATAAAAGATAATTTTTTTTTAAATAATAATTTAAATAAATTATTTTGTAAAAACAGAATTATTTTTTAATAACCGAATTAAATTTTATATATATCTAGGTGCATTAATGAAACGGGGGGTTGAGGGGGGCAGTAGCCCCCCTTACACAGAATTAATTATCATGTAAAACGCTTCCGAAGCCCAATTTGAATTGTTTAACATAGGTTTACATAACATCGTTATCTTACCTCTTAATCTCTAACCTGTATTTATAGTATTAAATTTCAGGGTAAGAGAAAGTCGTGTGAGTGACACACCAGATTATTTAATTTAGTTTTTATTTATACATATCTTTCCTTCCTTGGGTACCACAGTTTTCTTTATATTGACAAACAACTTTGTTTTTTTCTGTTTTTACTTTATATCTTTTTTTTTTGTGTGTGTGTGTGTGTTTTATGAGATTATAAAATTACTTTTAATGGGAATTTTTTCAAGATTTTATTCTACAGAGCAATTTGAGCACCTCCAATATTTTTAGAATTCTTTGTGTTATGATGCATAATATTTGTTTTATATTTATATGTTTCTAATAAGTTAGATAAAACTGCAGTTTTTTTTTTTTTTATAAAGATTTTGAAAAAACCCAGGTGGGTTTTTTCGGGTCGGCCAAAAATCAAGCCCACACTGACCAATTGCCAAGAAGCACTTTTTTGAACTCAGAATACCTTAAAACACGTAAGTCAAGTGAAAACTCCATATGGAAACTTTTAATCGAATAGAATACTCCCATTACCTAAGGTAGACAGGTAATGGAAGTTTTTTTTTTTTTTTTTTAAAAAACCTTTTTTTTTTTTTTTCAGATATTGACACAAAATTTACTTTCTTTCGTTATTTAGTTTCATACTTCTCTGAAATGCATATCGTCTGCATTGATCGCGGAAAATTATTTTAATAAATAATTTGTACTCAGTGAATTTGTATAAGAAAATATAGGTGAAAGTCTTGTGGTGGCCTTAACATACTAGTTTTCAATCCAGCTTCTCAACAATTAAGCATTTTTTTTTTTTTTTTTTTTTTTTTTTAATTAATGTACTGAAACAAAAAAACTAAGATGTATTCAAGAACGGACAGTTTTTTTCCTATGGGAAGTACATTTCCAAAGTACAGTCGGATCTCTAACAAATCTCTATTTTGCGAATTTCTAAATTTTATTAACTTTTTTTTTTTTCTGTAACCAAAGTTTCTATTTTTTCTTTAACTCTATATCTCAGATACGTATAGAAAGAAAAAAGATTCTTTCTACACATTTATGAAGTTTAATAAAGCAATTTGTTTTTCAAGAATTATTCTTTGGATATTCTAACTGCATGAGTATTTTGGACAGGTTTATAAAAAATAGTTCAGCAAGACATTCGAAAAAGATGAAAATTCCAAAAGGTCACAATGCTAATTTATATTAAAATCTTTTGAAACAATTCGACATGGATTACAGCTTATAAAGACACCCCTGAAGAAGTTGTTAAAAGCACTGCAAAGATGCGAGACATTATGAAACAAAACACGCGTCAAGCAAATGGCACAGGCAAAATTATGTCGTGTATGGTAAGATATTCCTAAAACTACTTCGCATCATGAATACAGTTACATAATAAAACCTTGGAAGAACGTAATTTTATAAACAATATAGTTTTAAATAAAAATTAATAATTTTACACTTAAATTTCAGTTTCTGGACTATAAAGTTGTTTTATTCTTACTTCTTTGCTATAATTTCTCTGTCATTATGAAAAAAAAAATATATATATATATATATATATATATATATAAAGCTAACTTAATTTTGGTGTATATCGGCCGACAGGTGGCACTGCTATTACTTACACTCTGCGTTTTTCCACATGCCTACTACATCTCAACATTTGATAGTTAAATTTGTATCCAACTACATATAAAATCTCTACTGTGACTACATGTAAAATCTTTATTATGAGAAGCTAGAATTAAGTATTTGCTTACGTTGTGGCCCTGTTATAAAAAGGATTTCTAAAATGATACAGAAGAAAATCTTGTGATGGCCAGAACATAAGAGTATTTTTTATTAGAAACAGTGTCTTCCTGCCAGACTCTATTATGTAAGTCAGTAAAGTGATCCAAAGACCCTACAATTTGACCAAGATGGAAACACTTTACGTCTTCAATCCGGCAATATTGTTCTACAGGAAAGACACAGCATTTTGGAATTCGAAAAGGATACACTTCTACACATACACTTTTTACAACTGGACACTGAGAATTCGGCAAAATTATTACAATTTGAATTTATAATGCATAAACATATCTCTGTAAAGCTGACATATTACGGAGTAAACGTATATTCCTTTTTAAAATAAATATTTGCGTGTTAAAAAAAGAAAGAATAACCCATATTAATTCTTTTGAAACTTTCCATATGAGGAAAATGTCAATTAAAGAAATAACTAAGTCGGATCTTATTTTTATAATACATGTAATTTTCATTAAACTTTTAATATCTTGCAAATAAACTTTCTCCTGTTAAATATTGATAAAGGGAAAATAAAATAATTAAAACAAGTAATATAAAATTTTTTTAAAAGTCAATTCCTACTTGCAAACACTATCGAAAAAGTTTTTTCTTAATAGTTTTGAATTAGGAAATAAGTAGCGCGCGTTTAAAATGAAATAAAAATAATTATAAGATAAAAAAAACTTTTTATATACCATATTTAAATTTTCTGATGAATTTTTGTGAGATGCATAATTTACCATTTTATAATTTTTTAACGTTCACGTTTAATTAAATGTATTTATTTTTACGTCAAAGAAAATGAACTCGTATTATTATTATTATTATTATTTTTTTTTTTGGCAACAAATTACAGCTAATATTTTATAACTATTTTAACGCTATTAGGAGGTTATTATTTTCATATTTTAATTAATTATAAGAAAACTAATCAAAAATTCGAAAATCGGTCTTCGAAGTATTGTGCTGTCACCGGGTTCTGAACAAACCTGAAAGTTTCAAATGTCTAGCTAGTCGGGAAGTTAGTTAAAAATCGATTGCAAGATTTGTACAAGATATATATAGGGAAAATGTGAACTAATAGTAAGAACTGAAAAAATAAAAGAAAAAGAAAAAAATAAAATCTTAAAATTGTGATAAAATTTACAAAATATAATAGCAAAAACGGAATTAGCCTTAATTTTTTTTTTTTTTTATGAAATATAAATAATTGCAGAACACAGTATCTTAAATTTTAGCTGATTTTTCAACTTAACTTTTTTTTTTACTTCTATTACTTCTCGAATACAACACTTCCATTTAGCTAGTCCAAAAAGTTCGACATCGAGTTTTCACCTGATTTAGAAGTTTTAAGGTCTCCTGAGTCCAAAAAAGTAGTTTTTGGCAATTAGCCAGTGTGTGTGTATGTGCAGAATCTTTTGGACATCACAACTCCGACACTAATAAAGATAAAACTACGAAACTGCAAAATTGAGACAGGTCTAGTGTACAGATGAATTTTCCAAATTTTGGTGGAAATTGGAAAACCGGAAGTGAGACATACGGAACTGGAAGTGAGACCGGTCTGTACCTCAAAAATAGCTTTAACGATTTTCTTCAAAGTTGCTATATACACACTCTATTAGATGTCTTTTCGAATGACATACTTAGTTCAGAAAAATTGATAAGGGTACTGTATAAATAGCTCAATTTCAGATCTGGCAAGTGCGTTCCGTTAAAAATGGCTGCACAATTTTTTTTTTTTTTTCAAACTCGCCATAAACTCCCTTTTAAATATCTTTTTGTATGTAATTATTGTTTTGCGGTCAATAATTGAGTATGTGGCATGTTTTGGTAAAAGATGGTATCTCAAGAACGGCTCTAACGATTTTCTTCAAAATAGTTGCATAAATCCATTTTATATATCCTTTCTCATGTATCACGTGGTCATCACAGGAAAATTAAGAATCATCCTGCTTAGGTAGATCAGTTTTAGATCTCGGAAATTGGTCTTTAAAAAAATAATCCTACCAATTTTCTTTTTTTTTTTTTTAACTCGCTATTTAAACTTTGTTTTATATATGTCTTTACACGTGTATCAAGTTCTTCTTACCGGAAATTTTTTAGGTTTCTACTTCGTTAGGCTAATTTTACGTCTTCTAATCACATAATCTCAAAAAAAATGCATATAATACGCGTAATAGTGGATAATGGAAGTCGTCTGGTTGTTTCACAACAGATTTTTTATTCAAAGAATGAAGTTCATCCTTTTTACAATAAATAAATTTTACTCCCAAATTTATATTACATTAAATAAAATAAAAAATAAAAAAATTCCAAGTTATATTTTTAAATAAAAGAAAATGTATCTCTATAATATTAGAAGAAAATAAATACTAATTCTATTGTATAACGTAACGAAATTTCAAATGATTTGACAAAATCATTTTTTACTTCCATTACCCTCCGTAGGTAATGGAAGTACTGTATTCGGTCAAAAATCTCGATATCGAGTTTTTACCTGTTTTATACGTTTCAAGGCCTACTGAGTCCAAAAAAATAGTTTTTGACAATTGGTCAGTGTGTGTGTATGTATGTGGGGAATCTTCTGGCTAACATATCTGCGCATACTTGCCAACATACTAATTAATATTCCGTAGTATTGTTACCTCTGCCTTCTTTTTCACACCAGTATCTTTTTAGAGTATTTTTCTTCATATTTAATCATAATTGCATTTGGAGAATATTACTATAGAAATTTACTGGTGTGAAAAAAAGGGCGGGACTTTTCAAATTTGCTATATAAACACTATAGATGTACTTTGGAATGATATATTTGATTTGTTCAGGAAAACTGATAGGCGTCCTGTATAAATAGCTCAAATTCAGGTCTCGCAAGTGCATTGCTTTAAAAACGGCTGTACGGTTTTATTTATTTATTTTCAAACTCGCTATATTAACTCTTTTTTAAATATCCTTTTGTGTGTAATTATCGTTTTGCAGTCAATAATTGAGTATGGCAAGTTTTGGTAAGCTGATATCTCAAAAACGGCTCTAACCATTTTCTTGAAAATTGTTTCATAAATCCATTTTAGATATCCTGTTTTCTTGTATTACATGGTTATTACAGGAAAATTAACGGTCATACCGATTAGGTAGTTCAGTTTTAGATCTCGAAAATTAGTGTTAAAAAAAAAAAAAAAAAAAAAATTAAACTCGCTCTGTTTTATGTGTCTTTAGTCTTTACACGTGTATCAAGTTTTTTGCACTGGAAATTTTCAAAAAATACATAGAATATCTTAAAAAAAAAAAAAAAAAAAAAATGCATATAATACGTGTAATAGTGGGTAATGGAAATTGTGTGGTTGTTTCACACCAGGATTTTTTTTTCCTTTTGCCCGTTTTACTATTTTTCAGTTTTCTGTGCAAATACAAATTATAATGCTATTGTTCTATGATATCAAGGTAATCTGAATGTTAACCTATGGGAAAATAATACACATTATGCATTACATAGTACATACTTAAAACTATTTTCACCTTTCAAAAAATTTTAAGCTTTAATTCAGCCCTTGTTTTTTAAAGATTTGTGTATTATTTTATTTTTCATTCATAAATTGCAAAATTTTATTCGCTGAAATTTCGCATTTTACAGCTTCAAATTAAAATATAAAAAGTTAAATTTTTAAAACACTATGAATTTTCTGAATGTGAAAACAAAATTTAAAAGTATTTATGCAATGCATAATATTGGGTGTTATTTTCCCCCATAGGCTAACATGGAACTTGGATAATCTTGAAGTTCACTAATAGAGGATTTTTTTTTTTTTTTTTTTTTTTTTTTTTTTGGTGTTTGTGCGTGTGACAGTAACTAGCTTTCTCCTTCAATCACAAATTCTGCGCTACCGGTATTCCAAGACCTTTATATGATATATTTCATCTATTTCTGAACATGAAATAGATGATGAAAGACTGATTTCGTGCAGTATGTATCAGGCCAGCATCGCTGTCTTGAAAAAAAAAGTATTTAAAATAATTTAATAAAACCTATTAATTTAATTAAATTTCCCATTACGTTCTTTCTTTTCTATATTTAAGCTCTAGAGCGCCATAAAACCCATTCAACCTTAATCTCGCTATATTTATTCGCTTCATTTCATCCACCTTCTTGTCAAAGCTATAATGGACTGTCCTACGTCATGAATTCAATCTTTTTACTTTCTTCTGTATTCAATAGAAGAAAGTATTGGATTCGAAAAAAAAATTTGATTTCCGGTTTTTGATGGATTTACATGTTTTGAGAGCTCCTGAACACGATTTGACCATTTTTAGAAAATGTCTGTCTGTGTGTGACAAATATTTTGTTCGAATTGTATCTCAGGAACTACTGCACTGCACAGAATTACATATACATTTATACGCAGCTGCACCATGACATAAATTAGTGCCTAACACTTTTTGGTGAAAATCGTCCAACAGGTGGCGTTGCCGTCTGAATTTTTCTCAGCTTTTAACTTGGCGGTGTAGTACAAAATTTCTTATAAATGTACACAAAAAGAATTATTTATCATAGTAATAATCAAGTTGGCAAAAAATTTTGGACACACAGGAAGGGTGAAGTCCCCCCCCCCTGGAGGGGGACAGTTATTCGATATGGGTATCTTTTAAAAGAACTCGTCAGTATTTTTAAGACTAACAGTTGAACTATTAATGTATGATAATTTAAATCTAAGTTTTCTTTTTTTTCCCTCATTTTTAACAAAACGAAAAAAAGGCAAAAATTTTTTTTAAGATATTGTTACTGAACATAAAATTGACTTTCTTTAGACATTAAGTGTTACATTTCTATTAGAAACAAATCATCTGCATTCATCATGGAAATTTATTTTAATAAATAAAAGTTTTAATAAAATGATTGGTATTGAGTGAATTTGTACAGGAAAATATAGACGAAAGATTTGTGTGCAAGGCCTGATTAAAGCAGGGGCATGTAGGACATGTGACCTGAATAGCAGGGGCCATATAATTCGCCCTGAAAATGCCATTTAGCCTTTTATGCCCTAAAAATGGTATCATATAGTGCAAATTCTGACATATCACTCCCATAAGCAGGTATATATGTACAATTTTTAATAAAATCACACAATCAACTGTGGAAGAAAATCATATTTATTGAAATTTAATTTTTCCGGCTGAGTGAAAATAATGCCTGGACCGGGACTCGAACCCCGTATCTTTGACTTACAAGGTCAAGGCTCTACCAATTGAGCTATCCAGGCCGACATCCCGGTCATGTCGGCCTGGATAGCTCAATTGGTAGAGCCTTGACCTTGTAAGTCAAAGATCCGGGGTTCGAGTCCCGGTCCAGGCAATATTTTCACTCAGCCGGAAAAATTAAATTTCAATAAATAGGTATATATGTACCTGTGTTTATTGGTGCACAATGCGAGAAGGAGGCGGGCTCACGAAACTATGTGTGCCCCGAGTCTCGCATGAAGTTAATCAGGGTCTTTTTGTGTAGGGTCTGATTAACTTCGTGTGAGGCCCGGGGTAAACACACTTTTGTGGGCTCCACCCCCACCATTCGTACTGTGCAGGAATCAGCAAAAGTACATATATATATACCTGTATATGAAACTAAAATAACAAAATTTTGCATTTTATGATACCACTTTTGTCATTTTTAGAGGCAAAAGGGCATTTTCAGGGCCAGTTTTAGGGCTCTTTGCTACTCAGGGCCCAGGGCACCATGTGCCCCTGTGTTAATCAGGCCCTTGATTGCGTGTGCGTATTATTATATATTCGATGACCTAGTATTAGAAATGTGATGGGCCCCTTCCGAAAAAAAATCCTGGCTACGGCCTTGCGGTATTTTAATGATAGGAAACCAGCGTAATTTAAGACTAAATTTGTGGTAAATCAGTACAAGTAATTCAATGGATTAGTTCATTTAAATTAATACATTATTAGAATAAATTAATGTTTAAGACAAAATTTAAAAAATAATTAACTTTAATAAGGTTCTTTTTCTAGCCTACCCCCCCCCCCCCTCCAAGCATCGGTTTAAATAAACACCATGGAGTGAAAATAGGTACAATATAAATTTTGTTTCTAGTTTCTACTTCTTCCACATCCGTATTATACATATAGGTTTTTTTTTTTTTTTTTAAACCCTTTTGGGGGGTTTTAGTGAATAATATGTTTTAGAATATCATGAACCATTTTTTGAAAAATGCCCCGATTGTATGTAGCAGGAATTTTCAGAGCAGATTAACTGGAAAAATTTTTAAAGGAGTTTCATGAAATTTTATATTTAGTTTATATTGGGAAGGAAGAAAAAAAAAAGTATTTCATTCATTTCGACGTAGATTACTCAACAAATAGCGCTGCTATAGCGCACTTTTTTTATGATTTGCTTGAACATTCTTACTTTAACCTGTGTGGCAAAATAGTTTTAACCAAATTTCATATGTAAGAAGTCTATCAACATATAATTATTTAAATTATGTTGATTTGATTTTGAAGCACTATATCCAATGGGTACGGATGTTAAGCTGCGTTTTACAGGATGTGCTCCATAAAAATAACTCATCATTTAACCCTTTCAGGGACAAGAAAATTTCGTTCACTTTAAATAAACTACCACCACAATTTGCAAACAAGTCTAAAACAAAAAGAAATAAATGGAATTTTTCCTCTATATTATTAAAGTAAAACTATTACAGTTTTTTTTTTTTTTTTTTTTTTTTAAATATATTACACAAACTGATAAAGTGAGAATTTAATCATAGCCTCCTTAACTAGATGTCTGTCGCGTATCTCGGAAACTAGGCAACAGTTGAAACGGTAGACAGCGATACCTGGTACAGATTGCGCGAATTTTTTATTCAACAGCCACCAAAATTTTTTAAAAGTGGGATATGATATACATAAAAGGCGAACAGAATCGAAGAAACGCCGATTATATATATATAGTGTATCACTTCGTTAAATTATTGGTGACAATTGAATAAAAAAGTTCCATAATCTGTACTAGGTGGCGCTGTCTACCGCTTCAGCTATTGCCTAGTTTCCGAGCTACGCGACAGGCATCTACTTAAGGAGGCTCTGGCTTAATAAGTGAACACTTTCTGCAAAAAGTTCATTTTTAAAAGTAAAATAACTACCTACATAAGCTGTCAAACATAATCAGAGATATTTATTTTAAATAATTTTTTATACTAAGGAATATTTTTATTTTGTCAACTAAAAAATACATGATATATTTCCCCCCACAGAAACAACAAAGTTATGTTTTCCACAAATTACGATGGTAATTAATCACTGTTTTTGTAGGTTAAGGATAATCATCTACATGAGGAGCCTAGACCTAGAAAAATGTCTTTCTAATATACTCTTTTCAGAAAGTAACACATTAAACAAGTATAAAATGGAATGTTTTCTGGAATTATACAAATTTTTTCTGTGGAAAAAAGGTTAATTCTACCGAGAATGAAAATGCCTATTTCAGAATTTGAACCTGTGACCTAGCATTTCACAATGTGCTCTACCAACTGAGCTATCCACACCTATTCAACATGCAAGCTGCACTAATCACTCATAAAAAGGATACAATTTTTCACCTGTTCTGCAAATACAGACACAGTCTTAAGGAAATTTATTTTATTTCCTTCTTTGCTGGATGACAATGAATAATTCTAACTTAGACAATATATTTTTAACACATTTTTCGTTAGAAAAACTGAATTTATTTTATCAAGAGTGAAAAATGACCAGGTTTAAAACCTATGTCAAAATGAGCCAGTGCACTATCAACTAAGCTATACAGCCAATATCCACTCATATTTAACCTTTCCGTCAAAATTCTGTGCAATATTGTATGGTCAAAGTGTAAATTACGCATTATCATTCTACCAGGGTTTGCAAGTTTTTTCCAATGTGGGAAAAACCGGTTGGAAGAAATATAGGTTTCTTCCAAGTGGAAGAAACGAAAGAAACTGCTTATCTTTAAAAAATTTATCATATAATAAGTTGCAGCTTTGCAAGATACAATGGATGCATTTTTCTTATAAACAACCTTAAGCATAAGCAAACTTCATTATACCTATAAAAATTTAATTATTATACTAAATTAATAATTATATGAGATTTTTTGTCAAGATCAGATCACACTCCAAAATACTCAAAATCCAATAAAGGAATCAATTTCAATTTAAGCAGTATAATGTTTTATAATTTAAACACTCATTTCTTTAACTGGTAGTAGATAGTAAGGAACACTTGTTTACTTTCTGATAAAAGAGCTTTTAATTAACATTCAATTAATTAAAGGAATGAGTATGAATAATTATTCTATAACAAAATGTCATCAAAAACCTCATTTTTCTTATTGCTATATCATATAGCAGTGGTCTGTCCAGAGGAAATTCTGGGTCCATAAAACAGTTGTGGACCTACAACTTTTGAGGTCCAGGGCAAAAATTTCACTGGGTCCCCCTCTAACTCTAGCCTCTACTATTTAGAGCCCCCCCCCCCCCCCCCTCACACTTCTTCGCTTAAATTTATTACTATAAAAAGACACTAAAATATATTTTAAGATTGATTCAGAAGCCAAACACCCAAGAAGGCGGCCAAGGGCACTGGTACCACTTGTGCTGCCCTAATTATTCAGTTTTTTTTTTTGCGTTATCACTCTATGTTCACATTTTGTATATATATTAAGGCTCTTTAGACAGGAACCTACAGCTTAAAGAACTGCAGGGAATGTTTCAGGTTAAAATAATGGCACGGCAACATCACCAAATATATTTACTTAAAGGTTAAGTTATTCCGGAGGCCCCTCATGACCTGAGGCCCGGGGCGGACTGCCCCCTCCGCCCCACCCTTGGTACGCCACTGCCGTAAAAAGGACTCTTCACAAAATTATTTATCCTAAGAAAGGACCCTTCACAAAATTTCTTCCCTTAAAAGCAGAACTTTGATAAATGTGTTTCATTTTGAAAGTTAATCTTCCATGGTATGAACAGGCTGCCTGAATAATTGGATGTGCTCTGCTGTATTTCCGCTAAAAAGCTAGTATTCAATTTCTAATTCATAAAAGGTTTCTATGCATATGTGTGCACTTAGTCTATAAAAGTGAACCATCATTATCTAAATGAAACCTTAATTGTAATTTTATTTTGCGAAATTACATTTTTCACAAAAAGAGGACCCTAGCCGAAAAGTTCAGAACTTAATTTTCACATTAAATTTAAATTCACAAAATTACGTGTAAATTTTTTACAATTTCACAAAAACAGGACCCTGTCTGAAAAGTCTAAACTGACCCCTGTATAGTACGACAAAGTTTTTTAGTAGTTCAATATTGCAATATGTTTCTCAACTTGGAATAGAGGAATACAAAAATATGGAAATTTCCTTTTTTTTTTTTATCCTGGAGAACTCGCAGGGGAGTTTTAAAGTATTTTGACGTCATGATACAGTTCAGTTCATTGATTACCAGCTTAGAGGTCATACAAAGAATTGTATTCTTAAAAAAAAAAAAAAAAAAAAAGGTAAATAAATATTTTGTTTAAAATTCCATAAGTATTATCACTTGTACTACTTAATAAATATACAATACATATAATAATATGAGATGGTATCTTAGGCAAAAAGTTCTAAGAATATTAGGCTTTAAAAATTAGCATTGAAATAATGCTAAAATGCTAGTACATATTACAAAAAAAAAAAAGGCTAATGTTTAATTAATTACATTCTTTAAATTTAACTGTTGCACAGTAATCTTTACATATACAATTATGCCTTTTTTTATTATTATTATTAAAAAACTTGTACGGATTTTTTTTTTCTTACAGAAATGGTAGAAATCATTAAGAATCGCCCTACCCATAAAGTAGTAAGAACACATACCTGTATATATTTAAAGTTTGTTATTAAATAATAACTTATTTTTCTAAAAATTATATTTTTAATATTAATTGGATTATATGCTTTGAGTTTTATATATAATGTGTTTCAATTCTGAGTATATGTTTTGGCTTTTTGTTGGTTTCTTCTGTTTTTTTTTTTTTTTTTTTTTTTTTTTTTTTCCCCACTGTCCTGGAAGAAACTGGTTTCTTCCAGAAGAAACCCAACCCTGCATCCTACAAAAATATGAAATAAATTTCATCCTTAAAACTGCATCTGTATTCGCAAAACAGATGACAAATTCCATTTTTCATATGAGTGATTGATTAGTGCCGGTCATTATATCAATAAGGTAAGTTGAGCTGGTAGCGCACACACACAGTGTAATGTGTGTATTATACTAAGTCCCAGGTACAAACCCTGTCCTGGTTACTTTTCACTCATGCTAAAGTTTAGCATTTCCATAAAAAAAATGTATGTAACATATATGATCGAAGTTTTAATTAAAACATTGTGAAATGTATAACGCACTGCAAAAGATTTATTAGTGCCGGTCATTATATATACATATTGTGGTCGAAGTTTTAATTAAAACACTGTAAAATGTATAACACATTGCAAGAAATTTATATTTTTTCTTCCACTCCAAACAATTTACAAGGAATGGAAGTTATTTCAAAATATTAAAAACAGGTCTGATTGTGACCCAACTTAAAAAATTCTGAAGCTACATGAAACACTACAGGGTGTGATAAACTTTTATGATTGTAAAATTTTTGTAAATCAGAAATAATTGTAGTAAATTACAAAATATAGTTTTAAATTGACATTAGTTTTAAATTGCCACAGTCACTGAAAAAAAATATCCTGAAATCAGGGGGAAAACACACACACACACCTCTGTGAAAAACTCATCATTTAAAAAAAAATTAATGTTTTACAAATTATAGCATAGAAAATTTGTAACCAATAAAGAAGCAATGTTAGTAATTATTTACACTATTGACTGAAAACTTAAAAAGGAGCAGACTGGCTGTGATGTATTTGGGCAAAGAAAAATGTCCCTTCGTCCTCAAAATGAATGTGAGGAAAAAAAAAAAAAAAAAATACTAAAACAAATGTCATACTTCCATTTATTTAGAGAATATTTTTGGATTACGAAATTCAGACTGGATAAATTATACTTAAACAATAAAAATATGTACATTTTTCTCACATTATAAAATATATTTTTCTGAGGTCTATTTAAATATAGTATTTTGAAATTAATAAATCTGTTTATAATTGAATTTATATACAATGAAAAGTTCAGGGACGAGATTAGCAAAAATACCAAAAAGCTGAAACTGTATGCAAAGGCAAGACATTGAAATGAAATACTAGAATTTTGATGAAAATCTATTATATTAGAGAAATAAATATTTATTTTAATCTTCAATGTATTAAAAAAAAAAAAAAAAGCTGAAAAAAAAAAAAAAAAGTAATAATAAAACTTATAAGCTAAATGTACAAAAGAGCTGAAATCAGCTGAAAAATCTCATCCCTGGAAAACACACATAACTTGCACCTGACATACAAAAATGTAAGTATTTTTAATTTAGGAATTTCAATAAAATCTACATATTTACATGGTAGAAAATTAAAATTTTAGAGTATGATAAATCATAATTACTCTAACAATAGAAAAAAAATATTTAGGATAAATTATGCTTAAACTATTAAAAATTATAAATCCGCACATTTTTTATTACATTATAAAATGCATTTTTCTGAGGCTTATTTAACTATAATTTTGAAATTAGGTAATAAACTAAATAAAAAAATTTCTTTATAATTGTACAATGAAATGGAAATATTTTCATGGTAGAAAATTAAATTTCATAATATAATTAGCACAATTACTTTATAAAAGAGAGAAAAAAGTTATTTAGGATAAATTATATTTCCATTAAAAATAGGCATGTTTTATTATTACATTATAGAATACATTTTTCTGAGGCCTAAATACTGTATTTAAAAATTAATAAAACTACGTATAAATTTTTTTTATAATTGAACATATATAAGTTGGAATTTCAAATTTATGAGTTAAAAATTTTATCTTAAAGCTAAAGTGCTACAGTGTAATCTTTGCCAATTTACCTTAAAATATAATGCTTTCACTATTTTTCTCTTTTCTTCTGAGTGTGCGTATTACTTATATCAATGAAAATATTTGTATATTTTACTGTAACGGAAGGAAGAATAATGTATATCAAATGAAACCTAAAATTGAATTCAAAATTTCAAAAATAGACGAAAAAAATAAATAAGAAAGAAAGAAAGAGAGAAATTTGAAAGGAAAAGAAAAAATAGTCTCTTTAAAATGTATCTATAACCATTTTAAAGTAATTTAGGACTATTAAAAAGGAGGGGGGGGGGGGGAGGGACTTTATTTGATAAAAATATAATTTTATCAATCAGTAAACATTTTTTTTCCTCCTTTAGAAAAATCAAATAAATATTGGAATATGCCGATTTATTTGTTTTCAAATATAATAAATCATTTAAAATAATAATAATAATTGGAATAAGAGAAAAATAAATAAAATCCCCCACACTGCTTGTAATTTAATAAGAAAACTTTTTAAATAAACACTTTATTTTAATTGTTTTATATATATTTAGTTTTTGCATATCAATGTATACAATAAACTTATTTTTAAAAAAATTAAGATTACTTATTTAATTTTTGAACCTTACTGTTTTTGTTCTGATGCATTATTAGTTTTCATCATCTAATCGAATAAATTCATAAATAATACAATACCCGAAATAAAATATGCAATTTAAATTTAAAATAAAAACATTTTGGTCAAATGGTTCCAAATTTTATTAAGATTGAAAGGTACAAATGATGATTTTTATGAAATAAGTCTGTTATAGTTTTAACTATTGGAGATCTTTTTAGGGAGAAAAACAGTTAATAATTGTGTTATAAATTAATCTATTGAAAATTATATTGATTTTTAATTTAAAAAAAAAAAAAGAAAACATATATTCTACAGAAACTGAAAATATTTTCATTATCCATTTTTTTAATCTAAGTTGTATGCAAACAAAATTTAATCTGTTTTTGTTAAAAGGAGTTTAAGCAGGAAATGAGGAGGAAATGTGTGTTTCATGTAGAAATTTACTATCCTGATTTTTGTTTCTTCACTTTTTTTTTTTTTTATTAACTTTGTTTCCTTCAAGGAATATAACTAATTTATACGCATTTAAAAAGGTTTCAGATAATTTTTTAAAATTATATTTTGTATAATATGTTATAGAAAAATGTGTTTGCTTGAATGTAGCTCTGAATACAGGCATTAAAAATATTTACTTTTAAAAGGCAGTAAAACCAAAAAACAGTATTTAACTATAATTGATAATATTATCATAGTGCCTTCTAACGTAATTACTTTAGATAGGTAAGTTGAGGTTAAATTAATTTATGATGGAAAGAAAGAGTTTTACATATTTGCTTAAAAATAATAAACGAGGCAGAGAAAAATACCAGTGATCATTTTTATACATTGCAATATTGCTTATAATTAATAGAAGTGCTGTCATCTGTTTTATTTCAAATGCTTTTTTTTTACTTAAAATAATGTGAAAAGAAAAAAAAAAAAAATGTCACTGAACTATATTTTTCGCTTCAAAAGCATTATCTAACATAAATGGGGCACTTAACTAAGCACTTTATTTGCAGTGCAGGCCCAATTCTAAACTTAGAACATTGAAATGGCCTTCGGGAGAAAGCTGATGCAGATTTGGCATGCAGAGTTAACCTTATTCAAATACACAAACTACAAAAAAAAAAAGAACAGTGTTCTTGTAATTTGGTTTACTTCACATTCTTTACTTTACTAATTGCATTTAATGAAGTGGCCTAGAATTTTTTATTTCAAATGCAAACGAAATATTTTACCTTCTATTTATTTTCTTACAAAATTACAACTTTTTTTTTTAAAGGTATCGAACATTGTAAAATAATTTTAAAAATAAAATATATGGATGTAATATTATACTATTTAAATTACCAGAAAAAAAAAAACAGAGGAGCCAATTGTAATCTGTTGCTCATATATACAACATAACACAGCAACAGATCGTCTACTGTGGAAGTGTAAACAAACTGTAACTTCATCGGGACTTTTTAAGAATCTCTTGAAAAACTGAAACTTTAATACGCAATAACAATAAATATACTTACCTTCAGTAATGATATATTTACTTACCAATAAAACACAGAAAAAATAAATAAATCCGTTTGTGAGATCACTATTTTAAATCATATAGGATCATCTGTAGTGTAAAATCCGGCATGAAACTTACTTCATCTTTTAAAACATGCAAATGGATAGCTTCTAGCTACTTTGAATATCCCATGTGCTTATCCACACAATCATCACATCCAAATACTTATTTTAAGCACAAAACCGTACACAGATATGTATCATCCGTTTACTTAGCTATCGAAGTGGTATGGCTATTTAAATTCATAATCACATATCCAACACACGTGAAGAATGCATCTGTCAAAATCGAATGCACTAATTGTATAACAAATGAAAACAATGCAAATTTCTTATCTATGGCTAGAAAGGGGAATGTGGTGCGAAAATTGACAAAATCTGAAAACAATTTCAAACATTAAACAAAAATAAAATATGAAAACACTACCTCTTGCTTCAAACACGTTTCGAGACTCCGTAGCAAAAGACAACTACCGCACGTCAAGAAATACAAGCCTCACCCACATAACTCTGTAGCCATCCAATGAGGGTGCTGACTTTCAATGACGCTTTACAGTGTTGCTTTCACTTTGCTGGCAAATCTGCCGCCATCTCGTATTGATATTTGTAAAAAAAGGGAATTAGTATTTTTAATAATAACATTATTTCTAAAGTATGACCTAATTTTTAATCGGGTCCTTTTAGATTCATTCAAAATATTTTTAATCACTCGTTAGTAAATTCAATCATTGTCACAGAAGTAAATAAAAATAAAACACAAATTATTTATGACAATATTCAGAGAATTGGAATAGACCTCGAAAGAATAAGCATCTGTTAAACAAACGTGATTAGGTTAAAGGTCTTCCACATTATATATATATGAGAAATTAAACGTTCTAAATATAATTAAACAGTACTAAATTTTTCAGATTCAAAATAGTCTAAAATCTATTCAAAAGAGCGAACTGGAAATATTTCATAAAATGATTCATGATATAATCACAATTTATTATTTAAAATATTAATAAGACGAAGAAGAAGGAAAATTAAGAATTAAATTACGATTATTAAATTTTAAACGTTATTACTATGAAATCATAACATGAGAAATAAGATAATTTTTCACTACTATTTTCATTTTGTTATTTCATGAATTATAAAGAAATTAAGTGATGATGAATTATAATTAAAAACAAAATATGAGGAAATTAGTTATGGCAAATTCGATAAAGTACCAAATCTTTATGAGTATTTTATTGAAACATTGTGAATAGCAATTTTTTAACCTTTTCATTTTATTTAGTCATTAAAAGAATATCCTTAATCTACTTCGTTGAATGACCTAATTATTTACAGACATTATTTTCATGAATTAAAAAGATAAAACTGATAAGTGCTCTAAATTAAAAATATTTTTTACATATTTAATAATTAATCAGATTTTTGTTTAGCATTTACTTTCCGAACGAAATGAATCATTTTTTAGTTCAAAAATAAAATATAATTATTTGAATGGAAAAACATTTATATATTTGATCACAGATGGAGCCACTACAACATAGTTAAAAATTGTCTAATTTCAGTATTCTTTATATATTTATAGCAGTATTTATTTCTCACATCTTATAAAAGTAGTACAAAAAATGAAAAAAAAAAAAATAGTGCTGTACCTGAGCCGTTTTTCTTCAATAATTTAAATCAAAAACGAGGTTAATGTCTCGTCGTCATTTCAAAGTCTCCCTTTTTCTTTTTTTTTTTTTTTTTTTGAACCTTACGTTCAATATTCGAGAACGAAAACCGTCGTGCTCGTTCACAGTAAAGATGACTTGTGCACGTTAAATCCGTCGTGGCCGCAATGTTCTTCGTGTTCCCATCCAATTATACCTCTGGGAGTCAACGAAACGGAGGAGCGATACTCTCTGTCAGGGTGGCGCCAGCTAGGGGTCGTGTGGCAGCGCCGACTCTAGGCGGTAGGCAATTGCCTACGGCGTCAAAATTTAAGGGCGGCAAAACCAACATAACTACAGGGATGGAACACGGGCGCAGAATTCATACCACTATGAATGTAAGAAAATTTTCTACTTCTTAAATCAACGATATTATAAGTAGAGAAATTGCTTAAACGGAATCCGGTATGAATTCTGCGCCCGTGTTCCATCCCTGTAACTACAAAAAAGAAAATAATAATAATAATAATTTAGAATAAATACAACAAGAATTTACAGGCTTCTATGTTCATTCCTATATTTTGAAATGCACAACAGACAAGAAAAGACAAACTTCAAGGTTATGTATAGTATGTCTATGTATTACATGCACGGCCGCGACAATAAAGGAGAAATGCGCACCCACCGCTGATTTAACAAGCTTTTTTATTATCCTCTTATAAGAGAGAGTCAGAGTTTGCCAAATGTAGAGATTTGTTCCTACGCGTAGTAGGCACTTTTAGCAGTGTTCTTCAGCATGTAGGGACAAAGTAGGGACTATTTGAAGGTACCCTTTCTTCCCAGGGCCTGATTATCACACAGGCCGACTAGGCCTTTCGGCCTCCATTATCTACGGGCACCAAAATAATTTTAAAAAATTAAAATGTTATTTTTGGCAATGAGTTCCTTAATAAGATTAACTAAAAGCTATTTAATGAGAATAATCTTTAGTTGAATCCCCTCCGCATAGGATCAAAATTGTATGGCATGCATCCAGATTACATCTAGGGGTGGATTCCATTACCAATTTCGAATTCCCTACTGTAGCTCTAACGTAATGTTAAACCCACTGAACTTAAACCCCAAGCTGGGATCCGGTTACATTTTCTTAGCTTTGTGAAATCAGATTAATCAATCAAAATCCAGCATTTTGAGAATTCTCTGTACACTTATGGCAGAGGATCAAAATTGTGATGGAATGTCTTCAGAACACTCCGTGAGGGTAAATCCTAGATTGTTGCCAATAGCTCACTGCATAGCTGAAGTACGATGTAAAACAATTCACTCAGCCGTACTTAAGGAAAATGCAGTCTTTTAAATGATTAATATCGTTTCGCAAAACAGAAAATTTATCTTGATAAAGGTGTCCAAGTCCAAATGTCCATATTTGGTACAGTACCTTCCCCACTTCTTGTAGTTTGTATAACACGTTGAGTGCGATGGAGGATCAAAATTGTGATGGCATGTCTCCGGACCACCTCTAGGGGTGTGTCCCAGACCGTCGCCAATTGCCCATCTGCGCACCACTAGTGTGACGTAAAACCCAACCAACTACGTTGAATGCTATGTCAGCCATCGGTGGCTGACGGCTCTGACAGTGTGAAATATGATATAAAGCCGCGTCAACCATTGGGGATTGACAGTGTGAAATATTATATAAAACTAAAAATATTACATTGTTTTAAGTAATTACTGAAAATGTATTTAAAATGTGCTTAATTTTTATTTATTACAGGATAATATCATCAAGGAATTTTAATGGATTTTATTAAGAATTCGTGTGGCGCTCAACCTGTTAATTCCTTCCGCATGAACTAGTTTTCTAAATAAAGATAGATTAGGTAGGTAAGCAGGCAGGTTGGGTTTAACGTCGCCCTAATGTTGAGCTATTAAAGATTAGGATTAAAAAGAATACAATATTACATTAAAAAAAAAAAAAAAAAGAATATCATATAAAAAATTTGCATTTCTATGCAAGTTAATTCCACAGTTGTAGAAGAGAGATATTCCTTAAAAAATAATCATTATAAGTTAAGATTTCTTAAAAAACTAATTTCCTTTGAAGGCGATGCTTCGCTTTGTCACCAGCATTCAAACTTCCAGCAGAAATTAGATATTTGTTTTGAGGAATTTGCTT
Organism: Salticus scenicus; assembly: GCA_963930645.1. Lineage (NCBI taxonomy): Eukaryota > Metazoa > Arthropoda > Arachnida > Araneae > Salticidae > Salticus > Salticus scenicus. The sequence goes on along the minus strand of OZ005653.1, from coordinate 328,665,796 downwards.
TTTTTTTTTTTTTTTTTTTTTTTTTTTTTTTTTTGGGGGGGGGGAGGCATCAAAATCGTCGTGGGCCTTGGGCCCCAGCAGTCCTTAATCGGCCTCTGTATTCTAGAGATGAGACGGGCTCAGCCCGAGCCCGTAAGCCCGAGCCCGAGCCCGATCGGGCTCAAATCTTACGCAAGTCTTCGGGCTCCGGGCGGGCTCGGATTCAAGCTAAAAGTTCCGTTTATTTTCTTCTTCCCTAACTGGAAAATGTAAAAAAAAAAAAAAAAAAGGGGGGGGGGGGAGAAATTTTATTCATTTTGAGAGCACCTTCAGTAATGCCATAATAGTCATGATAGGTTATAAATCACAAAATAATCTTGCAAACCTTAGCAGCTTTGACTTTCCTTTTTCTAAATAGAACTTTTTTTTTTTCAACGGGATGCATATTATGCCATAGTGTTAAACAGTAATCCTTCCTCCTTCGTTATATATATTGGGCCTCATTATATCACTCATTCGGATAAATTTTTTGTCCCCCGATAGGCGCGTTATAAACAATGGGCTGCACTATAAATATATACATGTATACAGAGACACAGACGTTATAAATTGTTATAATAACATTCATATTTACTTAAATTGAGGATTGATAATAAAAAAATTAATTTGAAAGTGAAAACGGTATTTAATTTTACTATTGTGTATGCGTTGCATAGCGTACTACTTATTGGGCTTAGAAGGCAGAGCACGCAAATTATAATGCATATTAATGAGTCCATATTAACACGAAACACTTTTAATTAGACGAACACTCACATCACATGGTACATACAGAGAAACAAAAATTCAACAAGGTACAGGTAAAAAGATGCGCCGTACGAAAAACAGTCCAAGTGGTGGCGCGCCAGTCGTTATTGGAAAGATCTATTATACAGTGAAGGAGGGTAAATACAAGAGGCATTGGTAATGGAAAATAAATGTAACCTAACACCCCCCCACAATGTCGACGTATTTACCTAAATAACAATGTTACATCTTCCAATCCCATAATTTTACAACAGTTGTAATGTTTTGATGATGTTAATGCTTTTGTAAGAATATCAGCCCCCATATTTTCAGTAGACACAAAATTTAAATCAATGATTCCATCTTTCAGTGCATCCCTTATGAAATGATGCCTGATGTCTATGTGCTTGGTGCGCTTATGAAAGATCGGATTTTCAGCTAATTTAATAGATCCTAAGTTATCTGTAAATATACTCACTTTTTCAATTTTGCATTCAGATAACTCATTTAGTAATTTACATAAATATATCCCTTCCTTAGTGGCATCGGATAAAGCCATATATTCGGCTTCCGTTGATGAGAGAGCTACGGTACACTGTTTACGGCTTTCCCATGTAATTGCACTCCCGCAAAAAATGAAACAGTAACCTGTATATGACCTACGGTCATCGAGGCAATTTCCCCAATCCGCGTCAGTGTAACCGAACAAAGGCTCATTACTTTTTCTAAATACAAGTCCAAAATTTATTGTTTTCTTTAAGTACCGTAAAACTCGTTTAGCGGCAGTCCAATGAGTTTTATCAAAACAAGTTAGAAATTGACTTAATTGACTGACGGAATTTGCAATGTCCGGCCTGGTGGAAGTTGCAAGATACATCAAACTTCCAACTAATTCACGGTAGGGATATTCGTTTTCACAACATTTTTCGGCCTTTTTTAATCGAATGCTTGTATCCATAGGACAAGCTACGGGCTTGGCTTCAGTCATGCCAAAACGCTCTAAGAGCTCTCTAATATAACTATGTTGACTCATTGTTATAAGGCCATTTTCTAACTGAAAATTTATCCCTAGACAATATTTAACTATGCCTGAATATTTAACATCTAGTTTTTCATTAAGATGAATTTTGAAGTTTTCTAACATATCAGGGTCCTGTGACATAAACAATATGTCATCAACGTAAATCATTATAAGAGTCAACCCTTTATCACTTTTAATATAATATAAACATGGATCTGCATTTGTTTGTTTTGCTCCGAAATCATTCAAAATTTTATTTAATTTAGTGTTCCAACACCTCCCGGCCTGCCTGAGGCCATAGAGAGATCTTTTTAACAAAAGAACTTTATTCCCTACATTTAGATATTTAAGAATCTCGGCTGCTTTATTAGATATGTCCCTATCGCAATTTTCATTTATAATTATTTGAAGTATTTCTTTAAAGTAATCGGGAACTTCCATAAAAATTTCCTCATCTAATTTTCCATTCAAATATGCTGACGTTATGTCAAATTGATGTATTTTTATTCCTAATTTAGCAGCATAACCTGCTAAGATTCTAATAGATCCCATTTTTGCTACCGGAGAAAAAGTTTCACGAAAATCTATACCAAATTTTTGACTAAATCCGCGAGCTACTAATCTCGCTTTATATTTCAAAAGAGATCCATGTTGATCATATTTATTTGTAAGGACAAATCTACCTCTTATGCATTTTTTCTGGGGCCTTTCTACTACCTCGAATGTATCATTTTTTAATATTACTTTTATTTCGTCAGTCATTGATTTATACCAATTCGAAGCTTCCGGACTTTTTAAGGCATTATTTATTTCTATTTCCGAATTAAAACTACAAACAGCATTCGCAATAGATTCCGGCTCTCTAATTATTTCGCGATTACGCAATGACAATATATTTTTATCTTCGAGCGCCGATTCTGAGTCACGTGACAGTTCATCTTTTTCATTTTTTATTTGAGGAGGAGAAATTTTTTCTTCTGCCGGCTGCATGTGTGAGTCATTTTGCAATTCGCTTAATTGTATTTCTCTTTCAGAAATATCTGGATACAATTGACCTATTTTTGAAACATCATTAGATTTCTCTTCAAAAAATTTTACGCTACGGGATAAAATTATTGTTTTTGATTCAGGAAGATAAATACGAAATGCTTTAGAATTTTCTGAATAACCCACAAATATCCCTTTTTTAGACCTTGGGGAAAATTTATGTTTAGGATGGTTATCGAAAAAATAAGAAGTGCAGCCAAAAGATTTAAAATAGCCAACGTTAGGTGTTATATTATTCCATAATTCATATGGGGTTTTTCCATTTAAAGCTTTTGTTGGGCATCTATTTCTTATATAATTAGAAGTATTAATAGCTTCCGCCCATAAATTTAAGGGTAATTTTGATTGTGATAATAGACAACGGGCCATTTCAACGAGAGTTCTATTCTTCCTTTCACAAACACCTGATTGTTCCGGACAATAAGGGGTTGTTAATCTATGCTGAATACCATTTTCTTTTAAGAAATTTTCAAATTCAGTCCCAATAAATTCGCCCCCATTATCACTCATGAATTTTTTTATTTTTATAGATTTTTCATTTTCCCAAAGAAGTTTGATTTCTTTAAAAGCATTTAATGCTTCATCTTTAGTTTTTAAGAATTTTACTGCACAATAACGAGAATAATCATCAATAAAAGTAATAAAATAAAGGGACTTACCTATTGAGGGAACCCTAATAGGCCCACAAAGATCCGAATGCACTATTTCTAACATTTTTGTAACACGATCTGAGTGCTTAGGAAAAGGAGCACGGGTCATTTTATTTAACGCGCAAACTTCACAATTGAAGTCGGATACCTTTTTAATATTTAACCCCCTAATATGACCCTTTAAATTAGAGTCAATCAAATCTGTTACATTTAGATGACCCATTCTACAATGCCATCTTTCCACATCGGCGAAAATATTTTTAGAACTATCGATTGATTCACTCGAAAAATTAACTGCATTATTTATATTTGCATTATTATAACGTAGATAATAAAGTTCATTTTTTCTGTCCGCAATTAGAGTCACATTTTTTTGTCTGTTATTTATAACAGCACATTTGTCTTTAAAAGTTACAGTGAAACCTTTGTCGCACATTTGTGACACGGACAATAAGTTCGTTTTCAAACCTGGAACCAATAGAGTGTCGTTGATCTCTACATTTTGAAGTTTTGAATTTACTTTTGTTTTAATTAATATTTTACCAACACCGGACACATCAGTTGTTTCATTATTCGCTAAATTTACCGATTTTATATCCGTATCCTTTAAATCGTGAAAATTGGAGTCATCCTTCCCCATGTGTCGAGTACAGCCGCTGTCAACACAATAAAGATTCTCAGATTGTTCCTTGAATAATATGTTCGTATTCGTTGAATTTGTGCTGGCCAGTAGTCCTAAACTGTTTTGTCGATATTTAAATGATTTATCTTTTTCACACTGATTTGCACGGTGACCGATACGTTTACATTTCCAGCAAGTAATTTTTGAATTATCTCTTTCATTCTGAGTGTACTGTTCAGTAATCTTAGGATTCCTTTTATTTTTATTCCACGGAGCAGGTTTCTTTCGGAAATTCCCAGTCATGAACGCTCCATCGTTCGGTCTGTCATCATGGCGTCTGGCGTCGTTTTCTTCTACTATTTTTATTCGTAGTACTTCTGGTTTAGGTAGCTCATCCCTGGATTCTATTGCGCACCTGAAATTTTCATAACTGGATGGTAGGCTGTATAACAACATCACAGTTAACAAGTCATCATCTATTCTAATGTCCATTTCAGATAGTTTATCGACTATGTCAAAAAACTTTCGAAGATGATCTCGAATGCTCACAGAAGAGGAATCTGCTATTTTATGTTGAATAAGCGATTTTAACAGTGACGCTTTTCTAGCGGGGCCTTTAGATTGATATATTTCTTCTAATTTTTTCCATATATCCAAGGATGTTTCGCAGTTTTTTATTTGTTTCAGTTCAGAAGGCGATATACACAAAATTATGTCGGCTTTGGCCTTTTCATCCATATCAGTCCATTTATCGAACGTTTCTTGTGATGTCGCATCACCTGCCACGAGCTCTGGCTTTGGTTTAGAGCCAGATACATAAATCCAGGATTCATTTTTTATTAAGAGTGCCTTCATTTGTATCTTCCATGTCTCGTAATTATCTTTGTTTAAAGTTTCAATACGTAGTGTTCCATAAGACGCCATTTTTAAACGTGGTCGTCTATCTAACAGATAAAAGTCTATTTATCGTAAATAAAAATTAATTTGCTCTGGGCCCATAACCTATTGGGCTTAGAAGGCAGAGCACGCAAATTATAATGCATATTAATGAGTCCATAGTAACACGAAACACTTTTAATTAGACGAACACTCACATCACATGGTACATACAGAGAAACAAAAATTCAACAAGGTACAGGTAAAAAGATGCGCCGTACGAAAAACAGTCCAAGTGGTGGCGCGCCAGTCGTTATTGGAAAGATCTATTATACAGTGAAGGAGGGTAAATACAAGAGGCATTGGTAATGGAAAATAAATGTAACCTAACACTACTTTCAATATCGGGCTCGGGCGGGCTCGGGCTCTGATCACACAAAATTTTTCGGGCTCGGGCGAGCTCAGTTAAAAAATGTTTCGGGCCCGGGCGGGCTCGGATTGCCAAAATAGAGCCCGAACTCACCTCTACTGTATTCCTCCCAGGACATTCTCAGTATAGCCTACGTACGGAAGTCTTCAGTCATAAAATAGGGATATTTTGAGCTGTCCGTAAAATCATGGCAAAATTTGAATTGGCAACTGTGATGTCAGGTTTAAAATAATGCTTTATTTATGTAATAACATATGTCGGTTTCATTGGATGGGAATAGCGATAAAGTTTATACAGTAAGATATATTTCCATTGAACAGTCAGAAGCGGAATTTTAATGCAATATTAATGAACATTTTCTGGGTTTTCTTCCTCTTGAAAAATCTACTGGTAAGGAATTATCTCTTTATTAAAAGAGTTGGATAAAAATAGATTAAAATTAGAAAATATGAGAGGTCAAGATTACGATAATTGCTCATATATGAGAGGCGACAGATTCGGAGTACAATCAAGAATTAAAACTTTAAATCCCAGAGCATTTTATATTGCCATTTATTAAACTTACAGTCATTTGCAAAAGTTTAAGACCACCCATAGAAGAATCAGATTTAATGGAATTCCGCAAAAATAAAAAACACATTTTTTACATATAAAAGAACAAAATAGACTGTACATGGTTTTTTATTGTAATTAAAGTCAGTATTTTGTAGGACCTCCTTTGTTTTTAATAACTTGTGCAATCCTTTTAGGCATGCTATAAATAAGAGACTTGCAGTGAGCTTTAGAAATGTCTGTGCACCAGACATGCTTTATTGCTTCAACAAGTGCCGCAGTAGTGGACAGTTGCTTTTTGTTGACTGTTTTTCACAATACACCATAGATTCTCTATTGGATTCAAATCTGGGCTGTTACCTGGCCAGTCAAACACTATGATTTTCTGCGCCCTCAGATATTTCTTGACAATCTTCGTCCTATGACACGGAGCCTCATCATGCATGAAAATTCAACATTTATGAACACGTATGTGAAGCTTCAACGTCTTACGTAACAAATTAAGGTACCGCTTTCTGTTCGTAGTGGTTTTAGGTGGCGCAAAATACAGACTAGCAGTACTGGATATAGACATTGCACCCCATATCATTTGGCTTGGAGGATGTTTCACAGTTTGAATAGTATATATCTCATCATATCTTTTTCCCCTTGGGCGGCGAACACTTGTAGAACGTGCAGAAAATTGCTGCACATTTGACTCATCTGAAAGTAAGACCCTACTCCACCACTGTACTGTCCAATTCTGATATTGTCTGGCGAAAATCAATCTTTTTTTTTTTTTTTTCATATTTGGAGTAAGTCGAGGTTTCCTTGCAGGTTTATGGGATGATAAACCAAAATCTTTGGCCCACCGCCGAGTCTTATACTAGGCGACACGTATTAATCCTCTATGATAGGTTTAATGCCCCATCCGTCCCTCCCGTTCCTCGATGTCAGTCAATTTTGTCCTTTTATTCCTTCCGGTGTTAGCCGTTTTTTTTTTTTTTTTTTTCGTTTTCATCCCATGCCTTTTCTATGGGTTTTTAGTTTTTTTTCCCTCGTTTTTTACACTCTAAAGTGCAGTGGAAATAGTACTCAAACTGACGTCGGTGCCTTTTCCAGCCAGAGAATGTCTAATGGTATTGCAGGAGGCTCTTGGATCTCGTACGATCATCCTTTTTATCACATCATCACGTGCACTCGTTTTTCTAGGGCGACCACTTTTCGTAAGGTCCACAAATTTTCCCGAAATTTTAAATGTACTAATAGCTTGATGCACAGCTGTCTTGCTCACATTTACTTTTGAACTTATTTGACGTTCAAAAAATCCAATTTTGTGCAGGGTCAATATTTCTGACCTTTTTGTAAAGTAAGTGAAGGTTTTACACATTGCAATAATTACACAACAGCACTGTCTATGACAAAATCCAATAAACAACTGGCGCTAAACGTGCCGGCCACCTTGTGAGGTTTGCGTTGACGCAGACCCCATCTTACTCAATGATTAACTTAGTTAATTTAACTACTTAAGTATTATATAATGAAATTAGCACAGAGACTCATATATAGAAATAAAACCAAGAGTTTATTTAACCAGATTAATGGGAGGGCGATCTGGAATTGCGATAGCTCAGTCAGCGTATTTAAATTCTTTATCAAACAAATGTACAATGACTAATTTAGATAATTTGAAAATATCTCACCCCAGACTAGTCGAAGCTATGGACGGATGCACTCCTTTACGTAGATATTGTGACCTTGCAACCGGTTCGTGGATTCCCAGACGAATCAGTTTCCATTTACAACTTCTCGCACTGAAGCATAACAACACCCTTCAACTGCTTAACTTAAGCAGCATTTAATCTCAACTACCGAAATATAACCTTCTCCGCACTCTACTACTTAGCCGTTATCTTAGACGTCGGACAAGACTCCACTACTTTTACGAAAACCATCTCCATCTTATACTACTTTCTACCAACTTCCTTTCTCTTCATTTCAATCAAACTTTCAAAATCGCTTCCAATTTATCTACCTCTCACAACCTAATTCCTTCGTTGCAGCACCATGTCGACACAAAACTAATCCGACCTAAACTTTCGCCGAGTCGAAGCGATTTAACCATCCCAACTTAATACTTTGCTGGATCCAGCTTAATTTCGAACAAACTGTGGCGACCTTCTACAGCCTCAACCTCACAACCTTTATTTATAGCAGTAGAACGCGTCTGATGACATCGGCACATGAGATGACACATTAATCTCCGCGAATGATGTAATGTGTTAAAATACTGAAAATCGGCTACTGGTCTGAAACTTTCGCAAATGATTGTAGTAAAGGGATGGCTGGTAAGCTGGGGAAGTCGTATAGATTCCCTAAAACTTTTACTTCTTGAAACAGAAAATATTCACGATGCTTTATTAAATATAAATGAAAATGTAGAAATGGTAATATGACTCAAGATGAGGCAGCTGTTTATTGATTACAATAAAACAATTTGTTTTTATGTTTGATCGTCAATTGGTACAAAAATTTGAATCAAATTAATTCGATAAGTAAGCTACTTCAATCAAAAGTTTTTGATTTATCCCAAGCCACTGATTAATTAAGTAGCTCATCAACTGTTTTTTAAAGAATTAAGATCAGATGAATCCTTCAACAATGTTACCTTAGAAGCTGAAAAATTAGCTAAAGAAATAAACGTAGAAAAAAAAAAAAAAAAAAAAAAAAAACTTTGAATTGACTACACCACGTCATCGTAATAGTTAAATAGACAGATTATTTTGAAGTCATAATCAACTTTTAATTTTGTGGAAAAGTGTAACTGAAGTAATTTTCATTTACAGCCCTTAATCTGAATATTTCGTGTGGAAAAGTGTAACTGAAGTAATTTTCATTTACAGCCCTTATCTAAATATTTCGTGTGGCCCTGTAAACCTTATGGGAATACTTCACCTAATTTGTACGTCATTTTGACCCAATGTTATTCTATGGAGGAATTTGTTTTTAAAATTACTCATTATTTAATGCATTTTTTAAATTCCGTTTTCACATTTAAAAAATTTGCAACCGTTAAAACGTTTCTCCGTAACCGTTAAAACGTTTCTCCGTTTTCCAAAAATGGATTTTTTTTTTCATTTTCAATATTTCGTTTTCAAGCTGTAAAGTGCCAAAAAGAACTAAGAGCATTTTTAGCACTTTATAGCTTCAAAATGAAATAAATAAATAAATAAATTATAGAAAAATGAGAAACATTTTAAACCCGTTAACGCGCGGTGGTATACGTGTGAAACCACCTCCCAGCTGCAAAAACTCATCCCAGAAATTTTTTAGCAAAAATTTACGTTTATAGCGTAGCAGAAAAAGCCGTTGTTTTTTTTTTTTTTTTTTTTTTTTTTTTTTTTTTTTTTAAACTTAAAATTTAAAATTTCTTTTAATTTAATTTTGTTCGTGAATTCCGGTGGCAGCATAATTTAAATGATTCGAATTACCTTGCGCCGCAAAGGGTTAACGGTTGTAATTTTTTTAAATGTGAAAGCGGAAAGGAAAATATATTAGATAGTCAGTAATTTACAAAACAAATTTCTTTATAGAATAACATGGGATTAGACTGACGGTCAAATCACGTCAATCACCCTTTATGCTAACCATATATCATATTCTATAGAAAACATTTCTTTTTGCATATGAATCATAAATGTCAAATCATCCTGATTTGTTCAACGCAAATGTATGTAAGTAGGATAGAACGTTAGGATTTGGAATTCTTTTGGGGGACCCCATACATAAACCTCTGGAGCTACATACACCATTTTCAATAGGGAAAAAGCCATAGTGAACTTGAATGACTTATAACAGCATACAGGATATTTATAAATATTTACGGAAGTTAAAAAATTTTGTCCTAAGCTGCCATATTAAAAAAAATCTGGAGTGACTCCACTTGACTTTCCGAACATTGAGTAATTAACAGTTTTGTAGATAAAGTAAAGAAAAAGGAGTTGTTAAACAAACAAAAGAGAAAAAACCATAATACAGTGTTTGAGTATTTTTCTCCATATATTACACGATGTTTTATAGAACGCTACTGAACTTTGAGCCCATAGATCATAATGATAAAGAATTTTTCGTTGTGTCCCTGTAAAAACCTATAAACGCTAGATTCACCAAAATGCTTATAGTTAGTGCAACAGTGATTTATAATATTCATATAAATTTTCAGCTCAATTGAATAAGGCGTTTAGATGCTATCGCACTTTTAAAAATTGGGTCCCATAGGCCATAATGATAAAGAATTTTTCTTTGTGTCCCTGTAAAAAAAGTGTAAGTGCTAAATTCACCCAAAATCTATACAGTTGGTGCAACTGTGACCTATAACATGTGTACAAATTTCTTGCTCAGATTAATAAGGCGTTTAGACGCTATCACACTTTCAAAAATTTGTCCTTATAGGCCATAATGATAAAGAATTTTTCTTTGTGCCCCTGTAAAAAAACTGCTACTGCTAAATTCGCCAAAATCTATACAGTTGGTGCAACTGTGACCTATAACATGTGTACAAATTTTTTGCTCAGATTAGTAAAGCGTTTAGATGCTATCGCACTTTTAAAAATTTGGCCCCATAGGCCATAATGATAATGAATTTTTCCTGGTGTACCTGTAAAAAAACTGTAAGTGCTAAATTCACCCAAAATCTATACAGTTGGTGCAACTGTGACCTATAACATGTGTACAAACTTTTTGCTCAGATTAATAAGGCGTTTAGACGCTATCACACTTTTAAAAATTTGTCCCCATAGGCCATAATGATAAAGAATTTTTCTTTGTGCCCCTGTAAAAAAACTGCTAGTGCTAAATTCGCCAAAATCTATGCAGTTGGTGCAACTGTAACCTATAACATGTGTAAAAATTTTTTGCTCAGATTAGTAAAGCGTTTAGACGCTATCGCACTTTTAAAAATTTGGCCCCATAGGCCATAATGATAATGAATTTTTCCTGGTGTCCCTGTAAAAAAACTATAAGTGCTAGATTCACCAAAATCAATAGGGTTCGTACTATGGTGACTTACAATATACGTACGAACTTTCAACTTATTCGAACAAAGCGTTTAGACGCTAGCGTATTCACTCACAGACATACACACACACATACATACACACATACATACATCATCGTAAAAATAGTGAAAACGGACTCAGGGAACCTCGAAACGTATAGAAACATCAAAATCTCAAATTCGGATTTTTGACATGATTACAATACTTTCCTCACTATAGTGTTCGGAAAGTAAAAATTAAAAAAAAAATGGGATGGCAGCGCCACCTGTTGAGCTATTGATACCCGCGAATGTAATCAGCAACCATTTAAGTTATGGTCCGACTAAATATCAAGTGTTTGATTAAATTTTGTCCATTGGTTTGTGAGACACAGCGTCCACACAGTTTTTGACATATAGACACAAAAAGGCAGAGAAACATTTTCAAACTAGTATGATGTGGCCACCACATGACTTTCTTCAATATATTTTTACACAAAATTTATTCATTACAAATTATTTATTAAATTATCAAATTATTTTCCATTATAAATGCAGGCGATTTTTATCTGACAGTATTATATTATCACTAAATGCCGAAAAATGTCGATTTTTTGCAAATCAGAAGAAATGCCCCCCCCCCCCCCCCCCAACCATTTTTTTTTTTTTTTTTTTGGTTAAAAGAAAAAGAAAAAAAGCTATAACTCTGTTTTAAATTATTACAGATCTATAGTTCAACCATTCCTTTTAAAGGTATTGACGAGATCTTTCGAAAGACACCTATATTTAAAATTTACTCAGCGATGCTCCCACATGCACAATTTTTTTTCCCCTAGTTAACTGCTACTATTATAAATAATTCATATTAAGTTTACAATCACACGTTTAAAATAACTCTCATTATGTACATTTATACGAAATTTTGTCCTATACTGCCATGTTAAAAATTTATAAAAAATGCGATCACAGCGCCACCTGTTGAGCAATTGTTCCCCAAATCTAATCAGCACCATTGTATGTCAGGGTACAACTAAATACCAAGTTTGGTTAAATTTCGTTCATTGGCTCGTGAGTTACAGCGCCTACAAAATTTGTGATACACACACAGACTCACAGACAGACATTTTCTAAAAACAGTCAAATCGTGTTCAGGAAATCCCAAAACGTGTAAATCCGTCGAAAACTACAGTTCGAAAATTTTCACGAATCCAATACTTTTTCTATATATACATATAGAAGAAAGTAAAAACTGCAAATCGTGTTCAGGTTATTAAAAAAAGTATAAATCCACTGAAATCCGGAAGTCGAAAATTTCCACGAATCCAGTACTTTCTCACTTATTTGTAGAGAAAAAAAAAAAATGTATATATACATATATATATGTATTAGTTTTTAATTAATTACAAAGGCACGTTTGACAAAATTACTGGCCATCATAAAGTATATGGTTACCATAACGTATACGATTTCTATAAAAGATGTAATACCTTTAAAGAACCATAAATTTTGTGTACGGCGTCAACGTGCTGCCACATATTTTTGCAGCGTACATTAATTTGCCCGGTATCTAGGGGATGCAATGAGGACATTTGGAAATGTGAATATATTGTTTTTCTTTCTTAATTATTTTCCTTTATTTATTTTTTAAACTTTATAAAACTAATTTACATTAAAAAAAATTTTATAAATTAAAAAAGTAGTCTTATTTTTGTAATTATTAACCAAATAACTTACGAATGCATACAATATATGTTGTTGATTTTTGTTTCATAATCAAATTCTTGCTTCCACACCATCGATGATTTTGAAATGCACAACTGTAAATAATGTATTTATTAACGTTAATTGACATTAAAAAAATGTCCTCCCTTTTAAACTTTGATCGTTACGTGACACCAATCATATCGAGACACATTGACATTGGTCGTATACTTAATAATATCATGTTATTATTGTTACGCAATTCGCATTTTTCAAGTAAAGTTGTATTTGTAAAGAGAGAAACTTTTTTTTTCGTTCATGAATTATTTGGCAAATATTCGTCAATCACGTCAAGGACGTTCAGTCAGTTATTGTTACAAAATGCAAGAAACAACTTAATTATCCGGAAACAAAGAAGAGATGGGCCAAAAAACTCGCTCTTTAATACTAGAAAAAAAAAAAAATAATAATAATAATAATAATAATAATCGCTAGTAAGAATTCTAAATTTATGAATAATTCGTGGTATGATAGAGTTTCTATTGTTACAGGTTTCCATGAATATTTTTCTTTGAGTATTAGGAAAAAATCGCAATTCGAAGATCCCGTGTAATTTTTTCTCCTTTTTTTTTTTTTTTTTTTTTTGGTTTCTCTTCTTTTTTTTAAACGAATTGTCTTTTCATCTTGTCTGCAATTTTTCACTTCGTTTTATTCTAAATGTAGTTTTCTCTTGAAAACTACATGTTACTCAAGCCGAATCGATTCAGAAACTTGCAAATGACTCCCGTGTTTGCCTATCGTAGATGTATAAAGATGGCAGTCTTGACAGAAGTTAGGAAAAACATTTTGCTTTAACCCAACTTGAGGTACACGAGATGTGGTATTTCAATAGTTAAATAAGAATTTGGACTGAGACACTTGCAAGGCTGTAGACAGAAATTTTTTTCGGAGAAGGTTCAAACTTTAATACATAATGTATAGGTCAAAATTTTTCGTTATATCTGCAAAATTTCAAGGGGTGGAGGATGAACCACTACTTCCTAAAAATATATATATTTTTTTTATCTTTAGGAGGTGTTGAGTGAACCCTCCAACTTGTCCTCCCATTTCTTTGGCTTTTAATTTGGGCATTTGCATTTTTCTGTCCTAAATTCTAAACATGTATCAAAATAACTTTAGGTCCAATGCCAGTTATTTGAACACCATCATTTCTCTAAACATATGATCCAAATCCAAATCCAACTTTTATTTTGTAGTGCAATTTCTTTTCGGAGTGTCAAATTCAAAATGTGAACCTCTTTCGGAATCCATCTTTTTTTTTAGTATCTAGAGCTAGAGGTATGTCTCTCTTGATTGTTGGTAAATAATGTTGTGAAACATTCAGCACGTATTTAATACGATATCTATGTTGATAATTGTAAAAGTCTTCTTTTATGAACATTATTCTGTATGAAAATTACTATACAATCGTATCTGGAGGAAAGGGAAGAAAGACAAATAATGATTTCAGTTGTTGCGTTTGGAACCATAAGACCTTCTAAGAGCAGGAGTAACCGCTAATAATAACCCATAACAATCTATACGAATTTTTCCAAAAGAATTGTGGATTATTCTCAACATAGTACATAAACGCTTCGATGGTTATTTTATTTTTAATTTACGAAACTAATGCAGTTATTTACAAGGTTTTCAATATCCTTTTCTATGTACTAAGTCAGTACATAAAAAGAATTTCTAAGGATTTCATTTTATCTTTACCAAAATGTCCATATGTGTAGTTTTCTTAAATTTTTTTCCCCGTAAACTTTCGAAATTAAGATTATATTCTTTTAAAATGAACAATTTTTCTTAGTATTACGTCATATTTTTTTGGGATATTCCCATTTTGGTAATTCATACTCATAAACATGTAGAGTTTGAGGTTGAAGTTGAGTGGGTTTTACTTCACACTGGTGGTACACTATGGGCAATTGGCCACGGTCATGGACTCACTTCTAAGGATGTCCGGAGAGGTGCTATCACAATTTTGATCCACCACCAACGGGATGGCTTATAGTTCCCTCGCTTCGGTGACCCACAAAGGCACTGGCGTACCAAGGGTGGGGCGGAAGGGGCAGACCGCCCGGGGCCTCTGGTCATGAGGGGAACTTAACCTTTAAAAGTATTTATCTCTATCTTATAGTTATTATTTTAATATGATTGGCTCATTATTTATCATGTTGTTATTTATCGTGCCATTATTTTAATCTGAAACATTCTCTGCAGTTTCCCTTTAAACCGTAGGTTCCTGTCTAATGAGCCTCAATATACAAAATGTGACCATAAACTGACAATTCCAGTTCCAAAAAAAAAAAAAAAAAAACTCATTTATGCCAAGCTTGACCAATGCCCCTGGCATTCTTGTTGGTTTGGCTTCTGAATAAATCTTAAAACTAACTAACTTCATTGATTTTTTATTGTTATAAATTCGTAAAAAAAATGCAAGAGTAGGTGCCTCAATGTAGTAAGGACTCCAGTTAGAGGGGCCCCCAGTGAGATTTTCGCCCCGGGCCTCGAGAGTTGTAGGTCCGCTACTGCACAAAGGTAATATTGAGATCGGAATATAAAGGACATTGCGGCCACGTCGTGCATCAACCACCCTTAGTCTACAGGACGGTCTTCGACCGGCTAGAGTGTTATGGAGTTCGTTGTTGCAGTGATCCTTGTTTAGTGGAGAAAGCTGCAAGGAAAGGTAAACAAGAAACATTACCAAAATACAGTCGATTGCAGTCATCCATCAGAATGTCTTTTATTGAAGAAATTTTCCAATAATATCAAGGATGAATAATTCCAACAAATTGATACAGAGCGTTGTAAAAACGTTTAATAATGATGCACATAATTCCAGGGTTAAACTTTGAGATAGTCGAATAAGATGGGGGAGAAAACGAATGTAAATGCGACTAACGGCCTTATTCACCATTAACTTCAACTCTCGGTTCAACGCAAAAACTTGAAAAGCGTCTAAAGGCAGAGTCACGGATTAAAAGAGGATTATCCTAATCCGTGGGCAGAGTATAGCTTTCAAAGAAAATTTGACACTCTGCTTCTGCCATCTAGTGTCAATGTTTTCATATGATTTCTGATTGGTTATTTTCAGCTAAAAAATCTTAAAATAACAATGCCGCTAGATGGCAGATGCAACGCGTCAGACTTCGCTAAAAAGTTGAACCCTGTCTTTATACGTTTTTCAAGTTTTCGTTTTCAATCGGGAGTTGGAGTTATTGGTAAATACAGCCGTTAGTTATTCGATGATCTGGAGCAGTTCTGAGTTCCTTTCACTAGAACAAAGCTGAGATGTCTGAAGTTTAAGCCAAATTTCAGAAAAAAAAAAACAGCCAATTTAAAGTGCCAAATACTTTCTTTGTTTCTCGAATAAGATGATATAAATATTTTGAAATCAAAAGTTCGTTATAAAAACGTATAGCCAATTAATTTGCCAAAGAAATAAATCACGCGAATTAAAATCCGTTACATCTGACAATTGCAGTACAATTGTAATTTAGAAACTAAATAATTTTTTAGGTTGATTTCTTTAGAAATCGACCTATTGCAATCACTCCGTTTATCTATATACACATCTACCTATCTATCTATAATGGAAATTTTGTCATCACGATAACTCCCGAAATAATACTCCAAATCGAACCAAATTTGGACAGTGAACTGATCTTATAAATATCTTGGATGAGTTCGTTAACCAAGTTGCTCAGACTTTTTGTTTTCAAGTGGAACTTGAAAATTTAAAACCCACATTATAAAAAGCATATTTAAAGCAAGATTTACTTGAATTTTGATGTAAATAAAGGCCACATAAGGGTCTCAATGAACTTTATTAATGAACTTTATCCGCCATTTTTAATAAAGTGGCGGATATCTTAAATTAAGCAGAGCCATTTGAAATCAGGCTAACACTTAGAAATTTAATACCACGATAACTTCCTAAATAATACTCCAAATCGAAACAAATTTGGACAGTGAACTTATTTTATAAAGATCTTGGATGCGTTTGTTAACCAAGTTGCTCCGCCATTTTGTTTTCAACTGGAGACCACTTGAAAATTTCAAATTCACATTGTAAAGAGCGTATTCCGAATTTGTTTGAATTTTTATATATACATAGACCATACATAAGAGTTTAAACCAAGTTTATTAATGAACTATACCCGCCATTTTTAATAAAGTGGTGAATATCTTAAATGGAGATAAAGAAGGGGTGTGAACCCCTACACTTATTTACTAAACAAATAATAATAATAATAATAGTAAAGTTTACTATTTTTCTTATTTTAGTTCAGCATTACCTTTATAAAACAATTGATAACAGAATTTAATTAAACAAAATAAATACAGAAAACGTTATTTATAGCATATAAAAATTCTGACGAAAAAAGGTTTATTTTGGATTTGCTTTAATATCAAAAATAAAAAAATATATATTCAAGATTGATATTATGATATTTTTAGAGTTTGGGTTTCAATTCCGTTCTACGGTAATTTTTTTTTTATACATTTAGGCTCATTAAAAGAGTACATATTTAGAAAATTGCACACAGTTAAATGCTGGAGTACCTACATGAGATACATTTTAACAGAAGATCCTCAATTCTGGCTTTATTTCCTGTTTTTTTACTTCCATTACCCTACTACTGTAGGTAATTCCAAAAAAGGAGTTTTTGGCAATTGGCCAGTGTGTATGTGCGTATGTGGGAAATCTTCTGGCTAGCATATCTCCGGAACTGATAAAGATAGAACTACGAAACTTCAGAATTGATACAGGTGTGGTGTACAAATGAATTTTCCAAATTTGGTGAAAATTGGAAAACCGGAAGTGGGACCGCATGTCTGTATCTCAAAAACGGCTCTAACGATTTTCTTCAAAGTTGCTATATGAACACTCGTATTAGATGTCTTTTCTAATGATATATAGTTGGTTAGTTCAAGAAAACAGATGGGCGTCTTCTATAAATAGCTCAATTTCAGGTCTCGCAAGTGCGTTCCTTTAAAAATGGCTGTACGTTTTTTTTTTTCTTTCAAAACTCACTATATTAACTCCATTTTAAATATACTTTTGAATGTAATTATTGTTTTCTAGTCAATGATTGAGTATGTCAAGTTTTGATAAATGTTGGTATCTCAAAAACGGCTCTAACGATTTTCTTAAAAATTGTTACATAAATCTATTTTAGATACACTTTCTCATGTATTACGTGGTTATTACAGGAAAATTAATCTCCAAAATTAATTTCTCCAAAATTGGTGTTTCAAAAAATAACTCTATCATTGTTACTTCCATTACCCGACTACCGTAGGTAATGGTTCGGTTCAAAAATTCGATATCGAGATTTCACCTGATTTACATGTTTTAAGGTCTCCTGAGTTCAAAAAAAGTGTTTTTTGGCAATTCGTCAGTGTGTTTGTGTGTGGGGAAACTTCTGGCTATTATATATCGGAAACTAATAAAGATTGAACTACGAAACTTTAGAATTGAAACAGGTCTGGTCTACAGATGAATTTTCCAAATAAATAGCTGAATTTCAGGTCCTGCAAGTGCGTTCCTTTCAAAACGGCTGTATGAATTTTTTTCAAACTTGCCATATTAACCCTCTTTTAAATATCCTTTTGCATGTAATTGTTGTTTTCTGGTCAACAATTCATTATGCCAAGTTTTGGTAAACGTCGGTATCTCAAAAATGGCTTTAACGATTTTCTTGAAAATTGTTACATAAACCCATTTTAGATATATTTTCTCATGCTTCACTTGGTTATCGCAGAAAATTAATAGTCATCCTGATCTGATAGATCCGTTTTACATCTCGGAAATTGGTGTTTAAATACATAAATAAATAAAAAACTATTTTCTTTTCATTTCTGTTTATTAATAAAAAAAAAAAAAATAATAATCTGGTGTGTCATTCACACGACTTTCTCTTACCCTGAAATTTAATACTTATAAATAAAGGTTGGCGATTAAGAGGTAAAATAATGAGTACTGTTATTTAAACCTATGTTAAAACAATTTAAATTAGGCTTCGGAAGAGTTTTATATGATAATTAGTTCTGTGTGAGGGGGGCTGCCGCCCCCCCTCAACTCCCCGTTTCATTACTGCACCTACACTTATATAGAATTTAAATCTGTTATTAAAATTATTCAAACAACTTTCACACGCAACATTCCTTGAAACTTATCAGTCTTGATCAAACTTTTCCAGCAACAAATTTATATTAATTTGAAAATACAACTTTTGAATCTCCTGAAATTATTCGTTTTTAAGTTACTCTAAAGAGACACAGAGAAAGATCAAACGTTTAAAAAACTTGACTTTGGTAATCAGGTAGCTTCAAAACGTGTAAATAAACAAAAAACAAGCGGTGAATATTTAGCTTAAAAACATACATTATTTATCATATGTCTAATATGAGGAATTCATTTCCATTCCTGAGCAGCTTTCCTGGACATGGTAAAATATTATATGTAGTAAAGCACTTCCACTAACAATAAAAAAGAATGTTATCGCTTAAATATTTGCAACCCTGTATATCTTTTGACGAATATGTACAAACCACATAGTGCACCTAAATATAATCCTATAGTAATAACACACGGCACAACATGAAGTATACTTCCATCAATTTTCAGCTATTGTCGCACTATAATCTAGTTATTTTGTGTAGCCCTGTAAATGAACAGTCAATGATTTCCCTGCCATATTCTACATGAGGCATGTTTCTACGCATGCAATATATATATATTCATTTCATTTGATTTAGTGCAGTCTATAGATGTTAAACTCTACTTACTTTTTCTATTCCTGCTGGCTTATCGAGTGCCTAAAGAGTGAAACGTGTGGCTTTGAACCAACAGATGGCGGGTTCGTGCTCTAGTTCAGGCGGGGGTGTTCGTAGTGGTTCGAAATTCGTTTTAATCAGAATTTCCCATTCCAATCCTAGTGTGTAAAAGTCGGTAGTACAGCGACAATCCAAAGTTAGCAAATCTATGTTTACGAAATCCATATATCATATCCTGTTTAGTGTAATTTAAACATGATATACAATTATGTTTTGTTCTCGTCTATCAGGCACGATATCATGAGGGGATCTATAGAACAAAGCTGTTTCATATCGATTGTGTGTAACTGCATAACATTAACAGTAATTAAAAGGGCACAAAATATTAACATACTTGAACATCTAGCCTCGAAATTATTGTTTATACATATTGTACAGTCGGGGAAAAAAAAAACGCAGCACTCGACGTAACTTCGTTGCTAATAGATCTAGAAAAATGTAATAGGTATCATTCGACTGGAAATCGTGAGTAGTTTCAGAAAATGAACTGAAATTTTGAATTGGGGGTCGTCTACATATTAAAACGCGCACCAACTTTGATTTTTTCAATGGTAATGCCCCATTTTTATTTTATATTTGAATTCCTGGGATCGCGTCCGCGAGAACGCGAAAAAGTATATTGGTTGTATATTTTACTTATTTTTTCACAGAGTTATAAGCGTTCAAAGTTTGAAGGTGCTAATATTAAATTCATATTTCAAACATTTATTAATATCTTCACCAAAAATAACTCGATCGATATAATTATTTTTTTACGAGATACAGTGAAGAAACCCAAACATAATCCATCATTACTTCTGTTTCTGAAAAATATTTTTAATTTTGAAAAATATTAATAAATTCATATTCATAAAAATTATGAATTAGGACCTATATTAATTTTTGCATAAAATGAATCCTAATGCTGAAAAATATGGGTGTGCAAATTTGCAGCTCATTCCAGTTATTAGTTTTTGAGATATAAATAAATCTTTCTTTTGGAGTGGTTTAGGGGGCCGTCTTTTATAAAGTTTTGCATGAGATCGCGAATCAAATCTTTAAAAATATCAAAGAAAATTAAACAAAATACGTTTATTTTTTATTTACGGGTCAAATTTTATAACAACAACGTCAAACGCAAAGAAATGAAACAAAAATGATGATTTTTAGAGATTAGTGTTAGCATAAAGAATTCCTGTTTTCTAAAGAAGACTAGCCCCGCCTTCATCGTTCTTCAGAAGAAATCAATACAGAAAAGAAAAGTAAATGTGACATATTGAGTATTCATGTAAAACCCTTTATTTTAAGTTGACAAATATAAGCACAAGTGGTATTTACTTCATCGATTACTGGTGATAAGTTTTGAATCTTTTAAACGAACACTAGGAAAAAAAAAAAAAAAACTAAATAGGCGGGGTTTACTGTTTTAAATAGAAAAATTGGTTAAATGTAAAAATTGTCAATTAAAAAAAAAAAAAAAAAAAACGAATATAAGACAGACTTGTAAAATCGTTTCTTAAATACCGTCATAGTTAAAGCCTTAATCATTTGCTTCATATATTGCTTTATTTTTATTTATTTATTTATTTTGTAGGAGGGGGGGATTATTATTTTAAGGATACTTTAGTTTTTAAAATTTTATTAAAATATTTTAACTTCATATATTTTTTAAAAAATACTTTTACTTTTATAAATATATTTTAACACTTTTTGCGACAGCAGGATTTTGTCTTTTTGACAGTAAGATACGCCTACGGAACAAATTTTCTGTATTCACAATTACATTACAAATGGATATACATTATAATTACATTCTTTCTAATCAATACATTTCTATCCATAGTATATTTTATTGCAAAAATATGAACACTGGGTACATACTTAAGAAATAAGTAACACACAAATTACGAAAGAAACGCCCACTGGGAGAATTACAGATTTTCAAATGACTTGAACCTACGTCAGCAGTCGCGAAAGGGTTAATTAAGAAATTATATTTTCATAGAAGTTATAAAACGAATCGTACAGTTCCAAAGAGTTCAACTAACCCAAAACTGGTAAGTGCGATTAAAATTGTTTAATGTTTACTTCATGAACCCTTACAGTAATTTATCCGAAAAGGTTTAGTTTATGCGTTGTTGTATATATATATATATAATATTTAATTTCATATATTATGTCACACCTACGAAAGAAAATTTAAGCTTTTTTGGTGATCAGTGCAGCCATAATGGACACTTTTACTTGAAAAATACTGCACTTTTTTCAAAGAGTACAGTCTGAACAAATCGCAAGCGTCATGTATTTAAATAGACCTAAAATTATCTAAAAAAAGTACTGAAGTATATACAAATCTAATAAACTGAATTAAGATAATTAAGGAACTGGAAAAGGGTCAACTTTTTTTATTAATTTTTATAATACTTTTTTTCTTGAAAGATTTCCGGTGTCAAACATTAAAATTTTGTCTATTTCTTATAGGATCTTAATTTTATTTTTCTACATTTACAGATAACCCCCTAACACATTTTTGATTATAACTCTATGAAAACTAAAGATAAAGTATACAAACAGTATACTTTTCCACACTACCAGACTCTCAGAAATTCGAATATGAAGTCAAAATAGGGTGTTGCTATTGCAAAAATCAAAGTTGGCGCTCATTTCAATATGTAGATAACCCCTAATTCAAAATTCGACAGCATTTTCGAAAAGTGCATTTCATTTCCTGTTGAATGGTATCTATTAAATTTTCCGCGTCAATTAATAATGAAATTACAGCGAGTGCTGCGATTTTTTTTTTCCCCGACTGTACATAAGACTTATCATCTGTCTTATATAAATGATGTCGCGTCAATTTCAAGGGGGGGGGGGCAATTTCACTTTGTCCAGGGCCCCAATTTGTCATGATCGGAGCCTGCTTACAGCCATTAAATTACTGAAAAGTATTAAAAATAGGGGGGGGGGGTGCCAAAAATCGGTGGGTGATAGGGCAAAATGTGTGTCATATTTGGATTCAGGAGGTCATTTTACATAAGAATTTGCAAAAATGGTGTTGGGGCCGATTTTCATGCAGATCCGTGGTGTGCTAGTTAGGCGACATAGAAATTATTCATTCAATAATACCTACAAATTGTAAAAATATTTTAAACTGCTTTGAGTGAAAATAAAATTAATGATATTTTAACATAAAACTCAAAATATTAACTATTCAGAACATTCGGGGCAAATGGTGGGCGAAATTGCTTCTATTGTGTGTGAAAATTAATAAACTTTTACACTAACTTATGAGATCATTATAAAAGTCCAATATACACTGATGGAAAAAAAAATCCCAACACCAGGAAGGAGCTGTGCTAGATAAACGAAATTTGGTAGGCGTGTTTATACATCTGAAAGATGACGTCGATTCAAATTTCGAGCTACGCGCATAAGTGTGGCGCTAGTTGCGACACTATGAACATGCAAATGAGGTTTGCTTTAAATAAGCGCTGTAAGGTTCGTGATCGTTATTTACAGTTGAGATTTCACGTAGTGGGTTAATGTTAGTCAAGGATGCCTCTAAGAAGACGAAGAAGCCATTATCAACAGCTCACTGAGTTTGAACGAGGTCGTGTAGTAGGGCTACGAGAAGATGGGTTTTCTTTCCGCGATATTGCAGAAAGACTTGGCAGGAATGTATCCACTGTGCATGAGTGTTGGCAGCAGTGGTCAAGGGAAGGTACTGCATCAAGAAGACCGGGTTCCGGGCGGCCACGTGGCACTACTGAGAGGGAAGACCGCCGTGTTCGGCGCATGGCTGTGGCTAATCGTACTGCGTCTGCAGCTGAAATTCGAGCTGCAGTTGGCACCACAGTGACACAACGAACTGTTACAAATCGGTTACTTCAAGGACAGCTCCGAGCCTGACGCCCTGTAGCGTGCATTCCACTGACTCCAAACCACTGCCGTTTGCGACGTGAGTGGTGTCAAGCTAGAGCTCATTGGAGGACGGAGTGGAGATCTGTTGTGTTTTCTGATGAAAGCCGGTTCTGCCTTGGTCGCAGTGATAGCCGTGTGTTGGTTAGAAGGAGGCCAGGTGAACGCCTGCTAGCGACCTGTCTGCGACCTAGACACACAGGGCTTACTCCTGGAGTTATGGTTTGGGGAGCAATTTCGTATGACAGCAGGAGCACTCTCGTGGTTATCCCACGCACCCTGACTGCAAATTTGTACGTCAGTCTAGTGATACAACCTGTTGTGCTGCCATTCATGAACAGCATTCAAGGGGGTGTTTTCCAACAGGATAACGCTCGCCCTCATACCGCTGTTGTAACCCAACATGCTCTACAGAGTGTCGACATGTTGCCTTGGCCTGCTAGATCACCAGATCTTTCTCCAATCGAGCACGTATGGGACATCATTGGACGACAACTCCAGCGTCATCCACAACCAGCATTAACCGTCCCTGCATTGACCGCCCAAGTGCAACAGGCATGGAACTCCATCCCACAAACGGATATCCGACACCTGTACGACACAATGCATGCACGTTTGCATGCTTGCATTCAAAATTCTGGCGGTTACACCGGTTACTAATGTACCAACATTTCACATTTGAAATGGCTCTTCTCGCCAATGGCTCCACCTGTGATCTTGAAACTTTAATCAATTAAATATGTTACCTAGACAAATGTATTGCTGAAATTTCATTACTGTACAATAATTTTTTCTTGGTGTTGGGATTTTTTTTTCCATCAGTTAATAAACCGTTCAAGTTAATACCGGAATTAAACATAATTTATTTTATTTATTTTTATTCTGTTTTTACTTTTCTCGACACCCAGTTCAAAAAGAAAACAATTAAAAATAAGAATATGAAGTTTTTTGAGTGAGATACCAGATACATTTTAAATTCGGGCATTTGCTCCATTGCAAGTATAAAAAGGAACAACTTCAAATTGTATTTATACTAGGAATAATTACGTTAATTCAATATTAAGGCAAGTGCGGTGGTAGGACACTCTGTACTATAGTCCATTTCCCCAGAAGAGTCACTTCAAGGCCACAGAATGCAGAGAGGGAGATCACGTGCTCAGTTCAATCCAGTGAGATATCGTTGTTTCTTCAGTAACCTAGCAACGGACGGGGAAAGTGAAATCACAGTTCATCTGAGCGTGGCCTTGAGGCGACTACCTAAAGGAAAAACAGTGTAGTAGTAAATTCCTACTAGTAACAGAGTCCACTAGTAGGAATTTACTATTATACTATTTTCATGAAGAATCAAAATTGTGATGCTGTGTCTCCGGACCATCTATTCATTTTGTAATTTCAGAATGGCAGGAAGTACCTCTTTAGTAATCCAGAAAATTGTTTCGTGAAAAACTGTTACATGCGAAAAAATGATGATGATGATGATAATGCAGATGAAGAATGGTTGCGTGTTGCAGAGGATGCGTCTGATACAAAATTTAGCGATAATATTTGCATTAATCAAGATGTTGTGACATGCACTATTCTAAAGCATAGAAGAAATGTGTGATTTCAAAAAATGAAAATAATGGCGAAGAAACAGAGGATAATTTTCACGCCGATGACTCAATTGTGGCGTTAAAAAATGCACGAACCTTTATGTAAGCAAATGAAATTACGGGAAAAGATCAGGGAAATGTTGCAAATCTGGATAAATTCCTGTTTAATTTATAAAAAGAACAAAAAATCCAACATAAAATTTTTGATTTAAAAAAATAAATTTTACTTAACGTTTTTCAACATTGCTTTATTTCATTGATAGTTTGGAAAGTAACAAATTAGTTTTTATTAGTAGCATACTGTATATATTGTGTGTATTAAATCCATAAACAATGTTTTTTTTTTTTTTTTTTCGTACTTTGACTATAACCCGCATTCGTTTTTCCCGCTTTCATTTTTTTTTTTCCACGCACCCCGTGAAAAACGATGGATCGGGGTTTTACTGTATTAATTTTTAAATTTAATTCATCCTGTATCTATCTTTAACTTTGATATTTAAATATGTATTACAGATTAATGAAATTCTAAACTTCATTAAAAAAAAATCTGGAGTGACTCCACTCGACTTTCCGAACATTGAGTAATTAACAGTTTTGTAGATAAAGTAAAGAAAGAGTAGTTGTTAAACAAACAAAAGAGAGAAAACCATAATAGAGTGTTTGAGTATTTTTCTCCATCTATTACACGTTGTTTTATTTAACGCTACTGAACTTTGAGCCCATAGATCATAATGACAAAGAAATTTTCGTTGTGTCCCTGTAAAAACCTATAAATGTTAGATTCACCAAAATGCTTATAGTTAGTGCAACAGTGATTTATAATACTCATATAAATTTTCAGCTGAATTCAATAAGGCGTTTAGATGCTATCGTACTTTTAAAAATTTAGTCCATAATGATAAAGAATTTTTCTTTGTGTCCCTGTAAAAAAACTGTAAGTGCTAGATTCACCAAAATCTATACAGTTAGTTCAACTGTGATCTATAACATGTGTACAATTTTTTTGCTCGGATTAATAAGGCGTTTAGACACTATCACATTTTTAAAAATTTGGCCCCATAGGCATAATGATAAAGAATTTTTCTTTGTGTCCCTGTAAAAAAACTATAAGTGCTAGATTCTCCAAAATCTATACAGATTGAGTATTTGTGATCTATAATATGTGTATAAAATTTTTGCTCAATTGAATAAGACGTTTAGATGCTATCGCACTTTTAAGATTTTGCTCCCATAGGCCATAATGATAAAGAATTTTTCTTTGTGTCCCTGTAAAAAAACTATAAGTGCTAGATTCACCAAAATCTATAGGGTTCGTACTATGGTGACTTACAATATGCGTACCAACTTTCAGGTTAATCGAACGAAGCGTTTAGACGCTAGCGTGTTCACCCACAGACATACACACATACACACATACACACATACACACATACACACACACATACATACATCATCGTAAAAATAGTGAAAACGGACTCAGGGGACCTCAAAACGTATAGAAACATCAAAATCTCGAATTCGGATTTTTGACATGATTACAATACTTTCCTCACTATAGTGTTCGGAAAGTAATAATAAGTTATTTTAATTATTAGACTGATATTGCCATTATTTCCGCTTATAAATCAATTTTTAAAAAAAGAAAGAAAGAAAGGAAAAAAATGAGAGAAAAAAAAATTCTTGCAAATTATATAGTTTATAAAATAATTTTTTTAATTGTTTCTCGTTGCATCATTTAGCCTTAAATCCCTTTTACGTTAATGGCACCTTATAAAATGTACTTTTTATTTAATTATGGTGGAAGAAGTCTCTCAAAAATTTTAATTTAAAATTTAAAAGTACTGTGAGGAGTTTTTACTATGCTTATGTCCCGTAATATATATAAATAATTTTGCATTGCCACGTAAACTAAACATAAATGGAAATCATGCTATAATTCTAGAAGTAACATATGCATTGGAATAATGCAGATTAATTATTACTAGTATCGCCCAGTGGTCGAAACTCGACCATTTTTTTTTTTTTTTTTTTTTTTGCAAAGCGAGGCAAAGCAAAGTTATTGCCTTGTCCTAAACGGAATGCAATTGCAACACAGCTGCGGCAATTGTTTGCCGATATTCACTCAGATTCCTTTACGTTAATGTTACAAAAGTAAAGAAATATTACATATGCATTAACACACGCTTAGTCAATGTGTGTGTGTGTGGCTTTCTTCCCACACATTGCATTATTTACGTCACTATTCTGTTAAAAAAAAATTTTTAATTATCAACTATTACTATTCATTCTACTTAAAATTTTAGGCTAGATTTATTGGTCAATAAATGATTCAATTTTTTAAAATCCAAGTTCATAATCATTCAACAAATAGAAGCCATAAAGATATACAATTTGGTGACAAAACTTGCGACTTAGCAATGAAATTTGTGATTTGGCGGCAAAATTTGATAGTTGACGACGAAATTTTTGACTTGGCGACGAAATTAGTTATTTGATGACAAAATTTGGGGAGCTTGGCGATGAAAAATGGCAGCTTTGACGTCATTATATTTTCTTCCCAAGCAACCTCATATCTCTTCACAGACCAATATCTTGTTTCCACAAGATAAAGAATCAAAGGAAGCTGTAACGTATTAGTTTCAATTTCAATCGTAAATTTTAAATTTTTGCGTAAACCGGCGTTAAAAACTGTTCACCACAAAAGATATTTTTACCAACACTAACGTATCCGCGTTTGTAATGATCGATAGATGGCGCTCTCTCAACTGCAGTTGTTAGTAAATATTGCCACGTGTATTAATTATTGTGCTTTCTTGTTGTTTATTTATTGTTTCAGCGTGAAAGCTATCAGTGGTGTGATAATTTCACCTTAGCCCACCAGAGGGCGAGCATTTCATTACAATCGCGGATTATTTTAATTTTATATTTGTAAATGATTAATTAAAGCTGTTACCATGGTTTTTATATTTTAGCGATCTTTTTTACTATCGTTTACACGTGACGTAAGCATCAGATTATAAATTTAAGCAATTAAAGCTATGGAAAAAGTCGGTTTCATCACAATTGACGAAAAATCACTTTTTAACTTGTAACTTTTAAGAAATTGAAGTTATCGAAAAAGTTTAAATACAAAAGTTATTCTTTAGGGTAAGGCGGTAATTCGACTGATTTGAAGTACTTTCCTATTTTCAATATTAAAGAAATTATGGGCAAATGAAAATTTCCACACACACACACACACCATTTCCACGCCCGTTGAGCTGGATGTCCCATCTACGAACTCGACCTAGATTTTTACTGTCCTGACAACATATCCCGAGCTGGTTAAATTTAAATAAATAATAATAATAATAATAATAATAATAATAATAATAATAATAAAATTATACAGACACGACATTATTTCATTATTTAAAATATGAAAATCTGACATTGACAGATTTTAATTTAGTGCCAGAGGCCTACTTCTAAACTTGTTAATATCGACAAATTCTTCTTTAGTTAATTCGTGACGATCTAAATTCCATGATAAAGTTTTCATTAAATCAAACCAATGTGTTTCAGCTGCAGATATTGTAACAATTAACGTTGGAAGTCCAAACTGTCTTATAGCCGCAAAACAACGTTTTTTCTCTTTTCCCCAATGAGGGGGAGGTGTGCCTTGGGGGGGACTCATGTCAAAGGTGTGCCTTGGGGGGGGACTCATGTCAAAGTTGTACCTTGGGAGGGACTCATGTCAAAGTTGGGCCTTGGGGGAACTCATGTCAAAGTTGGGCCTGGGGGGCAACTCATGTCAAAGTTGAGCTTTGGGGGGACTCATGTCAATGTTGTACCTTGGGTGGGGGACTCATGTCAAAGTTGGGCCTGGTGGGGGACTCATGTCAAAGTTGGGCCTTGGGGGGACTTCATTCAATAAATCCCCATTCAATAAACCGACTGAAATAGGCCCTTAGCACTATTAAGAGTGACGTATAAAAATTCGACAACGCTCTACCGACTGAAATAGGGGTACCTTGGGGGGGACTCATGTCAAAGTTGGGCCTGGGGGGGACTCATGTCAAAGTTGTGCCTTGGGGGGACTTCATTCAATAAATCCCCATTCAATAAACCGACTGAAATAGGCCCTTAGCACTATTAAGAGTGTATTATAAAAATTCGACAACGCTGTACCGACTGAAATAGGGGTATCTTGGGGGGGACTCATGTCAAAGTTGGGCCTGGGGGGGACTTCATTCAATAAATCCCCATTCAATAAACCGACTGAAATAGGCTTCTAGCACTAATTAAGAGTGTATTATAAAAATTCGACAACGCTGTACCGACTGAAATAGGTGTACCTTGGGGGGGGGGGGGATTCATGTCAAAGTTGGGCCTGGGGGAGACTCATGTCAAAGTTGTGCCTTGGGGGGACTTCATTCAATAAATCCCTATTCAATAAACCGACTGAAATAGGCCTCTAGCACTAATTAAGAGCGTATTATAAAAATTCGACAACGCTGTACCGACTGAAATAGGGGTACCTTGGGGGGGGACTCATATCAAAGTTGGGCCTTGGGGGGACTTCATTCAATAAATCCCCATTCAATAAACCGACTGAAATAGGCCTCTAGCACTAATTAAGAGCGTATTATAAAAATTCGACAACGCTGTACCGACTGAAATAGGGGTACCTTGGGGGGGGACTCATATCAAAGTTGGGCCTTGGGGGGGACTTCATTCTATAAATCCCCATTCAATAAACCGATTGAAATAGGCCTCTAGCACTAATTAAGAGTGACCTATAAAAATTCGACAACGCTGTACCGACTGAAATAGGGGTACCTTGGGGGGGACTCATGTCAAAGTTGGGCCTGGGGGGGACTCATGTCAAAGTTGTGCCTTGGGGGGACTTCATTCAATAAATCCCTATTCAATAAACCGACTGAAATAGGCCTCTAGCACTAATTAAGTGTGACCTATAAAAATTCGACAACTGTACCGACTGAAACAGGCCTCTAGCACTAATAATTATAAGATAAAAAAAATTTTTATATACCATGTTTTTAAATAGCTTAAACTTCTCTTTAAAATGCATTAAAAAGCTCCTATAGGCAGGTAATTGATTTGGCGCCAAATTTGACAGTTTTTTGCCCTTGGTGACTTTTTTGGCGACTTTTGGCGAGAAAATTCTTATAATCGATATTCCAAAGATGGACGTTCTAATGTGATTGGTTAAAGAGTTACCGGATTTTTGAATTTAAAAAAAAAAGTTGGTTTTAAAAATAAAATATTAATCCTTTCCGAACAACATATATTTGCATCATGAACTACATTAGCACTTTATCATTGTGTAGAAAATCTTTAAAATGATAACGACGTCAATTTTTGCCAGATGATAATTTAACTTTTAACAATTTTTTAACGCTCACGTTTAATTAAATGTATTAATTTTTAGGTCGAAAGAAAATGAACTCGTAAATTTTTTTTGGCAACAATTAAATTATAGTTAATATTTTAATGGCTATTTTTATTGCTATTATGAGCCTTAGGAGCTTATCATTTTCACATTTTCATTAATTAAAAGAAAACTATTCGAAAATTCGAAAATCTGACTTCGACGTATTGTGTTGTCACCGGGTTCTGAGCTACTGTGAAAGTTTCAAATGTCTAGCTAGTCGGGAAGTTAGTTAAAAGTCGATTGCAAGATTTGTCCCTGACAAACACACAAGAATCGAAGTTAATAAAAACATGGTAAAAAATTACTCCAGTTATCGTGTTCACAACTTAACATAGGAAAAAGCGTTATACATATATATACCTATATATATATATATATAATATATATATAAACTTTTGAACGGAGGGTGGTTTTGGGTTCTAGGGATCATGATCGGTGAAGATATGAAGAAATTTTCCAGCAGTCGTGTCATGAGAACCATTGCAGTAGGTAGATATCCTATAAATAATCTACCTAATAGCCATCTTTGATTGTTGCCTTATACCAGGACTACTTGGCATAGTAATTTAAAAGCGCGGGGGGGGGGAGGTACTGAAGAATTGGACAAAGAACCAGGGGACCGCGCTGTTCTCCGGGTAAAACTGTTCCTCAAATGGAGTGGGAAAGAAAGATACAAATGAGACGATCACTAGGAAATACTGACCAGGCGAAAATGACCTTGACATGCCAATTAGTTTACACAAGCTATAATATAGACAGGGGCTTACTTTATTCCTATCGAGATCGTCTAGATATCGAGAGTGACGTCACCATGACGTACCGAAACGAAACCTGAATACCGTTTTCTCAGTTTGCTACTTTATTTCACATTTTTCGAGACGGTCTCGAAAGTAAACATTCGTTATCAAAACGAAGCCCACTGTGT
This sequence comes from Salticus scenicus, assembly GCA_963930645.1. Lineage (NCBI taxonomy): Eukaryota > Metazoa > Arthropoda > Arachnida > Araneae > Salticidae > Salticus > Salticus scenicus. Next base: position 328,634,379 of record OZ005653.1, on the reverse strand, counting down.
TTGCGAGACGTTGTCGAAAGCGAATTGTAGAAGTATTTTTCAATATGGCGTTGTTGGGCGGATATTAACCAAAATCAGACTACCCTCCTTTCCGTGGCTCTAAGGTGACATCCTCGTGGTAGTACATTTTGGAATATCAATTCGATATTCGGGCACGCGTTGTGAAATGCCCTAAAATTAGTCCTAATTAAAAGCAAACATTAATCTGGAAAACAGTATGTTTAATAATAAATAAATTTACTCTCAAATAATATCAGATTCATATAATTTTAATTAATTTCTTTATTAAACATCCAAATTTTAAATATTAATTAAATTGATTATTCTATAATTTTACAATACAATAAAAATGATATAACAATGATCTTTGATTTTGCCTCAAATGTGCTAAAGATGAGTACTAGAAAACAAATGCGCTTTACCAGCATTGCACGGTAAAATTACTGACCGAGAAATGTAAGAAATTCTCACCAGATTTATCAGATGCTATGTCACAGTCCAGGCGCAAGAGGAATATCTTGGCTAGCAGGGAGCACATCCTTAAGTATCCTTGATGAATCATTTCGGCTAGGAAGCACCACACTGATGATAGCAGGACCTCACATTACGTCTGCACACACGAAGGCAATTTTTTAGAATTCTGACTCTTAAAGGAATCTTTTCTCTCCTTTAATTTTTTAAGTCTCTCATTATAATTTTTGGAGGAGATTTTCCCCTTGCATTTTTTTCATTGGGTCTATCTTCTGATTGGACCTTTCTTCGACCAATCTGCTTGCTTCTAGATTACTACGGTGCCTTTTTTACGACCTCGCCGGGGCTTTTTTGGCGGTAGCCAGTGGGGCTTAAATGCGGGTGGTCCCCTTTCAGAGTTCCACGTGCAGGTGCAGGTCATAAATATGACGTTGTATTTCTGTCTTAGGCTTTTAAAAGGTAATAAAACAGCTTGTATTCTTCAGTACAACAGCTTTTGTATTTTTATATTCTTTTTCCTTTTAAATAATGCCTTTTTGTATCTTTATTATTTTGCTTTTAACAAAATGGCTGATTTTTCCCATCAGCCTATCCCCCTGTCGAATAAGTTTGAGACAGTTTCTTTATCTCAATACATTATGAGTCCTTTAGTTGTCGTAGTAATCTGGTGTATTTGGCCAGTAAATTTCTTATGCATATTTGTGCTAAACTGTTTTTTAGTGCACATTAGAGTCCTTGTGATGTAGTTGAGCACTATGAGCTCCTTGTATATATATGCATAATGATTAATGAGCGTACAGTTCGACACTGGATTATTAATTGTTCATGAAGTTTAGTTCAATAGTAACTGATGATAGTTCATAATATACTGTTCAATACTGTTTATTAATTGGTTATCATGCATAGTTGATCCAAATATGTAAATGTTTCAATATTTGCTTTTTGAGATAGTTCAATTTGTGATCATGAATTTGTGATAGACAGTTTTATGGTCTGTCGTTGCATTTAGCCGATGCTTGTGCCAACAGTTTGTAAATTTTATTCAGTTTATAATTTTTTTGTGACACATATTGTATAGTGTTACTTCACTCGGTCAGTATATCATATGCTAAAGATTATTATTATTACTTTGCATTTTAATTCAATACTTATAATTATTTATACCGTATACCAACACTCATTTTTTTTTTTTTTTTTTTTTTTTTTTTTTTAACATTTATAAATATATATACAATACAATAAATTCACATATAATAGTACTTTTTCTGAATTGTTAGCAAAATTCTACAAGTGTATGCATTCCTTCTATATACATATCATTCATTACTTTCAGTGTATAGTAGCAATAATAAAAAAAATTTTGTATATTACATGATATCATGAATGTATTTAATCGTTTTGGTAGTATGTCTTTATTACCATTAAGTAAGGCAGTATTCTTTTTTTTTTTTTTGAAAAGTCCCTCGCTTTATTTGAAATATTAATTTTAACTTCCGAGAGCTGTTTTGCAGTTTTGTAATGGGGGGTGACAAACCCTCTTTCGCCTGCGCCGATATGTCGTGGGAATAAACCAGCGCTAATGATTAGTACATCCTGTTATAATCGTTTTCTTTAGGGGGGAGAGCTGAGATAAGATTCTTCTGTTAGTTACTCGAGAGAAGCGCAGAGACACACGCGTTTATCGGATTAGAAATTTGTTTACTTTTTTACAAGTGAGTTTAATTTTATTATATGTATATTTTATTGCTTTGCTTAAGCTTTGTTGCTTCACCTATGTTTGAGTTAGGTGATTGTGCTATCCATTATCCTTTAATAAATCCCTTTTGTTATTTTTTTGTTTCATGTGTGTGCTTCGTGGAATTTTGAATGCCCCTCGCAATATATATATCTGATCTGCACTGACGCCATCATTGACTTGGATAAGCGTGAGCTATAGTGCATTCTTTTTTTTTTTTTTTGTATTCTGTTTGCAGCGTTATTATTAATATGCATCTGCTTTTTCTTTCAGCTCTTATTAATGTATTTTCATTGCAGGTTTATTTCTTGTTTGTTTATTTTATATAATTTGGTATTATTTTATCTAACTTGCGTTCGCCTTGCTTTATTTTCTATTATCTTACGTTCCTTCCGCTGCTGCTTGATTTTTGCATGATTTTTCTGTATTTTTCGGACTCCGTTTTTTTTTTTTTTTTTTTTTTTAGCGCTGCGTAATTCTCGCATATTTGATTAGGAATCGTGAGCGTAGAATAATGTAGAAGATTGTTTGTGTATATTTCTGTGTATATTCATGTGTTTATTTATTAATGTTACTTTTTTTTTTTTTTTTTTTACTATGTGTGAATAATAAATGCAGATCTGCTCATAATTTGCGTATATTGATTCCATTGTATTGTGGATTTTTTAACCCATTGAATGTTGTGTTTTATTTTATTTTATTTTATTTTATTTTTGTTTTGCTTTGATAAAATTCTGTCCAGTCTTGACTTTTGTTTTGGCAGGGTACGCCAGAGTATCGAGTGTGGGTCGACCCCCCTTGGCATAAGACGCCTGCGCCCGACCAAAGGGCCACCTCATTATCTTGGCTGTGTTCTGAACCCTGATCTAAGGTAGGCTATGTAAAAGTGTTTTTATTATAAAATATAGGTTATCTATTAATTATTCGTTTACCTGTACCTAATCTGCATTTAATTTACCTTCTTTTTTTTTTTTTTTTTTTTTAGACCATTCTGTATTAATATGGTAATTTTGCGTTATTTTATTACTTTTTATTTACGTGCATATGTGTGTGCGAGTGTTAGAGATTAATATTTTTACAGTGACGGGTTTTTTCTTTTTTTTTTTTTTTTGTATATAAATCTAATGAATTGTAATCCTAAGCTTTTAAGGTTTTTTTTTTTTTTTTTTTTTTTTTTGTTAACTTATTAGAGGAAATATATGCATCTTTGTTTAAGTGTGAAATGATGCGCCTTACTAATATTACAACCATTATATAGTTCTGCAAGTAAAATATTATTTAATCTTTCTAAAGTGTGAATGGTTGTGAATGTTTTAATTTCCATATTTTACGTTTCACTTGATATCTTGAGTCATAATTCGTTTCTTTTGCAGAAATGCGGCTACTATTTTCCTGTATTCTCAAGCGTTTTATCGTCACCCTTCTGCCATGCTCCTTTACCTCGAAGTCCGTCCTAGGATTAGTAAGTATTTTTTTTCCTTCTCGTGATATTTTCCTTCTTCTCCTAACCTGTCCTGTCGTTTTCATTCTGCTCTTTTTTCGTTGTCATGGTAACTCTCTTGTAAACGAGTAACCTCTCTGTTTACATTTTGATCTGCACGCTCCTTCTCTTTTGCATGAGTTTTCTTTCCTGCCTTACTATTTCTCATCTGTGCTAGTTTTGTTTGTCTGTTTTTTATTTTTATTTATTTTATTTTATTTTATTTTATTTGTTTTATTTTCTTTTATGAGATGCATGAATAAAGATATTTAAGTATCTAATTATATACATATGTGTATTTTTTTTATGTCACGTTCACATTTACTTTTATTTATTCTATATCTATACATATTTATTTTATTAATTTGCCATTATGAATACAGACACCTTTTCTGTTTTTGTTTCTATGTACACATATTTACGTTTTCTTATTAACATTGCCCCTATGACAAAAAAATCTATATATATATTTTTATTTTATGTATTTACAATCAACGTGTTTCGCAAAAATGTGCGTTACCTGCCAGTTTTTTCTGCTGATATTTTATCATTTATTTATTTGTTTATTTACATTGAGCATTGCTTTACATTTTCCTTGTATGTATTGCAAAAAAAAAAAAATGTTTTCTTTCGAAAATTTAGGACTATCTAATTATTTAATGAATAATTATTGGTTTATTTACAAAATCATTTCATATATATATTCTTTTTTTTTTTTTTTTTTTTACATATATTATTTTTCTCGGTTGTAAATAGTAAAATAATTGATTTTGTAATATAGTTCATATGTATAATTTGTCTCTATATATACACTTTTTTTTTTTTTTTTTTTTTTTTTTTTTTTTTTTTGTATTATTTTGCATATTTTGGTGCATATAGTTTAGATATGTGCACCTTAACGGGTTTCGCTGTATTGTCGTGAGCGTTTTTCAAAACAATATTCATGTTGCGCAGTATTTTCAATACATAGAAAGGGCCAAGAAATTTAGGCTGAAATATATTTGGCCTTCTAAGGCTCTTCATATATACCGTCTGTCCAATTTTTAGGTCTCTGTCCTTATATTTTAAATTTTTGTTATACTCATTCATAATTTGAAGTTGATTTGTTAGTGCGGCTTCTTTTACACTCTGAATGTGTTGCAGACGCTTATTTGTATAGCTGTCAGTAGTAATTTTTGTTGCATCTGAGAACGCATTAAATGGTGTGTTGATTTCTCTAGCAAAAAAAATCATCGCGGGAGAAAAGCCTGTTGCTCTATGTATTGTTGCATTATAATGCAATTTCACAAAATTTAATTTTTCATCCCATTGGAATGTTGTTTTTGTCATGGCGGCTAGTGAATTTTTTATTATTTTATTTGAAATTTCTACAATTCCGTTCGAGCAAGCGTGATAAATAGAACTAAAATGTAATTTAATATTTAATTGTTTCATGTATTCTGTGAATGTTTTGCCTCTAAAGTACTGTGCATTGTCTAAATGTATTTCTCTTGGCATGCCGAATCTGGCTATATATTCTGTTAATGCGTTTAATATGGTTTGTGACTCCGCATTTCTGAGTGGCACTGCCTCCATGTAACGCGAGAAGGAGTCAATTATAACCATTATAAATATGTTTTTTTTTAAAAGTCATAGGTAACTTACCTATGAGGTCTATGTGTAATACTTCCCCTGGCTTGTAATTTTTTTTCATTTTTTGTATTTCAATTTTGGGGATTGTGTGTTGTTTGTGTCTCATGCATTCAACGCAATTTGCAATATGATTTTTCACGTCTTGGTACATTCCATACCAGTATGTACGCGTTCCTATTAAATGCAAGGTTTTTTTAACTCCAAAATGGGTTTTATGTGCTTCTTTAATTATTTCGTTTTTTAACGAATCTGGAATAATTAATAATTCTTTTTGATTATCATTTGTGCTTCTTTTTAAAATTAATATTTCCTTTTCTGTTAATTCAAATTTTCGAGTTGTTCTATTTGATTTTCCTTTTTTTATGTCTGATATTATTTTAGATATTTTTTTATCTTTCATTTGTTCAAGTTTTATGTTTTCGTCTGTCAAATTTTTATTAACTTCAAATAAGTTGTTGGTTGAATTTGTTTCCGTGATGTTATTGATATGTCGCGATATGTAATCGGCAGGGTTAATTCTTCCCTCTATATGTTCTACAGTGAAATCATACGATTGCAATTCCAGTAACCATCTGGCTATAATGTCTGAATTCTTTTCTAAATTTAAGTGATATGTGATGGCTTTTGAGTCAGTCACTACCGTAAATTTTCTCCCTGTTAAAATATTTTTGAAATGGATTATGCTCTCGTATATGGCGAGCAATTCCAGCTTAATACTTGGGTAACGCTGTTCAGTATCTTTTAATTTTCTTCCATAGAATTCTATAGGGTACATTATGCCATTTATTTCTTGCGATAAAATCGCGGACGTCGCTATTTTTGAGCAATCAGTAATTAAAAAAAATTCTTTGTCATAATTTGGTGGTTTGAGAGTTGGACTGTTTAGAATAATTTTTTGGATATGTTTTAATGCATTTTCGGCATCTTCCGTCCATTCAAATTTCCTTTTCTCACTTGTTAATTCATTTAATGGTGCTACTATTTCAGCGTAATTGTCTATCAGTGATGCGAAATAGTTTGTTAGACCCAGTAAAGATTTTACGCCTTTTCTGTTTTTGGGTCTTTCTAATTTTTGAATTTTTTGAATGTTTTTATTGGCCGGTGCATAACCATTTTTATTGATTTTAAATCCCAAAAATTCTATTTCTTGTTTGCATATTTGCATTTTTGAAGGTTCTATTGTTAGGTTTTCTTTAATTAATGTGCTTAGTACTTGTTGTAATAAGTTTAACATTTCATTGATGCTATCAGCTGCTATTATAACATCATCAATGAAATAACGTACTTTATATTGATCAAATTTTCCTAGCACTTTATCGATTAGTTCCGCAAATACTGATGTGCTTATTTTATTACCAAAATTTAGTCGCGTAGGTTGGAATTTACCAAATTCAGTAATGAAGGCTAATTTTGGTCTGTCTTCTTTTTTTAAATTTATTTGGAAGAAGGCTGAATGAAAATCCAGCACTGTGTAATATTTTTTGCCACTTATATCTTGTAAAAGTGACTTAATATCCGGAATGGGATATGGTACGCCCTGTAAAATATTATTTAGCAATCTGTAATCTATAGCACACCTGTACGAAGTTTTATTAGGGTCGTTAGTTTTTGAGTTTGCCTTTTTTTTTACAAATATAACCGGAAATGCGTAGCTTGACGTTGTATTTTCTATTATGTTTGCGTCCAATAATTTGTTTATCTCCTGTTGTGCAAATTTTCTTACACTTTGCGGAATTTTGTAAGGTCGAGTAGAAATTGGATAATCGTGGAGTAATTTAAAATTGGGCTCCACTATTGAAGTCTGTCCCAAGGTTTTGTATGATTTTGAGAACGCTTGTATATTATCTTTTAGTAAATTTTGAAATTTAATTTTTTGTGATTGATCTAAGTGTTCTAGATCAAAATCTTGTAAATTGAATTCGTTTTCTCTTAATTCTTGAATTTCACTCATTGTTAAATTGTTCATTTCATATACTTTGGGAGTGTTATCTGTTTTTGATCCATTTAATTTTATGTCAAATTCTGTGCATATTTTTCCAATATTCATTTTTTTGTTTATCATTATTTTTTTTTCACTATCATTTTGAACCATTAAGTGTATCGTATTTTTCTCATTGATTTGATGTAAGGATTGGTCATATTTAATCCTAATGTTATGCCTTAGGGGTTCTAATAAAATTACTTGGTTTGGCTGTAAACTGGGTGGACATTTTAATGTAATTACTTTTGTTTCACCTGGTTCTAAGCCATATTTTTTGTCCGTTTTTGGCATAATCATGTTTTTATGCGAAATTCTCTTTTTATTTTTTTTATTTGTTTTTTCTTTGATTTTTTGAGTATTTGTATTATTGTTTTTGTTCTCTATATTCTCTGTGAAATCATTTTGAATTTCGTCATTATTTGAATTTTTTGCGGGTTTTTGTTGGCTCATAGTATTTTCACTATTATTTTGTGAGTTCTGTGTCTGCGTATTTACAATTTCTGAAATGACATTTATTTCATTTTCATTTCTTTTTCGTACTGTGTCCGTGCCTTCTAAGGGTATTTCTTTGTTTTTTATGTATAAGGCCTTTTGTTCACAATCTAATATTGCGTGATTGTTCTTTAGAAAATCATATCCAAGTATGATCTTGTATTTTTTATCTAGGTTTCTTGTTGTAACGTAAAATGTTCCAGTTGCGAATATGTTTTGTATCTTAAAGGATATTTTTACGCATTTTTTGAATGGTATATTTTCATTGTTTAACGTATGAATCCTTACTTGTCTGGCTAGATATTTTATTTTAACATTTGCTTCTTTTAATTTTTGGAAAATGTCTGGTGATAGGACTGATAAACTAGCTCCGGAATCAATTAAAGTTATTACCTCTAAGTCTTTAATTTTTACGTTAATTAGCGGTAGTTGTGATCCGTCGCTTACACTGGCTATTGTGTCATACTGTTTACTGTGATGTTTTTTGTAATTTTTTTTCTGTGTGTATGAATTTCCGTAGGTATTAGTTTTTGTTTTAAGCCCGAAATTTGGAGGTTTATATGGGCTTGAATTATTGTTATATATTGTTTTATTTATAAACCTCCTTTGTAGTTTTCCTGGTTTTTATAGCCTTGATTTTTGTATGTTGTTTTGGGTCTAGCACCCCTATTGTTTTGATTATATCCATTTTGATTTGTGTAATGTTGTGGATAGGCAAAATTTTCGAAGTGGGGACTGTTTTGGGATTGTGCAGCATAATTTGGAAAATTATTAGGCGGTGGGTAATTATAATAATAGTTCACAGGAGGATAAGTTTGATAATTTTGAGGGTTTGTTATTGGGAACCTACTTTGATATGAGTTATTTCCCCTTAAATCTTTATTTTGATATTTCCGTTTATTTTGTGTTACGTTTTTATTTGTCTCATTAAACCAGCAGTTTTCTGTTGTGTGATTTCTTTTTTTACAAATATGACAACTTTCTGTGTTTGGTACCTGTGTCTGTTTAAACTGAATTTCTTTGCTCTCTTTTAATTGTTTTTGTATTTCTTTTAATTCTTCATTATGTCTGACTGTCATGTTTAGGAGCATTTCATATAGTTTATCTTCCTCTTTGGAAGTAGTGTTAATTTCTTCTATTTTAGAAGCGTTAAAAGCGCTTTCGATTTGTTTAGCAAATTTAATTGCTTTATCTATCGAGTCCGGTGCCATTTTTCTAACTTCTAATGCAATATCTTGCCTTATGCTTTCTAAAAATTTAGTCAATTTAATTGTGTCTAGAAATTGCTTAGCCCCAGTTTTTTCTGAATGGCCTGAATCTTTTAAATAGTTGTTTGCCGCCCTGTTGAATATTTTTGTGAATTCTTCTATTGATTGTGTCGGTATTTGTTTCAAATTCATGAATTCATTTTGTGAGATGTCAAAAGAGATTTCCCTTTTAAATAATTCTTGTAACCTTTGTTTAATGTCAGCATAGTTGTTAATATTATTTGTGTCTTCGTCGTTAATTAGGCTTTCTTTTGCCTGGCCCGTTATTTTGGCTTTTAACAATATTACTCTTAAGTTTTCTGGCAACTTAATTTCCTCAGCTAGCGTATCAAATTCTTTTAGAAAGTTTACGATATTATTATTTTTTTTTCCGTCAAAGTTGGGTAGACTATTCAGGATAGCATCATAACTTATTACAATTTTGTCTGCCATTTTTTTAATTGGTTTATTCCTCTCTTTAGAAATTTCGTTTAATTTTATTTCTTTATTTTCCGCGTAATTTATTTTCTTTTTTGCCAATCTCGGTATAGAGGATCTCATACGCGAAATTTTTTTTTTTGCTTAATTAAATTGATTACCCCTCCAAAATATGCAATAAAATACAATGTATATAAAATCAAAATACATGTACACAAAATACCATTAGCATATATACAGGAATAACTTTCTGTTTTTGCAAATATTATTTTAATTTATTTTCACAAGTTTCTTAATTACTCAATTTATTTATTTGCACCTTATTTGTTACTCCTGTATATAAGGCTTTTATTTAAGATGCAATTTCTTGAAAAAATTTTTTAATTTATAATAATAACTCTGTTAATTTTGCTATAAATCTCTTAAAATTTTTTGCAAACACATTATTCTACCACTTTCAAACTTTCAAATTGTATTTATGAAGTGATTATTCTTTATCACATCCTAAGAAATTTTTATATATATATAACACCATGAGATAAATAAGATACTAAAATATTATTATTATTATTATTCTTTTTTTTTTTTTTTTATACTATACGCTTATATACATACATATTTTTATTATGTTATATCCACACCAGCCTATATAATCTATATATCTTCTTTCTATATTAATTCTGTTATTTAATTATTTTTGACATTAATCTTTGATTTTCATGTCACATTTCACATGTATAACTAAATAAAAAACACCAATTATAAAATACACATATTTGTGGAGTGTTAGTATACGTACAAATAATTATATTTCCTTAAATCTTTTTTCTCTGTACTCATCTTTTATTTTTACTTTATTTATTTTTCCTTTAACGTTAATAATTTAATGGTATTAAATTTTAGTAAATAACGCGTAAGAATTTTGAAAGTTAACTGTGCCAAATTCGTCACCAAATACACGGCACCAAATCCGCAAAGGGGGTAGATGTTGGGCGGATATTAACCAAAATCAGACTACCCTCCTTTCCGTGGCTCTAAGGTGACATCCTCGTGGTAGTACATTTTGGAATATCAATTCGATATTCGGGCACGCGTTGTGAAATGCCCTAAAATTAGTCCTAATTAAAAGCAAACATTAATCTGGAAAACAGTATGTTTAATAATAAATAAATTTACTCTCAAATAATATCAGATTCATATAATTTTAATTAATTTCTTTATTAAACATCCAAATTTTAAATATTAATTAAATTGATTATTCTATAATTTTACAATACAATAAAAATGATATAACAATGATCTTTGATTTTGCCTCAAATGTGCTAAAGATGAGTACTAGAAAACAAATGCGCTTTACCAGCATTGCACGGTAAAATTACTGACCGAGAAATGTAAGAAATTCTCACCAGATTTATCAGATGCTATGTCACAGTCCAGGCGCAAGAGGAATATCTTGGCTAGCAGGGAGCACATCCTTAAGTATCCTTGATGAATCATTTCGGCTAGGAAGCACCACACTGATGATAGCAGGACCTCACATTACGTCTGCACACACGAAGGCAATTTTTTAGAATTCTGACTCTTAAAGGAATCTTTTCTCTCCTTTAATTTTTTAAGTCTCTCATTATAATTTTTGGAGGAGATTTTCCCCTTGCATTTTTTTCATTGGGTCTATCTTCTGATTGGACCTTTCTTCGACCAATCTGCTTGCTTCTAGATTACTACGGTGCCTTTTTTACGACCTCGCCGGGGCTTTTTTGGCGGTAGCCAGTGGGGCTTAAATGCGGGTGGTCCCCTTTCAGAGTTCCACGTGCAGGTGCAGGTCATAAATATGACGTTGTATTTCTGTCTTAGGCTTTTAAAAGGTAATAAAACAGCTTGTATTCTTCAGTACAACAGCTTTTGTATTTTTATATTCTTTTTCCTTTTAAATAATGCCTTTTTGTATCTTTATTATTTTGCTTTTAACAAAATGGCTGATTTTTCCCATCAGGCGTCTACATTATTTCTGTCACTTTTAATGGATTTCAAACAAAAGAGAAGAATTCCGAGAAATTATTTGAGAAATCGATCTTCTATAAATGTGCGATTCACCAAACTATTCAGTCTGGATAAAGAAACTGTGATATTTGTCTGCGACGAAATAAAACCGTCCTATATCATAACTACATACTATCATAAATAACTTCATCATCCTCTCAGTACTTTTCCTTCATATTTATTACATTGATATTTCATGCTTTTTTTCTCTCTCTGTCTGAATAGTTATGAAAATTTCGATGCTTTCAAATTGTTTTTGAATTATTATATGCTTTGTAATCGTCATTGTTTTCATTTTATCAGGACAGGTTTGTTTTCGATTCTAACATTTTTCTAATAGACACTAAATAATCTTTATTTACTTTAACATAAATTTCAAATTAATTCAGATGCATTAATAGTAATAATAATAAATACTTGGTGTATCTTTAAACGACTTAAACTTTTTCATCGTCTACCTATTATATCTATATATAAAATACCACATTATATAAAAATATAAATATGGCATAAATACAGTTGTTAGCAATTAAATTATTTTGGAATGACTAATATACTGTTTTGTTAAAAAAGTCATTTTGAATCATGTTCTTAGACAAGGATTTATTTTCAAAAAACCTATACCATGAAGCACTTATTATAAACATATTTAAAATATACAACCTTTTATTAACTTCATGTCTCAAAGACATTATTAACTTATAAAATATACAACATTTTATTAACTTCATGCCTTTGAGACATGAATTTAATAAAAGATTGCATATTTTAAATATGTTTATAACGATTTATTTAATAGAACAATATTAAGCATGAAAAATCATGTATAATAGGAGAATTAGAATTTTTTGATTTTGTGTGCATGAAGTGTATATACATGTATGATAGTGATTGCTACGAAACAGATTTTTGTGCATTTTGAGATTGATACACAGCAAGGTAACAGAACCCAGTGATTTTTTTTTTATGTGTGTGAAGTGTGCATACGTGCACAGTGGTGAATTCACAGTGGTGACAGTAATTGCTACAGAACCGAGTTTTGTGATTCGTACACAATTACAAATGATATATATTTTTTTCATTTTCTTGTGCATGTAGCTTACAAACATGCGGGAAAGTGATTGCTACAATACAGATTTTCTCACACTTTTTAGATTTATAGAAAATATGGTAAAGGCACACTTTTTTTTTTTTCTTTTTAGTACGACAGGACTATTTCTTTCAATCTGGTATTTGGTGTCGTTACCAACTTATAGTGTTCCACTTCGAAAATGCCTTCGAATTTACTCCATAGTTTTATCTTTTTTATTTTTATTTGTTTATTTATTTGTTTATTATTATTATTATTATTATTATTATTTTTCATATGCGTGAAGCTTACATACATACACTCGTGATAATAATTGCTACGGAATCGAATATTGTACATTTTGAGATTTATACTCAGCCAAATACAATTAAATTTATTGGTGCATTTAAGTACTATTGTAACTGGTGTTGTACAGTACCGCAGATACATGTAATAATGTATCAGTAAAAAAAAATAAATTATAAACAGTTATCTATATATATAAAAGAGTAAACTCACTGATCACCGACTCAACACAGCCGCGAGAAAAGAGCCGCAAATTTAACCATGTTGGTTTTAGGACACTGACGCCCACTAAGACGGGATTTTGTGAAATATCCCCCCATTCCCCCTTGGGGGAGCAGAAGGCAAAAACCCCTTTATAAGCATAACTCAACTCCAAATTGTTTCACTGTGAAGAAATTGCAGATGGAGAGACTAGACTTGAGTACAAAAAAAGTATTTTCGGCGATTTTGGAATTTTGGATTTTTAAGGGGGGGGGGGGGGGGGTAAAAACGATTTTCGGAGGCAAATTTAGAAAAATACGGATTTTCGAGTAAAACTCTACCATTAATAGCACAGAGATATAGAAAACCGCCAAGAACCTTCTTGAGAATATTTTCAAAAACTCATTTTTGGTTTTTTGCGATTTTCGATTTTTGTGGGGAGTTACGAGGGGACAAATTCGAGCCACATTTTAGCGCTGATTTCGTCCGGGTAAATCTATAGGAGCTGAGGTCCCAAGTTTTAGTGTGTGGCTTTTTTACGTATTCCCAACACCCATTGCAATGAAATTTTGCGTAAGGGGCAATAAACCCGTTTCCAAGTATAACTTTGCTTCAAATTATCTCAGTGAAATTAAATTTTATATGTGGGTTGTTTATGCCTCCACAACACGAACAGTAAAGGGAATTTACGAAATTTCTCCCTCCTTTAGAGGAGGGGGGAGGCAAAACACGATTATAAGAGTAATTCTGCTCCAAATTATCTCAGGATAATCATTTTTGGATATGTCAATTGGTTATGCGTACTCAAGACACATACCACAAAGGGATTTTGTAAAATTCTGTTCTATTCCTCAGCTTGGGGTGTGTGGGGGGGGAGAGAGCAAAAAGCATGTTTCCAAGCATAACTTTCCTTCAAATTACCTCAATAAGATTAATTTTTATGTGTGGGTTGTTTATGCTTTCCCAACACGCATTATAAAGGGATCTTATGGAATTTCTCCCCCCATTCAAAGGCGGGGAAGGGGGCAAAAAACGCTTTTAAGAGTAACTCTGCTCCAAATTATCTCAGAATTTTGATATGTCGATTGGTTATGCGTAATCAAGACACACCCTATAAAGGGATTTTGTAAAATTTCTCCTTATCCGCCTTGGGAGTAGGGTGGGGAATCATGTTTCCATCCAAAACTCTGCTCCAAACTATCTTAGGCGATTTTTTATGTGCTGGCTGGTTATATGTTCTCAACACGCACTATACGGGGATTTGGGGAAAATTCCCCTCCCCCCCTTTAAGGGCGAGGGGTGGGGGAAAATTTTTCTGTAAAAATTGTTAGGCCTATAATTAGTAATACAGGGCTGGGCTACACACTGTATGTTATAAAATTGTACGTACTGTAGTCTGATATGTTATAAAATTCTGTCACGCACAGTATTCTGATATGATATAAAATTATTTATTTTGAAATTTAATAAAGTATTTGTGAGTTACAAGGAATTAACACAAATAATTATGCATGACAAGGAAATATACATATAGACAGATAGATACAAAGGGGAAAGGGAGGGATTTAAAGGGAACGGCAGCCCCTCTCCCTCAAAAACGTATTTAGTTATGTAACGAGTTAATTCTATATATATATATATATATATATGTGTGTGTGTGTGTGTGTGTGTGTGTGTGTGTAAATAATTATTGTTATTTTTAATAATATGGAATAAATAAAAACTATCTGCTGAGCTAAGTAATGAGTGATACAATTAGGATTTTGAGTCCCTCGATCTGCAGATCCACTAGCTTAAACAACCGTTAATTACCTAAAGTTCGGAAAGTCGAGTGGAGTCACTCCACGATTTTTACCATTCGTATTCTTGACACTAGAAATATTTTCAGTGCCCATTACTTTTGTGCTTACATGAAACTTACCTTTCCAAATTACAATTAATATAAACGTATTTCAAACTAGATTCCGTGGATTAATTATTATTTCAGTTATGCGTTAAATCAATTAGATATAGCTGAAATATATATTTTTTACTTTCTCTTACCCATTGAGTCGAGAAAGTATTGTTTTAGGGTCAAATTTTCGAAGGTGAGTTTTTGTTATATTTACATGTTCTGAGGTCCCCTGAATACGAAAATCATGTTTTTAGCGAACGGTCTGTGTGTCTGTCTGTTATCAGCATATCTCAAGAACAAGTAGTACCAGAAATTCAAAACTCGGTATTCTAAATGTGTATCATATAGGGATGCTCCAGTAAGCTTTTCGTTGAGATGAAGCAAATGGTTCGTGTAAAGGGACACTCAAAAGTATTCAAATACATTACGTCTATGGGGGAAATTGCAGGTAAGTAGCGTTTAACATATATAGACTGCACTAAACCAAATGAAACGAATATATACTTTTTGTAATAGAGATAGTCAACTGGGAAAAAAATTTTGTGTATGTAGGAGCCTCACCTCCCCCCTTGGAGGGAAAGTCACCCCCTCGAGGGGAGTAAATTTTCATGATGGGTATCTTTCAAAAGAGCTCGCCAATACCTTTAAAACGAATGGTTGAACCATCGATCTGCGATAATTTAAAACAAAGTTATCGATTTTTTTCATTTTTAACAAAAAAAAAAAAAAAAAAAAAAAATATTTTTATGTAATATTGAGAATAAATTCAACTTTTTTTTTGGATATTTAGTATTATACTTCTTCTCTAATATGGAAATCGTCTGGGTTATCATAAAAGATAATTTTTTTAAATAATAATTTTAATAAATTATTTTTTAAAAACGGAATTATTTTTTAATAACCGAATTAAATTTTATATAAATATAGGTGCAATAATGAAACGGGGGATTGAGGGGGCTGGTAGCCCCCCTCACACAGAACTAATTATCATATAAAACTCTTCCGAAGCCTAATTTGAGTTGTTTAACATAGGTTTACATAACAGAACTCGTTATCTTACCTCTTAATCTCCAACCTCTATTTATAGTATTAAATTTCAGGGTAAGAGAAAGTCGTGTAAGTGACACACCAGATTTTTTAAACTTATATTAAAACTAGGATTTACTCTTTCAAAATAACTTAAAAAGAACACTAAAATTACGTGCGTATTCCAAAAGGTATGCGTATAATTTTAATATTTTATAATTCAAAGATCACACGCCTCCTGAATAAGTAATGGTATCATTACTAACTCAGCTTTTCTCCATAAGAGACTTTTACTGGTATAATGGGTGAAAAAGAGATAGAGTGCCAAGGTGAACAGGACTTTCAACAGCAGTGATTTATTAAAACAAACCGGTCAATTCATATTATGTAAAAGTTTTAAGAATTACATTGTAATGTTTTTTTTTTCTTACCTTCTTTCCATTTTACTTTCTTCTATATTCATTAGAAGAAAGTATTGGATTCGTAAACATTTTTGACTTCTGGTTTTCTACGAATTTACATGTTTTGAGAGACCTAGAACTCGATTTGACCATTTTTAGAAAAATGTCTGTCTGTGTGACAAAAATTTTGTGGCGACTGTATCTCCAAAACTACTTATCAGAATTGTATATAAATTTATACATAGATGCATCTTGACCTAAATTAGTGCCTATCTTTTGGTGTCAACTGTTCAACAGATGGCTCTGCTATACAGCGATTTCCGAAATTTAAGGTGAAGCTATATATATCTCAGGTTCTATCGCGTATAATCAAACAAAACTTGGAGAAGGCCATTATGAGACATTATGCTGATTCAATTTGAAAGCTTATGGGCCAACAGGCGGCGCTGCTATAGAGCAATTTCCACAGCTTAAGGGAAGGCTATATCTCAGAAACTACTGCACATAATTGCATATAAATTTATATGCACTGAGAAAAAATTCTGTAACTGACATCTAGAATCTAAATTGTGGCTCAAGAAAAAATAGTTCCATGTCATCCTTATAAATTCTAGTCCCCCTTGGAAAGCGAGTTCTAGAAGCCGCTATTAGAATTCTAGAGCGTTTGCCTATATTCTCAAGGGCAAAGTTATTTAAAAATCTCTGCAAATAAATGAGACTACAAGAGGCGGGTTTCTGCAACTACAATTTTGGTTTATTACCAAATTCTAGAAAATCAATCGAGAATTTCTCTCAATATAAATGATTCAGAATATTTAGAGTATTCAGAATATTGTTTCACCATCTAGAAATGTGTACACTAGAAATTCTCGATCATTTCGTCTATTCAGTTTATTGGCGTGCCTTATGCGCATAGCTCGGAAATCTATATTTCTAGTTAAGGGATTTAGAAAATGGCCACTTATTCATTCTAGAGAAAGGCGATGATATATTTTTTTTCTCGTTGTGTAAATGCACCTTAACATAAATTAGTGACTGCAAACTTTTGGTGTCGACCGCTCAACAGGTGGCGCTGCTATACAGCAATTTCCGTAGTTTAAGAGAAGGCTATATCTCAGGTTCTATTGCGTATCATCAAACAAAACTTGATATGTGAGATAGCCATTATCAGACATTATGCAGATTTAAGTTGGATGCTTATAGGCCAGTAGGTGGCGCTGCGATACTGCAAAATTTCTTGATAGCGAGAAGGCTATATTTCAACTTCTATATGGCATATAATTGCACGAAATTTGATATGTGACATAATCATTATAAAAATGCATTTTTAATATTATTTGTAGACAATAAAACTGTCTTTCTTTGGATATTTAGTATTAGTTTTCTCTAAGATGAAAATCATTTGCATTCATCATTTTAGATAATTTTAATAAATTATTTGCACTTAGTGAAATTGTATAGGAAAATATAGGAGAAAGTCTTGTGGTGGCCACAATATACTAGTTTTACATTCATATAAGAAAGTGTTGGATTCATAAAAATTTTAAGTTTTCAGAGGATTTACGCGTTTTGAGATGAGCACGATCTGACCATTTTTTAAAAATGTCTGTCTGTCTGTGTTTGACAAAAATTTTGTTGTATCTTTTACTGAATAACTAGTGCATGTAATTTCATATAAATTTATATTTAGTTGCTGTTTGACCTAAACTACTGCCAATGGACTTCCAGTGCAAATCGCCAACAGGTGACATTGCTATGCCATGATTTTTCCCATTTACAAGAAAGCCATATCTCAGCTTCTTTTGCTTTTAACTACACAATATCTGATATTTGAAAGATTCATTATTATTATTAAAGACTATGCCAATCCAGTTTAAGTGCGTTTTAGACAACATATGCGGCAATTTTTCCCATTCACGGCAGGCAGGAAGGCTATATCTCAGCTTTAATAGCGGAAGAGTGCACCAAACTTGATATGTGAAATCGTTATTGTGGAAAAGAATGCTAATGACATTTAGGTGCGTATCATCCGGCATATGGCACTGCTTTTACTCACCTTCTGCGATTTTTCATCTAGGTACACCTCAGCATTTGTTGGTTTAAAATGCTCAAACCTGTTTTTTTTTTTTTTTTTTATTGAGGAGCTGGAAATAAATATTTATTCATCGGTAAGCGGAGCTGTTACATAAGAATGATATAAAAGAAAATTTTCTATTAACCAAACGATTTTATTTGTTTGTTTGTTTTTATTTTATTTATTTATTTATATTTACTTATTTCTTTTCTTTTCTTTTTGTTTATTTATTTATTGTATGGAAGACACTTAACAAAAATTCCCAGCAGTTCGATTCTAAAAATATTTAAAAATTTTTACTGAGATATATGATATATTTTATTTTTAATTTTATTTATTTATTTATTTTTACAAATTTGTATTTCATTCAACATTTCCAACTATTATGGATTTTCTTGTAACTTTTAGCTTTATGAAGAATTTAAAATAAAATTCATCAGATTGATAAAATAAATAATCTGGTGTGTCACTCACACGACTTTCTCTTACCCTGAAATTTGATACTATAAATACAGGTTGGAGATAAGAGGTAAGAAACCTATGTTAAACAATTCAAATTAGACTTCAGAAGAGTTTTATATGATAATTAGTTCTGTGTGAGGGGGGCTACTACCCCCTTCAACCCCCCGTTTCATTAATGCACCTTCATTTAATATAGAATTCGATTCGGTTATTAAAAAATAATTCTGTTTTTAAAAAATTATTTATTAAAATTCTTATTTAAAAAATTATCTTTTGTGATAATACAGACGATTTCTATATTAGAGAAGTAGTATAAGACTAAATATCCAACAACAAAAAAAAAGTTGAATTTATTCTCAATATTACAGTAAAAAAGAAAAAAAAAAATGTTAAAAATGAAAAAAATCGATAACTTTATTTTAAATTATCGATTGTTCAACCATTCGTTTTAAAGGTATTGGGGAGCTCTTTGAAATATACCCATCATGAAAATTTACTCCCCTCGAGGGGGGACTTCCCCCCCACACACACACTCACGGGGGTGGCGAGGCTCCTACATACACAATTTTTTTTCCCAGTTGACTATACTATACTCTATTACAAAAAATATATATTCGTTTCATTTGGTTTAGTGCAATCTATAGACGTTAAACTCTACTTACCTGAAATTTCCCCCATAGACGTAATGTATTTGAATACTTTTGAATGTCCCTGTACACGAACCATTTGCTTCATCCCAACGAAAAGCTTACTGTAGCATCCCTCTATGATACACATTTAGAATACCAAGTTTGGAATTTCTGCTACTATTTGTTCTTGAGATATGCTGATAACAGACACACAGACATCCACACAGACAGACAGACAGACACACAGAGCACTCGCTAAAAACGTGATTTTCGTATCCAGGGGACCTCAGAACATGTAAATATAGCAAAAACTCACGTTCGAAAATTTGACCCTAAAACAATACTTTTTCGACTCTATGGGTAAGAGAAAGTAAAAATATGTGTAAGTCAAAATGCATGAAATATTTTGAATATTCATCTTGTGTACATTTTAAATTACAAAATTTTAAAAACTGACTGATTTTGTTTTTATTTTCTGATTGCAATATACGCATCTAAATTTAACCCCTTAATCAAGCAGATATATTAAAGTTCGTTGCAAGGAATTTTATGAAGTTATTCTAATTACATATGAAATTAGTTGGCATAGGTGGACTCTGCTCAATTCCCTATGTAAACAAAGCATCAGACGGGGAGAGACCCCACCTGCATTATTATGGATTATATGCTCTATCATAATTTGTTCTCAGAAGTTTATATTTCAACGCATACTATATATTCTTGTTAAGAGAAATGAATATGGCAGATCACTCAGTACGGTCGCTGACTGAAATATCCCATCTAGTAGGCTTACCCTCCATCTAATTTGATACGTTTACCTCATAATACAGACACAGTACAAATTAAAATTATTAGATTTTTTTTTTTTTTTTTTTCATTTTTTCGAATTAAAAAAAAAGAAAAAATAAATAAATAAATAAATAAAAAATACTGGGCGAAATGGCTTGAAACTTCATACATGCAAAGAACATTTAAAAATTCATATTTTCCACTATCGGTTTCGTCCAGAGTGCAATTAGGGTACTAACCACAAATTCAAGAAGAGCGAAAATATTTTGGGTCACCCTATATCACAAAATGCTACATAAAAGAAAATGAACTCGTAAATTTTTTTTGGCAACAATTAAATTATAGCTAATATTTTAATGGCTATTTATAAGGTATTAGGAGATTATTATTTTCATATTTTAATTAATTATAAGAAAACTATTCGAAAATCTGACTTCGAAGTATTGTGTTGTCATCGGATTGTGAGCTAATGTGAAAGTTTCAAATGTCAGCTAGTAGGGAAGTTAGTTAAAATTCGTAGTCAAGATTTGTGCCGGACAAACAAACAAACACACAAAAATAGAAGTTAATAAAAACATGGTAATAATAAAGCTCTTTAATATAGATCTGAATTAGCTTTCATTTTATTATTACTTAATTATGATAATGACGTCATTTTTGTCATGTGCCTGAGCAAATTTAATATTTAATAATATTATTATTATTATTATTATTCGCGTGAAAATATATTTTATTATATGTGGAAAAATAAATTAACTCGTAAACTTCTTTGGCAACAATTAAAAATTAAAATGAACGATTTTATATCTTTATTATAGAAGAAATATCTATATTATATAGAAGATATAATATAGATAACGTTTCGCTTCCTCTCCCTCCCATTGGGAACTAAATTTCTAAAATTCCAAAAATTGGTTTTTAGATATATGTGTTAGCTATATTTTAAAGCAAAAATTTTACGGATATCTGTTTTTTATTCTTTGAGATATAAAGGTTTTTGTGAAATCACGTTTTGCCCCCTGTCCCCTCTTAGGTGCCGAATTTCTAAAATTCCAGAAATTGATTTTTAGGATTTTATGTTAGCTATATTTTAAAGCAAAAATTTTATTAGTATTTGTTTTTTTCATTGATATATGAAGGTTTTTTCTGAAATCACTTTTTGCGCATGTGGAATCGCATTTTGCCCTCTTGTGGACCGAATTTCCAAAATTCCAGGAACTGATTTTTAGGTGTTTGTGTTAGCTGTTGTTTTAAAGTAAAAAAATTACGGATAACTGTTTTTTTTTTTTTTTTTTTTTTTTCGTTTGTTTGAGATATGAAGGATTTTGTGAAATCACGTTTTGCCCTCTCTCCCCCTCCCCCTTCGGGGGCGAATTTTGTGAAATCGCTTCTTAGTGGATGTCTACGCAACAGAAGGAACATTGTCACAAAATTTAATGTTTTTAACATTTGCTTTTTAACTTGCGGTCATCTCGCTTGCATGAGCAACGTGGTCGGTTAAAGCCAAATTTCCAGATTAATCAGCCAAAACTTTTTTATTTTGCTAAAAAAAGAAAAAAAAATCACCAATGATTCGCTAATATTTAATTATTTTTCCATTTCGCGCATTAAAATATATTTTGCTTTTCATTCAAAAATTAACACTTTTGTGACAAAGGTGACGCAAGCCGGACAGGATCAGCTCAGAGAGAAGATGAAAGCCAAAGGAGAGGTGACAACCGGCTGAGAGGAGATGAAAGCCCGACTAGAGGAGATAAAAGCCAAACAAGATCACCTGGGAGAAAGAATGAAAGTCGGACTAGACAAGATGGAATCCGGATATGATTAGCTGGGAGAGGAGATGAAAGATGGACATGATCAGCTGAGAGAAGATATGAAAAACAGACGATTTCTTGAAAGAAGTTCATGATAGTGCAAGTAGAGGACACTTCAGTGTTAAGGAAACTTTGAAAAAAGACTCAAGAATGCTTCCCTTTGTATCTACTTCGAAATGATGAAGAAAAATGATGCAGGCAATGTCATGCACATGCAGCAAGAAAGAGACCAAAAATTCTAACTAAAAGACGTAAGCAGTGCTATAAAGTTGGCGCTATTTTTGAGAGAATTTCTATGGACTTATTAGGATCGCTACCTGAGACTTATAAAGGTAACCCACACATCTTTGGGAAAATGGATGGTTTCAGAAGGTGGTTGAAACTGTTCCCACATAGAACAAAAAGTGTCGGCTGTTGCAGATATCATGGAGTACAGAAGGCTCGGACGATGCCTTTGCATCCTCAGTCCGATCCGATGGCATGTAAGATCAGTATCTATTCGTTCATTTCCAAGAATCAAACTGACTGGGACTTACACCTTCTTGTGTTTCTGCTTACCTATCCGCGTTTGTAATGATCGATAGATGGCGCTCTCTGAACTGCAGTTGTTAGTAAATATAATAGCCACGTGTATTTATTATTATTCTTTCTCCGCCATTACATCATGGAAAATCGATTGCATAATATGATGATATGCAGTGGTGTGATAATTTCACCTTAGCCCACCAAAGGGCGAGCATTTCATTACAATCGCGGATAGAAGTGCTGTACACGAAACCTCGAAATGGACACTATCCGAAGTGTTATTATTCTTCCGTGGAGGATCAAAATTGTGATGGCGTATCTTAGGATCACCTCTAGGCAGGCCCGGACTGGCCAGGTCGGCTGGTCGGTGATCGCCGAGGACCCCCGCTTTAAGGGGGCCCCAGAAAACCCCTAAAAATATATACTATTTTATAATTAGTTACATAAGAGCAATTTGACTTATTTTTGTTCCAATAATCTTTACATTTAACTACAATCGATTTTGACTCATCGCATGTGGTGCAGTTTGAGTTTAAGACAAGTTCCCACACAGTTTAAGATAAGTTTGCGATCAAAGATCTTAAATGCAAACAAGTATTGAGTGAGGCTTTGCGGGGAATATCTGTCCTATTTTTATTATTATTATTATTATTATTGATTTCATCTAGAATGTTTGCAGGTCAAGTCGACAGTGCTTCGTCCTCTATCTTTGCTGTCTCCTATCTTAAGCTATTTTCAGACGAAAGAACATATATTCTGATGTATAATCTATTGCATCTGAAAGCTACCGAACGACTTTCTTGAGCTCAATCAAGGGTTATTTTTAAGCATAAACGAAATCCGCAAATGTAAACAACGAGCGCAACATTTGGTGATAATTCCTCTCTCATTGGTTTGAAAGGAATGAGGATAGAGGAAATTCTGAAATCGCGATTCTCTGATTGGAAGACTTCATGCTAAAAACCTGTTCTTTTTTGATTGATTTCATCTAGAAAGCTCACAGGTCAAGTCAACAATGTTTCATTCGCTGCTTCATCCTCTATCTTCGCTCTCTCCTATCTTAAACTGTTATCAGACGAAAGAACATATATTCTGAAGTATAATCTATTGCATTTCAAAGCTACCGAACGACTTTCTTGAGCTCAATCAAGGGTTATTTTTAAGCATAAACGAAATCCACAGATGTAAACAACGAGCGCAACATTTGGCGATAATTCCTCTCTCACAGATTTGAAAGGAATGAGGATAGAGGAAACTTTGGAATCGCGATTCTCTGAATGAAAGACTTTATGCTAAAAACTACCGTATGTGATTCTCAGTCGAAAGTGCGTGATTGAAGAATATACGTGAGGCAAAAGTGTCAAACGGTAGTATTTCACCGGTTTGCGTATCTCCGAAATGTTGGCGCGTGCAGAACAAATTCACAATTTTTCGCCAGAGAATGCGATTTTCGCCAAATCTGGAAGTGCAAAGAGAAACTTCACGCCGCTTAACCTGAAAAATAAACATCCGGCGTTTTTCTTTCTTTCTTTTTTCTTTTATTATTTTTTTTTTCTTCTGAAGAATTAATGTAGGATTTAAATCGAAAAACGAAACATATCTTGAAATTAAGAAATAGTTTTCCGAATAGAGAAGTAGATAATAATAATGGTAATATATTAGCATTGAGATCCGATTTCATGTATAAGGCCAAAAAGTTTGTAAAAATTGTTCAAACAAATTACAAATTCTTAGTAAAATGCATGAAGAATGTTCATAAGTCCAAATCAGTAGTACGCCATTTTACATTTCAACTATTTTTATTATCATTTTGTATTTAAATTTTTAAAATGTACGACTTTATAAAATATTTCTCTTACGATGCAGTGCTTGAATTTTCTTAAATTATCACCTTATATTTATCTATTATGTATTTTTAAAGAACATCTTAATCATAATAAAATAGATATTTCGTGTTAAATTTTATGATTGAAATTCATAAAATTTTCTACGTATAATTTCCTCATCGGACATGTCCATTTCTCATTCTTTACCCCCCCCCCCCAACCCCAACATACAAAGTTATAAAATAAAACGTTAAACATTTTATTAATGCTATTCTATTTGTTTTTCAGTAATCATAAACAATCTAACTTAATATGTTATACAAATCAAAGTAATAATGATGCGCATAACCATTCTCATCCTATATTTATTGTTACTAATTTCTATTGAGAGCGAAATGTATTCATATTAAAAGGAATGAGTATGATAGAACACTCAACACAGTCGCAGACTGAAATGCCGCACCTCATAGGCTACCCTCTATCCGATTCGATACATTTGACTTATCGTAATTAAATGACTAATTTTATTAGGATTGTTTTCGTACATTAATTTCCAACACAACTGATCCCCATATTGCAAGTTCGTGGGAATTATTGGCTTAATTTGTCAAATGAAGGAAACACAATTTTTAATTACTAAAGTTTCAAATTAAAATGTTCATATTTAATGAAGTGTATTAAAAAATATATTTTAAAATATTAGTCTGACATGTTTACGACAAAATATTGGCATAATAGACGTTTAAACGAAATTTTGCTCTATTTTGCCATGTTAAAAAGAAAACGTAAATTTTGAATAACATGCGAAGTTTACAACTTACATTGTTCCAAAGCAATATTGCCCTTATCAATAACATAAGTGATATTTAAAAACTGATGCACCCATTTTACAAACTCAATATCTATAATACACACAGACAAGTCACATAAACCAACCACTAAAAACATAATTTTTAGATTCAGGAAACCTCAAAACATATAAATGTAACAAAAATTCAATTTCGAAAACTTGATCCGAAAACAATACTTTCGCGACCTTTTACGGATAAGATAAAGTAAATTAGAATATGAGAATAATTTTAAATGAATTAAACTTTAATTGCATTTATTACATTGATTTTTATTTATAAAAAGAAATGCTTTCATTTAATTTGGGGTAGCCCTGTATATTTACTATATATTTTACAAACACAATATAGTGTATTAATTTAGCTCAGAATTTAAAACACATAGCATGACATGAAATGACCTTTCAGCAATTCCATTGTACGAATATATCTGCATTCTTTTGTGGGGTTCTGTGTAAACTTCTAATAAAGGATATACATTCTACATTGTATACGAAACATTCTTTCATGCACATAAAATATAAGTTCAATTTATTTTATTTTGTTTCATCCAAAAATATTAAATTGTATTTACCAGAAAATTCACACATAGACTTAATGAATTTGAATTCTTTTCTTAGTCACTGTACACGAATTACTTAATATTTCATCCGAGTCCCAATATCTATTCTTGAGGTGTGGTGATAACAAACACACAGACACATTCAGGCAACCGCTAAAAACCTAATTTTTTGTTTCAGGATATTTAAGCAAATGTAGCAAAAACTCAATTTCGAAAATCTGAATCAAAAATAATACTTTTCTTACAATATATGGGTAAAATAAACTAAATAATGATCATAATAATGATAATCTGGTGTGTCACTCACACGACTTTCTTTTTTACCCTGCATTTCAATATTACAATGACAGATTGCACATTAAATCTTAAGATCAATAGCGTAAGAATGTAAAGTTTAATGTACTTTTCAAATACTCTAAAATAGGTTTCGAAACAATTTTATTTGACGAAGAGAAAGTAAATAATAATAATAATAATAATAATAATATTAAAACAGAATAAAATAAAATAAAATAAAATAAATGTATTTCAAAGATAATTTTAAAAGCTTTAAAATCATAATATTACAAATATACTTCTTCATTAATCTTGATAAAATAAATTTAAAGGGTTTTCTAATAAATTTTGGTATTAAATTATATTATCTAAAAATAACGATACAAAGACTCCATTGGCACATTTTTAACAATTATGTTTCAGGGAGCCTCAAAACGTGTATATATAACAAAAATTCAATTTCGAAAATTTGACCCCAAAACAATACTTTATCTACCATATATGTTGGTAAGAGAAAGTAAAATAAATAAATAAATAAATAAATGTATTTCAAGAACAATTTTAAAAGCTTTAAAATTAGAATATTACAATTTTATTTCTTCATTAATCTTGCTAAATTAAATTTAAAGGGTGGAGGATTTCTAATAAATTTTTGCATTAAATATATTATTTAAGAATTACGATACTAAAACTCCATTGACACATTTTTAATAGTTTATTCTCTTGGGGAAAAAAAGAATGAAGTGGAAAGAAGGGTTGCTTTGCGGCAGAGAGGGTTTTGGCGCGAGCTACAAAAATTCGCCAGGTTCGCCTGTAAGCGCCAACATTTCGGAGATACGCCACCGGTTTTCCCCATGAGAAATTTATTTACGAGATAGTATATGCCTTTCATATGGAACTTCGTCTGATAGCGACTTACCAAATTAGCCAGCCACGAACTTTTGAAAAACTAAATTTTTAAGAATTTTAATTTGTCTGTTCGGAGCTGCAATTCTTGTTCTTATCAGCTGATTAAAATCAGGATTAAAATAGTATTTAAATCCGTGTTCTTATCTAATATAACTAAGTTCTTTGTTGTGCGCTCGCTCCCTAATTAGTCTCGTAGTAGGGTTGTTGTTAAAGCAGTGTCAACATAAAACGTGTCTATTAAAATAGTGCTTCTGTTAGAAAAGAAAATCTTTAGATGATGAAAAATATCCCAAACGTTTAAATACATGACCTTGGTCGAGCGGTTCTGCGCTCAAAGCTGGTAGATGGGAGGTGCCGGGTTCGATCCCAGGTCGCTCTCATTGACCTAGCCGTTCTGAGTTTTCAGTGGTTTCCTCCGAAACTCGCGTAAATACGGGCTAGGACCCCTTAGAAAGACCCCCACGGGGGCATTCACCCTATAGGCCTAGGACACTTACGGAGTCAATCGGCCTTAAATCCTCCAACCAACCAACCTGCTATAATACCGTCGCCAATTGCCCATTGCGCAGCACTAGTGTGACGTAAAACCCAATCAACCCACCTACTATAATAAATATTAGCCGACTTAGTTCCACTAAGTCTTAAAATTAACCCTCTGACTGCCTTTGAAAAGGGCAAAATTGTAAGGTTGTTTTTACTGTACAGTTTTTTTATGTAAGTTTTTTAAAGCTTATTTCAACATAAGATTAAAAATGAAAATGTGCACATGATTATGATCCTCATAACTATTGTGTAAGACATTCAAACTAAAAAACAAAGCTAAAATTTCGTAATTATATAATTTTAAATTATAAGTGTCATGTGGAAAAACCAACAGTTCAGTAACCGGATATATCCGTCAGCGATGGTCAGATGGTAAATACAGATAACTCGAATTAGTTAGTTTATTAGCTTATAAATTCAAGCAAAACAATTCTATTATTTAATTTTATAAAATTAATTTTTAAAATTACAGGTTTTTAATTTCACATGAACATTTTTGAGCCGAGCATTTATTTTTATTTATTGCTATGTTTTGTTTTTGCCTCAAAAATCATAATAAAAGTCCAAATCAAGTGACTGTTATCAACGCTTTGCTTTTCATATGCCTGGAGGCCATTTTTAATCAAAAAAATATATATATATATATATTTTTTTTTTTTTTTTTTTTCGAATAAAATTACATTATACAGTGGATTTTTTTTCTGTTTTTTGCTATTCTTTTAGAATATAATGTAGGAAGTCAAGGTATTACATTCATTTAATTTTCATTTATCTACCGGGAAAAAAAAAAAAAAAAAAAAAAAAAACAGTACCAAAACAACTGTATTATTTAATTTTCTAAAATTAATTTTTAAAATTAGAGGTTTTTCGGGTGAAAATTAGACATATCATATAAAAACTAGTTGAACCACGTCAGGTGTTCCTGTGATTTTAGTAGGCTTTGCCCGCTTCGCTATTCGTTTGTCATTACATTTAAATGACTTTTTAAAATTCTGTATCAGTTATCTATAAAAATAAAGAAAGAAAGAAAAGAAATAAACAAAAATAAAGAAACAAAGAAACAAATCTGTCAAAGACAGAATTTAGTTTAGTACGGAGGATTATTAACTTCAATCTGTAAAATTTTTAATTTATTTTTTATCTCATTTCTTGACCGTAAAACTGTGCCACGTTCTTTTTAAAATGACCATAGATATAGTAATATATATAGATCTATCATCCCCATGTTATCGAGCAAAAAATTTTGATGCCGAAAAAAAGTTCTAAAATCAGCCATTAGAGAGTATTAAAAAAAAGAATAAAAAGAAAAATGAATTTGAAACTGTATCTGGAGTTTTTCATTCACCTTTAGTAAATAAATTATTCATACATTTTATTTACTAAATTATCCGTGTGTATTCCTGAGTGTGATTTACTCGGGGAAAGGCAGCCATTAGAGTGAATTTTTCCGAAAAAAAAGGTATCACTTTTTCTCTCTGGCTGATCAATCTATGTCTTATTACTATATCTATCAAAATGACTGAAATGAATTAAAATGAAGTGTTTCCACCTAAATTTCGCACTTTAGTTAATTTAAAAAAATGTATCATTATATTCCTCTCTGAAAATTTCTTCGGTACAGTTTTTGTATAAAAACCATAGAATAATAATAAAGGAAGAAGGAGCATAAGGTTTCTACATAAGCTGTTGTGTTGCCACAAAAAACAGCGATTATTAACAAGCCTTTATTAACAAACTTCAATATTGAGAGGAGCAAAAGTAGCTTTCGCTGGCATTTCACTAGAAGGGGTTTGTAAGCATTAAGACTATTGGCGTGCTCCTTCTTCCTCTATTATTATTCTATGATAAAAACCCCCTTGGCGACTTTTAAACTTTAAATGTCATTTTAGAGGTGAATTAAAATGGCGGTCACAATTGCATACGTAAAGATCTTGGCGAGGGTTATTTGGTTCACTATTACAGGGATATTTTTGCTTTTGTTGTAAAATATTTTTTACAATTTATATCAACTAAATCACAATCAAAGGGAACATTTTTTTCGACACGCTTAGTACTTTATTAATGTTGTGTTTAATATTTATTTAGGTATTATATTAGGTTGGTTGGTTGGGTTTTACGTCGCACTAGTGCTGCGCCGTGGGCAATTGGCGACGGTATTATAGCAGGTTGGTTGATTGGTTGGAGGATTTAAGGCCGATTGACTCCGTAAGTGTGCTAGGCCTATAGGGAGAATGCCCCTGTGGGGGTCTTTCTAAAGGGTCCTAGCCCGTATTTACGCAAGTTTCGGAGGAAACCACGGAAAACTCCGAACGGCTTGGTCAATGAGCGCGACCTGGGATCGAACCCGGCACCTCCCATCTACCAGCTTTGAGCGCAGAACCGCTCGACCGCTAGTGGGCGGTATTAGTAGAAATTAGATTATTATAGATTCAACAGTGTGATTGGTTCGCCTGAATCTAAAAATAACTCACAATCTCATTTTTAAATAATGAATTATTTTTAGTTAATTAGTAAACATAGTTTATCTAACAAGGAACTAGTTTATATGTGGTATAAAAATTTATTGTGAAAGTAAGTAAACCACATCGGAAAATGCTTACATTTTTACTCAACTATTTTCCAAGTGGGATGGTTGGTTGGGTTTTATGTCATACTAGTGCTGCGCAGTGGGCAACTGGCGACGGTCTGGGACTCATACCAAGAGGTGGTCCGGAGACATGCCATCACAATTTTGATCCTCCAGGGAAGGAATATTTTCCAAGTGGGAAAAAAACTGAATGTGGTTTTTAGGCATGTAAGCCTAATTTTGAAAATTACTTATTTTAATAGCCTATTTGCTCTAAATTCTTCTGTAAGGGGCCCCTTTTAGATTTTTAGCCGAGGGCCCCCAAAGGAGCCAGTCCGGGTCTGCCTCTAGGGGTGAGTCCCAGACCATCGTCAATTGCCCATTGCGCAGCACTAGGGCGACGTAAAGCCCATCAGATTTGTATGCTTGACTCGTAGTCTGCTTGTAAATCTTCGTCAGATAATTACAGTTAGCACATGACAGAATTACAATAGGAAGAAATGGAAAAACACCCAGGGCCAGCGCGGGAAACGAACCCGGTCTCTTACGCTCGAAGGCGATTAGCAGTGTGGTGACTTAACCACTCGGCCACGGTGGGCCCTCAATCAAATATTTTCTCTTTTTTTTAGACTATAAAATTTTGACTCACCCAGAAGCGCATTATAACAATCAAGCTTAGATGATTGTATGAGACTCCTCCATATCCTTCAGCTTTATAATTACGCACAAGCAACCAAAAGAGGGCATTAATTTTCGTAATTTGAAGGCACCTACATTCCGGGATTTGAAGTCACATCTGGATCCAAG
This sequence comes from Salticus scenicus, assembly GCA_963930645.1. Classification (NCBI taxonomy): domain Eukaryota; kingdom Metazoa; phylum Arthropoda; class Arachnida; order Araneae; family Salticidae; genus Salticus; species Salticus scenicus. The sequence continues at coordinate 328,603,336 of OZ005653.1, read as the reverse complement.
AAGAGGGATCGCCACTATATACTCCATCAGATAAATTATTCCCCTAGAAGAATCATGGATGTTTTGGCAAATTCCTCTGGCTTCTCATGTCTTTAGTATTTATAATTAAATACAATCCAATGCAGCTGATGCGGGAGGAAGCCGGATTTGTATATTTTGAGAACCACCGGGAGAATCCATCACTGTCTCGCCGAAAAGTAACTGACCAAGAACCAGTTCTCGCACTTCTAAAAAATGCTCGTGGGCTGGAGAGACAGTGTGTGGGTGGCTTATAGTTCCCCTAGCCTGTTTTTTTTTTTTTTTTCGGATCCTCCATTCAAGTTTTATGACTCCTATAAACTATCATCTTTCTTTTTTTTTGTTCTATAATGTCAACTGAGCAGCCAGTGAGTCTAAGAGATCCCTATCTCATTTCTGTTCTCTGATTTTTGGCGCATGCGCATTGTTGATGATTCTATTTTGCAGGATTTTGTTACTGGATGATGTTCATGCATCACGTGAGCAAAACATGATAAAAGGATTCTTCTCCTCCGAGTTGCTCTCTCAACCCGACTCTTGCTTCCCTTTAACAAGAGCGATGCCCATGTTTGAAACATGGGGTACCGGCCTTCAAATTATTGTAGTCAGTCAACAAAATTTAATTAATTTTTTTGTCTTCACAAAATGCCAATAATTTTTTTTGTGATATATTGTCCGATTAAGAATAAGTTTATTTGTCATAATGACCAATCAAATGAAACCTGAAGCCAATGGCTTACATCACGGTCTCAAGAACGGCTACAAAAAACATGAGGTATGGGTGTGTTCATTTATGCAAATGTCAAATTGAACTTATTAATGTTAATTATTACTGATTATCAGTAATTTCAATTTGTTTAATATTTATGTATACTTCTTGTTCTTCGAAACATAGATCGCCGGCATTTCATGTTGCGTGGGTTGTTTTGTGCTATTTGATTTTATATAATGTCAGCATTAATGTTTGCCATATCGAAATTTAATTTATTCAAGCTCGTATTTGAATATTACTTTGCTATGTAATTTTGATTTATTTAATTGGAGAAACCTAACTGTAGAATCATTATAAATCTCATAAATACTTTATTAATAAATGTTTTTTAAACAATCGTACAAATTAAATTTCGTGCGAATGAGATTTAATATACGATTAAAAGATAATAATAATAAATAAATAAAAATTGGTATTTTACTTTGAACAAACGGAATAGAATTTTGAGTTTTTGTAATTTTTCCTTTTAATAATTTAATTATAAATGACCGCAGTGAATTGTATTTTCAAGACTGTAAATTTTTTCATAGCTATCTTGAGCATTAGTTGGAAAAAAAAAAAAAAAAATTAATTATTTTTAATCGGATAAGAATGTATATTTGAATGGACATTAAAAGTTATAAAAAGAAAAATAATAAAATTAATTTTGTACTTAATAAATATTGATTTAAAATACATCAATAGACACTTATGTTGAATTTTATTATTATTAGCAGTATAAAAGTGATACATTTTAAATTCATTTATTTTAATTTAAAAAATGATACCTTAATTTTATGTTTTTCTGGAGTACATGTGCGATTTAAAACTTAAATTACCGTATTAAAATTGTCCTTTGAATCAAAATATGTCTTCCTAATCATAGAATTCTCCTAAAGCAGTATGAAGCATTTGCCTGGATAATAATAAATACAACAGCTTTTATTTTATTAGACCGAATTGAAGAATTTATTGCACAATTTTCTGAAAGTCTTTTTGTATTGCATATAAGTTGTCAGATAATAATATAAAAATTTTAATAACATTTCATTTATTATCAATTTCTTAAAACTTTGTTCATCATTATTTTATGTAAATTACATTTACATCAGTATCACTGTTAATTTAATGTCACATGCATATATCTTTAGTTTAGAAAATATTTTATAAGAAAGACACAAAAATGTATTGATAAAATATATAATGCTTTAAATATTGCAAATTACTAAAAAAAAAAAAAAATAATAATAATAATAATAATAATCAACTCTATATTTGTTTATTTTTCTCTCCTGAAAGAAACAGTTTACCATTTTATTACTAAACACTTTGTATTGTTATAGAAATCAGTTACCTTTAAAGCAGTTTTTGTAAATGAAAGTAAGAAAAAATATTTCTCTGTGAAACACCATGCCATATTTTAAACTAGAAAGGGGGAGGAGATGTCTTATCTGGTATTGTCAGTTTCATTAAAAGTGATGCAATAGTACTATTTTCCAGGGGTCCAACCAGGTTTTGATTTTCAGACCCTCTTTATTTATTAAAAGCAAAAATCTCTTTATTTATCTCTTTAAGCTCTTTATTTATTATTTTTATATATTGTGAAAAAAGTATTATTTAAGAGCATCCTAAATCAGGGGTGGTTTTTTGACATCTAAAATGGTTGGTTTAAAACACCAAAACTGTCAAAATCATGTTTGGAAAATGGGAACTGCAGTGTAAAATAATTTTATTGCATATTTTAAAGTTGCAATGTACTTATATGATATTATTTTAGAAGAAGAAAGAAATTTTTATCTTAGAAAAGGTGTCAATGTGTTATCTTACGGGGAGAGTAGATGTCAAATTTCTTTTTTGTAAATTGTCATAGAGTTGTGAAAAAATTGTATACATAAGTGTTAAATTATAATAAATATTGAACATATCTTTAAAACTATTTTTAAAAAAATGTTTCCTGCTAATTTTTTTTTCTTTCCATTTCAATGCATATAAATGCAAATTTTCACACCTTTTAAGACAGTAATTTACAAAAAAGATATATAAAATCCATTATCCTCTTAATTAAAAAAATTAATTAATTTAATTTAAAATTGCATTATGAAATTTATATTAAAAATTTAGTCCAACTAATCAAGCAATATCTAAAAAATTTTAAACTGACATGTTAAAAATTTCTTTAGTGTATATATTTAATACAGCTTTCTATTCCAAAATAAGATTTTTGATAACTTAAAATGCAATAAGTATATAGTCCATCTTCGAATATACAAATTTCTGTATTTGAATTTTTGTATTTAATAAACACTAATATTTTGTACTTCAACAGAAGTCATTGGCATTCATAGGAAACACAATGCTTTTCTAAAAAATATTTTTAACCATTGGAGACATATAAACTAAATATTTTATTTTATTTATTTTTAAAAACAACTGTGTATTTTTCTTTTCTAAACATTGGCTACTTTATTGATACCAAAAAGTATAAAGCTTGAGGTTTTTGACGTTACAGACAATTTAAACCATCAAAAATTGTCATGCATTTCTTATGTCTCCCATAGGGCATAAAAATGATTTTCTTTCGACATTTAGTGTTATATTTTTCTGTGGTAAGATATGTCTGCATTCATCATTGAAGATAATGTGCAATAATTTTAATTTGTACTGTGTGAATTTGTATAGGAAAATATAGAAGAAACATTAAAATTAAATATAAAGGATTAATTAAACATTTAAAAGACTTTTAAAATACCTTACACCAAAATCTCTTCAAGTGCAGCACTTTCATTATATATTTCGACTCACAATATTTGCGGTCATCATCAGATGTCAACATTGCTGCTTTGACCATCATCACTGGACTTTTCTTTAGTTTCTTCTGTTTTGACGTCCACGAATATTGCGAGTCGAAATATATAATGAAAGTGCTGCACTTGAAGAGATTTTGGTATAAGGTATTTTAAGTCTTTTAAATATAGAATAGAAGAAACTTTTGTGATAACCATAATATACTGTATAGAAACCAGTTATCTGAAATCCTATTTCCAGTCAAATAATTTCTAACTTAAAAAAAAATAAATGTATAAATAATATATTGATAATGCTATTATTTTTAATACACAATTATTTATATATAAGGGGAAAAAAAGTATTTAGCATTTTGTGATTCATTTAAAGAGTGAATTATTTATGTTCTTATGAAAAAATTTGCAATGCAAAAGGCACTCAATTGACATAGGTGCCAGTGGCGGATTTAAGGGGGGGGGGCTAGGGGGTTGAAGCCCCCCCCCAAAAACACTGACATTCACAATTGAATATTGCAACTGTAAATTTTTTATTGGTCTAGAATAACACTTTAAAAAATCTGAGCCCCCCCCCCCCCCCAAAAAAAAAGTCAAGTTCTGGATCTGCCACTGATAGGTGCTGTGAAGAGTAAACTTTTTGTGTGTGAGTTTTGAAGGAATTTGTCTCATGCCTCACAAAAAGACCCCTTGACCATTATGCTGAGGAGGGGGTGATAGTAGACTTTTCAGAACCCCATATCCAGTCAGCAAGTCGTAGGGTGTCAGAGACCTGTGTCTTCCCCCCCCCCCTCCTCCTCCTATGTTTCTATTAAATCGTATTTAAAAGAAAAATCATTTAACAATAATAAATAAATTACAATTTTATGTAGATATTTAATCCATATCATGTAAATCCATCAATTATCTAAAAATTTTACAATCCATTTGCATAAAAGTTTTAGTACACCACTTTTAACCCTTTCAGGAGCACTAAGTAAAAATGATTGAATTTCCTTTTAAATATATATATATCATAAAGTAAACATCCCCTACAAGTCATATTTGATGAAGAAAAAAATTCAGCATGTGGGGATTTTTTTGTGGGTGGTGGCTAGGCGTTCTAGCCACTGTGTCTATAAACCTAAAAGATGCTCCTAAAAATCAAACTAAAATTAATGATCTAAGATAATATGTAAATCTGTTGTATTTAAAAGGTGCATTACAGTATATTTACACTACCAAATACTTTTGAATAAAAAATTATTTTTCATAAAAATGTGTAAAAGAAACTTCAAAAAATTTTCCCGCAACTTGTCCATTTAAAAAAGTCACAGGCACATCCTGCTTAAAGTTACTGTAGTTCTGCCATCTCTATTTCAATTTTAGAAGTACACATTAACTTTTCATAAAAGTGGATAATAAAAGTAGCCACTGCACACTTAGAGAAAAATTTCTAAAGTAGGTGGATAGACCCTCTAGCCACCGCCCCTGAAAGGGTTAAAGGGGAAAAAAAAAAAATCACATTTTCTTTCTTTTTTTTTTTTTTCAATTTAAATTCAAAATACTTTAATTTAGTTAAAAAGGTCTCAAATTATTATACGAGCTTTTATCCCAAAAGCTAATCTAGAAAAATATTTTTTAATATTACCAGATGAATTTTAGCCTATCATATATGACTCTAAAAAATGCTCCGAAAAATATATGAGAAAAAAAAAGGTAATGCAGAAGCCACCAAATTTTATCTGCGAATTGTATGGTTAACATATTTTAAAGGAGACAGTTTTTTCCCTATAGTTTTCTTTCATGGGCCCATCAACGAAAAAATTACAGTGTGCTAATACTGATTAAGCAGTTCGTCACCAAATCTGTTAACCCGCTGTTCTAGTATAATATGTACAAATAAACATGCCAATAATGGCCCACCATTGCGGCCCATTCTGTCAGATAAGGAAAAGGGTAGTAGCGGTCAGTCAGTGAGTCATTAAATGATTTATGACAGCCGAAAAGAATATATAGACAAATGATTAAGAAAAGAAAAGAAAGAAGATTAAGAAAACATTAGATGCAGTTGTTATTTTGTGTATATATTTTTGAACAGTTACGAAAAACAAAAGAATTATTACTATTTCAATCGAGAAAAAAAAAATGTAAATGGGGCCGTGTCCATTGGCCCTTAATGACGGACCGCCACTGGCTAAAATACTGCTTGTGCATTTTAGCTACAGTGCTAAAGAAATTCTTTTGCCAGTTTAAACCCTGTCCTATCCCCCTGGTAAGCTCTTGTATTTATGTATCCATTTGTTGTTTATTTTTTTATTCTATTGTCAGGTACTTTGAAATGTTGTCTCTCTTTTTTAGATTAAACCTGTTAAGAAAACTAGAGAAATTAAAGAAGAATTTGAAGAGACACCACTTTTAATAGCTTTAACTGTTTATTTTTGTTATATTGTCTTAACTGTGTTTGGCCACATCAGAGACTTTGTTAGACGTTTAGGTTTTGGAAAGACTTATGAAGTGAAAGAAAAAAACAGACAAGTATGTTATATTATTTTTTATTCTATATTAAGTACAATAGTTTTATATAGTTTTTACATAATTTATTGGGTACTTTTTTATACATAGTGTGTTGGTACTTATGTATTAACCGCATACCACTGATTTGTCGATAGTGTAATTAATATGAAATTTATATTTAATAAGTATTTTATAATTTGTATTTCTATGTGTATGTGAAAATATTATAGAAGTGATCCTTTGAAATATATTGTATTATCTTAGGGTAAGTTCACTAGTGATTGACACTTTTAGAGCAATCTCTGATGTTTTTAATGTTCTCGTCATCAGAAAATATTTTTAGAAATTCTATGTTAATACATATGGCATGAAAGACATTCAGAACCACATACATGTTAAGATATATACATTTGATAACAATTATTTTTTTTTTATGAATTTTTATTTGACACCCACTCACAGTGGCGGATTTAAGAGGGGGGGGCTAGGGGGTTGAAGCCCCCCCCCCAAAAAAACACAGACATTCACAATTGAATATTGCAATTGTAAATTTTTTATTCGTCTAGAATAACAGTTTGAAAAATATTAGCCCCCCCCCTCCCCAAAAGTCAAGTTCTGGATCTGCCACTGCCCACTCAATGTTCCAGTAATTGATACTACCAGTTTTTCCTTTATTAGTAATTGACACCCTATGTTCCAGTGTTTGACACTGCTAGTTATTCATTTTACCGGTTATTAGCACTCTATGCTGACAGTGTTTGATATAAAATGTCAAAATTCTTATATGTAAAATATATGATTTTATTATTTTTCTTATTTATTAATTATTTCGGGATATATGTCAATTATTGGAGCATGCCAATCACTGGAGCACCTATCCTATATATTTATGCATATAAATATCCTGAAAATGGCATAGAATTAATATGTAAGTACTGGCGTTTCCTTATGGAAATACATTCCATTACATCATTTAGAAGAGAAAATTTTTCACAGAACTTTTTTTAAAACAGATTTTATTTTCTTAAAATCAAATTATTACACAATTGTCATAGAGCTTTCTCTTATAGATAAAAGAATGGTTTCCATTACATCATTTAGAAGGGGAAAATTTTCACAGAACTTTTTTGAAAACAGATTTTATTTTCTTAAAATCAAATTATCACACAATTTTATAGAGCTTTTTCTTATAGATAAAAGAATGGTTTCTTACAATTTTATACAATGATCGACAATCAATATTTGTTACAAATTAGAAATATTTTAAGTCTACTTCAGTTGTACAGCCTATAGGATCATAAATTATAAATTACCAACTCATGCAAATTGGCAATCTTGCCTCTCACTTTTTAGATTTTCTTATTGGTTTATTTATTTTAATCATAAACTTCAGTATTGCTATTGGTACTGTTGTTATGTCTATTAAAAAAAAAAAAAAAAAAAAAAAAAAAAAATTGGCTCTTCTGAACAAGAATTGTTAGGGAAAATTTACATTTGCCTGCCCCTTGGTGATTTTTTCAAAAATCACCTGGGTGGTGCTGTTCTACATAGTGTTCCGAATTATAGCCATCCATTGGCTTCGTACGAAAGTGAACTTTTCGACGATGTAACCAAACAAGAAAACACGTCTGAAAAAAGCAATTTGATCAGAAATAATACATAGAAAACAAGGAAATTCATAAATTACAATAAAAAAAAAATTAATTTTACTGAATAATAACAAAATTATAACCAATCACAAATAATAAAAAAAAAAATTTAGAACATACAATCACACAATATAAATTCTCAGAATTCTCAATTGCAGGAATAAGTAATATGCACGTCTGTACACTTCACATACATGAAAAAAAAAAAAAAGCATCACTGGATGCTTCTATCTCAAAATGCATGAATCCCAAAAATAAACAAAATTTTGTAATGCAGCACCAGCAGTCAGTAATACCCACATCTGTACCTTTCGCATACGTGAAAACCAAAAGAAACCTCATTGTATACCCCTATCTCAAAATGCATGAATCTCAAAAATAAACAAAATTTTGTTGTGCAGCAATCAGTAATACGCATGTCTGTATACTTCGCTTACATGAAAAAAAAAAAAAAAATCATTCAATACCCCTATCTCAAAATACATGAATCTGAAAAATGCATGAAATTACATATTGCAGCAATTACTGATGCATGTATGAAAGCTTCATGCTCATAAAAATAATTCTCCCCCCCCCCCCCTCCTCTCTTTACAAATCCTAATCAAAAAACACAAATTATAAAAATGCCAAAAACACAAGTCAGTATTTTTTTTTTTTTTTTTTTAATAAATGCTAAGTAGATAAAACAATTTAATCCTCCTTATTTATAATTTAAAGAAACATGCAATATTTTAAACTTTTCATAATTATCCAATTTCAAGAAATTACTGTTTCAAGTGAACTTAAGACTCGTAGTACAGTCGAACCTCGTTAACGTGAATTACTTTTAACATGAACATGTTTCCATAGTCCTCATCAAAAAGATTAGTTTCTGAGTTACTGATAGCATGAATTACTGATAACATGAACAGCTTTTTTATTCCCCTTGAGATTCACGTTAACGAGATTCAACCGTATTTACTTAGAGATAAATATTTATTTCCTAAATTATGATTAAATATACTACTAAATAAATTTATGTAAAAAAAACTTATCTCTAATCCTCTTCATATTTACAATACACAGCAAGGCTTATGAAACTGCTTCCATAACAAGTTAACATTGCGTAATATTCTCTGGCTTTACTACATTTCACTCCATTTTCGTTATTTACTTTTAAAATGACACAGTTCAACAAAAATAACATATCAGGTTACTGTAAAAGACTACCTTTGATATCACTCTCCATTACCACGTGGCGTCATTCTGAAACGTTCAAAAAACATATATTTGATTCAGTAGCGAAACTCAGTACCATACTCCAATGATGTAACACATAACACAAAGAAGCAGAAATAAACAGAAAGCCCATAATCTCTGAGCAATCTGGCATGCTCATAAAATGTGCCAAACACAAGAAGCAGACGAAACTACATTTTAGCTGAATTGTCTAAAGTATTGTAATTAGACATTTAAGTAGTTGTGAAATTTGCAATACATATAAGAAGTAATTGTATCTTAACTATGGCAAACCAGGTTTTGTATTAGTTTTATTATTTTTTTATATGAAAAACTGATTTAAACTATCAAAAACTGGTTTATATTGCCAAAAATTAGGTTCTAAAGAAGGAAAACAATATGTAAAATCATTTTCTTGTATATTTTAAGTTGTATTAAGTATGTAATTAACATAATTATATTTGTTAGAAAATGTATCAATATATCATTCATTTTACTTAAAAGTGATTAGTTTTATATCAATTTACAGAATGCAATTTCAAAAATTTAGTTGAATAAATCTGTTTCTTAAAATTTTGAAACTAATATATGATTAAAAACTTCCATGGTCGCCAAGCATGCCAAGGTCGGTCTTTAAAATCTGGCCAAGCATCATTTGGACATTAAGAATGATTATACACATTAAAAACAAACTAATTTACCTTACATAAGTCCTAGTTATTTTCACAATGCATTTCAGGCGCTAGCGCACCCGTCATCAGGTGAAATGTGACACTTCTCTTTGCTGTTGTCATCGGGAAACATCGGCTTCGTTTCTTCACTTCTCTTCGTATTGGTGGATCTTTTGATCAATTGGCTCCATTCCTTTGGGATTCTTGCGTGTTCGCGATCGTTGACTGCCTTGGGGTTTTCACCAATACAAACCCCACGGCAGTCAACTATCGCGAACACGCAAGAATCCCAAAGGAATGGAGCCAATTGATCAAAAGATCCACCAATACGAAGAGAAGTGAAGAAACAAAGCCGATGTTTCCCGATGACAACAGTAAAGAGAAGTGTCACATTTCACCTGATGACGGGTGCGCTAGCGCCTGAAATGCATTGTGAAAATAACTAGGACTTATGTAAGGTAAATTAGTTTGTTTTTAATGTGAATTATCGTCCTATAACAAAAGTAATTAGAATGATTATATTTGATAATTTCTCTTGGTATTTGTGGAGACACAAATGCTATATATGTGATCCTGATTCTCCTGAATCTTATTTAACAGTTGATCTGTTATCAGCATAACTCAAAAAAGATATTAGCAAGAAGTCCAAATTTGGTATTCTAAAATCTTATATAATGATACTACAGTATGAAGCCGAAAATCTGGAATCGTCGGGACCGAGGCGATTCCGAATTTTCAGATTTTCCAGATTTTTGGTCATGCCTAAAAATATATATTTTGATTTAAATACTTGGATAATATGCAAATTCAAGTAAAAAATAATATATTACGATTTTAAAATATATTCTGCAATATTTTTTTTATCAACTTTAACAATAAATAAAATTAAACTTGAAAAACAAAATAGATTTATTGAAATATTTGCAGACAAAAATTAGTACAAGTTACAGTAAAAGAAAATAAATAAGAAAAACATGCCATTTAAAAAACGTTTCCGTGATTTTTTTTTTTTTTTTTTAGTACTGTAGGTTTTTTAATTAAGTTTGAGCATAATTGAAATAGAATATACAGAATTTAGTTCTCAATTAGATAAATGTTTAAGAATTGTTACACTATTATTATAATCTTCTCCCTCCTCTTTCAGACATTGCAAATGCCAGTTTTGAAGATTACTAAGAAATAAAATACTTTTTCGATTCTTTATTTAGATATACTTAAAAAAAAAAAAAAAAAAAATCGCTATTGATAATGATGATTAACGGCGCCGAAATTGTCTGGATTTTTGGCGATTCAGGATTTTTGGCTTCGTACTGTACGAATTAAACTTTATTACGATTCAAACTAATGGTTCATGTCCAGGAACATACAAAAGAATTTAAATACATTAAGTCTACGGACAAAATTTCTCATTGATCCTTTTTAACATGTTTAGACCATGGGTAGAAATTAGAATCAGCAAGTTGAGTGCCAAATGGCAACTAACATTGTTTTCTTAGTTGCCATTATGTTTGTACTAAGGTGTTATTTTAAAATTGTTATTTACACAATAGAAACATATGCATAAACATTGTACATAAACTATAATTACTTTATCTAGTTAGTTTTTTTATTTTAAAAATGTGTTATAATTGCACAGTGAAGGGGAAAAAAGAATGTTAGGCGTCAAAGTGATGACGGTATAAAACTGTGGTCGTCAAAATGAAATATTAAGTTGCAAAATACAGTGCCAGCAAAAAAAATCTTTACACTTGAACGGCAAATAAAAACTTTGCATATCAATTGCTGTTCCTGCCATAAAAATGTGCTAATTCAGTGATGTCACATGGTGTTAGTCGATCACATACAACATTTCCCTATCTTATTAAGACTCAATTCGCCTCATGGACTTTTAGAGTAAGGCTGTATGCTCTTTCATCCCGCCAGTCAGTATTTCGTGTATTTGTCCAAAGTTTGAGAACCTACATCGGTATTCCCACTCCACACAATGGGTTAAAAAAAGCCTAAAATGGAAGAGAAATCTCATGTCTTGACTCTGCTAGAGAAGGGAATCTGTGATTGATGTAGTTAGAGATCTAGCAGATCATTCTAGATGTAGCCAGACGTGGAAAATCTTTACAAGGTCATTAAATTGTAAACATTTAAGACAAAATCTTAACATTCTAGTCGTTTATTGTAAATATCATATTGCAGTCAGTATTTTGTCATCTCATCTTTACATTTTACTACCAACTGCAGCCATTTAGGCACAGATCTCTGGCTACATTTACCACATGGCTACAACTGGCTACATCTAGAATGATCTGCCAGATCTCTGGCTACAGCAGTCACAGAGATTCCCTACTCTAGCACAGTCAAGGCATGATATTTCTCTTCCATTTTAAGCTTAGTTCAACCCATTGTGTGGAGTGGGAATACCGATGTAGGTTCTCAAACTTTTAACAAATGAGCGAAATACTGACTGGCGGGAGAAGAGCATACAGCCTTACTCTAAAAGTCCACAAGGCAAACTGGGTGTTTATAGGATAGGGAAAGGTCGTATGTGATTGACTAACACAACGTGTCATCACTGGGGTTCGACTCATTTTTATGACAGGAACAGCAGTTGACATGCAAAGTTTTTTTTGCTCCTCAAGTATAAAGATTTTTTTTTTGCCGGCACTGTACAATTAACGGCTGCTAGTTTCAAGCCCTTGTTTAGACTGCATAAATGATAATTAAGATAACATATTTTTTGTAAGCAAAAAGCATGCTGTGCATTTAGAATGGGATGTAAAAAGCATTTACAGAGTTATTCAAAAGATCTCAGATACATTAAGGTCATAGTTAGCAATTTTTAAAAATTTATTTAAAGTTGTGTTATACATTTTTAATACTATGCCTGATTGATGTACATTATGTGATGCAATTACAGTTTATAGGAAATGTACAAAGCTACTCAAAATTAGTCACGTAAGTTAGTGATTTGAGCAAAAATTCTCTGAAAAATTTGAAATACTTTTTTAAATTTAATAATTATCTTAAGAGTTTTATGAATACAGCTACAATATTCAAACAGAAAATTGATACATTAATATATGTGACAAAACTGTTTCTAAAAACAATTTCTAACTGTTTTTAATGTACTTTTAAAAAGTGTTCAAATAAACTGCCTCTTATCATACACTCTAAACTGTAATAATGTTTTAGCAGAAATGCATGATAAGACAAAGTAATGGGAGTTAGAGGTCTGCACAGGTTCAGGCCTGACCCTAGTAGCAGATTTTTTTTCTGTGAATCTGCGACAGTTATTGAGGCATTGGAAAATAATCTGCAGCATAATTTCTCAATCACTAAAGGTAGAAAAGTTGTAGGATTCAGCAAGCGTGTTTTATCACAAGTTTGTAATTATCTTATGTTAGTTAATCAGTTACACATGAAAAAAGCATTGTAGTTCAAAAATTTAAATTATATAAAGTAAGATAAAGAGTTGACAATATTCCTTATTCTTGATATCACACAAGAAGAAATATTTTTGTTCATGATTTTGTTCATACTGGCTCTGTAAAATATTTGTAGCAAAAGACTCCAAACATTGAAAAACAAAGTTAGACTTTTTGAAAAACTAAGTTCAAAATGTTGTGTATAACAGGGACCGACTTACAAAAGGTGGGGCTCAGGGCAAAATACTTATTTGGGGGCCCTTACTATAACAAAGAACTCAAAGTGAATTTTGTATACATGTAAAATGCTTTTAATTTCGAAAGGCAGCTGTATTGGGGGCCCAGTTACTTGCCCCATTTGCCCTTTGGGAAATCAGGTCCTGGTGTATAAATGTAAGATGGGAAATTACAAGAATCTATATAAAATTTCTCTAACATGGACTAATTACAGTTAAATTTTGTTGAAACAATGTGATAGTGACGTAAGGTGTTATCTGATTGGTCAACCCAGACACAAAGCATAAATTTGGCTGCTAAAGACAAAGCAATTATAAGTGCTTTAGTTAGAGATTGTGGCTACGGAAATTTAATCTAATATACTTAAAATGCACATTAAAGAAATTTAAAAAATATATTAACTTTTTGTGTTGTTAAAACATATGCTCAAAATCTCATATCTAGTAGTATAATCAGTCAGCACAGATATTGTAAGTAAAAATAGTGTTTATGAATTATACATTAAACATTAGGAATTTTTGAAATTCTTACTGTCAAACACAAAAACAATGAACTAGTTTTTTCATTTTTAGTTGAAAGATACCATTCCATTGCAGTTTTTAGGAATGGGCTTCTAAGTTTGCAGTCTGATGTAGAAGTAAGTAGGGATGTTAAAACTCGAATAAACGACTATGTCAGAAACGCCAAAGAAAAATGTTGGATCGGAGATATAAATATATATCTCTGTTCTCCCCAATATTTTTCTTTGGCGTTTCTGACGTAGTCGTTTATTCGAGTTTTAATATTCCAACGCCAAGTCTCCTGTTATTATAAGTAGGGATGTATTTGTCGAAAAAATGGGGTAACAGGCTGTTACAATTTTGTATTTTAGTTTATGAGTATTTATAGCATCTTTGTGAAAGTTTGTTTTTGTCCTTGGGCAAAATTAACACATTCGCATCGGGAAATGAAAATTCTCGTTTGATACAACATAAAAATTAGCCCTGCTCTTAGTCGTTCCTCTAAAACAATATTTTAAATTAAAAATGGTCTTTGCATATTCGTGTTACACCCTTTAAATGCTGCTATTGCAAATAGTTGCTAGTGAAATTTCACATAAATTGCTGAATATAAAATTTAATAAAGAGTTGACAATATTCCTTATTCTTGATATCACACAAGAAGAAATATTTTTGTTCATGATTTTGTTCATACTGGCTCTGTAAAATATTTGTAGCAAAAGACTCCAAACATTGAAAAACAAAGTTAGACTTTTTGAAAAACTAAGTTCAAAATGTTGTGTATAACAGGGACCGACTTACAAAAGGTGGGGCTCAGGGCAAAATACTTATTTGGGGGCCCTTACTATAACAAAGAACTCAAAGTGAATTTTGTATACATGTAAAATGCTTTTAATTTCGAAAGGCAGCTGTATTGGGGGCCCAGTTACTTGCCCCATTTGCCCTTTGGGAAATCAGGTCCTGGTGTATAAATGTAAGATGGGAAATTACAAGAATCTATATAAAATTTCTCTAACATGGACTAATTACGGTTAAATTTTGTTGAAACAATGTGATAGTGACGTAAGGTGTTATCTGATTGGTCAACCCAGACACAAAGCATAAATTTGGCTGCTAAAGACAAAGCAATTATAAGTGCTTTAGTTAGAGATTGTGGCTACGGAAATTTAATCTAATATACTTAAAATGCACATTTTCTTAAAGAAATTTAAAAAATATATTAACTTTTTGTGTTGTTAAAACATATGCTCAAAATCTCGTATCTAGTAGTATAATCAGTCAGCACAGATATTGTAAGTAAAAATAGTGTTTATGAATTATACATTAAACATTAGGAATTTTTGAAATTCTTACTGTCAAACACAAAAACAATGAACTAGTTTTTTCATTTTTAGTTGAAAGATACCATTCCATTGCAGTTTTTAGGAATGGGCTTCTAAGTTTGCAGTCTGATGTAGAAGTAAGTAGGGATGTTAAAACTCGAATAAACGACTACGTCAGAAACGCCAAAGAAAAATGTTGGATCGGAGATATAAACATATATCTCTGTTCTCCCCAATATTTTTCTTTGGCGTTTCTGACGTAGTCGTTTATTCGAGTTTTAATATTCCAACGCCAAGTCTCCTGTTATAAGTAGGGATGTATTTGTCGAAAAAATGGGGTAACAGGCTGTTACAATTTTGTATTTTAGTTTATGAGTATTTATAGCATCTTTGTGAAAGTTTGTTTTTGTCCTTGGGCAAAATTAACACATTCGCATCGGGAAATGAAAATTCTCGTTTGATACAACATAAAAATTAGCCCTGCTCTTAGTCGTTCCTCTAAAACAATATTTTTAATTAAAAATGGTCTTTGCATATTCGTGTTACACCCTTTAAATGCTGCTATTGCAAATAGTTGCTAGTGAAATTTCACATAAATTGCTGAATATAAAATTTAATTGATTTAATCACAAATACGTAAAATTATTTTTCTAAGTATATACTGATTTAGAGGAATGTCAAAAAGTGTAGTTTACTGTTCAAAATAGGAAAATACCAAAATACCCCGATAGCAATATGTTAAGATATTTTTCAGATATTTGGGAGGGTGGGGTCACTTATTTTTTTATCATGGTACGTACAACATACAGTAGGGTCCGTGCACGTTTCCATTTTTGCTTCTGATGTCGCTGAGATCTAAGCTCCGTTCTTTGATAATGCAATTTTTGTCTGTTATAAAAATTCAGATTTTATAAAAAAAAAATATATATATATATATATTGGAATACAATATCCTGTAATAATATTACTCAGAAAGGTAACACTTGAAATATTTACTAACTGAACAAATAACTGAATAAACAATTCTAAGTAATATATTATACATTAGATTTAATGTTTTAGGATATTAAGAGGTTCTGCCACCTGCTTGGTGTATTGACTAACCCCCATGAAGACTACACGTGCAACTTGTTTCTGTTAACTGAACCTAGAAGGAGCATCACCCCCATACTCCAGATAATTAAATAAAAATAGCCATGTAAAATTTACACTGAAATTCTGTTATAATTCATACATATAACAACTGTAGCTTTTATTTGGCTATAATTATTATGATTTCTTAATTACTTAAGTGTTACTGTATATACATATAAAACATCGCAAATAAGTATTAAACATGATAAAATTTTATTTTCAATGAAAATATTGGGGGGGGGGCATTCATTTCTGGTGAATTTTATGTTCACCAGCTTATCATATTGTACACGGCAGTTTTGGATCGTAGATGAACCTACAATTTTATGTTTGCAAGTTCAATTCCAACCCAAACTGACCAAACTACTGTAACTTAGCATGTTATATGCCGAGATACATTCCTTGATGATGCTATTCAACTTAAATTCAGTTTCATTCAGTTCTCATTCGTTTATTTATTTCAAAAGAAACATTTAAAACAAATTCTGTACTATATGTATGTCTGCGTACCAGCGACGGCTTGTTGACCGAAAGTAGGTGAAGAGGCATTTCACCTAATATTTTACACTGTATTCATTTATCATCATTTATTATTTTACATTTAAATAAAAGGACTATTATTAGTTAATTTTTAGTTGAAGTTATGTTTAATAAAAATTACGCATTAAAACTACTTAAATGTTATTTCTCAACTCTTGACCTATTTTTGATTCACGAGCCGCTGCTGCTGCGTATATGGCCATAAACCTATTACTAACTATAGGACACAAGTATTCTTCAGCCCCCCCCAGACAGAAATTCTAGGTACGCCACTGAATCAGAGGAATTTAAAACAAGTTAAGCTTTGTGTTTAATGGTGGTTATTCAGCAGGACAGTAGTGGTGCCATCTATTAGATTTTTTTATTCATTATAAATAGAATTAATGTTATTTCTTTTTGTTTATTTTGTAGATACATTTATTAACCATGGAATTTCTGTTATGTATAGTGATATGGTAATTTAATTCCATCAAATTTTAGGAAATAATCAATGTTTAATGTAACAATATTTTAATTCTAAGAATTTTTAACTTAACAGCTGAAAAAAATTATTTTCTAAAATTAAAATGCAATTAATTAAAACTTTATAAAATATACAACCTTTTATTACTCCATGTTTAATTGCTGAACTAGTTTCTTCTGGGGCGCCCCAGCTTGATCACCAGCATCACAGTGTGCAAAGTCGCTCGAAACTGATGTTTCTTGTTTCTTCCCTCGTATATATACTCTTCGCCATTGGCGGTTGAGGACTGCCCCATCGTTGCCATTGCAGCAATGATGGGGCAGTCCTCAACCGCCAATGGCGAAGAGTATATATAGGAGGGAAGAAACAAGAAACATCAGTTTCGAGCGACTTCGCACACTGTGATGCTGGTGATCAAGCTGGGGCGCCCCAGAAGAAACTAGTTCAGCAATTAAACATGGAGTAATAAAAGGTTGTATATTTTATAAAGTTTTAATTAAATTAACTTCATGGTTATAAATTATTTCAAGTAAAATGCAATTGTCAAAGATTTAATTATTTTTTCTTATTTAAAAAAAAAAAAAAAAAAAAAAAAAAAAGTAAGGAAAGAAAAGCTGAAAATTTCCAGTGATTTTTTTTTTTTTTTTTTTTTTTGTTGAGATGTTTCTGAAAATCATATTTAGGTATGTAGGTACCCCAGTGGCAGAAAGTTTTGTAGCTGTCTGCGACAGGCTTTTAAAATTTCACAATCTGTCTGAAAAATTTGCATGTAATCAGCAGTGAAAATGGCATACACTCAAAAAGCCTGAAAGCTGATAGCGGCAACCTTGAAGGGGGGGGGGGGAGAACTTAACAACAGCGGTGATTTTGTGCAACAATACACAAATACAGTTTTACTACATAACAATATGGTATAAACAATTATACAAAAATAAGTTGAACTCATTCAATTAAATATTTTATAGCAATGTTTTAAACAACACAATATAAATAATTATAAATAATAAATGTATTACTAATACAATAATTTAGTAATGAGGTAACCATTATAATTAATATTACTGTAAACACATATTAATACTTCACATTTTCTAAAACCAAAAAGTCACTGGATGAATGAAACTCAGTATACAACAATTTTTAGAAACACAGTAAAATTTGGTAATGTAGCAATCATTACACCACACAAAACAAAACATCAATAAACTTACTGTTTTCATGAAACTCTTTGCAAAGAAATTACAGAAAAACAAGAAAGATTGACACATAGCTATCACTCAATCTACAAGACTAAGAAAGGGATGGGGGGGGGGAGGGGCATTTTCCATAATTAAAATTATTTATGTCTAAGACGTCATACATCGGTAGCGCATTGTTGTGGGTGAAAAATGTCTGTAAATTGCAGACAATTTTTTTTATGACTGCAGATAAAGTCTATCCGAAAGTTGTTAGTAATTGATGACAAAATGTTATTTTTTTTAATTATCTCACCACATTTTAATTTTTATTCTGGCTATTTCTTAATCTTAAATAATGGTTAAATATAATGATAAATTAAAAGAAATCTCTTTATTTTAAACAATACTCATTTGATAAAACTTTAGTTTTAGTTTGATCTTATTATGTCTAAATTAAATAGTAACTTTCAAGTTTAAAAGTCTATCTGAAATAATTTATTAATAGATAAAACATGTTTAAAATAAGTTTATATAATCTTTAGTATATTTACTTACTGATAGCTTCCTAAGAGTTGTTTATTTTTCTTTTGTTTACTTTTTTCAAACGTCACTCCCGGCAGACTTTTTCACTAATGATGTTTTTCTTTTCCTGACAACACCTGTTTTGATGACGTTTTTCATCTCACTTCCGGTTAATTTGAATTATCCAATTGTAGGTCAACATCTGTCAGTTATCTGACCTATCTAACAGCATATGCTTTGTATAAATAGTTTGAGTTTTGAGGAGAACATTGCTTACTTTTGTTTTTGTGTTCTTCCTTCCATCAGCACCTGCTGTTTGTCTAAGCAGGTTGTGTAGGGAAATGGCTGTTAACTATTTGTTTTTAAAGTAACTGGTTTCATCCCCCAGGTCATGGCTTAGGTGTTATATTCATTTAATAGAGGTAACATACTTATGTTGTTTAGAATTTTTGAAATGAATTAAATTAGAAATGATTGAATAGTTTTCTTTTTAAGGGTCTTTTCTGAACTATATTGGATGAATTGGAAATGTTTTTTGTTAGAATAATATTCTGTTGTTGTTGTTTCTAGTTTGAAAATAAAGCTGGATTTTATTGTACTTATGAGTTCTTATTAAATCATTTAAAACACTTGAATTGGGTATATTTTTTAGCCAAATACTTTCAGCTTGTTTAAATGCTTCCATTTACCCTGCTAATAACTTTTTAATGTCATTTACTTATCAAGGTTATGGGCTTATTTTGTTTGGCTGAATGCTTAATGCCCAATTAAAAGTGACTTTACTTAAAGTATGTTTCCCCTCAATAGCATGTTGTTATAAGTGCTTGTGTTTGGGGGGGGATATGGTTTAAATGTGGAATTGGTTTAATTGTTTTGCTTTCTTTTACTTTTGTTTAGTTGTTTTAATGGTTTATTGGTTGAACATAAAAATTTGTTTTTTGAGTAAAAATGGCTAGTTCTTTGACAAATATCCCTAAATTGAACTCTAGAAATTTCTGTAGTTGGCAGTCAGACATTAAATATGTACTTACGGAACGTGGTTTATGGGAAATTGTGTCAGGAGGGGAGGTTTCACCCAAACCTGACCCTGCAGATAAGACTGAAGAAGCTGCAAAGGAGATTTTGGAGTTTAAAAAACGTAGTAATGTGGCTCTGTCGGTTATTTATCTGAACATTGAGTCAGATTACAGAAAAATTATTGAAGGTTTTTCAGATCCTGTCAAAGCATGGAATGCCATTTCAAAACATTTTTATCCAGATTCAAAATCATTTCACATGGAACTTTTTTCTAAATTATGTAATTGTAAAATTTATCCAAATGAGCCAGTTGACTTGTTTGCTGCTAGATTGAGACAGATTTTTGAACAATTGAAAGGTTTAAATAAAGAGTTTCAGGAAATATATGTCAGTTTTCAATTGTTGAGGTATTTGCCATCTCGTTTTGATAGCATTGTGCAATGTATTTTGAGATGGGAGAGTAGTAAATTTGTTTTTGATGATATAGTGAATGAGTTGGTGGCTGAGGATACTAGGATTAAGTTACGAGAGATGGATTTGAATGGGGAGAAAATGAGAGATGTTAATTTTATTGAAGGTAATGGTCTTGAAAAACACCGCTATGGCCTGGGGGGAGATGAAACAAATAACTTTTTTAATAAGTCATCCATAAAGAATGTAGCAAGAAACAGGTCTAGTAAAAGATCACCGAGCCGCAATGGTGCAGCCTCATCTAGAAGATGGTATAACCGTTCATCCTCACCTGCCAGAAACGTGGATTCTACAGATTTTAAGACTGGATCTCGGAGGCCTAGATTTCGCAGAGGAGACAGACAGCATCAAAGAAGATTTCAAAGTCCAAAGTGTGAGTTACCTGACTTTATAAACTTTGATTCAAATCAGTATCAATATAATGTTAAAAATATAAGTGCATTTTTGTTAACTGAAGCTAATTTTAGTAATTCTATTGAAGATGGGGGGGGCTGCTTGGACTTTCGATTCAGCAGCCTCACATCATTTTTGTCGTGATAAGAATTTATTTTCAAAGTTTTATCCTGTATCTAATGAAAAAATGTCAGTTGCTGTTCAGGGATCTGAGTTCCCAATCTTAGGGAAAGGAAATGTTAAATTAAAATTTGGTAATAAAATAATAGAACTTTAAAATGTTATGTATTCTGATAAATTAAGGAGAAATTTAATATCTGCCCCTAGATTAGATAAATATGGTTTTTATTTTATTGGTGGTAACGGGTTGGTTAAAGTCAAATATCAGGACGAAACTTATTTTAAAGCTTCTCTTATTAATGGTGTATATCAAACTTTTCCAAAAATTGTAGGAAATAAACACGTTACTTTTAGTGAAACAAATACTACATCAGTTGAAAACCAAAATAAAATGCAAATTTGGCATAAACGTTTCTCTCATGTAAGTCCATATTTGATTGTGAATACTTTAAAAAGAAATGGTGTGAGAGGTCTTCCTGATGTTAAAGATACTAATTTTAATTGTGAAACTTGTAAGCTAAATAAATTTAGGAGACGGTCTTTTAAATCTGGTCATGAAGTTAGATCCAAAGAGCCTTTAGAACTTTTAGTGGCGGATGTTTGGGGACCATCTCCTATTGAAGGTCGAAATAGTGAGCGATACTACTTAGCCATTATTGATGAGTTTTCCAGAAAAGCCTCCTTATATCCCATGAAGGTTAAATCTGATGTACCCGATATAATCATTCGCCACATAACAAGGGCTGAACGATCAACCGGTAAGAAGGTCAAAAGCTTTAGGTCTGATAATGGGAAAGAATTTTTTAATAAATATTTAACTGATTTTTTTGATTCTCAGGGTATTAAGCATGAATTTACAAATGCATATACCCCAGAGCAGAACGGAATAGTTGAAAGATTTAACCAGACAGTATTAAACGGGGCTAGAGCAACATTGGCAGAAAGTGGTTTGGACCAGTCTTTTTGGCCAGAAGCCATGCGCCATTTTGTTTATTCTTGGAACCGTGTCTGTCATGGTAATCAATCTTTAACTCCTTTAGAAAAATATTGCGGTTTTAAACCCTCAGTGAAACATTTAAGACCTTTTGGAACAATAACCTATGTCGGTGTTCCTCGACAATTACGTCGTAAATTAGACCCTAAAGCTGTTAAAGGTCAACTTGTGGGATATTCTATAAAGACTAGAGGTTATAGAGTCTATATCCCTGATGAAAACCGAATCATTGAGTCATTAAATGTGTCATTTGACGAGGATTATGTTTCTTCAAATAACAGCGGAAGCGTGATGGCGCCCGTTGATGATCCTTTTTCGTGTCCTGCTTTGCCGATATATAGCGGTGGAGATTCTGTTGATGAGTTGCAGCCTGGCCCATCCGGAACCTCCCGCGAAGATCTGCCTAGTGAGGATACGACTTTAAAAGAAGTCACATGGGTGAGATGTCCTGTTAAGAGAAGAGATGGTTCTCGAGTAGACATTTATTATAAAGAAAAGGGTAATAAACGAAAGTTAAAATCATTAAAAGATATTGAAGCGTATTGTAGCAAAAATAGTTTAAAATTTGATCCAACCATTTATGATTTTTCTGCAAAAAATAATTTTTCAGGTGAAATATCAGTATCTAATATAAATTCCAATAATAACTCTGATGGTTCTGATTCGGTTTCTGAAAATAGTGAGGATGATGGTGATGAAATAAACTCCGTAAATTTAACTCAAGCATGACTAGATGGCCCTATCATACCAAATACATATAAACAGATGCTTAGGTCCCAAGACAAAAATGAATGGTGGAAAGCTATGGAAAATGAGATTGGGGTTATGAATAAAAGGGGTGTTTGGCATTTAGAACCGCTTCCTAAAGATGTGACTCCAGTGGGATGCAGATGGGTTTATACATTAAAAAAGGATGACCAAGGCAGAGTAGCTAAGTATAAGGCACGTCTAGTTGCCCAGGGTTATAAACAAATTCAAGGTGACAGCTATGATGAGACCTTTAGCCCCGTCGTGAATTTTAGTATAATCCGTCTATTTTTTTCACTGTTGGTTTCGCAAAGAGGTTGGTCACACACTCAGTGCGATGTCACAAGTGCTTACTTGTATGCCCCATTAAAAGAAGCCATTTATATGGCTCAACCACCAGGTTTTGTTAAATCGGGATTTGAGGATCTGTATTGTAAATTGGATAGAGCTATATATGGATTACATCAAAGCGGTAGAGAGTGGTATTTTGAATTAAATAAGACTTTGATGAATTTGGGTTTTCTAAAATTTGAAAGTTGTAATTGTGTTTATTTTCTTGATTCAGAAGTTTTGTTACTTTTATATGTCGATGATATGGTGGTTTTCGGTAAGAATCAGAAAGTAATTGAGGGTGCCATAGAACTTTTAAAAACCAGATTTGAACTTAAAGTTTTAGGACAAACTAAAAGACTTTTAGGTGTAGAATTTTCTATTGAGGATAATGATCTTTGTATACACCAAACTTCATATATTGAAGAAGTGTATTATAAATTTAAAGATTTCAATATACCTATTTCCTCGCTTCCTATTAGTAAGGGAGTTGTTTTTTCTAGAGCTGATTGTCCAAGTACTGATAGAGAGAGAAGTGAAATGGCTAAATTACCATATCGAAATGTTCTTGGATGTTTATCCTTTTTAACAAGTAGAACACGTCCGGATATTTCGTATGCCGTTAATATTTTTTCTCAATATCAGTCTAATCCTGGTTTATCTCATTGGCATGGGTTACTTCGTTTGCTTGGTTATGTCTATTTTTCAAAATCTTTTAAATTGCATTTACGTTGTAATAATCCGTGTTTAAAAGTATATTCAGATTCTGATTTTGCATCTAGTAAAGACGACCGTGCATCTATTGGTGGTCAGTTGGTATTGCTAGACGAGTCCCCCATAAGTTGGCGCACATTCAAAGAAAAATGCGTCAGTTTGTCAACTATGGAGGCTGAATTCGTTGCGATGACCGAGGCTGCCAAAGAGTTAATTTGGGTCGATAGAGTTCTTACAGAATCTATGAACAATGGTTTTATTATTGACAATTTACCAAAAGCAATTATGTTTGTGGACAACCAGGCAGCGATAGATTTTGTAAAATCACCAATAGAGAATCACCGAACCAAACATATCGATGTAAAGCTATTTTTTATTAGAGATTTAATTTATCAAGAGAAATTTTTATTAAGGTTTATAAGAAGTAAATTAAATTTATCTGATATTTTTACCAAGCCCGTTACCAAAGTTGAACTTAAGAATTTTCTTGATTATATATCTACTCGTAAATAGAATTGAGTTTTTTTACTGTGTAATGCTGACACTCTTGCTCCTATTTATCTGTATGGTGTGCCGTTTTTTTTGCATTGCTATCTGAATTGCTTATTAAGGGTTGCAACCTGTATATAGTAAATATTTTTTTTAGTAAATATATATTAAAACTTGTCTAGTATTGTATATAGTTAATATTGCTTTGTTTCATATATATATTCATTACTCATTTCATTGTATATAGCTTACATTATCATTGTGCATATATTAACTTCTTTTTTTTTCTTGTAGATGCATAGCATGAATGTGAATTGCATGGGCCCATGCGGAAAGTGGATGGATGTCTGGGAAATTTTTTTTTTTGTTTTTTTTGCATTGTTCAGTAATCGTTCGTTTCATTATTCATATATCATGGTAATATATATATATATTTTTTTTTTATTTTGT
Source organism: Salticus scenicus (assembly GCA_963930645.1). Lineage (NCBI taxonomy): Eukaryota > Metazoa > Arthropoda > Arachnida > Araneae > Salticidae > Salticus > Salticus scenicus. The sequence goes on along the minus strand of OZ005653.1, from coordinate 328,578,695 downwards.
TTAAATAGAGTAATGTACTTTCAAGGGGCACACATATATATTTATAATGCTGAATTCAATTTGTTTTTTTTGTAGGGTCATATGGCTCGAGGTTAAGGTATTAAGGCTTTGTAGAGTCATGTGATCCGAGGTAAAAGTAATCTGTAGGGTTGCATGGCTTGAGGTTAAGGTATTATAGGTACTGTAGAGTCATGTGATCTGAGGTAAGGTAACTTGTAGGGTCATGTGGCTTGAGGTTAAGGTACTTAAGGTATTGTAGAGTCACGTGATCTGAGGTATGTCGTTAAATATATGACATGTATTGTGAAATGGACTTGATGGAGATTTTTGTTATGTTGGATAACTTTGGATTGGAACAGTTAACGTTAAATTTAATACATGTTAATTTTCTTTTATTGTTCTTGTTAAATTGTTCAAATGTTATTATATTGTAAAGGAAAGACCCTTGTTTTTTTTCATGTGTTGAGAGGGGGGGAAATTGATGACAAAATGTTATTTTTTTTAATTATCTCACCACATTTTAATTTTTATTCTGGCTATTTCTTAATCTTAAATAATGGTTAAATATAATGATAAATTAAAAGAAATCTCTTTATTTTAAACAATACTCATTTGATAAAACTTTAGTTTTAGTTTGATCTTATTATGTCTAAATTAAATAGTAACTTTCAAGTTTAAAAGTCTATCTGAAATAATTTATTAATAGATAAAACATGTTTAAAATAAGTTTATATAATCTTTAGTATATTTACTTACTGATAGCTTCCTAAGAGTTGTTTATTTTTCTTTTGTTTACTTTTTTCAAACGTCACTCCCGGCAGACTTTTTCACTAATGATGTTTTTCTTTTCCTGACAACACCTGTTTTGATGACGTTTTTCATCTCACTTCCGGTTAATTTGAATTATCCAATTGTAGGTCAACATCTGTCAGTTATCTGACCTATCTAACAGCATATGCTTTGTATAAATAGTTTGAGTTTTGAGGAGAACATTGCTTACTTTTGTTTTTGTGTTCTTCCTTCCATCAGCACCTGCTGTTTGTCTAAGCAGGTTGTGTAGGGAAATGGCTGTTAACTATTTGTTTTTAAAGTAACTGGTTTCATCCCCCAGGTCATGGCTTAGGTGTTATATTCATTTAATAGAGGTAACATACTTATGTTGTTTAGAATTTTTGAAATGAATTAAATTAGAAATGATTGAATAGTTTTCTTTTTAAGGGTCTTTTCTGAACTATATTGGATGAATTGGAAATGTTTTTTGTTAGAATAATATTCTGTTGTTGTTGTTTCTAGTTTGAAAATAAAGCTGGATTTTATTGTACTTATGAGTTCTTATTAAATCATTTAAAACACTTGAATTGGGTATATTTTTTAGCCAAATACTTTCAGCTTGTTTAAATGCTTCCATTTACCCTGCTAATAACTTTTTAATGTCATTTACTTATCAGTAATTTTGTTTTATTAGTGCGACAAAGATTGTCCGCAAGCCGTTTTTCTGTGTCCGTGACTATGTCGCCGTGTCACGGTGTTTCTGCCACTGGGGTAGGTACTATCACCTAAATGTTCTGTGTGGGAAAGGCTAGTATCTCCTATAATTAGTGTGCAGACCAGATCAGAGCCTATATTTTTATTACAGATTGGGCCAAAAATTATTGTAATTTTAAATAAATCTTAAGTTTCCCCCTCCTTTTTTTTCTTTCTTTCTTTTATATTATTGCTTTGGAATTATAAATGTGCTTTAAGGAAATAACAATCAGTGCAATTCTTAATAAAGCTTAATTTATCAGATGCAGCAGTTAGAATTACTTTTTTTATGCAGTTATTTCTACTTTCAGGGCTATGTCAAGTTATATCGTAGTTTTGAGAGTTTCTATACAAGGAACATCTATAAGAGAATTGTTCAAGGATGGAATATGTTTGTGTGCGGAGTTCCTGGTGTCTTATTTAACTTAAAAATAGATATCTCCCCAGAATTTTATCGTAATGAAAAGTATGTTTATTGATATTTTTTAATATAAATATCTGTACTGCTTTTCTTTTTTGTATGTAGTTTATTTTATAAATGTTATAGAAGTAATAAAGTAATGAGTGATTGTGCTTGGGATCTAGTTAAGATATGAAACTTGTTATTGAACCTTAGTTAAGATATTTGTTTGAAGTGGAAGACACATTTTTTTTTTTTTTTTTTTTTTTTTTTTTTTAGTGCCATTTTTACTTCTGTGCTTTTACAAGCACAAGTTTTACAAGTCCTGTGTCCATCAAGTTCAAAGATAACTTGATTATAACTTCACAAGTTATAAGTCACACCAAGCAATGCCTTATCTAGAATTTGTTAGTTTAATCTTATTAGAATGTCTTACCATAAGACTAATAATCTTATTACTATACTAGGTTTTTTCAGCAGGCAGTTGGTTTGTTGTGACCTATGGAGATTCTGACTGTAGCAAAGTCTCATAAGGTGGCTTCCTCAATTCAGTGTGTTACTTTAAAAAATCAACCCCTGATACCATTCTTGCTGATTTTTATGTAAATTGACTTCCTGAATCTGAATATGACTACCATTTTGCCCAGTCACCCACCGTTTTCTCGAGACACTACCCCCTCCAATTTTTATCACTGTTCTGTAATTTTATGGCAGTGAATTTGATTTGGAGAATGGAAAAGAATTAATTTAACATTTAAATTAAAAATTAAAAATATATAATGCTTAATAAATAACAATAATAGATTTAAAAAAATATATAAGAAATGTAATACATAATTTCAATGGCAAATCTCTCCCTCCTAAATTTTCCCCTTGCCGCAAATGTTGATGTTTTAGAATTTTCCAACTCTATAGCAACCTCAGAAGATATTTAACAGTTAAAAATAATCCTCCTCCCCCCCTCAAAAAAAAAAAAATAGCCATAAAATTATTGAAAAGTGTTAAAAATAGTGGGCCATCCGAAAAAATAAGGTGAGTGATAGGGCAAAATGGACATCATATTCCGATTCAGGAAATTATTTTACTGAAGAATTTGTCAAAATGGTGTTGGGGCACTTTTCATGCCGATTCTTTAAAAATAAATGTCAACAAATGCTTTTTTTTTTTTTTTATATATGTTCCAAATTTCAAATGTTTCTTCTGTACATATGCTTCTTTTCATTTGTACAGAGGCATCGCCTCTTAACCATGACATAAAATTTTACATACCTGAAATCAAATATGAAAATTTCATGAAATGCTTTTTCGTGTGTAAATGTATATTAATGTAAGATGTAAAAGTATATTTTAGCATGACATATAAAAAATTTTAGTAGTTTTTATCTCTGTAACATGTTTATGATTTTGGAACTTGAATGTATTACCAGTACTGTCCATTCTCCAATTCAACTCCAAAACAAAGGCAATTCTACTCTAGAAGGGGTGGACACTATCACTGAGAGGAGCATTTTCTGAAATTTTATCTCTTAACGATTTCCTTCCACCTCTATTTTGATAAAATCACAGTAGAATAAAAGAAATTTATGAAAACAGAGTAACTGTTTAAAATAGAATATTTTCTTAAGTAGAAAATTTCTCTATCTTATCAAAAAGTGTCTATATAATTTTAAAGATTTCGGTGTATTTGAAAAAAAAAAAAACTTGTTTAAAACTTTTTTTATCTCATCATAAATAACTCTTTTTTACGTTTTTCTGTATTATCATATATAACAATGATTGTTTAGATATTGCTATTTATGTAAGGAATATCTAAAATCAAAATGTTAAACAGAATGGGTAAAAGAAGTTGTTAATGTCTGTTTCATGCATTTTTTAAATAATTATTTGTTACATTTCCCTTTATTGTAACAAGAACAAGTAATAGTATGTTCATCATTTCTATTTATTTTTTTCTTTACTAGATTTGGTACAGAGCTAAATTTTGAGGCCATCAATCTAGGATCTTATAATTATTTAGGGTTTGCTGAGAATACTGGAAAATGTGCTGAAAGTGTAGAAAAAGTCATTTTGGAGTATGGTACAGGAATATGTAGCACTCGTCATGAATTAGGTATTTAAAGTATATTTATTATTATTTTTAAATTTGATAATAAGTTTCTTTATTTCGTTATAAAGTTCAGAAACTGACATACTGAAAGTTAAGAAATAATTTGTTGTACAGTCGGCCCCGCTTAAACGAATATCTACTGTTCCAACTATATTAATTCAATTAAGTGGGGTATTCAATTATGACTAGAAACGCAATTGCATGTATAACTATAATGGTTTTATGCTTGCATGAAAAGATAAATGATCGATACCTCTTTCTTATTTAAATATTTAACAAAACTTTTACTAAGTTAAAATATTATAGTAATTTATAAAAGCAATTAATGCTGGAATAAATATATAAAATAAAGTGTCTTGCAATTTTACTTAAAAAAAAAAAAAAAAAAAAAAATAGTTATGATTGATTACTTTAACATAGACTTAACTAAACTTTTTTCGGTTTCTTTTTCTAAAGCACATAAATAGATTATAATCGCTTCTATATGAGACTCAAAATGAAGATGAATAATGTTAAAAGATTTTGCTACTTCATTTATCGTTCGCTTGCTCTTCTTGATCACTTTCATTTAAAGGTTTTATTGGAAGATTAAACTCTTCATCTCTTTCTGTTTCTCCATCTTTATCCACATCTATGATAAAGTTCTTTTTCAATCATCTAAAAACTTTCAAAATTTGTGATTTCTAATTCCTGGAGGTAATTTGTATTTTAATTTCTAATTTTTTCATCATTTACTTTATTTTATAAATTTTGGCTTTTGCAAAACAATTTTTATCACCTCGGCAGGAATACAGTCTCATGTTTTAAAGAGCATGCCTTAGTTATGTAAGGTTTTTAAAAGAAAAACAGATTTTTTTTTTTTTTTTTGAGAATGAGAGGAAAAATTTGCCCAGAAATAGCGGAATTTTATTTAAGAAACTTCGAGTATTTATGCGATTAAGCAGGGTGGTGTTGTAAAAAATATTTCTTTAAATGAGGAAATTTAACATTACTTCTATGGGGAAAAAAATTGGTTCTATAACTTTATATTCTTATAAGTGGGGTATTCGGTTATCCGTTACCCGATTAAGTGGGGATGACTGTACTTAATACTTTTATGCATTTTGAAGCACTATGTGAAAGATTTCATTGATTCATACAAACTAAAATGAGATTTTTTAGCTATTTAACTGAATACAGCTTTTATTTTATTTTTCTTAATGTAATAATGCACAAGTAACAAAGTTTATGCTTTGTAAATTGAAGTTTGTACTTCCTAATATGTAATTCTGTTGCATTGCCTAATCAACTGATATATTCCACGTCCATGTTTATGAAAACAATTAGTTGTTCTTTTCATAGGCTACAGATAAAAATAAATTCAGTTATTTCTTTTTGTAATATAATGCTTTTGCCATCTGAATTTTTATATTTATTTTCCACATTATATATATATATATATATATATATATATATATATATAAAGTTATAATTTTTGTGACATGTTTTTTCTCCTTCTAGGAAATTTAGACATCCATCATAAACTAGAGAGTATGGTGGCTGAATTTCTGGGTGTAGAAGACAGCATTGCTGTGGGAATGGGATTTGCTACCAATTCTACCAACATTCCAACACTTGTATCGAAAGGATGTCTCATTTTTAGTGATGAGCTGAACCATGCTTCCTTAGTTTTAGGCTGTCGGCTTTCTGGTGCCAAGATTGTTGTATATAAACATAATAGTAAGCAATGTTAATATATATATATATATTGTCATAGGAAAAAAATTCCATAATAGTCAGTTGAATTTTCATTTACCTGGGGGGGGGGGGGGGGCGAAGCTATATAATTTTAAGTCTGTAATGCTCAGTTATTTTATTATGAAAAATGTTTTTAAACTGGAGCTATTTATCTGCATAGTAGTCATTTATAAATTGTTAAAATCATAAATATATACATTCCAATTGTTGGAGAAAGGATTACTAATATATATTAATTCAATAAATTACCTTACATTAAATCCTTACTATGGCCGAGCTTCATATATATTTCTCACACACTCCCCCCTCAATAAACTAATTGATAAAACTAAATCCATCATAAAAACTGGCACATGGCCTAATAACACCCCCCCCCTATCTATAATAACCATGCCCCAATTATTCCCCGTCTTTTTGGCAAATATAAAGATCACAAAAACCTTCCTACACTGCGCCCTATTGTTAATAAATCCGAAGGCCCAACATACTGTCTAGAACGTTACATGAAAAATATCTATAAAACTCTCCTTCCCCCCTCAAACTTATCAATAAACTCAACCGAATCCTTTATTCAAAAAATCCGTGACATTAATATTTCATACAACGACACACTCAGCAGTTTCGATGTTAAAGACTTATATCCTTCAATCAATATCTCTGAAATTAACCCCAAAATCAACGAACTTATAATAAATCATTTTGGCGACAATAATATTAGTGACACCTTAATTCGTGCAAATAATCTTTTACTTAACCACTCATACTTCTTTTTCAATGGATGCTATTACCAACAAACCCAAGGCGTGCCTATGGGGTCCCCCATATCAGGGGTCATCGCCGAACTTAAAATGCGAATGTTCGAAAACTCTGTAAGTAACTTGATCAGCAAATGTAAAATCTGGACTCGCTATGTTGATGATATCTTTTCCGTCACCCCTCCTACAATTAATCCTGGAAGCATTCTTGAAAAACTTAATGATACCGATCTGAACATCAAACTAACACACGAAATTGAAACTAACCATTCCTTAAATTTCCTAGACGTAACCATTATCAAAAACAAAAATAACTCCATAGACACCGTCTTCCAAAAACCCACTAGTAATAACGAAATCATAAATAATAAATGTCACACACCCCTCACTTACAAATATGCCGCCATTCGATCCTACGTTAATCGCGCTATTCTAATATGCTCAAATAAAAAACATCTAAACTCCGAAATAAAAATAATTAAAGATATCGCCAAGAAAGCCAATTACAATCCCTCCATAGTTGATAAATTCTATAAAAAACATATTAAAGCTCTTAACAATATTCCGAATGCCCAAAAATCTAAAAAACTCTTCACCCCCGCGATCCCATACTGCAAAGGAGCAGCCATAAAAATTAAAAATGAAGCCGCCAAAAACAATATAAACATTCCAATAAAACCGAACAAAAATATTTACCAGCGTATTCGAAATGAAAAAGACTCAATAGATTTTAAACATACAGCCGGCATGTATAAAATAGACTTCCAATACCAAAATAAAAATAAAGCCTCATATATAGGAATGACTAAGAGAAAAATAAAAGACCGTATTTCAGAACATATTACCGACTTAAAATACAATAGACATTCCACAGCTTTCTCAAGAACTAACAATACTAACCCAATTAACATTGATTCTATTAACTTTCAAAAAATAGCCCCGTACAACTCTCACCATTATGCCCTCAAAAGAGAATCTATCGAAATACTAACCAATAATAACAATGTCAATGATATCGAACATATTATAATTCCTCCCGAGTGGCAACAGCTGTTTAAAGAAGACAAGAGAAATGAAGAGGTCAATGAAGAAACAAATAAACAAGCCGTCCAGTCTTAGCGCCTTAGAATCATTTTTCGCCGAGTGAACTGATGATGGCACCGTTAGGTGACCAAAATATATATGAAGCTCGGCCATAGTAAGGATTTAATGTAAGGTAATTTATTGAATTAATACATAAATATATATTTTGAATTACAGTCGAACCTCGTTAACGTGAATTATTCTTAACATGAACTGTTTCCACAATCCCTGTCAAAATGAAGATTGGTTTAGTTATATGAAGATTAGTTACTGATAGCATGAACTACTGATAATATGAACAAATTTTTTATCCTCCTTGAGATTCACGTTAATAAGGTTCGACTGTATATGATTTTCTTTCATAATATTTTGTAAATTCTGAAATATTATTAAAAAGCTTTATTTTTTATTTATTTATTTATTTTTGTTGTAGTTGTTGTTTACTTAGTTTGGGGTATTATATGTATTAGGACTTATAACTTTGAAAAAATAAAATTGATAGATTTCATCAAGAGTGACAAAACCCCAATATTATTGGAGCCTTATTATTTTAACTCCAATGTTACTGGATGATAATGAATAATTAGGATCTAATAATTTTATTCAAATAAAAGTAACATAAGATGGAATGGCCAAATTAATTTCAGTAAGGACTAAAAATGACCAGTCGAGAATATTTTAATAATTATTATATATATATATATGTGTGTGTGTGTGTGTGCACGCTCTCATGCAGTTAAAATAAACAAATTATGAATGCAGTCTTATGGATGATTTTTAATGTCAATGGAGTAGATAAATATTTTCAGCTTTCAAGTGAGTGAATAGTGCTGTCAGATATTAGCCATGTAATGTTAAAAATCACATATTATATTAAAATCATATGCTTTATTAATTTTTAATTCTAAATAATTATAAGATAAAAAAAACCTTTTTATATACCATATTTTAAATTTTCTGGTGAATCATAGAGCACAACTTTTTATAATTTCTTAATGTTCACGTTTAATTAAATGTATTTATTTTTATGTCGAAAGAAAACTCGTAAAATTTTTTTGGCAGCAATTAAATTATAGCTAATATTTTAATGCTATTAGGATGTTATTATTTTCATATTTTAATTGCTTATAAGAATCAAAAATTCGAAAATCGAACTTCAAAGTATTGTGTTGTCAGCTGGTTCTGAGCTACTGTGAAAGTTTCAAATGTCTAGCTAATTAGGGAAGTTAGTTAAAATTGGATTGTAGGATTTGTACTGAACAAACAAACAAACAAGAATAGAAGCTAATAAAAACATGGTAAAAAATATCTAAATTTTATAAGTTTATTTTGGCTCATTTAGAACAAAAGATGGATTTCTTTGTGGGATGAATTTCAAATGATTGCCATTTTTGAACTAGATGGCAGATCAAGTAGATTAATAAGCTTGGTTGAGACTTTGATATGGGTTTCATACAAATCAGTTTATAATAAGGTGGCCATTGGTCAGAGAATCATAGGAAAGTCAAGGAATTTAAGTAAGTCTAAAAAAAGTCAAGGAATTTCAATAAATTTTGTGGAAATAAGTCATTTGAAAGTTTGTTATTGTCAATTGTTGATTGTTTGCTAATGTTGTGAAAAGTTTGAGTAATAAAAAGCCATGAGTCATGGAAAATGGTCAGGAAATTTGAAAAAGTTTTAATGTTAGGTGCCCTGTATAAATACATTTATATTAGTTTAAAATTTTTTAAATGGAAACTATTTTGAAACAAGGTGGTGGATCAAGTTAATTAATAAACTTGATTGAGATTTTGATATGGGCTTTGTATATACAGAGTTTCAAGCAAATCAATTCATACATACCTTTTTTTTTTTTTTTTTTTTTTTGAGTTTGAGATTTTCCAGTGGCTATCATGGATCAAGTTGTCAGCAGATTTATACAAGATTATTTCTTGAGTTCACATTTAGTTTGTATTGATTCAGCATTCCAGAAGTTATTGTGATAATAAATTTTTCTATTACATAGTATAGAGATGGATTACAAACAGTTGTTTTTTAAAGAGATTAACCTAAAAGTTATATTTAGCTCATTTATTTCAAATTTCACAACTTCTTTAACAGATAAAATTCTTTCTTATGAAATATTTCTATCAAAACTGAACATATGTTTTTTTGACAGTTGCAAAATATCAGTTTAATCATTTTTGTTTTGTTAATTTTCTCAAATTTCATTGCCGTTCAGAAAGATGGGTGCATTTAGTTTTTTTTCTTACAGTTTCCTAGTTGCATGTGAATTTGCTAACATATACAGTGAAACTTGAATAATTCGAACTTTTTTAATTCGAAATTCTGGATAATTCAAACTTTTTAATCGGTCCCTTGAATTTTATATTAAAATAATGTTAAAAAATTGTGGATAATTCAAATTTAATTTTGGGTAATTCGAATTTTTCGTACGATTAACTTTAAAATATTACTGTAAAATTTTTTCCCGAGATTTTTCTAAGCTAATATATTTTAAGTCTTTCAAAAGAAGGATAAGGAAATACAAGAGAACCCTTAACTAGTACATCAGAAGATATGGTGCATACACATGAACTTAGAGGTTTTTTTTTTAATTGAAAGTCATGTCTAATGAAGAAGATTCTATTTTTGTATCAAGTTATATGCTATGACACAAAGATTGTACTTAAAGAAGAAATAAAAAATATCTGACTATTTTTTAAAAAGTGTTGAATAATTAAGCTTGTAAAAAATACTGATTTAATGGGGGGGGGAGATGTAGCAGTATTCTTAGGTATAAAGTTTGTGTTAAATATTTTTTCGTAGAGTTTTTATTTTTTTAATTTATCTCTTTTTTTTTTTTTTTTTTTTTGGACAAAATAGTGTATGTAATTCGAATTTTTGAATATTTCGAATTTTTTTTCTGGTCCTTTCAACTTCGAATTATCCAAGTTCTACTGTATTTGACATGATAACATTGACAAGAATATTTGTCTTTTGACTTATGACTTAATATGGAGGGTAGCCTTCAGCAGAACAATGAGAGCTAGGCATATCGACCAGAGGTTAATTGTACTCGATGTTTATCTCAATATAATAATTCTTTTTAAAGGACACAGGAAATAGTCACAACACTGTTTTATGAGAAATGATTATGTATCGGATTATATCAAAATCTGATATAAAAAAACAGGCTTTTCACAAAATTTCGTTTATTTTGGCTAATGAAACATTATTAGCTTGATATTAAGCGTTCTGTAGTGGCTGCTAAAATGGAGTGTTTTATGCAATTTTTTTTTTTTTTTTTTTTTTTTTTTTTATGGGAAAAAAAAACAAAAAAAAAAAAACACTTAACAAATAATTTTATGATAAATTGGGTAGCTCAGTTGCTGGAGCTTTTATGTTTTATCCCAATGAGTCAGCTGCAATCCTTTGCTGGTCACTTTTTGCTCTTATTGTAATGAATTCAACCATTATATATTTAGCCTTTATGTATGTATGTATATACAGTGGGTGATCAAATTATTAGAATTTATTTCTACATTTTTTCGGTTGGTAAACCAAGTATAGAACCTGAAAATGACTACTCAACCGAATATATGTACTCAAGTTAAATCAGGATAAGTTTTTCATAAAAATCTGTCTCGACACTGATGCCCTTATCATAGAAGTTGAAATACAGCTTTCTCATAAATAGAGATAGTTACAACATAGCAGCACCATCTTTCAGCTTATGTGAACCCAGACTGAATCAGCAAAATTATTCATAATAGCCATTTTACTTATCAGGTTTGCATTATACATAGGATTTAACCTGGCAAAAAAGTTTCTTTTAGCATTTTAGCTTTTTTGAAAGTTAATTCTTTGGATACTATTGATATCTTTTCCTTAACTTGGTTATCCCCAGTTTTGTTTTCCATTTCTTTTGTTCACTGATGAATTTAACCAAGTATCCATAATTGTAGTTTAAAAAAAGATGAATCAGTGGAAACGATGGAAAAAGTGACAGCCTATAATGTATTTGTGTACAAAACTTTATATGTGAGATGGCCATAATATGCTGATTCAATTTGGCTGCATATCGGCAGTTAGGTAGCACTGCTATGGTGATTATTTTTTTAATAGGAAGTCTATATCTCAGTTTCTGTCACAGATAAATCTATCAAATTTTACATGTGAGATGGATATTATGAAAAATTAAGCTTGTAGGTGCAGAACTCAAAAATGAGGCTGATTTAGTGTAACACTATTTATTTTACATTTAAAAGTTACACACTTAACACACAAACAAATAAGAGGAACTATATACAGGGAAAATTAAATGGATTTGATTAAATAGTAAGAAAAAAAAGAGTTCCACATCCTACATGATGTATTTTTGTGGTCGTTAGCCATTGCGGCAAACGTCGACCACGCGTTGCATTCACAGTCACTTCCCTTCTCTGGAATGATTTCTGGTTTCTCGGCAACCGGGTCACTAGAGGGTGCTGGGCTTGTAGCATAGGCACGCTACAAGCTGATTTAATTTGGTTTGTACATTGCACAATAGGTGCTGCTGTTATTCACTTTCTGCAGTTTTACAGATGGCTATATCTCAGCATCTATTGGCCGAAATGGCATCAAGCTGCATATGTAAAGATCTTGCAAAAATCTATGTTGATAAAATTTTTGTGCATCTTGATGAGTGGTTGGTGCTATTATATAGATTGATATAGAAGAATGTTTTGTGATGATTGCAGCATACTAGTTTTGTTTTTTAGAGAGAGAGAGAGAGAGATTTACATATTGTGTTTACAAATTTTATGATTTTCATGCTAAAACAAGCTAAAAATATATAAATATGTAATTTTAAATTATAAATATATTATGGGAAAAAATATTAATTCAGGGAATAGATACAGAGCTAAAAATCAACAGAGGTCCTTTGGTCCATGCCACAAAAATGTTAAACAAACTAGCAAAATTTAAATTATTGTGATCCATGGAACCAGTAAAGCTTTACAATTTTTTTTTTTTTTAATTTTTACTTTTCTCTAACATTGCCTGTAAACCTGTCATAGTATAGTATGTTATAAAAATAAGTGTATTATAATTTTTAGTATCACCTATTCTCTGCAATTTTTCATATAATTTCACTTTATAAGCATTTTTTTTTTTTTTTTAAACTTTTAAATGTATCATACTTTATGGTAAATATGTAACATTTGGATCATTTATTAAAGCATAAATTTTTGAGTAATGTTTTTTAATTTACAAAAATTTAATTATCATATTTGCCATGTAAATTTATTTTCTTTTTACAAATTTTTAAATATCTTTAAAAATATAATAGAATTGGTGAACGGACCAGTAAAAGAATGAGCAGACCAGTAAAATCTTAAAATTACTGGCCCTGTTGGTCAGTAACTTAAATTACTTAGTTTCTGTCCCTGAGATATATGATAGTTTAATAAATCTTGAAATATATGAAAAAGTAAAAAATAAATAGAAGTATTTTATATAGTGCAAAATATGCTCTTTAGAATCTGTAGAGTTAATAGTTCCCTTCTGTTGCTACATTATTTTATTAACAGGAAAAAAAAAAAAATTAAAATTAACTTTACTTATTTTATCATGGATACTAATGTTTTATTTATTTTTTCACCAGACCAGATGCTCAGTTGAATTATTTCATGTCAACTGAACTCACTGTTGATTTGAAAAAAATTATATCTCTTAAAAAAAAAAAAAAAAAAAACCTTAATTATATTATTTTTCTCATTCATAGATATGGTAGATCTTGAAAATAAAGTAAGAACAGCTATAATTGAAGGGCAGCCATTATCTCATCGACCATGGAAGAAGATTTTAATAATTGTAGAAGGTGTTTATAGGTATGTATTTGGTATTGCTTAAACATCATTAGTGCTTTTTACTTATTTAGCTTATTAAATAGGCAGAAAAGAAGTTCAGCTTTATATTGGGTGTTTTCAGAAAAACAATTGTATTTTGAATTGATGTTTAATTAAATATAAAAATTAGTTTGCTATTTTTCATGTGATTATGAGAAGATATTAATGTTTTTTTTTTTTTTTTACTTCTATATTATTTAACTAGTCACTTTGGTGACCAGCTGATTTGTCTTTATGAAAATATTTGTAAGAATAAGTGGATCTGGTTAACATATGTTTCCCATTCTCCTTTCTTTTGCTTGGGAAGTGAACTCCAGATATTCTTGAAATTGGTTTTTATATTTGTTATACTTCTACATTTTAAAGCAACTACTTATGGAGGAATATGTAAAAATATGATTATTCCCCTTCCTATTGGAAGAGGCAAGTTTCTGAAATTCAGGAAATTAATTTTTAGGTGTTTGTGTTTTTTATATTTTAAAGCAAAAGCTTCATACTTTGAGATATGAAATTATATGTGAAAAGTACATTTTAATAACAGGAGACTTGGCATCTCCTACATTATTGGAATATTAAAACCCAAATAAACTACTACGTCAGAAACGCCAAAGAAAAATATTTGAGATGCATACAGCTGTTTCGGTAGCCTTAAGCGTACCGTCTTCAGTGCAAAAGAAGGCACTGCAGCACTTTTGCACTGAAGATGGTATGCTTAATGCTACCAAAACAGCTGTACGCATCTCAAATATTTTTATTTGCCGTTTCTGACATAGTAGTTTATTCGGGTTTTAAAAGTACATTTTGCCACTACATAGAGGTTCTGCTGTCAAAGCTAGAAGACAGGAGGTGTCAGTTTCAGTCCCAAAATGCACTTGTCGGCCTAGCCATTCAGAGTTTTATATAGGTTTCTTTGAAAGTTCAAACTTGCATTAATACTGTCTAGGAGCCCTTAAAAAGCTTCTCCGTGGAATACATTCCGCCCAGGCTTAGATTCTTAGTGTACTCATTTGGCCTTAGCAATCACAACTACAGCCACTACACCTGTCCACTCCTCCCTGGGAGGGATGTGGAATTAGAAATTAGATGTTTGTTACATTTTAAAGCAACAATCTTACAAATATCTGCATTTATTTTTGAGAAATGAAAGGATACATGAAAAAACATGTTTTGCCCCTTCTCGCTTTGAGGTAGATAATTCCTGAAATTGTTTTTTTAGACACATGTGTTGTTATATTTTAAATCGAGAAACATATTAATATCTGTTTTTTTCCCTTATAATATGTTTAGAAATATGTTTTGCCCCATCTCTCTTCCTCCTCTCTTCTGTTTAAATTTTGGAAATTTGCTTCTTATTGTGTTAGTCATGGAAGAGATGATTTCGTCAATTTTCAAGCTTCTAGATGCAGAGGTTTGAGCTGGATGAGGATGAATTAGTTTGCTAGTAGGATAAACAATTTTTTGCATTTTGTTTTCATATATATATGTTCAAGATAATTAGGGAATATATATTTTCTGAAATTAATTAATAAAAAAAAAAAGCGATAAATAATAAAAATGACATTTTTTGTTAATTTAAAATTGCTTGCAACAACAAAGTTTTGGTCATTTTGTGTTGAATGGAGTATATGTATGTAAGATGAATGCTGCTATTTTAAAGTAAGTTTAGATTCAATTGTGTCCCATTAAACTGAAATGCTATAAAACAGAATTTAAATTTTTACATGGAGAAATTTTTCAATTATATATATTTATTTTAATATTCTGCAATAATGCCTCCATTAATTAAATAATGAAGCTTTCATAACTAAATTTAATTTTAGTGTATAAATTTTTGCATCCTCATTGAGTTTAACTGTTTAACCTTGTATTTTGTTGCAAGTTATAGTAGAAGTTGCATTTTGTAAAGATTGATTAATGAATTATTCCTTTATATTGGCGTAATTTTATTAAAAATTTCCTTTCTTTCTTTTTAGTATGGAAGGGACCATTGTAAATCTTCCAGCTCTCATCGCCATTAAGAAAAAATACAAATGTTATTTGTATGTGGATGAAGCTCATAGCATCGGTGCCATTGGTTCATGTGGTAGAGGAGTAACTGACTATTTTAATTGTAATCCTCATGATGTGGACCTTCTTATGGGAACATTCACTAAAAGCTTTGGAGCATCGGGAGGCTATATCGCTGGATCAAAGGTTAGTTCACATTTCCTATGATTCTAAATAAGAGCTCAATAAGAAAGGAGGAGGATGGAAAGAGATTTGCTAGTACTGTACCTTTTGACTGGTATGAACATTATACAGTTGAGGATCTATAATCCACATACCCATAATTCGCAATTGTCTATAATGCACACTCACTTAAACAAATGTAAACAAAAGATTTTGCAGTAACAAAAATCCGATATTTTGGATGCATATGCGAAAATATAATGTTAATTCACATACTAAAATGAAAAAAAAAAATGAGTGTAAAATTTAATTTAGATGTACATAATTAATTTTAGAAGGAAAAAATATAATTATACTTTTATTGCCTTTATACTTTTTTAGCGAATCTGAACATCGTCTGAATGATATTCAATTAGTGATCAAACAAAACACATGCAAGTACAGTTTTCTAACTCCTGCTAGTAACAGCATTGCTCATTGGTTGAAAAAAATGGCATCATATGCATTGATGGGATTGTGTATTTTCACAGATGTTTAAGGACTATTAGTGTAAATGTTCTTTTTAGGTGGTACTTCAAAAATACTCAAAACTATTTAAGTAAAAATTTATACCAGCATTTGTTTTGAAGAAAAGATCTACAATGCAGTCATTAAAAACTGCATCAAACTAATCACATTGCAAGTATGTGGCTGCATATTGTTAATCACAGTCTAGAAGTAGGAGTACAGTTTTTTTTTTTTTTTATAAATTACTCATTTAAGGGTTTAAATTATACATTGCTTCTACTTCATTAAATAAATTTTATTGTTTTATATATTTATTACCTTCACTACATTATATAAAAACAAACAATTCTAACTCTAGCTTCATTAAATAAAGTTTATTGTTTTATGTACCTTATACTAATTCATATAGCGAGGAAATGTCATCCTTGATCAATAATTTGCAAAAATCTATAATCCGCACAAGTTCTAGAACCAAGGTGTGTGGATTAAAGATCTTCAACTGTACAAAAGAAAGAGTGAGTTGATACATTATTCTGGGCACTCTCATAATACAGGGTTCTCCTCACAGGAAAAAAATTATGTGCAAATTTCTCACTGTTCCTCAAAAACAAGTGAGAAATGAAGTCTTCACCATTGGATATCGCAAAATTTGTTTTGGATGCCAGATGAATTAAGTATCCTTTTTAAAAGTATTTAATGTTAAGCATGTGGATTTTTTTAATTGATTTTAATAATGCATAAATATTAATTAACATTTAATTACAGATTTTTCTTGAAAATAATTTTGGGGGAAAAAAAATTAAGCCCCTCTTTCCCATGATTTTTAAATTGCTTTGCTTCTAATTTTTGTCAGTTTTTATATTAGTATTTTCTCCTTAGATTTAAAATACTCCTGAAATTTGCATTTTCAGCTACATTTATTATATTAAAACAAATAAAACAATTTCTTGGAAGTAAGCAAAATCATAGTCAAACAAGTTTCACACATATTTTAAAATATTTTGTTCTAAATTCTTATAAAAAAAAGCATTACGATTGGTAAATGTATTTTACATAACTAATATTTAGAACATTTTAGAGGTTGTTCGTTACTTATAAAAACTGCTTATTACAATCTACAGGCAATAAAAAAAGCTGCATATAAATAAATTATAATACTACTATTTGTTGAAATATATACACATTCTTGTTTTTATGTATATGAGCATAAACATAGCCAATATGAAATGTTGAACTGTTGTGGCAGTTATGATCTATTAGAAAGAATTAGCTTTTCATATTTGAATGTTTATCCCAAAAGACCTTGTACTGAAATGATATTTTTATTATGTTTACAGATGTCAAGTGTATTCAATGTAGGTGTGAATTTATGAATTTTGCTTTTCTTTTCTGTTATGTAGCGCTTGATTAATCATCTGAGAGTCCATTCTCATAGCTTCAGCTATGGCACCAGTATGTCAGCACCTGTCGCCCAGCAAATTATCATGACCTTACATATTCTCATGGGAAGAGATGGCTCAAACGAAGGTGAATTACTGACCTATTGTTTATTGTTTCACTTGTTCTTTTTTATTGACTTTGCTCTCTGCAAAATGACACATTTTATTAATGTAAAAATAAATAAAAATTATGCTACTGCATTATATATGTATATGACAAATATTATGTATATAGTGACAAATATTGGAGAATGCAAGAAAACATTATTTCAAATGTCAAGTATATCCACTAGATCTAGATAGATTTATTAACAGCAAAAATTTTTAAATCAGGCAAAAATCACATAATATTCACTTGATAAGAAGTTTAAAATTAATAAAGTAATAAATATCCAGTATATATCGACTATTAACATTCAATATACAGCCTGCTAAACAAAGTCCTTAGGCTTTTATCGATGCAACCATTGGTCGCAGGCATATACTTCCAATTACAAAAATGTTTAAAAATACATAAGGATTTATGTTATGACATTTAATAAAGAAATAAGTTTTATGAAAGTTACCAAAAATAATTTTTTATACAGTTCCTTGGTTCATTACAGTCATATTTAGTAAATGTTGTGCTCATTATAACAAACGTAACATATAAAGTTTCTCCTCTGTACAACAAAAATTGACAAGTTAAGGATTTTTCACATTTTCTCTGGCTTCATTAAGAGTTTTTTTTAACAGATTCTTAAATATGTAAATTGTCAGTTAAAATATACATCTTTTTAAAATAAAAGTTTTAAAATATGAATCTTTAATCTCATAAGAATAAATTGCCCCATTAGTGGCTGAGAGGTTCTGTGCTCAAAACTGACGAGACATGAGGAGCTAGGTTCAATACCATGTCGTGGTCGTCAGCCTAATTGTTCAGGTTTTTTTTCTCCGAAACTTGTGTTAATATGGGCTAAGATCCCTTAGAAAGACTCCATGTAGGGCATTCCTCCCAGGCCTAAGATCCTACTTCAATTGATTTTAATCCCACCACCATACAAATAAATAAAATTGCCAGAAAAGCAGTTTTCTTATGTACTTTGTGTAAGATAATGCTAATACTATCATACTTCATGATCTTTAACACACTTTTATTAGCTTCACCTGTATGTATGTTTGTAACCGCTCTGGGAGCAAACAAAAAATCTATATTGCAAAAAAAGACTTTCCGTACGTGAATGCTGTGGCTGTGAGGTAACGCTCCGAGCTACGAACCAAAAGGTCTAATGTTCGAGCCCAGTAAGGGGGGATTTTTTAAAAATGGTTTTCATGTAATTCTAAATTATATTACTTGTTTATATTAAAGAAGTAAATACTATGGTGTGTCACTGACACGATTTTTTCTTACCCTGCATTTTAATACTATAAAGATAGATATTTTGGGCCTTTTAGTTCACATTTCAATAAAAGAGTGTTCTTTAATTTTTTAAAAGTATAATTTTTTATTTATTTCATTTTTCTTTCAAGGTGTGAATAGGGTTAGGCAACTAGAAAGAAATACACACTATTTCCGTAGAAAATTAAAGCAGAAGGGCTTCATTATATATGGTAATGAAGATTCTCCTGTGGTGCCTCTAATGCTGTTTTTTCCATCCAAAGTAACGTAAGTATAAATCAAATTTCATAAACTAAACTGTTAGAGCGGCAATCAATAACAAAATAAATATTGGTCTTTGTTCTACTTAATTTTTTCAGGGAATTTATACAGGGTCTTTTAATGGGTGGTGTAGCTACTGTTGGTGTTTGCTTTCCTGCGACTACAGTTGTCACATCACGGGCACGCTTTTGCATATCTGCTGCTCATACCAAAGAAATGCTCGATAAGGTTCGCTATTTTCTTTTCTTCATTAGTATTTTTATTGTGTATAAGATTTTTATTTACAGGATATGTTTAAATTAGTCATTTTTATGCCAGAATTAATTTCATATATTATTATTATTATTATTATTATTTTTTAATGTATAATCTAAAAGGTGGCTATTTCTTTATTAAGAGGGGCAGTGAATTTTTATGAATTTTAAAACTTTTTGCATTGTCCTTCTCCCTTTCTTTCTTTTTTTTTTTTTTTAAGGAAAAACTTTTTTCTATATTCAGAAGGAAGAAAGTATTAGATTCATAAAAATTTTTGACTTCAGTGTTCAATGGATATAACATTTTGAGAGATTTGGAACAATTTGATCATATTTAGAAAATGTCTCTGTGTGACAAAGATTTTGTAACAGCTCTAGTTTGGGAATTAACGCATAGAATTTTACGAAAGTTTATATTTATTTGCATTATGACTGGGTGAAAATTATGAAACTAATGGCACTGCTATACTGCAAAATCTCCCACTTACAAGAAGGTTATAGCTAAGCCTCTCTTGTGTATAATTACATAAAACTTGATAAGTGAGAGGGCCAACATGAAACATCCTGGTAATTCAGTTTGCGTATATATCAGCCAACAGGTGGCTGTGCTATACTATAATTTTCTTTGTGTCTAAGAAAGCTATATGTCAGCTTCTAGGATATGTATAAATGCACCAAACTTTATATGTGAGGTGACCATTTTGAAACAAATGCTGATGTAATTTGATGCATATTTGTTGAGAGGTGGTGATTGCTATTTACCTTTTGTAATTTTCCATATGATTACCAGTAAAGATGTGGAGTTGTAGTCACTAAAAAATATGTTTACTGACTCCAGTTTCTGTTAGACAATTTGAAGTGGAATGAAACAAATATTGTTTTATTTTAAATTTATAAAACTGATTTTATTTGACTAAATGTGTTAATAAATGCATAGTTATTTTTGAATTTATTGGCGTATTATTAAACTAATATGTTGTGACCGACACAATAATTCCTTCTATATCTTCCTGTACAAATTCACTCAGTTCAAATAATTTACAAAAACTATTATTTATTAAAATTATCATCTTAGAGATAACTAACACTAAATATCCAAAGAAGACAGTCTAACTAACACCTTAAAAAATGCATTTTCATAATGGTTATCTCATATATGAAGTTTTGTACAGTTAAATACCATCGAAGTTGAAATATAGCATTCCCATTCTCGGAAAAAAATGGCACTATACCTGCACAACCTATTGGTAAATACACATCTAAATTGAATTGGCTTAACGGCCCTCTTCACTTAAAAAAAATTCCGATGCCGGCTAAAACCAGATAAAAAGCACGTGGTTTTGACAGCTGGTGTTAACTAATTGAGAAGATTGACAGATTCACTGACGAATCGTTGACTTTTTGGAAGAATAAATCAAAAATCAGCTACTTACGTATTTGCGGTTTTGCTCAAGCTTTGTTTTGTTTTAATTCTGTGTTTCTTTTTTTATTTTTGTGGCTCCTATTTTTTTATTTATGTTTTCTTTTCCATTTTCAAATGACAACAAATAAATTTCTTCATTTATTCTTATCTATTTATTGTGTAATTTAATAGCGTAGCCTGATACGACCAAGTGTTTTATGCTATTTTTAGTCCGCTTCAGGCTTTCAGTACTTTATATCGGCGAATTATGTAACAGTGAAATTTAATAAAAGAAGATATTCTTTGTAATTAAACTTGTAGTTTGGTACAATTAATTTAACCAAAAAAATAACTATGATGTATAATGTTACTGAAATATAGAGAAGGGTCTGTGTGTTTCTCTGTGGTTTGTAGCTCAGAATACTGACCGCAGAGTTACAAAACCTGGCAGAGGAGTAATTTGGACTCAGGACTTTGGATGCAGGAGTGCACTTCAGCGACATATGTATGTATGTATATATATATGTATGTATCTATGTGTGTGTGTGTGTGTGTGTGTGTGTGTGTGTGTGTGTGTGTGTATATATATATATATATATATATATAATATATATTTCGATTTTATCCATTATTAAATTTATTCTTTTATTTCAGTCGCTTACGTCCCATAGCAATGGCTGTTACACTATTGAATCTTGGTTTATTAAATTAACTCAAATTGGTAATATAGCAGAAAAAATTACTTGAGTTTAACTAAAATATATTTATTTAATTCCATTAAAATTTTTTTTACTTTTTTATATTATTAATCATACAGTAATATAGTAAACAGTGCAAGGGCTATAAATTACATGGTGCCAAAACTAAAATGTTCAATGGATGCTGAGATAAAGCCATTTTTAAAATTGTAATAGCAACTCAACATGTAAACTGATAAATATCCATATTCAAGTGTCCAGGAAAGACGTTTCTGCATGCAGTGCAAATTTGAATCCGATACAACGCGGGTGGGAGTAACAATGTCATTGTTAGCGGTTACCCGAAACGAAGTTCTGGGTGATTTCAATGAAATTTTTTTTTCGCTATTTCTTTTTTATAAAGTGATATATATTATTTTTTAAGTGATTCATAAAAAAAGAAATTCATTTACATATAGCTAATAGCACCGAAGCCCTGCTATTATAGTTATATCGAAAAAATTCATATATATTTATTTTTTGTATTGCTATATCATCTAATATATCTCAAAAAATCATAAATATATATCTACAATCTAATCTCATTAAAAAAACGAGCTCTACAGAATTTTAAAAATCCTATCTGCTAATGAATTTTTACTTCCATCACTGGACTATTGTATGTAATAGAAATATTGTATTCAGCCAAAAACTTAGTTTTGACAGCCAGTTTTGACCTGATGACATGTACCGCGAGTCCCGAAAAGTGAGGCAATTGGTTAGTGTATATTCAAAAGTGAATCAGCAGTGTTTTATTTAATATATTTTACTAAGTTTAGTATGCTGACATGCTGTAGCGGTAAATGCTGAACTTTTTATGAAATGAGAGGTAATCGCAATGTGGAAGCGTCCCATGTTCGGTGAAATAACCCAAAAGCTGATCGACACTAATTCAAACAAAGGTCCAACCAAATATCAAGTTCGGTTTAAATTCAATTCAATGGGTCATAAAGTAGAGTGTTCGAGCACAAAAAGACAGATATTTTCTAAACAAGATCGAATTATGTTTAGGAAATCTCAAAACGTGTAACTTCATCGAAAACCGAAAATCTAAACTTTTTCTGCATCTTATACTTTCTCCTTATATACAGTCGGCTGCAAAATTTTTCGAGCACTAGCCAATAATTCCTATATCTAAAAAGTACACTTAAGACTGTTTTGCTAAGTAAATCCTTGTCGAATCATGTTCTTAGACTGATTAAGAACATGACTCGAAAAGGATTTATTTAACAAAGCTGTATTAAGTGTACTTTTTTTTGGCAAGGATTATTGCTAGTGCTCGAATAATTTTGCAGCCGACTGTATATGCAGAAGACAGAATAATAAATCTACTTTTTAAAAAATAAGTACTCAATTTCAGTTAATAAAAATGCAAGGAAATCTCAAAACGTGTAAATTGATCGAAAACCGAAAATTTAAATTTTTTCTGAATCTTATGCTTTTTTCTTATATATGCAGAAAATAGAATAATAAATCCACTTTTTTAAAAATAAGTAGTCAATTTCAGTTAATAAAAATGCAAGGAAATCTCAAAAGTGTAAATTCATCGAAAACCCAAAATTTAAAATTTTTCTGAATCTTGTGCTTTTTTCTTATATATGCAGAGGATAGAATAATAAACCAACTTTTTAAAAAATAAGTAGTCAGTTTCAGTTAATAAAAATGACAGGAATTCTCAAAACGTGTAAATTCATTGAAAACCGGAAATCGAAATTTTTCCGTATCTTCTACTTTCTTCATATACATGTAGAAGCTAGTAATAAATCCCCTTTTTTCAAAATAAGTAGTCAATTTCAGTTAATTGAAACGCAGGGAAATCTCAAAACATGTAAATTCAGCGAAAACAGAAAATCGAAATTTTTTCTTTGATAGATGCAGAAGATAGTAATAGTTTCACTTTTTAAAAATAAGTAGTCAATTTTAGTTAATTCAAATGCAAAGAAATCTCAAAGTCTGTAAATTCATCGAAAACCGAAAACGAAAAGTTTTTTCAAATCTTATGCTTTCTTCTTATATATTACAGAAGGTATACGCAAGCGAAGTGTGATGTCGCTGACCGTCATTGTGGCTAATTAAAAAAATTTCTTAATCGTCCATAGGATTTCTCTATATATTAAAAAAAAAGTAACTGTCACTGGCGTCAAATTTTTTTGTCTGCGACAGCATCTTCTAGCGGAGGGCAGGGTTCTTCGCGTCATGAGAGGCATCAATATATTCCAAATACTCCAAGGAAGACATTTCAGCTGCTTAGAAATTTCTATCATTTTAATTAAAAGCGTTATTAACTAAAAACGACAAGTTTATGAAGGTACTCTATTTGCCATTTTGAAAAATGTTTCTCCTAGTGACGTTGTTCTTCTGTCATGAAGTCATTTTACACAGGAAAATATATGATCCATGGCTGTACGTATGTAGGTAGGTAGGTTGGGTTTAACGTCGTACAAGTACTGCGCTATGGGTAATTAGCGACGGTCTGGGACGCACCCCTATAGATGTTCCGGAGGCATGTCATCACAATTTTGATCCTTCACGGGGGGAATCCTCCCCCCGCTTTGGTCATTCCCAGAGGTATAGTGTGGTTAAGAATATGGAGGACTTTGCGGCCACGACAGATTTTATGTACATCAGCCTCCATTAGTGTACCCGACGGTCTTTGGCCGGCTCAAGTATCGAATCGGCAATCTTCCAATTACGTGCTCGGTGCTTTACCGACTAGAGTTTCGCGGCCCGAAACCATGGATGTAAAAAAGAAAGAAAATAAATATCAACTTTTTTTCTAAGAAAATTACAGTCGGCTGCAAAATTATTAGAGCACTGGCCAATAATTCCTATATTTAAAAAGCAGGGCTGCCAACAACTACACATTTGGTGTAGTAACTACACTTTAGCCTGCTTCTACTACACTCTACATATCGTATACTTAAAGCTACACTTTTCCTTTCCCCACCATCATCTTGTTTACAACGAGTGAACTACGATTTCACACCGTATTTCCAAATCGCTGTTATGAATGAAGTAGCTTGAAAACTCCAGAGGTTGATAGGTTGTTTCATTTCCTCCTCATAAACTGTGACGATAGCGTGACTGCGTACGCATGGTGATTGGATGTTTGGAGAATTCCTTTTCTATCGCTAGAGCTAGTCTAATCTGTTTACTTTCGATTTTCGGTGTTGTGCGTTTGTTGTTGGCTAGACTTGCTTTTCTGCATTTATTTATTCTTATTTTTTGCTTAAGAGTGTACAAATTTATTTAGTTTTCTATTTAATAGTATTTTAAGTTAAAATGTGCGATGATGATAATACAAAGAAGAAGAAAAAGTTCCTGATCAAAAATCTCTATTGGAGTATTCTGCTACAATCTGTAGATTGCAAATTCTGTAGATTCTGTGGCCGTGTATCTGTAGATTCATCCCATGTTTATTCACCCCATGAGGCATATTGTGCAATATGTAATAGCAATTTTCGCGTAAACCATCGTGGACTTTATGATTGTTCGCGTCATATTGCAACAAGCTGACACAAGCGTTTAAGTAAAGTAAAAGCAACGATAAAGCCTTTGCCATCCAGTTTTTATGTGAAAAGTGATGCAGCATCAAAGACTACCAAAACAGAAATGCTCTTTACATCATTTCTAAGTGACATAATGTTCCAATTTCTACAGCAAATCATGCTGGAAATTTATTTAGAGTTATGTTCCCGGATTCAAAAATCGCCAGACAGTGTCCTAGCGGTAGAACAAAGATGGCAGCCCTATTGAAATGCATGGCAAAAATAACCTGTTCTGATATCGTTGGCGATTTGAAACATTTGCCGTTTTCGATGGCAACTGATGAAAGCACTGATCAAAATGCTGTTAAACTGTATCTAATTGTTGTTAGGTATTTCGATAATTGCCAGAAAAAATTTTGTGTGCAATGTTATTTTTAAAAGAATGCAGTGATATTTTGTATGTTTGATTGTTAAAAATCAATAAATTTCAGAAAGTAAGTCTTAGTGTAAACAAAAGATTTTATGCTTATTTATTTTAAGCATTTTCTTATTTTTTAGCGGCTACACTTTGTACCTTAAAACTACACTTTTTCTTGTTTGTTAACTACACTTTAGCGCTCCCAGAGGTTGGCAGCCCTGAAAAAGTACACTTAAGACTGTTTTACTAAGTAAATCCTTGTCGAATCATGTTCTTAGACTGATTAAGAACATGACTCGACAAGGATTTATTTAACAAAGCTGTATTAAGTGTACTTTTTTTTGGCAAGGATTATTGCTAGTGCTCGAATAATTTTGCAGCCGACTGTAATTTTCTTATCCGGGAAAATTAAAATAGGATTTGTGGTTGTAGGTAGGTAGATAATTAGGTAGGTTGTGTTTGACGTCGCACCATTACTGCTCAATGGATAATTGGCGACGGTCTGGGACGCACCCGTACGGATGTTCCGGAGACATGCCACCACAGTTTTGGTACTATACGAAGGGGATGGCTACCCGTCTTCGGTGGCCCCCAGAGGTATAATTTTGATGGGAACATGGAGGATATTACGGTCACGACATATTTTACGTGCACCAGCCACCATTAGTTTACACGACGGTCTTTGGCAACAGTAGGGGTGTTGTCTATGTATCTTTATGTAGGGGTGTTGTCTTTGGCCGGCTTGAGAACCGAGCCCGAAATCTTCCAATTACGAGCTCGGGGATTTACCGACTGGAGTACCGCGGTCCGGATCTAAGGTTGTAAAAAATAAATAAAAAGGGTCATATACTAAAGTTGTAATGCAAAATGGTCTAGATATTATGAATTTCTTTCTATGAAAAAATTATATATATATATATATATATATATATATATATATATATATATATATATATATATATATATATATAAATATTATATATATAAATTTGACATTGAATATGAGGATATCCATAATTTTCTGCTATTGACTTGTAGTATGCAATATTAATATTCCTTTTCAGTGAAAGAAAGCCGAGAATAAGCGGGCAGAGCTCTGCATGTGTTAATAAGTAAAGTGAGTCGGGGGGAGGCGAAGTCTCCCTTGTGGGTTGGTGAACGAAGCGAGCAGGGGGCAGAGCCCCCTAGTTTTGTAAAAAATTATTAAAAATCGAGGAAAATTATTTCCCGATTTTAATCTCCATATTTGGGTATAATTACAAATTAGTTATTGTGCACATGTGTTAGATTAAGTTATTTTGCTGTCAAATTGACAAAATTTTAATTTTAAATTTCAAAACTCTAGAAACGAAATGGGCATAGATTTGATATCCATTCGTCCTCCGCATTTTGTGTATTTGGCGATTAAAACGTAATGCGGAAACATACATGACAGATGAATATTTTCATAATGCATATATATTGTATAAAATATTGTTTCATATATTACTGATTGCTCTCTTAATATACTTTATTAAAATAACCATGATTTTTGAAAGGAATTAAATATGTTCATCAGATAATTTGGCCATCTTTTATTATTATTATTATTATTTTGCCATGGACGACAGATATCAAATCTGTTCCTTTGAAATGAGATGTTTATGTTTATAGTCGAAAATGGAAGTCTTTCATTTTATTTTTCTAGCGTTTTGAAACTAAAAATTAAAATTTTATGAATTTTACAGAAAAAATGACTCAATCTAACGCAAAAAAATCAATACGCAGGACTCTAGTTTACATCAATTATAGTTATGATTATGTCAAACAATTTTTCTTATTATTAGTTGTTTTCCATAGGTTTAAAATCGCACCAAATTACATATATAGTCGAAATTTTCCTTGTGAGAAACTATTATAAAACATTTGGGCGCTCGTTAGACAGTAAATGACGCTGTTATATAGATGATGTAGACAGGCCATGACTTACGGCAGGGCATACGGGGCAAATGCCCTGGGCCCCCCTTCTGGAAGGGGCCCCCTACAGGCGAATACAGAAATTCTGCAACCTAAAGACCTCTTATGCCACTGCAAGGGGGCCCCCCTGAATAGGCTTGCCCCGGGGCTGCAGGTAGTCTAAGTCGGGCCCTAGAAAGTTTTGTTATGGTTTTTTACTTAAATTACCCGACTACCGTAATTAATAATTGTAAGAAGTATTGTATTCGATCCGAAAATTCGATATCGAGTTTTCACTTGATTTACATGTTTTAAAGTCTCCTAAGTCCAAAAAAGTAATTTTTGGCAATTGGTCAGTGTGTGCGTGTGTATGTATATATATTTGTGGGGAATCTTCCGACTATTATATCTCCGAAAATAATAAAGATAGAACTACGAAACTTCAGAACTGAGCTTGCCCTTTTGTACAGATGAATTTTCCAAATTTTGGTGAAAATTGGGAAACCGGAAGAGGTACCGTAAGTCTGTATCACAAAAACGACTCTAAACATTTTCTTCCAAGTTGCTATACAAACACTCTATTCAATGTCCTTTCGAATGATATAGTTGGCTAGTATGGAGGAAAATTGATAAGAGGCCTGTATAAATAGCTCAATTTCAGGTCTCTCAACTAGGAACAGTCAGGAATACAAGTGTGTTCCTCTAAAAACGACTGTAATTGTGATGTTAAAAACATCACTTCTTTTTAAATGTTAAATAAGATCGTTTTCTGCACTTAAATGCATTGTTTCTCTCAGCTGGCTCAACTCACCCTGTTGTGTTTGCTTTACTGCAACACACACACAGGAGAAAAATTGGTTCTTCTTTCCTAGTGGTGATGTCATATCACACCATGCTGAGAACCAATAGGGTGATGGTTCTGACTCCACCTTCTGTTATTCCGGCAGTTTTAAATTTAGTTGGGTTTCAGCAGCTCTCAAGAGAAGAACATGGGGTGAGAAAGATTTGTTTTGCTTCTGTTTTAAAATAATGACCATTTTATCATTTGGAGAGAGAGTGCCTACTTATTAATAATAAATATATATATATTAGTTTATATGAATACTTATTCAAATTTTAAAAACCATTAATTTTTATATCCTACTTAATTTGGAATTACTAGTGTGGTTTGGAAAATAAAATTGATTAATTTTGATGCAGCAGATTAGTTTTCTTACAAACATTATTTTTGTATGCATTTTTCTTTTTACAGCATTCTAGCCAATAAGTAAATTGATTCCTCTTTTCTCTTATGTAAATAAAATTATTTGGATATATATATATGACCTTTTGACCCAAAGAATAAAAAGGGTTAGTGGCCAGAACGCAATGTACGCCATGAGGTTCTTTGATCCTCACTAAGTAACTTCTGTTGCTATGAAAATTAAAAATATTAATAAAATTAATTTAAAATATGGAAACATAAAAGGTAAATGAATTATTTACATCACATTTGGTGCCGGAAAGGAATACTTGATTATTGTTCTTAAGAATAAATGGTACTGTAGAGATTGTTTATTTTGAATAAGTCATTTTATTTTTATTGCTAGAATTACTGAAATTATTTTTTTAAAGTCATACATTACCAATTACATTTTTTTGGTGATTGAATATGATTGATATCAAGTGACCTATAAGACAATTCCCTGTTTCAAAAATTGTGATTATGCTGGAACTTTGTACAAATGAAAATTTTTTTTTGGTTCAATATATTTTGAATAACTGATTAAATAAATAATAACCAACAGAACTATGTATTGTTGGCTTTAAAAAAAAAAAAAAAAAAAAAAAAAAAAAAAAATTGTAGGTATCTCTCTCTCTCCTCAACTACGTGAATTTATTATATACAAATAGCCATCAACACATGTAAAAATCAAGAAATTTAAATAACAAGCTTCATACATCTGTGTTGTTTTTTTAAATCAATATAGTAGTTTCATATATATACAAAAAATAATGGCTTCTAACAAAGGATTGACAAGAGGTTTACCATTCAAAACTTTAGTAACGCCATTTTCTGGAGACCCTCATTTATTGGATTTTTTTATTGAACAAGTGAAATTTAAAATTGAGAACAGCAAATGGGAAGAATCCCACGCTTTGGCTTTTGTGAAATCAAAATTGGCAGATACTGCTCTTAAGTTTTATGTCTCCTCCCCAGCTTGCCAAAAAGCCAAAAATACAAAAGAGTTATTTAATATATTTAAGAAATATTTTAAGGTAGAGTCGGCAACTGCAATAGCACAACAATTTAACGAATTTAAGTTTGAGTCTGATGTCAATATTAATATTTTTGCTAATAAGCTTGAAAATTTAGTGAGAAAACGATTTCCTGATATGGAAGAAAAAGCCCTTGAACAATTACTAATCGCAAAATTCAATGATCTCATTCCGCCCCACTTTAGAATTCATCTACTATCACAAAAAGCCACAACCTTTTATCAGATGGTGGAATGTCTCGAAAAATTCCAGGAAATTTATAACTTGCAAGTAAACCCTGTCTTACCAGGAACATCTTTTACTACTATTCAGAACTTCAATCATAAAATAAATAATGAAGTGATAGGTACAAACTCAGAAAACAATTTGACTAAGATTAACAATTCATCTTATAGCAAGCGGCCATACAATAAATTTCCACAAAATAAAGGTTCGCACACGATTCAATGCCAATGGTGTGAAAGACCTGGACATTCTGCTCAGAGGTGCTTTGCACTCAGAAAATTACAAAATAATAAGTTTTCTCACAGATATCGTAATGGGCAAACTTTCTCTAGACCTTATAGAGACATATCACGGAGAGCCAGGGCCCCTAAAACATTTAAATCCAACTCCCCTCAAACCAAAAGTAGTCATTCACAATGACTAGAAGTGGAGAATGGTAGAAGTGACACTAAACTCCTAAATACAAAGAGTTCCTCATATAGGTCAGGTTTGAATAAAGTCAATTACCATAACAACTTTTCACAGACTAACTCAACATATTCTAATCTACCTAATAATTTTTTTGTAAATAACAATGAAATCATTCTGAGATCTCCAGACACACAGGCAAAGTTCCCTTTGTCATTAGAACGCAAAGTCAAATCTGTTGCGATACAGACAACATCTCCTGTACTGGTAACGTCCCCGAGTGTGGAGGAAAATGGAGACTGCATATTAGTTAATTCACTGGAATTCTTGTTACACACAGACAATGATCTGCCCAATCTCCCCATCATACAATTACTGTTAAACAAAACATTAGAGAATTTTCTTCTCGACTCAGGAGCTTCTGTGTCATTACTCTCAAAACATTACTTCTTACAAAATCAAAACAAATTATATTACAAAAGAATTGCTTCAAGAGTCAAGATATCTACAGTAAACTCTATAGTCCAATGTGACGGATGTGTTTGCATTTCCTTTAAAATAGGGAAAACTTTTTACAAACACATCTTTTTTCTTATTGAAATACCAACTGAATCTAAATTTATTGGTATACTTGGCTTTGATTTTTTAAAGTCCCATCACGTAGTTATCAATTTACACAATAACAAAATACAAATTAATGAAAATGCTTTAGATATTCTAGACACTGTACCCTCTTGCAGTCTTCTATCATCTGAATCTGATATGAATCGGGCATCACATAAGATAGCTACTCATATGGATTTTCCCCAAACTGGATACAAAAAATCTAAAATTGATGTTCATAAAGAGAACTTACCCTCTTATCAAAAATGTTGGCTTACCCAGAAGATTATGATTGATCCACAGGATACTATATATGTGCCTGTGCGGTCCACGCTTATTCCAGAAAATCAGTTAGTAATGTTTACATCGTCTAACAAGCATTGTCCACTTGTGTCCTATCCTTCTCTTATGGAGGTACAACATATCAAGGAAAATTCTACTAAACAAGAATTAATTCAATTTTTTATTCCTATGTATAATAATTCGAGCAAGAAACTGCATATAAATAAAAATACCGTTTGCGGATACATTTCAGAGATAGATAAAATAGAAGAAAATTCCTTGGATCTTGCAACAAATACACCTGATCACATGTGTAATCTAATTAAGGCTACACCAGAAGTTTTATCCTTAAGACAGAAAGAATTTAATGTAAATAATTTTTCTATTCAGCATTTAAAACCTACAGAAAGGGTAATAATGCAAGATATTCTTCAGAAATTTAACTCTGTATTTTCATGTTCACTAAAGTCGATTGGACACACCGATCATATCACTCCACATATAAAATTCATTTCAGATATTCCCTTAAAAACTTACCCTTTTCCTATTCCACAAGCTATTCAAGAAGAGGCAAAAGATCAACTTGACAAATTACTGGATGCAGGGATCATTGAGAGAAATATCTCTGAATGGGCATGCCCAATGCTCATGGTTAAAAAGAAAGCTGTGTCTAAGGAGGATAAACCTTCCTTTAGACTGGCCCTAGATTTAAGGTTAATCAACTCTATGATTCGATGCTCCACTTATCCTCTTCCAAGAATTGATTCAATAATAAATAACATCTCAAAATTTAAATATTTTACAACATTAGACTTTCCCTCAGCGTATCATCAAATTTCATTACCTAAAGAATACAGACGACGTCTCTCATTTACTACACAATGGGGAACTTATTCATTTAAAAGATTAATGTTTGGGCTGAGATCAGCCGCATCAACATTCCAAATGCTTATTGACACAATTATACAAGAGTGCAATTGTTCAGGCATATATGCTTACCAGGATGACATTATTATAGGAAGTGACTCTTTCCAGGAAACAACAGAAAAATTACAAACACTTTTAGCTACTCTACAAAAGTACAATCTGACATTGTCTCCAAAGAAATGTAAATTCCATCAGTCATCTATTGAATATCTCGGTTTCAGCATCCAAAATCAGAAAATACATCCTATTTCTTCCAACATTACAAAAATTACTCAATTTCCTATCCCAGCAACCAGAAAACAACTAAAAAGATTTATAGGATTGTGTGGATTCTACAGAAAACTCATTCCCTGCTACTCGCGATTAATTGATCCTTTGATAAAATTAACATCTCCGAAAACTACATTTAAATGGACAGAGGAACATGCTGAAGTCTTTAAACAAATACAGAAAGTTTTTTTCTCTAAACCTTTTCTTTCTTTACCCGATTGGTCAAAACAATTTTTTCTTAATACAGATGCTAGCAAAATTGCTATTTCAGGGGTTCTTCTACAAGAAAAGGAAGGCATTCTGCTTCCGGTTAGTTACTTTAGTAAAACACTATCTAAATCAGAACAGCGATATTCAGCCATCAAGCTTGAGCTGATGGCCATAGCTAAGTCAGTCAGTGCATTTAAATTTTTCCTTTTCAACCGACCTTTCACCATTCTCAGCGATAGCAGACCACTCGAACACTATAAGAAAATTTCCTCTCCTGCTGATCTAACTACTAAATGGCTAATTGAATTATCAAACTATCAATACACATTCAGATATGTAAAAGGTAAAACAAATGTTTTGGCAGACTATTTTTCAAGAGAAGACTTTTCTGCATACACTCAAGATCTTAACTCAAACCCAGAATTAATTAAAGAGGCTAACAATTTACCCATTTCTTCAGCTTCTCCAACAATTGAACTCCATCATTTCAATGTCACACAAAAATCTGATAAGTCACTCACCTCATCAGAGCCTCATCGTTCTTCCTTACCTCAGTTGTTAAGCAACGATGCTGCTCCACTCAGTCGTTCCTTAAACAGCTCTGACGCAGATAATCTTATGATGGAAATCTCGGAAGAATGTTTTTTTAAAGAGCAAAGAGAAGATGACTTTCTGCTAAAAATTATTGTTGATATCACTTCGGAGAAACCTTCTCCTAAATATAAAAATTATTTTGTCCATCCGGACACAGGTCTGTTAATGATCAAACGAAAGTTTCACCAGCCTGAAAACTCTCCAAAAACAAAAATTGTAGTACCACAGAAGTTAAAACCTAAAGTATTAAAAATTTGTCACATGCCTCACTTTGGAATTAGAAATACATACAGAAGAATACTTAAACACTTTTATTGGACAGGATTATTTGAAGATGTAAAAAACTTTGTTCTGTCCTGTACATTATGTATTCAATATAAACCGCACAGAATTCCACCTGCTCCACTACAGGAAATGTTTGTTCCTTCTGCGCCGAGTATGTTAGTTTCCATGGACTTTTTGGGTCCTTTCTCTAATGGCTTCCATGTGTTAACATTCCTCGATCACTTTTCTAAACATATTGAATTGGTACCAGTAAAAAATGCAACAGCACAAGCTGTAGTTAAAGCCATTACGGGATACATTACTACCTTTGGTCGACCCTCTGCGATACTCTCAGACTTAGGCCCACAGTTCACAGCAAACATCTTTAACAACTTGGCACAGACATTGAAAATTACAATCTCCCATTCATCATCAGGACACCCGCAAACACAAGGCTCATCAGAAAGAATTAATACCAGCATTAAATCCTCAATTTCCACTCTTACCAAGGAAGGATTTGATTTTCATCAGGCTTTGATGATACACAAGAACCTGTATAACACCACCGTTCATTCTTCAACTGGATATTCTCCAGCCTTTCTGCATTTTGGCAGGTCAATAACAAGCATCTTTGACTTGTTTGAAGCTCCTCAGTTAGAAACACTGGAATTTCCATATGAATACCATAAATACATGGAATCAATGAAACAGATCTTTAGGCAAGTGCATCATAACATGAAGTTTTACCAAAACCAACGTAATACTAGACAACATAAAAAAGCAGTTCTCCGGAAATTCAAAGAAAATGATATGGTCTTTATAAAAACCAAAGATACATTTAAACCAAGATTCATAGGCCCATATTCAGTTCAAAAAGTAATATCTGACGTGTTACTCTCCGTCAGAGAATTCGAAAATGAAGGGGCTGAACCATTCACTATTAACATAGACCGTGTCATCCTGGCGCATAAAAGAAAGCAACATCTCATTCCACAAACAATTCTGACAGGTCAACCAGCTGGGATTGTTCAACCGCAGTCTCATTATGATCTCAGACCAAGATGCAAAACTTAATTTTTGTTTTTTGTTTCCATTTTCACAAATGTTCTTTTAACATGTTTTTTTTTTTAAGTTTTTTTTTAGGGGACTTGGTAAGCAATTCATTCACCAAAGTTGCCTGTTGTAAACAAGTATGAGTTGGTACAGGTATATTTGATAAGTTGTATTTTGTATATTGTCCTATTATATATTGTGTAGTTATATATATATATATTTTTTCTCCTGTGGCAAATGTTGAATATCTACAAAAACTTAGTGCAGTGTGTATTGTAGTTAATATGAATATAAATCTTCTGTTATGCTGATTTATTTTATATATTGTCTTATTTGTTAAATTTGATAACTATACTATAATTATTTACTGCTCAAAATGTACAGTATGTGTGTGTTATATGTATCGGAAACTTGCATATTTATATGTGTATACATAATTTTTCTTCTTTCTTTTCATATATTAATTCCTACACATTGTCATGTTTATAAATATATTGGGTTATTAAATACAATTTCTGGAAGCTTCCACACCATTTTCACAGACACAGACATCACTTATACAACACAAGTATACACTACATCCACACTATTACACAATCAAATTAATACACAATCCACACATGATATGTATATAAATGTGTATAATGTTTGATAAAATTTTTTGTTTATTGTGATTATTGACATTGCAGTTTTGTTTTGGTTATATCTGATAGTATGTTTATTTGAGTATTATTTGACGTTTATATTAAGTGCATTTTTGATTTTGTTTAGTAATCTAACTTGGTGGCCTCGGTAGCCACTCACATTTATTATTTCCATTTATAATATGTATATTCTTTAAATAATAATAATAATAATGATAATGATAAAATTTTAAAAAATCTTATTCGAATATTATACTCGAGTACTTGGAATGCCTTTTCCGTAATGTAATATTTATCTGTAAGATTATTTTGACATTTGTATTGATACTTATTTTGATTTTTTTTTCTCCTTCATAATAATGCTTCAAGAGGTCATCTGTAAATATTTTATACTGAAATATAACTGATTTTGTTTTATCAGTTGTTAACAAGATTCCTTTGACATTTATTTAGTATAGTTGTTCTTTCATGTGTATACTTATACATTGATTAATCGGTAGATGGTATTTAATATCAAGACTATTGGTTAAATATTTTTGTTGATATTGCACATCCACTGAAATTCTTTTGTCATGTCATACATTTTTTTATTCTCGTTAACTAATTATTTTTACAAATTTATAAGAAAGCAGATTTTACAGCAATTAACATGCTTTTCAATATTTCTGTTATAATACTATTTTCTTTAAAAGGTATCAATGTTTTTTTACTCATGTCACTTGTTGATAAAAGCTGTGTCTGTTTGCATTTATAGATATATTTTATTAGTTGTCAATATCCTAATAAATATTGTTAGATATGTCACTGACCACTTTTGTATCAATAAAATCTTTTAGTTGAGAATGTCTGTAACCACAGTGCTGAAATAGTATTGTTTTTGATGAAATGGTGTATTCCTCGCCTATTTTGGTAGAATTGATCACCTACCAGGGTAGGCGTTGATATTAGGTTGTTTGTCGGAATTTTATTGTTTCAGCTTTACTTATTGATTTTGTATTGTGTTTGGTTCAGATTTTGTGTCACATGTACATTGTTCTCAAAATTTCCAAATTTTTTTATCAAGTGCGTGTTATTAAGAGTATTGTAAGACCTTTCAGTTGCTTAAAAATTTGCTTTGTTACATTCATGCCTTTAATGGCCGTTCCTACAATATTACGTAGTCAATATGGATATTTTTTTTCACATGTAAGTAAAAAAAAAAAAAAAAAAAAAAAATTGTAATCCTTCATGTAAATGTAGGTATGCACTCTCCATTCACATTTTTAGTCTTCCAAATTTTTTTAATGGTCGTTAGGGGTAATGTGATGTTAAAAACATCACTTCTTTTTAAATGTTAAATAAGATCGTTTTCTGCACTTAAATGCATTGTTTCTCTCAGCTGGCTCAACTCACCCTGTTGTGTTTGCTTTACTGCAACACACACACAGGAGAAAAATTGGTTCTTCTTTCCTAGTGGTGATGTCATATCACACCATGCTGAGAACCAATAGGGTGATGGTTCTGACTCCACCTTCTGTTATTCCGGCAGTTTTAAATTTAGTTGGGTTTCAGCAGCTCTCAAGAGAAGAACATGGGGTGAGAAAGATTTGTTTTGCTTCTGTTTTAAAATAATGACCATTTTATCATTTGGAGAGAGAGTGCCTACTTATTAATAATAAATATATATATATTAGTTTATATGAATACTTATTCAAATTTTAAAAACCATTAATTTTTATATCCTACTTAATTTGGAATTACTAGTGTGGTTTGGAAAATAAAATTGATTAATTTTGATGCAGCAGATTAGTTTTCTTACAAACATTATTTTTGTATGCATTTTTCTTTTTACAGCATTCTAGCCAATAAGTAAATTGATTCCTCTTTTCTCTTATGTAAATAAAATTATTTGGATATATATATATGACCTTTTGACCCAAAGAATAAAAAGGGTTAGTGGCCAGAACGCAATGTACGCCATGAGGTTCTTTGATCCTCACTAAGTAACTTCTGTTGCTATGAAAATTAAAAATATTAATAAAATTAATTTAAAATATGGAAACATAAAAGGTAAATGAATTATTTACATCACAGTAATAATGTTTTTCATACTCGCCATATTAACTCCCTTTTAAATATCCTTTTGTATGTAATTTTTGTTTTCAAGTCAATAATTGAGTATGCCAACTTTTGGCAAAAGTCGGTATCTCAAAAACGGCTTCTCAAAAACGGCTCTAATGATTTTCTTGTAAATTGTTACATAAATCCATTTTAGATATCCGTTCTTATGTATAACGCGGTTATTAAAGGTAAATTAGCAGTCATCCTGATTAGGTAGATTATTTTTAGATATCGGAAATTGTTTCGTAAAACGGCTAAGCCGATTTTTCTCTTCTTACTATTTTTAAATTTGTTATGTAAATCTATTTTATATATCTTTACATGTGTATAAGCTTTATCTTACCAGAAAATTTTTAGGTGTCTAATTTTTTAGGTCAATTTTATGTCTTCTGATTATATTATCTCCAAAAAAATGCATATTATACATGCAACAGTAAGTAATGAAAGTCGTGTAGTTGTTTCACTCCAGATTTTTTTTTTTTTTTTTTTTTTTTTTTTTATCTATTGCATATGCATATCTTATAATAAGCGAAAACCTCTAATATTTTCTAATATTTTTACAATTTTAAAATAAGTTTGTATTATATACAAATACATCTGCGCGACTTCTCTTTATCCTAATTCTAAAGAACGCTTATAAACTATAATCAGTGTCCATGTATCATTCTGAAAGGGTCAACTTTACGTCATTAGTCTCGAAAATCAAACGGCGAAATCTTCGAGTGTAAAGTGTAACTAATAATGTGGTTTCTTCACTTGGAAATAATTTTATAAACATTTGCTCCCATTTCTTGCAAGCTTTTATTAGAAATTACTCACATTTGATCTCCTTTGTCCTTTTTCTCCCCTCCCCCCTTTTGAGAAGAAATGCGAAAAGTACAACCACAAACTGAAGTTATTGATATAGTGCACCTTGTTCAGTATTTATAAGAAAAAAAAAATATTGGATTCATAAAAATTTTCGAAGCCGTTATGATTGGTAGAAATATCCTCTTATTTACTTCTTTTCTTTGTACAAGATGAAATAAAATATTGGATTCATAAAACACTTCACCTTCTAGCTTTCAGTATATTTATACATTTTCAGATGTCCTGAACATATTTTGACCATTTAAAAAAATTATCTATCCATAAATCTGTGACAATAAATAAATAAATAAATTGGTGTGAAGCAATCATACTACTTCCATTACCCACTATTTCACGTATTATATACAATTTTTAAAAATGTGATCAGAAGACATAAGTGACCTAACGAATTAGACGCCTGACAAACTGATATATAATTGCATGTAAAAGTTTACATAGCGAGTTAAGAAACAATAAGAAAAAAAAAATGGTAGAGTTATTTTTTGAAACATCAATTTCTGAGATCTAAAAGTGACCTACCTGAGCATGATAACTGTTAATTTTCCTGTAATAACCACGCATTATACGAGAAAAGACATCTAAAATGGATTTATGCAACAATTTTCAAGAAAATCGTTTGAGCCGTTTTTGAGATACCATCTTTTACTAAAACTTGGCATACTCAATTATTGATCGAAAAACAAAAATTACATACAAAAAGATATTTAAAAGGGAGTTAATATGGCGAATTTGAAAAAAATCCGTTACAGCCGTTAAAAAAAAAAAAAAAAAAAAAAAAAAAAACGCACTTGCGAGACTTGAAATTCAGCTATTTATACCCGGAGCCTACCAATTTTTCTGAACTAACCAACTATATAATTCGAAAGGACATCTAATAGTGTTTATGTAGTAAATTTTAAGAAAATCTTTAGAGCTGTTTTTGGATACGGACTTACGGTCCCACTTCCACTTTTCACCAAACTTTGTAAAATTCATCTGTACACCAGTTCTGTCTTAAATCTGAAGTTTTATAGCTCTATCTTTATTAGTTTTGGAGGGGTCGGCAGCCTCCCTCAGGAACGTATCTGTTTATGTAGCAAGT
Organism: Salticus scenicus; assembly: GCA_963930645.1. Taxonomy (NCBI): domain Eukaryota; kingdom Metazoa; phylum Arthropoda; class Arachnida; order Araneae; family Salticidae; genus Salticus; species Salticus scenicus. The sequence continues at coordinate 328,539,438 of OZ005653.1, read as the reverse complement.
CAATCGAATCAATATATACGCATATATTATATAATGAGAAATAAATAAAAACGACCTGTTCAATAATGTGTGATGCAAATAGGATATTGGGGCTCCTGATCTGCAGATCCACGAGTTCATTGTCGAAACGTGAGTGGAAGCTTCCCTGTGGCGACTGAAAAAGATTTTGGGTTCCGTCTGTGTGTATATTTTGTTTGTCTGTGTGTCTGTTTCAGCGACCGCAAAAATCATGCTATTGATTTGCAATTTTGTACACATGTTTTCGAGCCGCATGGGATTAGCTGTATTGTGTTTGGCGTCTGTTCTATCTGGAATTCGTGTACGCGGACACTTCAAATTTTTCTTTATTACTATGGCCTATGGACAGAATGTACATGTACCGCAATAACGGCTGCAAAAATTCTTCAAATAACTTGCAAATTGGTAGACACTTTCAAGCTCTGTACAGAAATAGCTGTATAATTTTTTATGTGTATATTTTTCATGTTCTATGTACAGGGACACTCCAAAGTTTTTCTTATCAAGGCCTACGGGGTGAATTTTGTTTAAACAAATTTTAACGTCGTTACTCTGTATTCAACAAAGTGAAATTACAGTAAAAAAAAAAAAAAAAAAAAAAAGCGCATTTTAAAACGTTTATGCTGCATTCAACACAGTGGAATTAACATATACATAATAAAGATATATAAAAACATGTTTACTCTAATAAAAGGGATATGTATGGACTATATGATTTATTTGCGGGATCACACAAATGAATTCGGATGGCATCCTGTAATCATCCAAATGATTCAAATTACATTGAAATATTCATGAGTTACAATTAATTAAATAGGTGTATTCTAATTTTTTTAGTGCATATAATTACTGTGGCTGCTTTTCTGAGTTACATAAAAGAATTTCGTTGTATTACGCACTATAGTTCATATTTCAACACTGGTATTGAATTTTAACATGGTTACACCCCACGAAATATGATGAAATTTTATTAGAATTTTAGAAGTATATTTTTTTGTGGGAAAATGTGGCCATAGAATCAGTATTTAATTTACAGGGTTGCACAAAATAATTCTAGTATGTTATGTAATCAATTTGCAGGAATTTTGGTAGAAGTACTTATGAATTACAGGGAATTAGTGCAAGTACAAGACAGTCAGTTATTAGGAATACATACATACAGAGATAGTTATAGAAAGAGAAAAGCAGAGGGGGTTGAGGGGGGCTGCAACCCCCCTCAGAAACGTTTCTGTTTATACAAAAAGTCAATAGAATCAATATATATATATATATATTATATATAATAAGGAACAAGTAAAAATAATCTGTTGAATAATGCGTGATGCAAATAGGACGGTGAGGTTCCTGATCTGCATATCCACTAGCTATATATAGAACTTGTTATCTTACTCGTCAATCTGCAATCTATCTTAATAGAATTTTAATTTTATGTAAGAGAAAGTCATATGGGTGCCATACCAAATTATTTACTTTGAATTCTATTATTGAAATTCTGTTTAATTCAACAAAATATTTTTTACGAATCACTAAAATAGATGTTCGTATATTGCCACTCATTGCTTTATGAGTAAAATATCAGATTTATTGTGCAAACAGTATTATGTGCAAAGAAAAATATTTAAAATGAAATGCAATCATATATTTCACTGAACGATTGTCTTCTAAATCTATATGTTACTCAGACTCACATCCGTAATACAAAAAGAAAAAAAAAAATCTATAATAATAAAAGTAGTAAAGAAATAAAAACCACGACGATGTTTCTTCACCCCAAAAATATAAACATTTGGCTCGTCGAAAAGCAAAAACATCTGTCTGAGAGGTGGAGCCGGATAAAGGGTGTGTCAAAGAGGAAAATCGGCACAAATTTGTAAAATTTTTGGACTTTCTTTACAAATTTAATTGATTTAAAATTTTATTAAAATACAGGATTTTTTTCCGCACTGAATTAAACTCTTTGAGATTGACGCAGCTTTTTAAATTCTGTTTTAAAAAATTGAAAGAGTTTTTTATAAGCCATTTAATGCATCAACCCAAATATTGCAATAAAACAGCTTTTTTAAAAAACAACTGTTATTCTTTCATAAAATCTACAAAATCTGCATCAGTTTACGAAATGAGAGTAATCCAATAAAAAAATTGCGTCTCAATCAATTAATATGTCACTGTTTTAAGTGCAAAGAAAGTTTTTTCCATAGGATAACATTGGCTTTTAGAAAAGGAAATGATGAGTGAAGAGGGCCCTTAATGTCTCATAATGGCTTTTTTACATCCTTACATGTCGAGTGTTGTTTAATTATATGCATTAGAATCTGAGATATAGTCTTCTCTTAAACTGGGGAAATCATTGTACAGCAGCAATTAGTTGTTGAGCAATTTGTGCCAAAAGTTGATTCACACTAACTTACGTCAAGGTTTATCCACATATAAATTTTTATGTAATTTTGCGCATTAGTTCCTGAGATATAGTCCTCCCTTAAATTGTGGAAATCGCTACATAGCAGCCCCACCTGTTGAGCAATTGACACAAGAAATTGATAAGCTCTAACATATGTCAAGATGCATCTACATATAAATTTATATGCATTTTTATGCGGTAGTTCCTGAGATATACTACTCCGATTCAAAAAATTAGAATAATGAAAAGAAATATGGTCAAGGGAAATGAAAATCGAATTTATCAAATAAATAATCAACAATATCAAATATAAAGTACTATAATATGAATCTGCATATTTTGCAGATTATAAAAATGTAAACACATTACAATGAAATAGAAAATATATTTAAATCAGCTAACAACAAAAAATTCAAAATATTAGAATACTTTCTAACATGGTTCAAAAAATTAGAATAATGAAAATATATTGAACATAATTTAAACTCTAAGTATTTTTACTTGCTAATCAGTACTTTGTTGCATCACCCTTAGCTTTAATGACAGCTCTTAAAAGTTTTGGCATGTTTTTAACTAAAGGTTCACAATCTTTTTTATCCAAATTCGCCCATATGCTCTTTATACTAGAAATAAGTTCTTTTTTGTCTCTAGGCGCAACTTCTTGAAGTCGTTTCTTCATAATTCCCCACAAATTCTCGATAGGATTTAGATCGGGTGAGTTTGCAGGCCAAGGGAGTACAGGTATGTCCTTCTCTTTGAGCCATTTAGTTGTTGATTTGGAAGTGTGGGGAGAAGCTGAATCTTGCTGAAACAAGAAATCGTCATCACATAAATCCTCAGCTGAAGGAATCATGAAATGTTCAAGAATTTCTTGATAGACTTCTGAATTGACTGTTGTGGAAACAATACACAACCTGCCTGGGCCTTCAGCAGTCATGCAGCCCCATACCATAACAGAGGTCGCAAATTTAAACGAACGTTTTAAACATTCTTTCTTATAAGCTTCATGTTTGAGTCTCCAGACACGTATACCTTGATTTCCGTGAGACACACAAAACACACTTTCATCGCTGAAAAGTATCTTTTTCCAATCGTCGTGATCCCAAAATAGCCTTTGTTTACACCATTTAACTCTAGCAGCCCTTTGCTTAGATGATAAGAATGGCTTTATCTTAGGCACACGTGATCTAAAACCTAATTTGCGAAGTCGTCGTAGTGTTGTAGATTTGGAGACATTTATACCCATTTCTTTCCATTTTCTATGCACATATCTCACACTCCGAAAACGATGTTTCTTCACAATCTTTTTCAATTGCCTTTCATCTCTTCTTGAAGTTACTGGCTTTCGACCACTTTTAAAGTGTTTATTTTGAAAACACTTATTATTAGAATATTCTCTCAAAACTCTACTCACACTTGCTTGAGAGCATTTCACTTCTTTTGCTATAAAAAGTTGTGTTTTTCCTATTTCGTGCAAGTACACAATACGATATTTCACAGCCTCAGATAAATCGCTCTTTCGTCCCATATTAAGCAAATACTACACTACAATCAAATGCCAAACGACTTTTCATTTTCAACGGAGCACATTTTATAGTCCCACAGATGTTAATCCCGCAGCCGTTCTCTCAACTTATAAGAAAAATTTGAATATTCTAATTTTTTGAACCATGCTATCGAGGTATTCTATTTCTTTGAATTATTCTAATATTTTTTAAATAGTTAATTATTAATATATCAGATAAAAATAAATATTTATGTTATATTTATAAACGCTCTGAAGATAATTAGATACTTTTAATATATTTTTTCCTGGACGCAGTATGCAAATTGACGCGTTAGCAACATCAAACTCATTCTTTTTTACATTATTCTAATTTTTTGAATCGGAGTAGTAGCCTTTTCTAAAATTGTGAAAATCACTGCAAAGCAGCACCATCTGTTGAGCGGTTGACACCAAAAGTTGATAAACACTAACTTATATCAAGTTACATCTATATAGGAATTTATATGTACTTATTTGCAATAGTTCCCGAGCTATAGTCTTCTCTTAAACTGTGGAAATCGCTGCAGAGCAGCGCCACCTGTAGATCATTTGGCATCAAAAGTTGATAAACACTAATTTAGGTCAGGTTACATCTACATGTAAAATTATATGTAATAATGTGCAGTAGTTCCCGAGATACTGTTGCTACAAAATTTTTGTCACAGACAGACATTTTCTAAAAATGGTCAAATTGTGTTCTGGACCTCTCAAAATGTGTAAATCCACTGAAAACCGGATGTCGAAAATTTTTAGGAATCCAATACTTTCTTCTATTGAATATAGAAGAAAGTAATAAACAAGGAAGAAGGATGAATCTGATATTTGTTATACCTTAGTTATTAAATAATTAAATTGATCAAGGGGTTCAACTAGAATTCGTTAGGACAGCAAAAGCAGTATTCAACCTAAAAATATTTTTATCCACCCTAGTGTGGTTGACTAAAATTTCTCATCAAAGCAATTATATATTTTCGTTATTTCTAATTTCAGTCTTTTCATCCCTTCAAAGACAATATCCTAATCAAAGTAATCGCACTTTAAAAAGAAAAAAAAAAAAAAAAGAAATATTAATTAATATTGGTGAAGTTTATTTACCTTGTGAAGTGTTGCTGCCTGTTATTTTGTTGTAAGCTGTTATTGTTTAATCTAAAACAGACTTTTGAAATCAAAATAAAATAACTTACAATATTGTTTGTCTAACTTGAATTGATTGTTATTATTGCATCAACTTGTACATTTATATCAATATTATTACAATGAAACAGATTGTATCATATTGTACTCCCAGTTTAAAATGTATGTTCATTATTTTCCTTATTCCACATTTTGGAGGAATTAGTTTATCACTTATACAAATTCATTTTGAGAACACTGAATTTTAGAGCTTGTTTCATTTTCTTAATTTTGTATCTAGAAAATACAAACAATCTCTCATTAAGATGTTTATTTGATAACTGTAACCCTATTTATGGATTTTAATGAAATAAGCTGCAATATGTGTATATGTATGTTTTAAGGAGTCCAAGTCTTCTTATTGTTGGTATCTGAGTCAGGGTTGGACATTTTGTGTCCTTTTCTATCTCCTTATTGTACAAGCTGTAGAAGAAGGGAAAGAATCTAGAATCTATTTTTCAATGATTGAAATGAAACTGACATCAATTAATATTTAAATAAGAGAAAAAATATGAAATTGCAGTATGTTTAAATAAATCCTGATTAATTATTTCTAGTCATAATTTACTGGCAATTTTTTTTAGTTACAAAACTAAAGAGCATTTTAAGTAGGGTTCAAACTTCATGGAAAATCTGGAAAATTAGATTGCATAAATACAGGTTAGGATCCCTTAGAAAGACCCTCTATTCCACTCAGGCCTAGGTCCCTAGTGCAGACAATTATTGGCCTTAATTCTAACACAGACACCTGGAAAATTGGAAATGCTTAAGGAATTAAGATTTCAGTTTCAAATCTCCAGGAAATATCGTTCACAATGAAAATTTTCATTAAAATTCTAAAAAAAAAAATTGGGGAAAAAAAAAATTTCTCATTCTTACTTCTACATTTTTCATGTTTAGAGAGATTCAAATGATAATGTATAGCAAAAATATGCATTACTATAAAGTACAGTAAGAGTGTCACACAATCTCTGGTAATTTTGCAGAAAAGTATAACAAAAAATATGGTGTGTAACAACCCCATGTCTTCCATCAAAAAAAAAAAACTAGTATGTTGTGGCCACCACAAGACTTTCTTCTATATTTACCTATACATATTCAATCAGTAACAATATTTAAAAAAAAAAAAAAAAAGTACGATTTTTTTTTTTCTAAGTTTTTTTTTTTGTTTTTGTTAAAAGTGAAAAAAATCGATAACTTTGTTTTAAATTATCACAGATTTATAGTTCAACCATTCGTTTTAAAGGTATTGACGAGACCTTTCGAAAGATACCCATCTTGAAAATTTACTTTCCCGGGGGGGGATTTTTCCCCCTGGGGGGGGGGGAACCGATGCCCCCCCCCCCCATGCACAAAATTTTTTTCCTAGCTAACTACTACTATTATCAATAATTCATATTAATTTTACAATCACAAGTGTAAAATAACTCTCTTTATGCCCATTTATACGGAATTTTGTCCTATGCTGCCATGTTAAAAATTTGCATAAAATGCGATCACAACGCCACCTATTGTGCGATTGATCCCAAAATCTAATCAGCACCAGTTTATGTCAGGGTGCAACTAAATACCAAGTTTGGTTAAATTTCATTCATTGGTTCGTGAGATACAGCGTCCACAAAAAAATGATACAGACAGACAGACAGACAGACATTTTCTAAAAACTATTAATTCGTGTTCTCCATATCCCAAAACATGTAAATCCATCAAAAAGTGGACTTCGAAAATTTTCGCGAATCCAATACTTTCTCTATATTACATATAGAAGAAAGTAAAAATTAAGATAAATCAGTTTTATATTTCTTCTGACCACATTAACAAATCAGACACCTAAAAATTTTTCCTGTAAGAGCAAACTAATACACATGTCATAAAGATATATATGAAAGAGAAAAATTGCACAGGGTTCCCACGGGTCAGGGAGAACAGAGAAAATCTGGAAAAGTCAGGGAATTTGAAAGTACTGAAAAAAGTCAGGGAAATATCAGGGATAATTGTAAATATTGCTCAAAAACCTGGAAAAGACTTTTTGAGCATTCAATTTATATCGCAAGTCACGTTACTATGTTGTCTTTTATGTTGCAAACTATGTGCTATTTTATACCGTGAGTTATTTTTTATGTCGCGTACCAAATTTTATAACTGGAATTTTCTAAAAATAGACCTGGAAAAGTCAGGGAATTTTATTTTTGAAATTGAGTGGGAACCCTGATAGCAAGTTAAAAAAAAAAAAAAAAAAAAAAAAAATGGTTGAGTTGTGTTTTGAAACTAAACTGAACCAATTTAACCTTTGGATTTTAATAGATTGAAAATATAAATAACTTATAATATTTTTAAAATCTGAATTTAAAATGATTAAGTAATAATAAAAACATCCCTTTTCCCATTTTGTCCAAAAAAAAAAAAAAAAAAAAAAGCTTACTCAAATATATTTTCAAAGATTTAGAGCAGTTTGCATTGGTAAAAAATCTTTATAGTTAATTTAAAAGGGGCATGTGTACTGAATATTTTTTCAGGAGACTGAGTGAAAATTTCTCTAGTGGCAGTTATGGGGATTACAAACCAAAAAAGTTTAAAAAATTATTTTAGGAATTTTATCGATTCTTTTCATTTTTACTCAATTCCTACAAACTGCACCAATTCAACATTACTGTAACATTTTCATGTATATGACAAAAACAGATAAAATGTGTTCCAGTTGCTTGACAGCCAAAATGCTGTTTTTTTTTGTTTAAATGTAAGAAATCTAATTATAATGTTTGGGTACTCATCCTTGAATTGTTTAAAAGCCTCCTTTAAATGGCACAATACTAACGATTTTTGTATGTGTCTTCAACTTCCATTGATGCTATAATATTAATAAGAATAAGAAAAACAATATATTAATAGTAAAAATAAAATCCTACCAAAAATTACTCTAATTGTTATAAGGCTATTTTCTTCCTTTTTCTTTTCCGGGGAACTAAACAAGCACCTAGGTCCCAATTAACACTAATTCCTGATACATAGGGTACAGATATTGAATATGAGCAATTGTAAGTTTCACTTACATTGTGTATTTTATTATATTTGCAGATTTTTTCTTTTTTACTTAAGTTAGTATGAAAATACTGATAGAGGGTTGCATTTTAATGTATAACTCAGCATCCCATGGCCAACCTATGTTGAAACTCGCAATAATTAAAGACAATAAACGCAAAAATAACATAATTTTTAAAGAAAAATTAAATATGTACTTTTTGAGATATTGAATTAAAATGAAAATTTAAAAAATATATATGCAGGTGGTATATTATTTGAAAGCCTGTATTATAAGATTTCTAATGATACAAATCTTATAGGTCTAAATTAATTAGGTAACAAAATATGGGTACGTTTGTAGTAGATGAATTTTGAAAATTTTGCATTTTTTACCCATTTTTGCAGCCATGTACATCAAAAACTAAAAGAGATAGGGGCTTATAAATTGGTATCCATTCGTTTCTCTATAATAATAAATAAATGAGCTGCATAAAAATCTAAAGGGGTCAGGTTGAAAATGCAACTTTTTTGTGTTTATTTGACATGGAATGACCCAATTGTGTTTCTAAGGGATGCAGCTTTATCAAAGTTTGCCTTTCTGTATAAGTTTCCAGTGTTTTTTAAAGGTATATAACAGGTTGATTCACGAAATTTTACAATCTGTAGATGTTTTCAAACTTTGGTGCTATGATTTTATCTTAGTTATTATAAAATGATAAAAATTACCGATTTTCTAAAATTTTTTAAATGTGCTTAATATTTTGTTAAAGCCTAAAAAAAAAAAAAAAAAAAAAAAAAAATGCTATTTTGTTTTACTGAATTTAAACTTGTATAATTTACCTGTACATGAATTTATAAAAATACACTTCATTTTATTTTCAGGCAATATCAGTAATTGATTCAGTTGGGGACTACATCATGGTTAAATATTCTAAACAACAAAGATCTCAAGAAGAAATCATATACTAGTCAAATCTTATCCAATTGAACAAGTGCCTTAGAGCTCTGAACTAACTGTGCTCCAGTCAAAAGGCCCACTTGTGATGAATATTTAGAAGACCAAAACTGTCATCCTACTTAGCAGTGCACTCTGCTGTGACTCTAAACAAAATGATACCAATGCATTTTATTTGCTTTTGGCTGAAATTGGACGTGTGTTTAACATTTTATACAAAGCACAAACTCCATAGAATTTTTATTGCTATTATTAATTTCAACTTGACAGTATACAATATATGGCAGCATGATGGCAAAATAGTCTATGCTTAAGACTACGTCATTAATCTGATACTAGAAAAGAAGGGAAAGAAAAATTATCTTGTCATGATACTAAAGGTCACATTTATATTTATTTATTATGTGCATTTAGCATGTTGCCTAGTCAGTGATTAAAGCCTGCCTTGAAATCCAACATTCCGCCATGATCGCTAGTGGCTTTTGAGACTGAAATGGAAAAAGGAGGCTTTTATTTCAACTTTTTATCATGAAATTTTTTTAATTTAGTGTTAATAGATGATGTAATGTGCTATTGTTTTATCCCCCACTGTAAATAGCAACCACTTGATTTTGTATGGAATGTGCGATAGAAAATTGAAACAAATTCAATGCACTACTCTCGCCCCACCCCCACCCCTCCCCCCCTTTAAAGAAAAAAAATTATTTGTTTGTGATTGAAGGTGCATGCCAAAATTTAGATGTGTTACTAATAAGATTTCTGCTGACTGCCTTAGCTTTGCTAATTGTGGACTATGAGACTGTGCTGTATAAATAGGCTTTTCTGAATGTGACGAGTTGAGTTGTTGTTGCAAATGCTGTGAAACTGAATTAGCTGTCTCATTTTTCTTAGACACTCTGATTTGGTGAATCTCTCTTTTAATGTAATGAACAAAAGCCTCTGGAGTCCACTCTGTGTAAAGTTGGCTCTATTATATTGTTATGTTTTTAGTTATTTATTGTATATTCTTTGTGCCTGTTTTTGATTGTTTGCCTTCTTTAGTTTGTTCAAAAATATATATGAAAAAATTATTTTCTAAATTAGCTTTAAAAATATTTAGTTTATTAGTATTTTGTTTATATTGATGTTGCATAGAAAATAATCACTTAAAAAGTTCAGTAGAAATTAAATTGTCCAGTTTATTTCACTCTGCGGTAATGTAAATATCCTTACATTTTTCAATTTACTTTTCTTAGCAAATAACTTTAAATTATTGTTATATATATATTTTTTTAAAATCTTTATAAATGGAATATGTGATTTTGAAATTTAAAATATTTTAACTGAAAAATACAATACTATAGCCTATACAGCACACCTTTATCCCAGGATATCCCAAGAGAAGACTTGAGGAAGTCCTGTAGGCAAGGTGTGCTGTACGGGAAGTATCAAACTGCTTTATTTATTCCTGAATAAACTACTACGTCAGAAACGCCAAAGAAAAATATTGGAAATGCATACAGTTGTTTCGGTAGCCTAAAGCGTACAGTCTTCAGTGCAAAAAGGATTCTGAATCAGGAGAAGTGCTCGTATATATAGGAGAGGGGCCGGATTTAGTTCAACCAATTCCTATTGGCCACTCTCCCCACCTTTCCTGTAATCCTTTTGGTTGAACTAAATCCGGCCCCTCTCCTATATATACGAGCACTTCTCCTGATTCAGAATCCTTTTCGCACTGAAGACGGTACGCTTTAGGCTACCGAAACAGCTGTATGCATTTCCAATATTTTTCTTTAGTGTTTCTGACGTAGTAGTTCATTTGGCTTTTAATATTCCAACGCCAAGTCTCCTGTTATTAATTGCTTTATTTATTATTTTTCAATCTAAGCAGTTTTACCCCTCCTTCCTTTCTAATAATTTTGAATTGCTAATGTGCCAAAATTATTGTTTATGTTATGTGATAAAAAAAATATATATGGGTACAGAAATTTAAAAAGAAGAAAAAAAAAAATTACTGTTTTATGTTGGGTGATTATTAGCAGTCTGCAGAAATCTTTGTTGGTTTTATATTGTTGATTTTTTTTTTACTACTTTTTCCTACTCTGTTAGATTTTTGTAGGAATACAAAATACTAGTGCCAGTTTAAGGAAACCAAATTAACAACATTGTTTAATCTGTGTGTACATTAAAAGTTTGATAATTTATTTTTTCCTATGTTGGTTGACTAACAATTTGAAATTTGCAATAAATTAAAATGTAAATAAGTCTAGCTATAGATTTTAGATACCCTGCATTTGGGTTAAAAACAATTTGTATGGATTTTAGCTAATTAAAAGAATTTTTTAAACAAAAAAGTTGAAGGCTTTTTCTTTATTATAGTATTTTAATGTTTAGTTTAAGGGTGCTTTATACCTATAATTGCTGGTGGTCAAAGTCCATGTTATTATGTGAAGAAAATTAACAGAATTACTTACCGAATGTGTTATTGTTAATTCCATTTTCACATTCAGAAAATTCACAATTGTTAAATATTTTATTTGGATGCTATAAAGTGCATTTAGTTTATTTTTCATAATTTAATTCGAAAAGGGAAAAATATATGTATATATTTGATAATAAGTTAGCAATTTTTCCCATAGAATAACAATGGATTTGGCTGTTGGAGATGGGAAATTGTAAGAGGAAAAAAAAAAAATTGCGTTAATGATTTTAGGAACTTGTTAAGACTAGGTTTATATCCTTTATTTATTTTTACTTTCTGCTTCTAGGAAGATATTAAATTCAAAATGGTGAAACAACTTATTATACTGTAATATATATCCTTACTTATTTCTAGTTAACTAGATTTTTATTATTATTATTACTGTGGTTACTCGCGTAATAGTCGCACTTTTTTTATTGTGAAAGTCCAGCTATAACTATTATGCGAGGAAATTTATTATACAATATTATACACTTTAATGCTAAAACGTTACTGGTATATAAAAACATAATAAAATTACTAACTTACCAAATGTTTGCAATTTATGTACTGTTTATAAAGTTGTCTTTTCATCAGTTGCACAGACAAAATAAAAAGGCATTTTTATGGTTTTTTTTTTTTTTTATTATGAGGAGAAAGTATTCGAATGATTTTTTCTGCTTCAAAATGAACATGCAACTATTATGCAAGGGTGACTATTATGCGAGTAAACAAGGTATTATTAATGTAATTAATGTATTTCATTTTGTAAGAAATTTCTATTAGTTATGTCTTAGCCCATTGATGCTGATTGAGATTGGCAAAGATTTTGAAGAATTTGCACCAAAATTTATTTATATAACTAAATTTGAATTAATTATTTTTATTTATTTATTTTTAACAAAAAAAAAAAAAAAAAAAGAGTTAAATTGAGAAGCTAATAAACTAAAGCTGGATAGTTTTCATAATGAACTTGTATGTCACAGCATTTAGTTGCAGTTTATGATTTGTTGAAAGTAAGACCAATACATAAATACCGAAATTTCTATTTTTGTAGGTTCCCCTGTCTTCTCTCTCTCTCTCTATATATATATATATATATATATTACCATTTTTTTCCATATATGAAAGAAAAACTGCAAAATTGTTTTACAAATCCTCTATGTTGTCTGACAGAACTCGATATTGTATTATAGAGATGAAATTATGAATTTTTTGGTTGTAGGGTTTTAAGGCCGATTGACTGCGCTTGAGTCCTAGGCCTAAAGGTGGAATGCCCTGTGCGTTTTTTTCTAAGGGGTCCTAGCCCATATTTACGCAAGTTTCAAAGAAAACCACACAAAACTCCAAACAGCTAGGTGAGTGAGCGCAACCTGGGATCAAACCTGGCACTTCCCATCTATCAGCTTTGAGCACAGAACCGCTCGGGCCACTGGTGGGTGCTATGAATTTTTTGGTATAGTGTACTAAATTTTTTAAGCTAAAAATGTATTTGGTGTTTTAATTGTTTTGCCAATACATTGATTTTCCTCTTTTTATAGTTATTACTTATCAAAATCTTGTGCTAACTCGTATAACTTTATTTATTTATTTTTTTTTTTAAACTTGTATTTTAGATAGTAGCAGAACATAAAATTCTGGAAAAAAAAAAAATAGTATCATTGCAATTTTGTTTTCATAAAATTTCATTGAATGTTCTTAAATACCAAAAGTAAATATAAATATATTCAGGTTACTTGAAAAAAAAAAATTCCGTGAAATGGGTTTATAATTTATTGATATCCCAGCAAATATATTTAAAAGCAATAATGTATTTAAGTTTTTTTTTTTATTTTTTTAATCATAAAATGATCTGTTTTTGGGTAAGGAAGTAGTTACAAAATAAAAATGATAATTTAGCTTGGGATTTATTAATAACAACAAAGAATCCATCCAACTTAAATGAAATGAAAAACTTTCTGCGAACATACCATTTACATTTAAAGACTTGTCATATTCTTTTTTAAAAACCGATAATATGCTATCAGTTTAAAAATGTATTTCAATTCATTTTTTCCTATGAGTAATGTTAACAAAGAAGAAAAACTTTCTGCGAATGGTATTCCTGTATATTATGCATGTCTGAGAATTGGTTGTGTTTATTTTAACATCTCTTTTCTTAAGCTGCATAATTAGAATATACTTCTAGGGTGAATTTTGATGTCATTTTTCTAAAGTCAGTTTTAAATTTGTATTTCAGTTTAAACATATTTTATTAGTTTTTTGCTTTTTGTGAATTTGACTAATTTTTTGTTTTCATAAAATAACCAGAAAATGTTAGTGTGAGATTTCTTTTAGTTTCTATTTATTTAATTAAATAAGCCATGCATATTCTTGCATTTCAAATGCTTTGAAATTTTGTTAACTAAGTTTGTGTATGCAGGTATTTAAATAATTATGAAGAAATTAAGTTAGAATGCAGAAATTCAAATAAGTTTTACTGTTCTACTCCAAGAATAGAATCGTCTCTGTTTACTACTGAAATCAGAGGACAAACAGTTTGTATTTAGCTTAGATGCATTTGTAAGTACATATCAATTTAAATGAAAAAATAAATGCAAATAGAAGTTGTATCTCCATGTGCCCACATTTTACATCTAAACAAATAAGTTCAATGAAGGCACTAAACAAAACAATATAGTATTGGAATATATATATATATATATTCCAATAAGAATATATATATATATATATATATATTCTTTTTTACATCCCCCCCAAAAAACAGACTAATTGAACTTAAAATATTGCTCTAAATAAATTCTATCTTTTGTTTTATGTTAAAACCTTATGATAAAATAAATTCAAATTAAAGTTATTTATACTTTTGTAAATGTTCTGCAGTTAAAAAAATCTATCAAATTAATTATATATTTTATATTCATAGATGATGGAATTCCTATTTCATTATCTATCTATAAATACAAAAACAAAAAATTCTGAGATACTAAAATTTCTTTACTCTAAAAAAAAAAAAAAAAAAAAAAAAAAAAACATTGAATCTTTTAATTTACGATATCTGCAAAATTTTATTACAAATGTTTTTTTTTTTTTTTTTTTTTTTTTTTTTTAAACCTTTCATCCTAACTATACATACACAATTGAAAATAAATTGGTATGTATGTTTTCAAACATCTTTAAATTTTTATTTTACTTTTATTTCATAAATATGAAAATACATTTAAAAAAAAAAAAAAAAATCTTTTATTTCTTGTTTAGTTAACATGAAAGTAGGGCATTATATAATAGTTATGGGGAGAAACTTAATTGTACTGTGTGCTTATTTTAGCAATGTAGTTTTTAAATAATTTCTTTAAATTAGTATACTATGTATTCTTAATTATATTTATTAACACAAGTATTAGAAAAATTTGAACCAATTATCTTAATAGTTAAATTTAAAAAGTATGTATTTAGTTTTTTTTTTTTTTTTTTTTTTTTTTAACTTTACAACATTCTTGTATTAGTTAATAAAGTAGCACATTTAACTAAGCAAAAAATACAAATCATTTTAAAGGACTTTATTAATGTGAGTTAGAAGTTCATAAACTAGAAATGGGGTATTTAGTGAAACAATAATTGAATATTTTATAGATGTACATTGTACGTTTGATTTATAAACAACTTGTTTTGTATGTTCTTTCTTTGACAGGGTTGCTACACAAATCAGGAGAAAAAATTCCCTGAGTTTTCCCTGTCCCTTTTAGAAGTAAAATAGATGACAGGCAATCATGCAGCATTAGAATCTAACATGTTTACAAATCAATTGAACATATTTAGGGTATATTAATTTTATTAACTTACTACAGTTGGGGGAAAAAAACGTAATTTATTCATAATAAAGCACTAAAATTCTTAAAAATATTTGATTATGAAAAATTTTCCTATGTTTTTCCAAAAATTTCAAAATTCCCTGAATTTTCTCTGTCTTTGCAATAAATTTTGAAAATTCCCTGTTTTTTAATAGATTTTTAAATTCCCTGGGATTTCCAGGTTTTCCAGGTGCCGTAGCAACCCTGTTTGAGTATGAGTAAAAACATTACTGTTTGACACATTACATCCTTGTAATTATTATTTGTACATTTTTTTTTTTTTTTTTTTCTTATTTATTTTTTAAATGAATTAGCTGTCATTATTTTGTAACATGAATGAATTGGTGCTGCCATATAACTTTGAAGGAATCTCATAAATACTGTTTGTGAATTTATTTTAGATTGAATATGAATTCTTGAATTAAAAGGATAAAAATATTTTTTGTTAATTTCATTGTCTATGGACTACCTTGTATTATAATTGCAGACAAGATTAGATTCCTATTTTATATCTCCAAAAGAGTTTAAAGAAATCTGAAGAATTCATATTGATTTAACATGCAGTCTATGTCATGCAGTTTAGTTTCAGATATCACTAAAATGTAATTCATTAAATAGTGCTTTTGGATTTTTAAACTTTGGATATAAGTGGAAAAAATAAAAAAAAGTTTGAATTTAATTTATGCATAAGAAAAGGTATAATTTTATTATTATTATTTTTTTTTTTTTTTTAAAGTTCTTTGTACTAGTAATGGTAATAATATTTATGTAAAAGAAAAATAGAATATAAATAAAAATTTTAATAAATTTCTTTTTTTCCATTTAATTATTTAAAACTATTTAAAAAAGATAAAAACATTTAAAACTTTAAAAACATTAAAAAAAAGTTTTTAAAGTTCTTTTTTTCCTCTACTCCCCCCTTTTTATTTTTTTGGAGGGGAGGATATTCCTTTCTTAAGTTATAGCAATATTGTATATTAAAAATGCTCATAAATTTTTACATCACACACACAGTAAACGTCTTGATAGTCAAATCTCAATAATTCAAATTTATTCTAAATCAGAGCTAGTAAAAAAAAAAAAAAAAAAATCTTGTGGAAGAAAGTTTTTCTTTTCTTTTTGTGTGTGTGTTTGTTGGAGTAGTTTGCTTTAGCTTAGAGTAAAACATATAATAGTTACAAGATATTCTTAAACTGGATTCAAAATTAGTGCCGTGTCAAGTTTTTTATTTATTAAGGGCCCTCTTCACTCACTGCCGCCAGAAATCGAAGCTAATGTTATTCTATGGGAAATTTTTCTTTACAAATAACTTATTCTAATGCATATTTTAAAATTCTGCTTTCACATTCTGAAAATTCCCAGCTGTTAAAATGACGGACATTTAAAAAAAAAAAAAAAAAAAAAAATGTATATTTTATTTTGAAGCTGCAAAATACGAATTTTCAATATGTGAATTTTCTTCATTTTGCAATTTCAAAAAAAAAATACATTTTTAAAAAAGTTCCGTCAATTGAACAGTTGGGAATTTTCTGAATGTGAAAACAGAATTTAAAAATATGTAATAGTTAATAAGATATTTGTAAAGAAAATTTCCCCATAGAATAACATTGGCTCGGGCTTCTGGCGACGGTAAGTGAAGAGGGTCTTTAAGTTGTGCTGCACTGAAAGCATCAATGCAGTGCATTGAACAGTAACCCCAATATTCTGCTATTTAGACATTGGCACGGCATTGCTACACAAAAATGGTGCAGTTTAGATAGACAGACTACTTTAAAAGATCTTTTTCTATCCAGCAGGCTGTAGTATAAATAATGTTTTGTATAATTTTAATTTCTGCTGTATTAAGACATTTATAATTGAGTTACATTAACAGCAGAAACATTATTATCACGTTTCATTGTAGTTATATTTTCTTTACTAAATTAGTTTTTCAATAATTGGAGATTAGCCTAGTCTTATTAACTTGACTTTTTATGTTGAACTATTGAGACTCTACTGCATATATATTTAATCAGCCAAAATTTTGTTATATTCTTTTAACTCTTCAGTTATTCGTAAGTATATTTTTAACACTTTAACTGCCACATAATCTACTTGACAAGGTTTATAGGTATGTGATGGAATTGTTTTTGGGTCTTCATGATCCACAAGTTCATATACCACGATTGGGTTAATTTTTCTGCAGTTTTATAAAAGAGTATAAATTTCTTCCATCCACATCATTTTCACATATTTGTCTCCAAATTATAAACATATTTAATTACATAAATGTATTTCTTTATTCGTATAAAAATGTACAATATTCTAAAATTTTAGAAATAATCCTCTTTTCATTTTCTTACAAAAAGATATTCAAAGTACAGTGGAGCACTTTTTATATGTTTCTTATTCATAAAGTTTTTTTTTTTTTTTTTTTTTTTTACTTGGTCCCAAATCATTCCATTGTATTCTAATGTTAAAATCTCTTGTTCTTAGGATAAAGTCTTGATTTCACTAATACTTTTTTTTTTTTTCCTAGTAGAATTTCAAGTTTTAAATTTATTCTAGAATATATATATATATATATATATATATATATATATTTTTTTTTTTTTTGCCTTCTCTTTTCCAATTATTCTTTCTTAGAACTAGCCTAGGGAATTTTAAGGGAATATTATGATTAATAGGTATACATCTATAATTTAATTTTTTTTAAACAGAGCATATTAAACTATAATTAGTTAAAGATTAACCTTATGAAGCTCCATACCTTTTTAGGTCGTAGCAGCATTCGGTGGTGGATCTGCCCCGTCCTCAGCAACCTTTCTCATAGCTTGCAGTAACACTGTTAACAGTTATGTAATAATAGTATAGTATAACAGTGTTACTGCAAGCCACGAGAAAGGTTGCTGAGGACGGGGCAGATCCGCCACCGAATGCCACTATGACCTCAAAAGGTATGGAGCTTCATAAGGTTAATCTTTAACTAATTATAGGTATACATCTGCCCGGGATTTCTTTGAAAGAAGTGAAAGTGACTGCTTACTTAGCCCTATCACTCTTACCTTTGATTGCTTTGCAAGAATGAGGTTTAAATTAAAGGAATCTTAAAACTTTACATGCATTTTATAAACTTTCAGTTATTATTCATATCTGTATGACAGACTTGTGTAGGAGACATGAAGAATTTAATCTTCTTTATCATGTTTACTTGGCATCTTACTTTTGGAGAAACAGCGAATCCTTTTAACTGTCTGTGAGAATGTCTTTTCACTTACATAATGAAAGACTTTGTCCTTAAAAAATAAAATTGAAATCTTAAGAGAAGTTGAGGATAATAGTGTATTAAACAGATGTAAATTAGCAAAAAAAATTGAATATTTCCATATCAATACAAAATAAATTTTTTGTATCATTTAAAAATTATCTTAATTGAACGGATAAAAGTGAAATCAATGAAATCGGTTACATTTTTATTATTATAGAACTCATTTTGTATCGGTGTGACAAAATGAATTTTCTGTTGTATTGTGTAACCACATTTCCTAAGATGCAGTGAGGAAAAGTCCAAAGGGGTGCCAAATTGATCGACAGGTTGGGATTTGGAAAACATCCAGTCATTTGACGCTCTGTTATCTCTTATTTTCTCTCAGTTACATGACTGTCACCCCTGTTTTAACACTGGACTTGTGGAGTCAGCACCTGTGCAGAGGCCATGGTTTCAAGAAATGTGGTTAAAAAATGTTTTTTAGAAATGCTCCACTGTATATGAATAAGTACTGCAATGCTCTAGAAAGTTGTTGGCAGTCAGTGTGTTATAAAAACTATTCTAGTATTAGAGATAAAAAAAGAAGGCTTTGAACATAATATAACATGCAAATAAATTTTAACTGTTTTAATCAAAATTACAAGTTGACCCTCTTTATGTTTTTTTTTTTTATATATATATAATTAGTTTAATTAAAAAAAAATTCTATGATAAATCTTCCATTTATGTATTTTTGAAATTTGTTGTTTGTAAGGTGCTCGAAAGAAATTACTGTGAAAAAGGAATTAAATCTTTGTACTATGAGCTTCCATTTTTGGTATTTATAATCTTTATTTTTATAAACTAATTGAATCTCATTATTTTGCATTTTACTTAACTTAATATTTGTTTTAAAAAAAAGTTTGTGAAATGCTGAATGTGGGGTATTAATGCAACTTGTTTATCTAAAATATTCTGTACTAGAATAATATCTATTTCAAATTGTCATATCTATTTGTATCCATAAACTGCTTTTATGAATTTGCTTCTAACATTTCTTTAATATATGAATGAGCACTATTTAAGCAATATATTATTGCAGTTGTCTTTTTAGTAAAACAATATTTATTTATAAATTATTTAAATTATAGACAACTTTCTTTTTATTAAATTATTAAGTCTGAAATTTTAGCTTTTTTACATACATGAATAATACTAATATAGAGCATTAATTAATCAATTTATTTAAGCATTATAAAACTCCAAAAGTATTTTTGAAATTGTTGAGCTTATACATTTGTTATTCATGCATTTTTGTGATGTTTAACAAGGAGTTTTTTCCTATCCATTTGTTACTTTAATGATAATGCAACAATAAATTGTAACTAATTATATTCAAACCTCCACATAACAAGCAGACTAAACAATTTAACAACTTCTTTTTGGTACTTTTGAATTTGCCTATTTCAGTTGTTTTCTACAGAATTCAGAATCATTATTTATTTGAATTACAGCTTTTGTGGAACTCTTTAGTAGGGTTGGTTGGTTGAGATTATTGCTCTACAATTATCTATTGCAGAATTTATTTTACATCTTCTGCAGAACTTTTTAGTAGAATTGTTGGTTGTTTGGGATTATTGCTTTACAGTAATTTTTTGCAGAACTCAGTAGGGTTGGTTGGAGTTGTTGGTCTACAGCACTGATTAATATTAGGAAGAGTGAATACGGAGCAGTCTACAGAAATAGATTAATGTGCAACTTTTTGACCTGTTCGATTCAAAACTAATCAATCTGCTCCCTGAAGACAACTGTCTGTGTTATAGAAAGTTATCACTCCTTACATTTTAGCTCAGTGGTCTATAGTCATTATTTGTCTGTAGTAGATTTGGTTGATTGGGATTGTTCTACAATCCATTTTTTACACGTTAAAGCTCACTAGTCAGGGATATTTCTATATTCACTATGAACATCTATTGTCTGAAATGGGATGCAAACCTAACTGAAAGCCAGAGCACTATAACAGCAGAACAAAATAAATTTGTTTTAATAGTGAACGCTTCTGGTCATTAACTTCTATCTACAAATCTTCCTCTCTGTGTAAAAAGGAAAAGTCAAAGTTGGCTTTATAATTTTCACCTTAATTAGATGAGTCTGTTTGCTGCTGTGCTCTTTAACTATTTTATTACTAGCTCTTAACTAGTTTTCATTTTACAATCTTTTCAGGTTGTCTTTTTTACAAAGTTTTGCAGTGTTATAAGAATCTGAGAAATTTAAAGAACCCAGAAATAGCAGGAAAATTATAGTTACTAATGAAAATATGACCTGTGCGGGAAATTGGAGAACATTTTCTGTTATAATCCCTCAAACTTAGGGGGGAGTCTTTGTTTAGGTTGCACTTATTTACTACATTAAACGCTCATCAAATAAATTTTAGTAGCAAATCCTATTTATTATGCATGGCATACAGAAATTTTTATGAATATTTCTAAATACTACTTATGTTTTCACCACAATTCATTGTTATAAAAATATAAGGTCACTTTTTTATAGTGTCACACAAATGTTAATAAATTAGTTTTAATAGTAACTTTACCAAAATAAAACTTACTGTATGACTAATGATTTACATATCATTTTATGAACATAATTCATAAAAAAAATTAAAAATTGTAAAAATTATTTCCCTTTAAACATTTCAGAATTTTGTGTGTGTGTTAATTTTATAAGGAAAATATTTATTTTTTGCAAAATGCAATATCTGTTTTTTCCAAACACTACTTTACCATTTTTCAGTTGAAAATAATTCATATTGTATTTATAGGGAAAATGACTTTAAAAACGTTTATTTTTTTTTTTACTCAATTACAAATAATTTTTTTTTTTATCATAGAAACCTAAATCTTATTGACGAATGCAGGAAGAAATATTGTGATAGTTTAATTTTATTTTTTAAATTACACTGCTCTGCATGAAAATTGCCCCCAACACCATTTTTGCAAATTCTTATGTAAAATGACCTCCTGAATCCGAATGTGATGGCCATTTTGCCCTATCACCCATTGTCTCCCCCCCCCCCCACATTTTTACCACTTTTTGGTAATTTATGGCTATAAATTTGATTTATAGCGAAGAAAAGAAATATTTTAAACATTAAATATCTTCTGAGGGCCGAAAGAGGTGAAAAATTCTATAACACGAACAATTGCAGCAAGGGAAAGATCTAAAGATGGATTTGCCACTGAAATTATAAGTTACATTTATTATTTTATTAATCAATTATTATTATACATTTTTTAGGGTTAAAATAATTCTTTTCCATTCTCAAAGTCAAATTCATGGCCATAAAATTACCAAACAGTGATAAAAATTGGGGGAGGAGATGACGTCTCTAGAAAATGGTGGGTGATGGGTGTTATATATTCGGATTAAGATCATTTTGCATAAGAATCAGCAGAAATGGTATCGGGGCTCGAATCTTTTTTTTTCAGCGTAGTGTTATTTATTAATTTATTCATTTATGGTGACATTTACTCAAATTCAATTTATACACTAGAAATAATGAAATAGGAAGTTATTACTACAAATAAATGATTTGTATTTAATTTCATCATAAATGGTAATTTCCTTAATAGAGATTGTTGTTTGGAGGTTTGAATTTAATAGAAAAAATGCAAGTCCATCTTCAAGCTCTTTTAAAAGAGTGTACATGATATATGTAATGTTGTTGATTTGTTTTCAGATATGCTGGCTAATAATTTTTAATTTAGAAAAAACATGTGCAGCTGATTATTATCTGTTTTATAGTCACATTTTATCATTTGTATATTTATTAAAGAAGGCTACTATACACCATTTTATTTGGTTGAAATAATTTTATTTTTATAAAAAATGCTTAATGTACTGCTTAGCTTTGTTTTGCACTGGCTACAAATAATTTTTTTTAATCTTAAACATTTTAAAATTCAGCATACAGTGATGCCACTTTTGTAAGTAGTAGTTAAAAATTGTTTTTTGATAATTAATGACATTTTACATAATTATGCTTTTATAGAAATTTATATACTTTATTGAATTGCTGACATTGGTCTAAAAAGCAGTTTATAAAATGTAGACTCATTAATTTTCATGTAGAATTTTTATCATTAAATATTTGAGCTATTCTTTCTTGTGAAATTTTTTTCTTTTTTTTTCCTAAGGTGTTCTCAAATCTTTCAATTTTTTGTACTCAATAATGCAAAATATTTAAGGCATTGACACTGAATAGAAGGTAAGAAAGAGCCACAACTGAACCATTTACCTCCTCTTCTTTACCAAGAGGAAATAAGATAACTCCCAGTCACAACTAAACCATTTGTTTAAGCTATAAATTTGCCTTCATTTTCAGTACAACTGAACATAAAATTTTTTCAAGGCAGAACGTGAATTTTGAGAATTTTGTCCCTTACATCCTTTTCAATGTGTTGACGTTAACCCTACAAGGCACCCAGTTCCATATATGGAACACAGACTTTAATTTAATTGTTCCTAAAGCTATAAAACTATTAGTAGCAACATCTCTTGACATCTCGATAGAAGCTACTGACATTTAGCAATGTAGTAATACGAATCTTTACCTAAAGATGTCGTTCGTGTTTTTGTTATAGTGCACTCTGTGTGAAATTTGGATGAAAGTGATACGTTTGTTGTTTGTCTGAATTCAAAAATAAAAAAAGAATAGTTATTGAACAGTTTTGACTCGAAAAAAATATACTGTATTGTTCTATGTATGCGTGTCCAATATCCAAAACAATTCAATTGTACTAGTTTAGGCTCAGTGTACCGTATGTGGAACTGAAATAAAAAGTTGATTTTTCCCAAAAGTATTAGTTATCATGTGCATGTGTTAGATTGTTGTTTTTGCTGTAAAATTGATAAAATTTAAATTTTAAATTTCAAAACTCTAGAAAAAAAAATGGCAAACTTTCATATTTGATTCAAAACATAAACATTTCATTTCAAAGGATGATATTTACACAATAAATATCCAACTAATATACTAATTAAAAGGAAAATGATAAATATTCTATCATAATTTGAAGTCAAATTTGTTTTCAAATGTCTAAATAAAGTGTCTGATATAAGATACTCATACATTGCAGCGAAATAGATTTAATATATCTGTCATACTAGGTGGGAAAAAAAAAAAAATCGCCAAATCATCTGGCGAACATATTTAATTCCTTTAAAAAATCATGGTTATTTTAACAACTTTATATTAAGAGAGCGATGAATTATATGAAACAATATTTCGTACAATACATATTACAAAAATAAACATCTGGCATGTATATTTTCGTATTATGTTTTTAATCGCCAAATACGAAAAAATGCCAAAGATGACACAGTTTTGAAATTTAAAATTTTGTCAATTTGACAGCAAAATAACTCAATCTAACACATGGATACAATAGCATATCTATACGAAAATACGGGTATTAAAATCGTGAAATAATTTTCCGCGATTTTTAATAATTTTTTACTAAAAATCCAATGGACAATTAACATAGGGAATCTTTTTCGTGCATCCACGGACGGTCAGTGACGTCACACTTCGCTTGCGTATTTGAAAACAAGATCTTCGATAGTCTTAAAAAAACGTATTTTGGTAAAATGAAGTGAATCGTTTTTTACTTTCTCTTACTCATAGGGTCGAGAAAGTATTGTTTTATGGTCAAATTTTCGAACGTGAGTTTTTGTTATACTTGCATGTTCTGAGGTCCCCCGAATACGAAAATCATTTTTTTAGCGAATGGTCTGTCTGTGTGTCTGTTATTAGCACATCTCAAGAACAAATAGTAGCAAAAATCCCAAATTCGGTATGCTAAATGTGTATCATATAGGGATGCTACAGTAAGCTTTTCGTTAAGATGAAGGAAATGGTTAGTGTACAGGGACATTCAAAAGTATTCAAATATATTACGTCTATGGGGGAAATTGCAGGTAAGTAGAATTCTAACATCTATAGACTGCACTAAACCAAATGAAACGAATATATATTTTTTGTAATAGAGATAGTCAACTGGGAAAAAAAATTTGTATGTAGGAGCCCCCCCTCCCCCCCACTCCCTCGAGGGGAGTAAATTTTCATGAGGGTATCTTTCAAAAGAGCTCGCCAATACCTTTAAAACGAATGTTTACATCGATCTGCGATAATTTAAAATAAAGTTATCAATTTTTTTTCATTTTTAACCAAAAAAAAAAAAAAAAAAAAATTTTTTTGTTTACTTTAATATTGAGAATAAATTCAACTTTTTTTGGCTATTTAGTGTTTTAATACTTCTAATATGGAAATCGTCTGTAATATCATACAAGATAACTTTTTTAAAACAGAATTATCTTTTAATAAACGAATTAAAACCTGTATAAATGTAGGTGCATTAATGAAACGGGGGGTTGAGGGGGGCCAGAACTAATTATGATATAAAACTCTTCCGAAGCCTAATTTGAATTGTTTAACATAGGTTTCTTACCTCTTATCTCCAACCTGTACTTATAATATTAAATTTCAGGGTAAGAGAAAGTCGTGTGAGTGACACACCAGATTTTTCTTATCATGAGGATTTTAAACAGAGCACTTAACGGAACACTGGGATGTGTTGTTGCTGTTGTGTTGTCGGGCCTATATTTTTTGTCAACCAGCAGTTTTTTTATTGTCATTCATATTTATTGATCGGGTAGAATTTTTTAAATTTTAGAACGAAAATTATAAAATATCGAAACATTTAATTTATAAACAAAAATTGAAAATAAATTTAAATGATCACGTGGTAATCTTCATGATCTAAACATTCTTTTCAAGATTTATCGTTCACATTCTGTCTTTTTTGATGGGGTTATATACTAGTAATGAAATATTTATTCATCTAATTATTTCCGAAAAACAATGTAGGTATGGTTACATTTCAAGTGTCAATCAGATGAATGAGCATGTCTTGATAACAGATTGTTTGTTTCTAGAAATGAACACTTTAAAGATAGTTTTATATATATACAGAATTTTTTTTTTTTTTTAAATAACTTTGTCAATTCTAGTTTTTTATACATACAATGCTATGGAAAAGTTATTCAGTTGTAAAATTTAGAACAAAAACCTTTTAAGATATCCAAAATTTTGCATGCATTAGTAAGTTAAGCTTGTTATCTCAATCTTTGTCAAGTCCTGTATGCAAAAAATATATGAAAACACATTTAACTCCTCGCTCCCCATTCGGGACAAATTCCTAAAATTATATATCTAACAACCAGTCTCTTATTTTATTCCAGGATTGTTACCAAATGAATTTAAAAATAATTACATAGATCCTTTATCTACTGCTTTTCGTACATAGTTATTAAGGAATAAGAATCTGGATATATTAATCCTGATTACTTTAATGAAAGATGCAAAGTTATATACATGGTGGCTTTGCAAAAAATGGCCATGGGCTGCTGGCAATCAACAAATGCAATTTGCCAGTTGCACAAAAAAAAAAAAAAAAAAAACTATTGGAGGCCAGATATTGTAAGTATAACACAACAAAATGCATTTGATAAATAGTTGTTGTACTAAATACATACATTATTCAATATAATGATTATGCAATACAATTTTAAAAACTTGGACATTTTCCAAAATTAACTTTTAAGGTCTGGTATATATAAAAAAAAGTATTATACAAGCATAAATTATAATTGAAAAAAAAAAAAAATTCCCTCCTATATTCATGTAAATATTCCTACACAACCATGTCTACATTTTTGTTTGGGGTTGTTGCTTAACCCGTTAGTATTCGCTAGTTGGTCAATTTGCCGCCTATCCTTCAGTGTTGCAGGATTTTTTTATTCAATGGCCACCAAAAATTTTTAGAAGTGGCATTTGATATACATAATACGCGGATAAAATCAAAGAAACGTCGATCACATCACTTCTTAAAATTATTGGTGACAGTTAAATAAAAAGTGCGCAATTTGTAATAGGTGGCGCTGTCTATAGCGACTACTAACGGGTTAATGATTGTGTGCATCTTTGTTTTATACCGTTTATAATCTGGAACTGTGAGAGTTTTTTTTTTTTTATTTGTCGGTAATAACCTGTTATATTGCATAGCATATGAGAACATCAGTTTTGGTCTTGCAATGTTGCACTAACTAAAATAATTCCATATATACAATCAAGCTGAAATACTGAGAATTAGTACAGTGTCTTAAATTAATTTGGTTTTATCGTCTTATGAAATAAACAGAGTTCATACTCATCAAGGAAAACAGGTTATACTCAGGGAATTTGGAATTTGTTAAAAAAGTCAGGGAAAATAGGTTTTAAAACCTGGAAAAACAAATATTTTCTTTCTCTCAAGTTATATTTTTCTTGTTTAGCTTCATACCAAAATTCAATTGATTAAGTATTGTGAAAATACGCATGTAAACAATGATTTCTACCTGAATTTCTATCGTAGTTGACAGTAATATGACACCATACAGTGGAAGTAGCTGTGTTTTTTGTCCTGTCTAGAGGAGTGTTTCTTGTAATATGTCGCTAATACTATAGTGAAAATTGTCTGGGAACTCGGGGGGGAAAACTCAGGGAATTTTTTTCCCCATATTTGAGTATGAAAGCTGATAAAACTGATTTTTGTAAAGAAAAAGGTGAAATGGAAAACGTAAGATTGATCTTAGTATGCTTTTAAATAGCATAGATTGATCTGAAGGGAAGGAAACAAAATACTAAGAGGGGAAAAAAAATCACCCCCACTAATGAAAAATGCTTTCTTTAATCCTTTGTCCAGCAGTACCTGTTGCTTACAACAGAATTATTTTAAAACAGCACTCATGAGTCCTTGAATGATAAGCAAATGTTATTAAATATTTTACAATACTATTTTATTATTATGTATAACATTTTTACTAAAATATGCTTATGCTTAAGAAAGAAAATCTACACAAAATAAACTGAAACATAAGCTTAAAACTATACTTGTTTAATGAATACATATCCTTAATATGTTATATCCACACATAGTTTCAAATGATTTTGAGGAATCCACATAACAATGAACATAAAGGCCGAGACATATCTGTATTCAAGAAATTTATTTCTTGTCAAAAGTCATGTATGGCAAAGGGCTTCACAGTTGGTAGAAATAAAAGCTTTCTTACTGAACCATCCATGAATTAATTGCATTTGTACTAATGGAACTGAACAGTCAGAATTCTTGACAATTTACATGGCCGGAGTTTTATTTATTTATTTATTTTTTTAAATATCGGTAATTACATTTTGGAGCAAAATACAAACATTGAGCCAGTTTTCAAGTTCTTTTAAATACCACAATATATTCAATCAACTTGAAGTACTATAAACTTAACTGGTACATCCAAATATATACATTTTAATTCAATGCAACAAGGTTTTCCCCTCTTTAAATGTATAAATCAATATAAAGCTGTTATCAGTGCATATTTTCAAAATACAAAAAATCTGCAGTGAATTATTGTACTTTCCTAGGTGGGAGAGGCAAGAGAAAAGAAAACTTTCATATGTAAAAATAAGCAACATTAAGTACAGTACTTTATATTAAAAAAAAAAGTTCAATTAAAAGAGGAGGAGGGGGGAGGGGGGGAGATAGGAATGTAGTATTACCTTTGAAGAGGTTTATTTCAAATTACAATATATATAGTTTAAAAAAAAAAAACGTTCACAATCAGAAATGGCAATCTACATTTTCAATAAGTTTGTCAGAAAAGTACAGTAAGTACTGTAAGAGTTTTGTATAATTATCAAATTAAGAGGGGAAAAAATTACACAGGAATAAAACACTATATTCTATGAATGTTCTTTAAACAATCTAGAAAAATATAAACTTATTTTAAATATTAATATTTCACCGATTATTTATCTAATCTTGAAGCATTCAATTAAAATGATATATATCTATATCAGCTTCTTTCTTTCATATACATGCTATAATAAATCCAAAATATGCACATTTTCTTCTTTTTTTTTTTTTTTTTTTTAATTACAAGCTTATGAGATTGAAATATACATACAGGATAATGTCTGTCAATGAAATTATCAAAATGAAAAAGAAATTTACAGAATGATGAAGTAACTGGGGAAGAGGGGAAGGAGATGAAAAAATTTAGTAGTTATCTACAATACATAAGGAAATCAGGAATGACACTACATCAGTAGCAGTAATGCATCTTTTACAAAAAATTCTAATACCTGATTCCAAAAATTCATGGTTAAAATTGAAGCTCATGAATAAAATACTCCTGTTGCATACAAAAGAAAAATGAATCAGAGTTTACTAAAAAATGCACAACATGAGCAATATTTAAGGGACATATGAGTTATGAAACTGAAAGTGATTAAAAAAAAAAAAAAAAAAAAAAAACTAAAAGGAGATAGTATTTCTAACCTAAATGGTTACATTGAAAGACAAAAGCATTTTTAGCTCCTAAAATTGTGCATTGAACTTTTCTTTATTTTCTGTCTTATTATATAAACATGGATGCTTTACGTAGCTTTACAGAAGAGAAGTCAATCGGTGAGATAAATAGAATAAAGCTAGAATAAAGCAATGTTAAGAGCTTATGGAGTTTTATTTTTCACAAAATAATAGAAATACTGGAAGCAACAAGGGATAGCATAAATATACATGGCAACAGATTTACTTCTTCTTCACCGGCCCACGAGGAGGTGTCACTGGCCTTCCAGTGTTCAGTCCACCATATTGGTATTTGGCTTTTTTCTCAGATGGTTTCAAAATCTACAAAGGGATTATTTTAAAAAGTCTTTAAGAAAAATGAAATGCAAATTTTAGCAAAACAAACACTGTTTTAAAATGCTTTTAATAGAAACAAGTGAAATGCATAAAAAACCAAAAACATTTTTTTACAATTACTATACACTATATTTCTACTGAGAAAGCTAATGATGGCATAATATGCACATAAAATTCTTTTTAACCACAAATAATTTACTACTCTACCATATTTATGCAATTCAATTGAAAGAGATCTACAAGATCCACTTCTTCCTTTTCTCCACTCGCTGATTTCCTGACGTAAAGTAAATCTTAGGAAACAACCTTCACCAGACTCTGCAAGCTCATGACTCCTACTGTCAAATGTAACAATATAAACTGCTCATTAGAAGCATATGTATTAAATTCCTGATGATGCTTTGATTTTCAAAGCGAAAAGCTTTGAATGTATACATTTTTAAAATGTTTTAAATAAAATATAATTTTAGTAAATGTGATTTTAAAGTGATTTTATTCTAAATATCAATGACACATAAAGTTCTCTTTTAGAGATAATTTATATCTATTACATGTAAGATTTTTAATTACTCAATAACTTGATAATGTGTGCAGTGCATGAAAATTAATTTGCTTGAAAATCTCTGAATTAAAGATGTCTGTAGTTTAAAAATAAAATTTTAAATTTCGCTAGAAAGTTAGCAAATTTAAATTATACACTATTTTATTACAAATATGTTTTATTCAAATTAAAAAACAAATAACTTAAAAATGAAATTAATTTTATTTTGTAATTGGCTACTTGTTGCACAAAATTTAGAATTAAAATTAACAGTCAGCTTTATTTTCTGATGAAAGATTAGTTAAGTCAGATCCTATTGCAAACAACTCATCCAAGTCTTAAGGGCCTGCTTCACTCACCACCGCCGGAAGCCAAAGCTAATGTTATTCTATGGGAAATTTTTCTTTACAAATAACTCATTAACTAATACATATTTTTAAATTCTGCTTTCACATTCTGAAAATTCCCAGCTGTTAAATTGACGGAACTTTTTTAAAAAATTATTTTTTAAATATTTTATATTTTATTTTGAAGCTGAAAAATACGAATTTTCAATATGCAAATTTTTTTCATTTTGCAATTTCAAAATAAAATATTAAAAATTAAAAAAATACATTTTTAAAAAAGGTCCGTCCATTTAACAGTTGGGAATTTTCTGAATGTGAAAACAGAATTTAAAAATATGTATTAGTTAATAAGATATTTGTAAAGAAAATTTCCCCATAGAATAACATTGGCTCGGGCTTCCGGCGACGGTAAGTAAAGAGAGCCGTTAATCATCAACATTACTTTGTCTACACTAAACTGTTTTGTTTTTTCTTCAGCTTTTAAAATTTAATGTTTTGAGCTCTATATGCCAGTTCGACACTTCTTTACACAGACAAACGATTTATTTTTGAATGGTGAAAACCCCCATATGTTTACTCTTTAAGTAGGTATTTTATAAATTCATTTCCATCTCATACAGATAAGTGTAAAACATTTTAAAGCACAAACAAATGATCAGTAATATTTTTCTTTAAATGTCATCTTTTAAAAATAGTGTCTTTAATGAAATTTTAAAAAAATCTCATTCAATGATTTGTCACTTCACTATTTACGTTATCACTAGATTTTATGTTCAATAATTTATAAGATTTTATCTTGTAGCTTCGAAGAGGATTTTTTAATACCCACAACTAAACAAAGTTATTAAATTAATCTTATTATTTTATTAAAAGCAAAATTTCACATAATTTTCTAAACTTTCAAATAAATTAATACTTATAAGGAGCACACATTTCTAAATTACCAATTATTACGGCTTCTATCAGAAAATTCTCGATTATTCTCTTTCATGGTTCATACACTTAGGAGTAAAAAAAATTCAAGGACTTTTCAAGTACTTTTCAGGAAATTTTCAAGCACTTTCAACCAGGATTTTAGATGCGTCTACATAGTTCAATTTGTAAATATTATATGGAAATATAAGCTTTCATATAAAAATCTTTAATAATGCGAAGTCGCCTTAAACAAAGGTTTCCTAATCCTATCTGTAATATATCTTTTGAACAGAACAGTGAGGAAAAAAATCAATTGCAATAGAATAGTTTTTTTATTTTATTATTATTTTTTTTTAATTGAAATTCAAGTACTTTTTAACATATTACAGCAATTTTCAAGCACTTTTAAGCACTTGAAAATGAAACTTTTTTTGTCAAACACTTTTCAAGGATTTTTAAAAGTGTACGAACCATGCTCTTTGAGGAGAATATTCTCAGAAAGTTATTCTCAAGAATTTTACAACTCGATATACATATATATTATTTACCTGGAAAGAACACATGAGTGTCTCATCCACAGACATCATGCCACCAGCATTATCAAATTCACCACAATAGTTAGGAGCAGAGAATAAAGTAACTAACTGACGCTTGGCAAAGAATTCATAGCCATCTTCTACCACCTGCAATACAATTTTAAGTTTATTAATAGTGCATGTAGAAAGAACACATTACTTTTCAGGGGTCGATCCAGGCCAAAATTGGGTCCCCTTTGCTGCCCCTTCACATAATTCCACAACATAAAAGGGGACCCTTCACAAAATTCAAATACATAAATGGGGACCGTTTACAAAATTCAAATCCATAAAAAGGGACCCTTCACAAAATTGAAATTTATGAAATGAGCCTTTTTATTATATAAAAGTTATCCTTTTTCTATATTTTCAGTATTTTTAAATTAATTGGTTCAATTTAAAATTTAAAAACTACTTAGAATGACTGTTAAAAAATAGACGGTTTTACTTTTTTTTTTTTTACAAAAATAAAAATTTCACAAAAATGGGACCCAAAATTTTAAACCTGGATCGACCCCTGCTTTTGATATTTTAATTTTGATAAAGAATTTTTTTCACTAAAGAAGCTTAAAATAGAATACTATCTCTTAAAACCTAAACTCCCTCCTTAAATCAATAAATAAAAGTAGGCATCATATTTTTATTCAATACAAGTCAACCTCCTCAAGAAAATACCTTACGATAAAAAACATTTAATGTTCCATTACCTAATTACTAAATAACTGCTGTAAATCCATCCAAAAATTAGTACAAGCTACTCTTTTTGTCTCTCAGTTTCTGAATGGGAGAATATTTTACAAGGCAATCAAAAACTGTGACACATTGATCATAACCAAATTTTACAAGTAGTTAACCCTCTAAGTGTTTCAACCAGATTTTTGTAACTCAAATAAATATCCTTGAAATGGTCTGAGACTGATTTTTCTAAAGCAAGAAATCTCTCTCCAAATCGTGCAAGAGATAAAATTGAAACTTAAAATCATGAAGCTAGAGTACTCAATAAGATTATTTCTTAAGTAGAAATGCCATTTGAGGCTAGAGGCTGAACACTGAGAGGTTAAAGGGTATCAAGATACCAGTTTATATCAGCAATTGTTGCTTCTGAACAGAGATATTTATGTTTGAAGTTGGAACTATTTTTTTCTAGTTGGAAATGATATCATTCAATTTAAATATTTGACTTATGTGAAAAATACAGCTGTGTTTTTTTATAGGAGATTTTAATTAGTTATTTAGATTATAATTATAATTTTTAATAGTTTAATTCATATCTCATTAGCAAGAAATTAAAACTTCTTCACACACCATAAATTTTAAATCAGCACAACCGGTTTCGAAAGGACGTAGCCTTTCTTCATCAGGTGCAAACACGTGCAACTGCACGTGTTTGCACCTGATGAAGAAAGGCTACGTCCTTTCGAAACCGGTTGTGCTGATTTAAAATTTATGGTGTGTGAAGAAGTTTTAATTTCTTGCTATTATCTGTACACCAGTTTTTTTTTAATTTATTTTTGGTCATATCTCATTAGCTAATACAGGACATATCAAGCAAATTATGAACATCTTATATTATTATTGATATTCATTTTTTACTGAACATTTTGAATTTGTTGAGAAATGGTACTGATTATGAACCATTTTGAATTTAGGTCATCGTCACAAGAACTTATATAAATGTAAACAAAAGTGAAGCACCCCGTCCCCTCCTCCACAGTGATGTAAATTAGAATCCTTAAACAATGAGATCTATTGGATTCAAATTATTTAAATTTTGTTTCAATGATGTTAAATTTTCAGGGGTCTGTCCAGACTTTTCAGACAGGGTCCTGTTTTTGTGAAATTGTGAAAAACGCTACAGTGTTTTTGTGAATTTAAAATTTTGTGTGAAAATAAAGTTCTTCCGAACTTTTCGGCTAGGGCCCTCTTTTTGTGAAATTGTAAAAAATGTAATTTTTCAAAATAAAATTATAATTAAAGTTTCACTTTAGACAATGACAGTTCATTTTTATAGAACTAAACTTAAATATATACATAGAAGCCCTTAATAAATTAGAAATTGAGTATCAGCTTTTCAGGGAAATACAGCAAAACATCTGATTTTTCATAGGCAGCCTGTTCGTTCCATGGAAAATTAGTTTTAAAAATGAAATAGATTTATCAGGTCTATTTTTTAGGATAAAAAATTTTGTGAAGGGTCCTGTTTTAGGATAAATAATTTTGTGAAGGGTCCTTTAACGGACACAGATTTGCCTCTGGACAGACCCCTGATTTTTAAAACTGAAAAAAAAGCAAAACTTTGCAGTAAAGCAATGAAAGCATGTTAATCACACCCCAATAAGAAAAATGACACAAGTAAAAAAAATAGCAATTTTGAGTTTCTCATTAAAGAATCCTAAGTGCACGAAAGCCATTACAACTCTATCTCAAAAATTAACCACCTGTGAAGTAGTTGTGTCACTTTTAGAGAATTTCTGCAATTTAAAAAAAAGTATATTGGTATGAAATAAGTAGGATGTTATGACCCCCTGTTATAGGCTAGTCAATGCTTTATTGTTATCTTTAAGTTGATTTTCTTCCAATATCTAATACATTTTTTAGTTGTGTTGTTTTTCATGACAGGGTGTGATACGATCATTATGGGAAAGTTAATTTACACATGTCTGGGGCTAATTATCGGAAATTCATTAAATTATTTAAACGAGGCTGATATGTGTTTGAAAGTTTTTGCTGCAGAATGATCATTACAGAAAATTGCATGCTTCCAATATATAGTGAAACTTGAATAATTCAAACTTGTTTAATTCGAATTTTTTACTCTGTCAATTAAATTTTGTATTAAAATAATGTTAAAAAATCATGGTTAATTCGAATTCTATTTTGGATAATTTGAATTTTTCATACGATTACTTTTAAAATATTACAGTAAAATTTGTTCCCGAGATTTTTCTCAGCTAAAGTGCATTTTTTTTTTTTTTTTTTTTTTTTTTAAACAGTCTTTTAAAAGTAGGATAAGGA
Organism: Salticus scenicus; assembly: GCA_963930645.1. Lineage (NCBI taxonomy): Eukaryota > Metazoa > Arthropoda > Arachnida > Araneae > Salticidae > Salticus > Salticus scenicus. The sequence goes on along the minus strand of OZ005653.1, from coordinate 328,504,612 downwards.
AATGCAAGAGTATTTCCTAACTGGTGCATCAGAAGATATAGTTCATGTACATGAATTTTGATGGTTTTTTTAATTGAAAGTCATGTCTGATGTAGAAGATTATATTTTTGTATCAATTAATAGGTTGAAGCCATGTGGCATGACACAAAGATTGTACTTAAAGAAGCAATCAAAAATATTTGACTATTTTTTAAAAAGTGTTGAATACTTAAACTCGTAAAAAAATATTGATTTAATGGCGGGGGGGTAAATGTAGCAGTATTCTTACATATAAAGTTTATGTGTTTAATCTTTGATCGTAAAGTTTCATTTAATTTTTTATTTATGTCTTCTTTCTGACAAAATAGTATATGTAATTCGAATTTTTGGATATTTCGATTTTTTCTCTGGTCCCTTCAACTTTGAATTATCCAAGTTCTACTGTATTTTGCACCTAATTTAAGAAATGGGGATGTTTTTGATTTTATTTGCTTTTAATACACAATTACTGCTGAATATATTAGTGACTTCCTGAGAAAAAAGTGTAACATGGTAAATGGATATTTTCAGGTCTATTTTGGTGAAAATTTACAAACATATACATTCTTTCTTGCAAGCAATCTGAAACAGTATGCTTGGCACTAAACGTGCAGTGCCTAGTGCCATGTAGTGAGATTAAAGTGAGGTATATACAGTAGAGAGCCAGAAATCCGCCGAAGTCTAAAATCCACACAGCTTTTCAGACACAATGAAATTTAAGTTTCAAAACTGCAAATCAGAATTTTTGCAAAAGATCTTGAATGCAGATTTTGTGCTCGCATTTTATGATTACAATAATAAAAATATGAAAATCTGCAAGAACCAAGTTGCTGATAAGGAAATTATCTACAGTACATTAAATTAATCAAAAGAAAATTATGATTATTATTATGATGATGATATCAATGAGGAAAATATACTTATTTTTAAAAATGCTATTTGATGAAGGTATAGTTGTAAGGAAGAATTCAGTTAAATTCTTCGCAAAATAAATTTGTGTTACAAAATAAGAATTAATGACTATTTGCAATACAAAAAAAAAAAAAAAAAAAAAGAAATCTCATTTATGTACGTGTGTATGTTCAAGTGTAGCTTAAAACAAACTGCATGCAAACAGATTTTGTCTAAATTTGACGAAATTTTTTCATTTTAATTTATTGTTTTCATTATAAATATTTTTTAAATGTTCAGTGTTATTCTTATGTACCTAATAATTTAATATACAAGTGAAATTGTGTAACTATTTACTGGTATATGTTTAATTTGATTAATATTCTACTTTTATTATTCAAATTAAAAATGATTTTTTATGGGCTCCAAAATCCGCCAAATCCTAAAATCCACACAACCTCTGGTCCCAAGCTGTGCGGATTTTTGACTCTCTACTGTACATTAAATATTTTTGACATTTGTACCATCAATTCTATATACTTTTTAAACTAATGGTACTTTAAAATACTGACAGTAGATAAAATGTTAATTGTAAAATATTTTGTTGGCTGCTATTGTTAAATGATAAACATTTTTAGTTTTTTTTAACAGGCATGTCTCAGAAGTTCATAAAATGTAAAAGCCACAGAAAGAATCATGTGAAAAAAAAAAATGAGGAAGGATAGGAATAAGTACAAATTTCAAAATGAAATCAGAATTTTTAATCTAACTAAAAACGGAATTACATAAATACTACTAATAAAAATATTTAAAGAGTTTACTTGGTGAGCTCTGCATATCAGATCTAAATCATGACGATTGAGGAACTTGCTAACAACATCTGCACCAAAAGTGAATGATACACCACGGTCATTTTCACCCCAGCCTTGAACATCTTTGTCAGGGTCAGACCATAAAAGATCACATAACAGACCTATTTGAATGTAAAACAACACACAATGAGTATAAAATTGTAATAAGTATCGGCAACTATTGTCTTTTATCGGCTCTCGATATAAACTCTGTAATAAAAAATACACAAAATAAGTTCCCGTTAACATGCAGAATACAAAAGTTTTAGGATTACCAGCTTTTATTTCTGCTACTGTTCATTAAAACAACATACTTCCAATTACAAAAAAGTATTTCAAAGAAGTAAGTAACTATCAATTTTATAAAAATTACAAAATTTAAATGTTTAATAAGGTCCTCAGGTCACTATACTTATACAGTCGAACCTCGTTAATGTGAATCGCAAGGGGAATAAAAAATTTGTTCATGTTATCAGTAGTTCATGCTATCAGTAGCAAATCTTCATATAACTAAACTAATCTTAATTTTGACGGGGATTGTGGAAACAGTTCACGTTAAAAGTAATTCTTGTTAATGAGGTTTGGCTGTATTTAATAAAACAATCTTGATACACTAATAGGGGTAATAAAAAAGGCATTTTTCAATCATCAAAACTAACAGAGTTATTTCATCTTATAATTTCAAGCAGATTTTTCAGAGTCATATATAAAGTAAAGAACAAAACATCAAAAAACATTTTTAAAAATTGTATATAAATGTCACAAATTGTAAAAAACTTGCAATGAAGATGTACAAAATGCAACAATACAACACAGAATCACCCAGTTAAAGTACCTGAACACATTGTATGTGATATAAATCGTTGCATTGTAAGGTACACTTCATGTACTTACACTTGGATTGCCAGTACCTACTGTTATACAGTCCCTCCGATAGTCAGAGTCTATGCCTAATTCATTTCAGAATTAAAGGAAAAAAAAAAGCTTTTGCAAAATATTTAATGTGTTCATAATAAGTAGTGATGTTTTAAGGGGACTGAGACGTCTGCGACAACCGTGAAGTGGGAAATTTAGGTTGTTGCTTTTAATAGCCATATATTTTTTAATTATGCATGTACCAATATATATATTAGATATTAACAAGAAGTTTAAGAAATATTTGATTCAAATTATTTACTCTTATGTATTACAGTTTTTTTTATAACAGCACTGTAAACATACGTATTTTACTCTTAAAGATTTTTTTCACTTTGGTACACTTTTCTAAAAAAATAATGAAAATCTTCAAATCATGCATGATGATAGAAAATACTTTTGTTTATGCACTGAACCTATTTTACGTTTTGTTCTATTTTTAAAATTATAAAAAAAAAAAGGCAATTTTTACTTATTAGAAATATGCATTTTGGAACACATATTTTCGCTCTTTTAAAAAAATAAGGTATATACATAAAAAAAATAGGTTCACTATATGCAGAGACACTTATTTTATTCCTCTCTAAAATTTCAAGGAACTACTTTCAACAGATTTTTCACAAAGTGTACCAAAGTGAAAAAATCCTTAACGGCCCTCTTCACTTACCGTTGTTGGAAGCCCGAGCCAATGTTATTTTATGGGGAAATTTTCTTTACAAATAACTTATTCACTAATACATATTTTTGAATTCTGTTTTCACATCCAGAAAATTCCCAACTGTTAAATGAACGGACCTTTTTTAAAAATGTATTTTTTTAATTTTTAATATTTTACTTTGAAATTGCAAAATGAAAAAAATTCACATATTGAAAATTTGTATTTTGCAACTTCAAAATAAAATATAAAAAAATAATTTTTAAAAAAAGGTCCGTCAATTTAACAGCTGGGAATTTTCAGAATGTGAAAACAGAACTTAAAAATATGTATTAGTTAATAAGTGATTTGTAAAGAAAAATTTTCCATAGAATAACATTAGCTTCGGCTTACATCGGCGGTGAGTGAAGCGGGCCCTTAAGAGTCCCCAGTAGTCACATACCTTCCTTTCTCCTTCCCCATGTAATCCAATGGGTTTTTTGTTGCTTTGTATTTTTCGGATATTTCTTTCAAAAATAAAGTTTTTCAAATTCTGTTTTTTTAATTCCACTCTTTAAACATGCCACTTTTTTTCTTACTAAGCAATTTTTTTAAAAATACAATTTAAATATTTCTTTTTAAGATTGAAAATTATATCCTTAAGTTTGCTTAATGAAATAAAATATTGAAATTTATATAAAAAAAAATTGCTTAGTAAGAAAAAAATTGGCATGTTCAAAGAATGGAATTCAAAAAACAGAATTCGAAAAACTTTATTTTTGAGCGAGATATCCGGAAAATACAAAGCAACAAAAATCTCATTGGATTACATGGGGAAGGAGAAAGGAAGGTATCTGACTACTGGAGACTCTTAAAAGTAAAATACGTATGTTTACAGTGCTATTATAAAAAAAAACTGTAACACGTAAGAGTAAATAATTTGCATCAAATATTTCTTGAACTTCTTGTTAACATCCCCCCCCCCCAAAAAAAAAAAAAAATATATATATATATATATATATATATATATATAATGATACATGCATAATTAAAGAATATATGGCTATTAAAAGCAACAACCTAAATTTCCCACTTCACGGTTGTCGCAGACGGCTCAGTCCCCTTAAAAATTCTAAGTTTATTGGAATCTGTAGATATTGCAGTACTAAAAAAGTTACATGTTTTAAGTTTTGAAATAAAAAGTAAATTTTTTGATATTTAAGCGCTTCTTATCTCAAAAAGAGGAGTAATTAACAACTTGCTTATTTTTGAGGAAAATTAAATAACATACTACAAGAACATAAAAATAAAATTAATATGTTATTTCTCCCCCTTTTGTAATAGAAAAAAATCCCAAACTCAGTAATTTTATACAGTTTGTTCTGATACTTCAGTGTCACTGATCACAGCTTGCTTTTAATTACAAAACTTAACCCTATTTTCTTTTTAGTAATAAAAATATACAGATTTCAATAAACTTTGAATTTTTTAAATATTTTTATTAATTATGAAAATATTAAAATATTTTGCAAAAACTTATTTTTTGTGAAATTACACAATTGTGAAATTTTTGACACACCATAACTTAAAAATCATAACAGATAAAAAAATTTTGTAATCTGTTTTTGACCAACTACACTGTGATAAATTTTTTTGTAATATAACCTTAAGTGTTCTTTGAAAGAAACCTGTATCAGCTATCCTCAGATGCCACTTTGCAAATTATAGCTGGGAGCCCAGGGGCAGAAAGTGCTTAAAACTGCGATGCACGTCACAAAACAATTGAGGCTTTTGCAGAACATTTCATCTATCCCCTAACTGGATGATGTTGATACAGCTAACATTCTAAAATTAATAAAACCTAGATATGTTCAACTGACCTGTAAATCTGTTAGTATACTAGAAAATTGCTGGAAACAGTCATTGTTTCAATGTATAGACAAAATTTATAAACATTTTGTAAGTAGTATATCCACATTAATGTGACACTATTAATGCCAAAAGCCATTGAAAAAATTCTGGGTGTATTCCTCAGTTTTAGATTATAAAAATTTTAAATCATGTTTTGTTATAAATGTGTAATAAATATTTTACTAATAAGTATTATTTATATGCTTATTTTACATTTTACTGTGCTTTGACAAGATTGGACAAAATACCTGCAGAACATCTGCAAATTTTAATGTCTCGTTGCAGAACATTGGATATAATTCTGCTCGTGGGGCTGGGAGTATGCTTCATAAGATATGATTTTACATACAAGTGCTGGCTGGCTGGTCCACAGCAATCTGCAGCCCTGTATGCCAAATATATATTGGTCAACTCAACATTTGTAAAATTCGCTATCCTACTAACTCTGACGTTCTCGTGTGAAATGAGGATTCCAGAACACTCCCCTGAACTTTTGTGCAACATTGTGTTCCTGGGGAGAAGAAATTCATTTGTATTTTTTAAAAAAAAGTAAAATTTGTTATATCTTTAAAAAAAATTCATTGTTCTTTGCATTTCGTTCTATCTCCCAGCAGGTATGATATGTTGCAGTATTTTATACAAGCAAACCCGTGCGAAATTTTCGCACTTTATTTCTTTTCTTATTTACCTTTAAAGTTTGAAATGCATAAATATTATACCAATTTCACCACCAAATTAAAATTTTAATTTACCAGAAGCCAAATTATTATTAGAATCAAATAAATATTGTGTGCAATAATGAAACCAGAATCATTTAAAGAAATGTTTCGAAATAAAATTGATGGTTGACGACCCAGTTTTCATACTTCCACAGGCAGTACAGTTTTGGTAGTATAGGACTCCTCCTTGACTCCTTTTACATTTTTTTATCTCCAAGAGTGCAATTACATTTTACTTATTTTGGCATAATTTTTGTTAATAAAAAAAAATTATAAAGATTATACTTTTTACGATTGCGTTTTTTAGTCAATTTATGATAATGATTCATATTCTGTATATACCTTTAAAATAATGCTAGGTTAAAAGTGACGTTTGCAAATACATTTTTCTATAAAATAATGTCATCAAACATCAAACAAATGTCGTCATTTTTTCTTATTAGTTCATTGAGCTGAGTCCGCGTGCTTTCGTTCATTTTTAAATATTTTTTTATCCAGCGCATATTTTATCAATTTCACCACTATTGTATTGTTTCTACAAAAAATAATTGAAACTGGTCCAAGTTACAGAAATATTATATAGATTATTTAATAAAGCTAACAGGATTTAGAACACTAGACTTATTAATGCCTATAAAATCTGTAAAATGCAAAATAAATTTTACAGCAATTAAATATGGAAACCTTTTTTTTTTTTAATCCTACAATATTAATTTAGAAATTTAATTAATCAACCTGGAAATTCATTTCTGATAGAATGGAGTAGAAGGCTGATTTTTTACCAACTATGTGAAAAATACCAGAGCCGGAAATCGAAGCCCGGGCCTTCCGCTTAACGTGCGGATGCTCTAACCACTAGCTCAGTTCCTACAATATTAGTTTAAAAAAAAAGCAAATAACAGATTTTCACAAATATTGTATAAGTAAAATATATCAATGAAACGCTTGATTACAATTATAAAATAATGCCTAAAATCTAAACCCAAAGATTATTTTCTAGACTGCCTATCAAGGTTTATTTCTTAACTTTTCTTAATAAATGCTAGTTATAGCTATGCATAAAAAATACATAAATGTAATATACATTTTGATAACATATTGTATGTATACTGATATTTAATTATTTCCTTCAAATATCCATGTCTTCAAATAGAAAAATCTATATATTTACAATTCTAGCATAACAAATAAAAAATCTATTGTCTGGAATAAACTGCCTTATGTAAAAGGTAAAGTATTTTATTTACCTGTATCGGGAACATCTGTTGGTCTCATTATTCTCCTAATTTGTTCCATAGATTGCAAGTCAGGAGATAAACCTAAAATAAATTTCATGTGTAGAAATGTGTAGAATTTCATATGAGAAAATAATCTATTAAATAAATAACCAGAATATTAATTCAATACAAAAAATTATTTATCAACTTAAACAAGCAAATAACTATAAATCAAACCCAAGTAAAAAAAAATAATTTTAAATACTCAACATTAGCAAAATAAAAATTTAAGATATTATTGTTATAGATACAATTTTCCAAACACAGTACTTCCTCATTATATAATTTTTTTATGTTTCTCAAATTACTAGCTTTCTGTTTTTACTTCTTTTGTTTTTCAAATTCCACCACAAAATTCGATGTGTTAAAAAATGAATCATACAAAGTGGAGAAAAACCTTCCAAGATTGAAATGTAACAATAGAGAGACATATGTGAAAAGGATAAGGATAAAAAGAAAGCAAGTGAATAAATTATATCATGGCTAACCCATGTTTGAAGGACCTACCTAAATTATAAAATTTGGTTGGTCAAATATTTCTTCAATTTGAAAATATATTTTTGAAATAGCCAGAAGATTAACAAATATGCATATATATATGTTATACAGTCTAACCTTGTTAATGTGAACACGCTTAACATGAACTGTTTTCACAATCCCTGTCAAAATGAAGATTAATTTTTGAGTTACTCATAGCATAAACTGTTGATAACATGATTTTTTTTTTTTTTTTTTTTTTTTTTAAATTCCCCTTGCGATTCCCATTAACAAGGTTTGACCAAGGGTTGATCCAGGTTTTAATTTTTAGGGCCTATTTTTGTGAAAAAAAGAATTGTCGCTAGAAACCTTTCATTTTAGCAATTACTCTATCTAATGTTTAATATCAATTTAATAGCATTTTATTAAACAAGTACAGACAATCATTAAAAATAATACTGTAAACATGGAAAAATTTTACAAAAGTATTATTTTTATAAAACAAAATTTTGTGAAAGGGCTGTTTTTATAAATTTGAATTTTGTGAAGGGACCCATTTTCTGAATTTGAATTTTGTGAAGGGGCCCATTTTAGAGATTTGAATTTTGTGAAGGGGCAGCAAAAGGGTCCCAATTTTTACCTGGATCGACCCCTGTTGACTGTATTAGTAAACTGGCCTCAAGGTACAAAGTTAAACTATAATTCATAAAAATATAAAGTTGGACATACCTCCATGGCAACAGAAAATTTTTTCATCTATGATAGCAGCTATAGGCAAACAGTTAAAGCAGTCTGTAAAGGTTTTCCATAGCTTTATATTATAACGTCTCTTACCTAAAAAAAAAAAAAAAAAAATCAACAAAACAAATTCTTAAAAATTAAAAAAAAATAAAACTATATGAAAAATTTGTAACAGCAGTAGGTTATTTATTCCTCTTTGCAAATTAAAGTTATTAGCTATAATAAAACATAATCTGATTTTTAATTAGTGAATTACAAAAAATAAAAAGGTATAAAAAATATATTTTAAATTCCAGAGTAACTGAAGAAGCCAATTAACACTAAATATATTTGAAATAGAAATGTCAAACTTATCTACAGACAATTTAGATTTATTATACTACCGAAAATTGAATTCCTTTCTTTTACGCTGCTCAAATTAGAAAAATCTTTTTTTTTTTTTTTTAATCGTATTTTAATGGTTCTAATTTTAAAACTGAAATAGAAGCAACTAAAAAGTATATAAGATTTTGCATCTTTTTTTTTTTTTTTTAACCAAAAGAAGATTTTTCAAAAAATAATCTTTAACCCTTTCAAGTGTTAGTCATTTTATGGTACACCTGTTTAAGGATTCATAAAATTAATACTATGCACAGTACAAATATGAGAATTTCATTTGGTACTGTATACTATGGAATGGATATTTATTAATCCTATTTTCTCAAGAAAAGCAACATATATTTCAAAATTTAGCCACACCAGCCTTTTATTTTGACTATGCATGACAGAAAAAGATGGGCTTAGCGCCTAAAGGGTTAAAGTACAATGGACAATATTTTTGTGGTTAGCTCTTTAACCTCATATGTCATGGCAGAATTATGAAATAAACAATAATATATATATATATATATATATATGTTACGGTGAAACACCGAAATCTGGAGAATGTCGACTTTCACCGGTGAATGTCAACAAACACATAGTTGCTTGGTGTATGTCCGAAATATTTGCTAAATACCCTTATTTCTGACTTACACCAGTAAATGTCGACATTCACCATGCACTAATGGTGAATGTTGAACAGGTCCGAGATGTATATTTTCTTCTCCGTAATTCAGTCGCGATAAATTTTTCGCCTCTCTTTCTGAGAGGAATGACTAAGAACTGAAAACACAGTACATTCAAAATGAGAAAGGAAAATAATAGAAGTTAAAAACTTACTTAATTATACAGTACGTTCTAAATGAGAAAATAAAATAATAGTAATAAAAAAACTTACTAAATTATGTGATTCAAATCTTATTTATTGCAACAACTGAAACTATTATGACACTTTGAATTGCACAAGAGGCCCTTGCTTTTACAACTGCATTTATTTGTGGAACACTTCTTTTTGCAATGACAGCGTTTATAGCCTTGCCCACCGCTTCTCGAATTAGCTGCAGCTGCTTCTCTCAGCGAAATTTCTTGAAAATGAATCTCATCAATGGAAAGTAACTTTTCTTTACAAATTACGAACTGATTACGTGTGTAAAGCTGCTTGAGGGTACCATTTTCATTTGCAAGTTTATAGAAGTCGGAGTCTTCTATTCCAACAACAACCGCTAACACATTTCGGTTATCTATACGACCACGGTCAACATCAGGGACTTGTATTCGTACAGTATCACCAATTTGAGCAGGAGGAAATTGTTTTTGTGAGGTTCGTAACATTTTTGTTGCTTGCAGTAGAAGATTATCTTTCGCGACTGCTCTTTTTATAGAAATTAACTCGTGTTTTTCAGTCAGAACTTGATGTGAAGACGTGGTAGATTGCAAGTCCTCTTCAATATTTTTCTTTTGAATATGGTTTTCGGTATGACCACCACTCAAATTTTTTTCAGAAGTATTACCAGTTTCTTCAAGCTGTTCGTCGGTTTCAAAAGTATTGGCAATTTCTTCAAGTTGTTCTTCGGTTTCGATATTTGCGATTTGTTCGCTAGGCAAAACAGACGATGCTATGCCTCTTTTCGCTTTAATGCCAAATATGGCTTCATAAGGACTTTGGCGTATTCCTTCGTGGTATGTAGTGTTCTTGGCAAATTGGACAAAGGGTAAACCTTCTGACCATTTATTTGTATGGTTATCGTTCATCCATGCAGTTAGCATATTCTCTATATCCTGATTGGCCCTTTGAACTGAGCCTTGTGTTTGACTATCCCGAGGCTTTCCATGAACTATCTTAACATCTTTCCACATAGCGCATATTTCGGATATGACTTGATTACTGAATTCTCTACCATTATCTGATTGCAATATTGCTGGAGCACCAAATGTTAAAAATATTGGAAGAACGTGATACGCTACTTCTTCCGCCCTCTTAGTTTTCAAAGGTCGTAGCTGGACAAACTTAGTTAAATGATCTTGATACACCATTATGAACTTATATTCGCCATCTCTGTTTGACTGCAGAGCTATCAGATCAACTTGACATCTTGAGTTTAACTCAGAACTGATCATTGGTTTCACAACAATACCTTTCCTAGGTGCACTGTGTTTCATTTGACACTGTTTGCATAAATTTAAATACAACATTACAACTTCATACGTAATATTTTTGTATTTATTTTGCAACTCTTTAAGCATACGTGTTCTTCCTCCATGGCCTATTATGGTGCGAGTTTCATATAGTATACTGAACAATTCTTCATTGGTAACATAATACTGTATATTCGTTTCTCCTGGTTTTAATGGTACAATTAACTTCTCTTCATCATTAATTTTTAAAACGTCAAAACGTTTTAATCGTCTGTAATCCAAAGGTGTGTTGCACTTAGTTTTAGCAGAAACCACTTCAGAAAGTATTTTAGAGTACTTTTCTTGAGAAAAAAAAAAACAATTGTCTTCTCGTTTACCCGCAATTAATGCACTTAACTTTTCAAGAAAAAGATCACGATTCACTGCAGTATCCATTCTGTATAAATTAGGGTATCGGAAAAAAAAATTAAGAAAACGTTGCTCTCACCATCAAACCTTGCATAGGACTGACAAAGCTGACTCACTCCAAGCAGAACAAAGGATTTGGCGGGAAACAGCCAGTCGCCTCTTTGTCTGCTCCTCTCTTTTCGACCTCCACCAGAGCATATCTGTGATTGTCGACATACACCGGTGAGGGTCCGAATGTACAAGAATGTAATGAAATATTCGATCTTTCACCGACGTATTTGGTGTTTGTTGACATTCACCAGTGTAAGTCGACATTCTCCAGTTTCGGTCTTTCACGGTAACATATATATATCGTCTAAATCTACTTTATTTCTGAAATTTCATCATTCTATCTTTATTAGTTTCAGAAATATGAGAGTCAGAAGATTCCCTACATACATACACTGACCAATTGTCGAAAACCAATTTTTTTGGACTTTGACCTTAAAACATGTAAATTGGTTGAAAACTCTATATCGAATATTTTGACCCCATTACCTTCGAGTAATGGAAGTAATATGTTTCAAATGTGTTTGTTTTTTTCCTTTTTTTTTATTACTAAAAAAGAATTTTTAATAAGTAATAAAAATATGCATATCACCTCATTATAAAAGTTAATGCGGATTTAGTAGATGATAAATAAAGGTAGAAAAAGATCAGGTACTAGGAAAAATATAAAAGTACCACAGAGAACTTTATTTTTACTTTCTTCTATATGTAATATAGAGAAAGTATTGGTTTCGTAAAAATTTTCGACCTCGGGTTTTTGATGAATTTACACGTTTTGAGAGCTGTAGAACACGATTTCACCATTTTTAGAAAATGTCTGTCTGTCTGTCTGTCTGTCTGTCTGTGTGTGTGTGTGTGTGTGACAAAATTTTGTGGCAACTGTATCTCAAGAACTACTGCACAGAATTTCATACAAATTGGTATGTAGTTGTACCTTGACATAAATTAGTGCCTATCAACTTTTGGTAAAAATTGTCTTACAGGTTGCGTTGCCATCCCGCTTTTTTTAAATTTTTAACATGGTGATATAGGACAATATTTTGTATAAATGTGCATAAAGAGAATTATTTTTTAGTAATCATTATGAAATTTACAAGAATTATTTAAAATATAGATAGTCAACTGGGAAAAAATTTTTGTATGCGTAGGAGCCTCGCCACCCCCCGTGGGGGGGAAGTCCCCCCTCGAGGGGAGTAAATTTTCAAGATGGGTATCTTTCGAAAGGTCTCGTCAATACCTTTAAAACGAATGGTTGAACTATAAATCTGTGATAATTTAAAACAAAGTTATCGATTTTTTTTACTTTTAACGAAAACAAACTTAGAAAAAAATCTTTTTTTTTTGTTTTTTTTTTTAAACGAAATTTAACCAGACTTGGTACTTAGTTGGCCCCTGACATAAACTGAGGCTGATTAGATTTGGGGATCAATCGCTCAACAGGTGGCGCTGTGATCGTATTTTTTCTAAATTTTTAACATGGCAGTATAGGAAAAAATTTCGTATAAATGTACAGAATGAGAGTTATTCTTAACCTGTGATTGTGAAATTAATATGAATTATTGATAATAGTAGTAGTTAATTAGGGAAAAAATTTGGGGCATCGCTTCCCCCCCACCTAGGGGGAAGTACCCCCCCGCCGGGGGGGTGTAAATTTTCAAGATCGGTATCTTTCGAAAGGTCTCGTCAATACCTTTAAAACGAATGGTTGAACTATAAATATGTGGTAATTTAAAACAAAGTTATCGATTTTTTTTACTTTTAACGAAAAAAAAAAAAAAATGAAAAAAAATCGTTTTTTTTTTTTTTTTTTTTTTTTTTTTTTTTTTTATATTGTTACTGCGTGAATTTGTATAGGAAAACATAGAAGAAAGTCTTGTGGTGGCCACAACATACTAGTTTTATCATGGATTCTGATAGTAACAAAGAAGAAGCAGATGCAATATATTAATTAGCTGTTATCCTTATTAATATGGCCTCAGATCGGATTTACGAATACTTCTAATATATGACTATGAGGCATAATCTGTTTAGAGCTTTGAAATTAATATTTACATTATCTAAAAAATCTTCGTGCTTTCAGTCTAAAGTGTAGTTCTTATTTTGTCTCATCACTCACTTTACGTTGTGTTTTCACAGTGAATTGTGGAATGGAAGAGAAGTTCTTTAAACAACTACTTAAACTCATAGTTAAATTCCCATACTCAAAATATGATTATTTTAGCTGCACCAAGTTTTATCAAATTAAAAAAGTGTATAAAAAATAAATTTATAAAAGGAATGTTAAAGATACTCATAAGGCTCTAATATGCATTTACTTTATTTTAATCCCACACAGCTCTACATCTGATGACACATAAAGCTATTTTGTTTGAGAAAGGGATATTGCAGTTTCTGTTTGCCAGTTCATAATTACCTGTGTTATAATTAATTTATATATTAATTTCAAGAATCTGCTATGAATTTTAGAAAAAATATAAAGATGATTAAAAAAAATAATTTCTTTTTTTACAATTTTTCAAGGTTCTGAAGTATTTTTAAACTATATATACCAATGCAATGGTGCACTTCTTAAGTACCTCAATCATTAATTAATGACTACGATGAGGTAATATGCATAATATTATTGTTCATATCATTAAAAATTCATTTTAACTACCCAATAATAAAACAAGTTTCAAATAATTTTTTTCCATAATTTGGGATATAAAGGGTTTAAATCGAGGATGTAGCCAAAAAATTTTTTTTGGAGGAGGCCTAAACTTCAGCACATAATGTTGATTGTTAGAAATGAAGTATAACTCAAAAATGTTTGACAAATCTGCAAAATTTTAAAATGAGTTTAAACTCTCAAAATCCCTATTGGCTATGGCCTTGGTTTAAGTATGAGTAACATGAATAAACTAGTAGGCAATGAAAAATAGCAGAGAAACAAATTATTTGTGCCATCTAGTTGCAAATTTGGCTATCTCTAAAAAATAAGAAAAAGCATTTTTTGCCACACTTAGCCGAAATGAGATAGGAATCAAAATTCTTTAGCTTTATAATTGTTAGGGCAGTATATTTGAAAACTTGAAATAAGGTAGCAGAGGCATGTGATGGGAGGAGATTATTCAAATTTTTATTTTGGATTTGTCCACCTTTGCAAATTATTTTGGAGTTGGCAGGTTTTGCAACAAACCACAATTTGATTATCGCTAAATTTCATGTGAATATTAGATTTTTAGGCTTGCAAATACACTAAATGTTTTGTTCAATTAAATTTTATTTAGAAATGATAACTGATTTCAGTTATTTGATAAAAATAAAAAAAATAATAACAGATAAAAATAAAAAATAAATCTAAAAAATTTAATAAGAAATAACTGATATTCATAACAAAAAATAACTCTAGAAAATTATGAAAATGTATCACAATTTATTCATCCATCACAAGTTATTCTTTAATACAAAATCATTCGAATTGTAAATGAACTTACATAAATACAACACTATAACCTGCTGAAACATCAAAGGTATGTTATTAAATTAACAATATTTGATTAATTAATCATAATATGCTAACTAAGATGCTATTATATTATCAATTAATATTATGTTATTATAAAGTGACTGTACAATGCCTTTGAACTTTGGCTTTGTTCTTTTTCCACATTGCAGGGTCACTTTTTATCTTCCTTGATTGATTAGATGATGTTTCGTCTACAACAAACTTCCCCATTGTCAAAGAAAACACGAAATTCAATTATTATAAACTTTGTGTGCATCAAGAAAGAGCAGTCACAGATGAGAGAAAACAAGATAACACTAACCTTATCAACATACAACATATGTGCTGCATTAGTCGGTTAGAGCAGAACTGCGATTTCACAGATATGAAGATGACCGGTTTTGCAGCACATCATGATTTTCAAAACAAATAACACAGAGATGCAGTGGCTGATTTAAGGGGGTGGAGATAGGAGGCTCAAGCGCCCCTCCCCCCCTAAAACCACTGACATTCACAATTGAATATTACAATGGTAAATTTTTCAATAATCTGGAATAGCATCTTGAAAAATCTTAGCCCCTCCCAAAAGTTAAGTTCTGGATCCGCTACTGCAGAGATGGATCGGCTTTGGCATGTTTTCTTGTTTCCAGATAATGGGAACTTTTACTTAGAACTGAAAAAATGTATTTTCCAAATTTAAGGAGTTTTGTAACTAGACGACACATTTGTTGAATCATCATTATCTTTTCAATGGTTTTAATATGTCACTGTTTGCCAGTATCTATTATTCTTGATGTTTTTTTGCAGGTTTCTGAAATCGCTGATCAAACGCTTTTCAATAAATAAATATGCTAAAACTGGGGGGGAAAAAAAAAAGATCAACCAACAGTGATTTTTTTTTTTTTTTTACTTTAACCATTAAATTAAACCATTAAACTAAACCATTAAATTACATTGATCCTAACATCAAATTCACCCTTGAAGACGAAAATAATAAACAATTAAATTTCCTGGATGTTACAATCACAAGTCATATTAACAAAGTTACCACCCAAGTGTATAGAAAACCTAATAGTAGTAACGAAATAATTCATAAAAACAGCTTTCAAGTATAAAATAAACACAATCCAGGCCTATATTAATCATGCTATTATAATTTGTAAAGATCATAAAATCCTTAAAAATGAATTAAATAATATTAAAAAGTTTGCCAAAAAAGCCGGTTATTCCGATAAATTGCATAGAAAACATTTACGAAATTTAAATTTAATTAACAATTTTCAAAAAATGTCACTCAAATTCACCACTTCAATACAATCGCGGAGCCTCAAACAAGATAAAAAAAGTTGCTGCTAAACATAATATAAATATACCCATCAAGCCAAATCCGAACATCTTCCAGCTGATTAGAAGTGATAAGGACCATATTAACCCATTGGAAACGGCCGGTATATATAAAATCCCTTATAATGACAGCCACGGTAAAGAAATGTGTTATATTGGCAAAACTAAAAGAAAAATTAAAACACGCATAAAAGAACATACTCATGACATTGCAACTAGAAAAAAAACCACTGCTTTAACGCAAGTAAATAGAGACGATAATATAAATATTAAATTTGAACATGTAAGAAAAATAGCAAATTATAAAAACCACAATTATGCCGTGGTTAGGGAGTCTGTAGAAATTTTATCCCATCTTAATAATTGCAATGGCAACGATGGGGCACTACTTGATCATCAGTGGTGCCGAGTCTTTAAAAGTGGAGAAGCTAAAGAGGAACGTCAGTTTCGTCAAACTTTGAACACCGTTTCGCCGGTGAAAAAGCTGGGTCACCCTGCGAAACTAGTCCGACAAGTCAACATGAAGAATAAAGGTTGTGTGTTTTAAAAAATTTAATTTAAAAAGTGATTTTTTTTTTTTTTTTTTTGACCAGAATAAATTTATTTTAATATTTCTGGATATGATTTAATTTTCGAAGGTTGTATTTGTAAGAATATATAAGTCATTTTGACATAGAGAGATGTAAGTTATTTTTAAATCGTATAATATATAACTGGTGTTGAGGGATCTGACTACAGACCTTTTCCTACATAATTAAAAAATATGACTTTTGTTTACTAAAAATGTTCCCAATTGTAATTTCGAATTAAATTCTATTTTACATACATAAATAAAATTACAAATGCAATGCATCATTATAAATATAGAACATAGTGATCTTTTAAACAATTTTTATTGCTTTATACAAAGGTATTAAGCATACATTTAAATTGCAATGGATGTAACTGTCTATTAGAAGTTTTTTTTTTTTTTTTTTTTTTCTAATTTCATTTTTTTTTTTTTTTTAAATACAAGAATAGAGTTCACACCAGCATAGCAACATACTGACAATTAATGTGAGGTCATCAATAAATGCTCCCAAAATCCCATACATTGATGACAAATTTGTCATCTAAAATATTTTTTGTCATTTTTTAAATTTTATTTAAAGAAAGTAGAAATAAATATATAAATATTGATACATATAAATGAATAAATATTGATATATATTAAAAATGTTTTAAAAAAATTCTTTCTAATGATATTCAACTTTTTTATCTTTAAATGAATTAATCAGGGGCTTTAAATTTTTAGGGCACATTTTTGTGAAATTTTTATCTTTATCTTTCTCTCTCCCTCTTTATATATATATATATATATACACACACAAATTACAAATGTATATATATATATGTAGTATAAAATCTTTCATTTTAACAGCCATTTTATATGTTTAACAGCCAGTTATTAGGTTGTTTTTTTGTTTGTTTTTTTTTTCTTTTCAATTTCAGAAAATAATTTTTTCTAAAATATACTTGTGTTCCCATTTTATTTTCAGAAATCTCACTTTACATTTGAGTAAGGGAAAAAAATTTTCACTTAATTCTTTCACCTGATGAGAGCCCTAGATACAAGCAGTAAAAATCTGAACAAAAAGTGTGCACTCTATATATTTCTTGTCAACCCTTTTATCTATCTGAACCACTCATTCATAACCTTATCTCTTAGGACCACTAAATTTTCATCGCTGGTATAAACCCTACACATGTGGACATTTTTATTTAAAAAACTAATTATACCTATAAGAATGTTGTTAAGAATTTTATGTCTATACAAAAGTTCATAAAATAAACTAATATGAAGACTTACATTCATCATAGAAACCATAAATTCGATTAATACTAGCACATTCATGATTCCCTCGCAGAAGAAAGAAGTTTTCAGGGTATTTTATTTTATATGCAAGGAGTAAGCATATAGTCTCCAGAGATTGTTTCCCTCTATCCACATAATCACCTAAAAATAGGTAATTTGCCTCAGGCGGAAAGCCACCATATTCAAAGAGTCGTAAGAGATCTGTATATTGACCATGGATATCACCTAAGGGGAAGAAATAAATTACAGGATTATTCTTAACTGAAGAGATATCACCACATCAAGTACAGAATGTCAACATTTGAATTACTTAAAAATTAAAGCTTTATTTATTTATTTTATTTTATTTTTTATTTTTTTTTTGGGGGGCGGGGGATGAAATTTATTAACAATAAATGAAAAAATATTTAATATTTTTATCACTTACGCAGGTCTGTCTACATCTGAAATTTTGATTTGATAATTTTGGCTGATATTTATGTTTTTTGGTGTGCTGAAACTGAAATTGAAGCCAGTTTTTCTCTACGGCATAATAATTTTTGGTCAATACAAGTTGTCCACTGGCATCAATTCTGCCATGAGTCTCCCACCAATATATTCAGTGAGTGCGAAAGTTCTACCCGTTTTTGGATATGCAAATTTGCAATGGAAATGATGCCACACATGACATTGTAATGATGCAAATCGTCGATCAAACAAACATGTGGATGCCTCACATAGAAATGCATCGTGTCTCACAAAGTTAATCATCTCAAAAAAAAATATCAGAGGGTGTAGCATGGACAGCGAGGAGTATATAAGACATTGTTCGTTATACGAGTTTGATATGAAGAAAACGGCAGCCGCAGCATGTCACAATGTTTGTCAAGTTTATGGGGAGGATGCAATAGACGAAAGCACATGTCGTCAATGGTTTCGTAAATTTAGGGAAGGAGACAGAAGCTGCCAAGATCAGGCTTGGAGTGGACAGCCATCACATGTTGCAGACGACGATATTGATCAAGTCATAAGGAACAACCCGAACCCAACCATGCAAGAATTAGCAGATACCTTCAATGTACACCGGACAATGGTCAAGAGACGGCTGGTTAAGTTGGGTTTTACGAGAAAGTTGGATTGTTGGGTTCTACATTGTGACAGGAGATGAGAAGTGGGTTATGTACAGTAACATAAAGTGTCATAGAACTGTGTGTTGCCCTTCTGATCCGCCTGCATCGACTTTGAAAGCTGAACTTCATTCCAAGAAGGTGTTATTGAGTGTGTGCTGGGATGTGCAGGGAATAATTCACTGGAAGGTCCTGCCACTCAACCAAACCATCAACGCTGCCCTCTACTGTCTACAGTTAGACAGGCTGCATTTAAATTTGGTAAATAAGCGGTAGGGTCTCATCAATCATCACAGTGTTACACTTCATCACGATAACGCCAGGCCACATGCTGCTGTCATCACTTGCCAAAAGTTACTGGGCTTTGGTTGGGAGGTTTTACCCCACTTTCCCTTTCTCCTGACTTGGCACCAACTGACTATCACCTATTTTGTGCATTGAACAATTCCTTCAGTCAGAAAATCTTTGATGATCTTGATGCTGTGAAAACTGCCATCCAAGACTTTTTTGACTCGAAACCGCCAGAATTTTACTGCCGTGGGATTCATCTCCCACCAGAAAGATAGCAAAAGGTCATAGATAGCAATCGGGATTATGCACAATAATAGGTATTGTTCATTTTGTGTTTATTTGCTCTTCTTTGTGAGTAATAAAAACAGGTAGAACTTTTGCACTCACTCAATAATGATATGGTAACTTTTATAGTACATTTCCATGATTAATTATATTTAATCGTAGAAACATACTAAAAACTATTAAAAATGAAGAAATTGTGTCAGTAGATACCCTGTATTGACGAAAATCTACATGTGATAGAGAAAAATCGGCTTCAATACACCAAAAAACATATGTACTATCAGCTAAAATTATCAAATAAAATTTTACCAACATTACTTTTATAGTTATTTATATACTCGTATTTAGACTTGAATCTTCACCTTTAAAAGAAAAGTTGCTGTTTTTCATATTTTCATAAATACACAATTACATTTGTTTATGCAGTAAACATTTTACATACAGCAAAAATAAAAATACCTTAAAAAATAAAGTAAATATATAATAAAGTAAAAATATGTAATATATAATAAAGAAAATGGTTTATAAGAATGCCAGTTTGATTTTAAAACTATTATTGAATAAATTTTAACTTACATTTTACTGTTTGCAGGGCATAGCCATAATTGCAAGTAAAACTTATCAGTAGCAATACACATAAATATACAATACCTATTTAAAAATATATCACTACTGAACATCTCATAGCACAATTTACAAGAATGAAGAATTTAAAAACAAATACCTAAATACAGATTTAGAAAACATATTATAAAATGATCTATATATTTATTTTTACATTAGCATTCTATCAGAATATAATGTATTTTACCACAAATTTTTAAAGGAGCCTCCAGCTCCAATAGTATAGGTTGGCTTAGAAATATCTCTCTAGATTTTAGGCATAATCCTCGAACCTCTGCTTCAGTGAGTTGAACTGTTTTACCTGGTCGGCATCCTCTAACTGTAAAGAATTATGAGAAAAATTACTTATGTTAAATAATAGAAGAAAGAAAAAATTTGTAAATACAGTAAAGCACCATTTATACATTTTTCAAGGGACTGATGTAAAAGGATGTATAAATGAAAGACGTATAATTGAAATTTTAATAACAACACTTTTATTACACTATAAATTTAATGACACTTAAGCAAAATTTATATGAAAATACTAATTAATAAAGTTTCTTAAGTTAAATGTATACTATACTTTTTTTAAGACAATAATTAATTAAAAAAAAATTAATATAAAAAGTGAGAAAAATCATACTATTAATGCATGACTGGGTACTAATTACATATATCATATATTGAGTAGGTATATGAACACATTTTGAATATTAATTATATATATATATTGTGTATCTTTAATGATAAGCAGACGATTTATGTCCATATAGATAGTTACATAATAACATTAGAAGTCTAATATTCGTCTGATTTGCTGCTTGTCTATGAGTATTCAAAATTCTACTGTGAATTCAATTGATTATTTGATCAGCATTCTTTAATCTTTCCTGTGTTCCTCCATTTAAGATGCTTTTGAGGAAAAATTCGTCTTATTTAGAATGGAAAATAATGACAGGTCGAGAAAGTTTAAGAATTTTAGTAAAGTGGAAAAGACGTATAACCGATATTAGTGGCGTATAAACGAAGAATTTTTGCATTAAAATGAATAGGAATGAATCGGGACTTCACTAAAAGGATGTATAAATGGTACTTTACTGTATATTGAAATATAAAACGATTATTAAAATTTCAGAGACCTCTTTAAATTTCATAATAGTTAAAATTTTAAAGCTACTGAAAATTTTTAAAAAATCGTCCCTGCGAACTAATTTTTAATTTCCCCCCTGATTTTACATCATTATAGTTTAACAATATATTTTAAACATATTTGGATATTACTTTGTTGGTTCATTGGTTTCATGTTTTTATTTTTTTTTAAGTGTGAATGCTAAAATATAATGCATAAAAAGATAACTAAAAATATAAAAAGATATATAAATGAGAGACGTATAAACGGTGCTTCATTTACAAAATTTTATTTAGCATAACTAAATCAGTCAAACATTAATAAAACAAGAAATTTTACATTGAGATACATTCATGGTTGATGAATTTATGAATAAAAAATTTCTAAGAAGAAATTTTACTTTCAGGTGCTTAATTTTCAGTTTTTAATTTCATACACATCAATGTAGTATAAATATAATGTCTCCTACTTCTGATAATAAATAGATTCTTGTTCTAATACTAAAATATACTTCTTCAAATACAAAGTTGAGTATTTTTATATCCGAGATCTGGTGAAGCCATTTTGGCACATTTAAGTCTTAATACATGAAGAAATACCGAGCAATTACATGCAGAAAAAATGGGAGAAAAGTGTTACATGAAATCAAGCAGCATTGCCTCATTGAAGCCAGGCTTTAACCTGGAATAAAAATTTCTTTAGCATTTCAGCCAAAATGCAAAAGCATATATACCTAAGCTTTTAAACTAGTTGGCATAGGTGGACTCTTCTGCTCAGTTCCCCATCCTATTTATGTTCTCATAAATTTCTAGTGTGAGACATATTATAATCATATTAAAAGAAATGAATTTCACCAAAGCTTGATACAGTGACAGAACAAAATCCCCACCTAATAGGCTGCTATCCACCGTTCACTTCCATATATTTATCTTATTTTATCAGGGTCAATTCTGTTGTTTAGTTTTCATGCTACTATTTCCAATGCAATAATCCTCAAAATTCATATTTATATGAAAACTTTACAATTTCGTTATGTTGATAAAATCTTAAATTACGAAATTTTCCTATCAGAATATTTGTATTCAATCATGTTCAAACCAATATCATAATCAATCACCAATATCATTGAAGTTGTCTAATGTACATTTATGATCCTCAAAATGGAAGTTTATGCTCAATTTTGCCTTATTCTGACATGTTAAGTAAATCGGAAAAATCATAGTCTATGATATTCATGCCAGTATCCTAAATAATATTTCAAAAGTGGTTTGACATCTTTACAATGAAAATATCCCTCAAGATTGACGTTTATGTGAAATTTTGCTCTATTCTGCCATGTTAAGAAATTCGTAAATTTCCATTAACTTACGAAATTTTTATATTGGAAGATTCATAGTCGTTAATATTCATGCCAGTGTCCTAAATAATATTTCAAAAGTAGTCTTCACGATGAAAATATCTCTCAAAATTGACATTTATGTGAAATTTTGCTCTATTTTGCCATGTTAAGAAATTCGTAAATATCCAATAACTTGCGAAATTTTCAAAGTAGCATATTTATAGTTACTGATGTTCATTCCGGCATCAAAACTGATATTTTAAAACTGGTCTGACATTTTTACAGTAAAAAGTTTCCATTTAATGCACGTTTAAGTGAATTTTTGTCCTATTCTCCTATGTTAAGAAAATCGTAAATTTCTAATAACTTTTTAGTTTTTCTAATAACTAATTAGTTTTTAAATTCGAATGTTGCAAATGAATAGGGTTCTTGCCAGTGTCGAAAGTAATATTTTAAAACTGATCTGAACTCTGTGACAATTTGTTTTTGAGATATCGTGTACACAGACTAACAGACAACCTACAGACATGACACCATACAAATTTTGTCATTTTCAGATTCCTCACACCTGAAAACGTGTAAAAAAGTAAAAAAACCGAGGCCAAAATACCTAAGTTCCCGATTACCTAAGTTCCCCCATACCTATAATATGATGGAGAACAAAAAAGTTTATTTGATTCTTTGGATACTATTAATTTCTTTACTTAATTTGATTATACCAAATTTTGCTTTCTATTTCTCTCATTCACTGATGATTTAAATCAAATATCCATGCTTTTGATTTAAAAAACGTGAATCAGTGAAACGGTTTTGATTTCAACAATAGAAAAATCTGGAGTGACTCCACTCGACTTTCCGAACATTGAGTAATTAACAGTTTTGTAGATAAAAGTAATGAAAGAAGAGTTGTTAAACAAACAAAAGAGAGAAAACCATAATAGAGTGTTTGAGTATTTTTCTCCATCTATTACACGTTGTTTTATTTAACGCTACTGAACTTTGAGCCCATAGATCATAATGACAAAGAAATTTTCGTTGTGTCCCTGTAAAAACCTATAAATGTTAGATTCACCAAAATGCTTATAGTTAGTGCAACAGTGATTTATAATACTCATATAAATTTTCAGCTGAATTCAATAAGGCGTTTAGATGCTATCGTACTTTTAAAAATTTAGTCCCATAGGCCATAATGATAAAGAATTTTTCTTTGTGTCCCTGTAAAAAAACTGTAAGTGCTAGATTCACCAAAATCTATACAGTTAGTTCAACTGTGATCTATAACATGTGTACAATTTTTTTGCTCGGATTAATAAGGCGTTTAGACACTATCACATTTTTAAAAATTTGGCCCCATAGGCATAATGATAAAGAATTTTTCTTTGTGTCCCTGTAAAAAAACTATAAGTGCTAGATTCTCCAAAATCTATACAGATTGAGTATTTGTGATCTATAATATGTGTATAAAATTTTTGCTCAATTGAATAAGGCGTTTAAATGCTATCGCACTTTTAAGATTTTGCTCCCATAGGCCATAATGATAAAGAATTTTTCTTTGTGTCCCTGTAAAAAAACTATAAGTGCTAGATTCACCAAAATCTATAGGGTTCGTACTATGGTGACTTACAATATGCGTACCAACTTTCAGGTTAATCGAACGAAGCGTTTAGACGCTAGCGTGTTCACCCACAGACATACACACATACATACACACACACATACATACATCATCGTAAAAATAGTGAAAACGGACTCAGGGGACCTCAAAACGTATAGAAACAACAAAATCTCGAATTCGGATTTTTGACATGATTACAATACTTTCCTCACTATAGTGTTCGGAAAGTAAAAAGCAGTAGCTATATCATATGTGCAAAATGAAAAAGTGACATTAAAGGGGAAAATAGGGGTAACAAAACAATGGGCTCTTCCCACCTGACGTCAGAGGTCACATGATAGAGGAAAAACAAATAGCAGACGAAGTCTTGTTTATCTATAGCGATTGCTGTAATAACGTATTTTCTATTCTTATTTTTGATCAATCGTATTTAATCTGTGTTATTTTTTCATACATCATCATTTTTAATCCATTTTATATCATTACTATTCATCATCTTTTGTTTGCTGTATACATTTACAATCATGGGCCCAGATTCCAGCCAAACACTTACGGCTCGCACCTGCGTTTTTACCGCAAAGTCGCGGACGAAAACGAATCTTCCTAGTCAGGTCAAACAATCGCAACATTCTTTTCTCGCAGATGCGATTGTCACGTGGCTCAATTTGCGGCCAGTAGAAAGCTATCGTAATACTCTTGTAAGAGCAATGGCGGCCATTACAAACGTGCAAAGCGCTTGGTAAATTGTGTATAAGTAGTTCTATATAAGTTCTATATAAGTAGTTCTAGTTGTGTATAAGTATTTCTATAAGTAGTATTGATTGAAGATAATACTATTATTAAAATATATATTTCTTCTGATTAAAAAAGAAAGAAAAAAAGGATACACGTAAAGCTAAAAATAACCTTTTCAGTTCAAAAGATAGTTCATGAAACGTAGTTAAAATACAGGTATGTGAAATATTTTCAGTATTTTTTGTATCTTATGTTTTATTGTTATTAGTGTTTGCACAACATATTTTTCATGATAAGACAAATTTCACAGTATTATATTCATGTATTTCACAGTAATGTCTGTTATTACTAACTAAAGAAATAGGTGTTTACTTCAAATCTACATCTATTATTTAAAATTATCTTTTATTTATTTATTTATTTTATTAATTAATTAATTTCGTATTAATTTCGTTTTGTTCCCCCGACAGTTCACTGAATATTTATATAATCATCTCCATATAGATGAATATTTCAAGCATAAGTTAAGCTAAGAAATTTAATCAGACCTATTTTGATTTTTCTTGAAACTGGGTAATTCCATTTTAAATCAACAAATTTTCAAAAAAGTTGTTGCATGACAATTTTTGATTTTGATGACAATTTGCATGTGCTTTCCCCATACCTTTTTGACCACAAAAATATATTTTTTTTATTTAAAAAAAAATTACCCTTTGATATGAAGGCTATTTTTGTCATTGCCAACAGCAAAAATTAGATATTTTGATGCTTTGCTTTATGAACTATAACTTTTTTCCTATCAAAGCTATCAAACTCAACTATAGCTCATTGGAAAGCTAAAATAAAGATCTTTTTCCATATGGTATCAATAAATTTGAGATTTAAAAACAAAGGTTATTTTTTCAAGGTCAAAGTTTGCGATGCAAAATTAATTTTTTGCCACTTTTGAAAATTAAAAAACCTATGAAGGGCTTGGAATAACAAGCCCTCTTTTTTTTCTTATATACATATATAAGGTTGCTTATTGTATTAAAAAGTTTGGCTTGTTACTCTGCCCCCTTCACAAGATACGACCCCCCAAAGTTGCAAATTTTCTAAAAAATCCAATTTTCAATGCTAAAAAAATGCATGTGGGGGGCAAGGTAAATTTTTTTTTACTTGTGTGATTTTAAGTACTTCATACCATCTTTCAAACAAAAAAAAATTACTTTGTTATTCAAAGGCGTTTGGCAGCTATAAGGGTCTGAATTTCAAATAATCACACTAAAACCATCCAATTTTTTCATGTACTTTTTTTTGGAAACATGTCATTTATTATTATTTTTTATTATTTGATGGACTTAGATTGACCTCACAAATAAGAATATATCATATTCCTACTTTTCCTCATTTATAGCAATCTATTTGCCAGTTAAAAGCAAGAATAGACAGATTTCAACTTGCCCAGCCTTGCTCCCACATGTATAGAACAGTTCCCTTTAGGCAAACAGTACCTACCTGTGGTAGGAACTGTGCCAATGACAAGGCTGCTTGAATATTATTGGATACAATTTGACCAATAATATATCCTGATTTGAAAGTAGGGTTATCTAAATTTGCCGATCTTATACCAAAATTTTGTGTGTTAGCTGGAGCATCTGGTACACATTCAGTGTGCGTTTGTTTGTACCATCAAAATGTAAAACTTATGCTATCAGCGATTAAAAGTGATCATAGCTACAAAGATCTGCTGCAGATTATGGTCTGTGATACTGAAAATGAGAATTGTATGTTTTCGGAATGTACTGCATGTCCAGGTGTGGATGCCATTTTATCACTGATTTCTCCAAGTAACAGCACCCAAATTGACTTGGAAAATGATGAATTTGAGGATTTGCAAGTTTCATATAAGCAGTGGATGTCCACAGACAGATGTGAACTGACATCATGTGTGCTACCTTTACAAGAATTCTTGGTTAAGTGTTGTGAAAAACTTGAGCATCTAAAGAGCCACCATTTCATTGCCAGTAAACAAGCAGCATTTCTAAAATCAAAGAAAGAAGATCTGGATAAGGGGGAATTTTTGATACTTGGAGATTTTTCAGAGAATTTCTCTTGTGTTGTTCAAGACGAGGTGCAGACCTATCACTGGTCAGGTGTGCAATGTACGCTTCATCCTTTTGTTGTCTACTGGGAAAAAGATGGAGAAATTCAAACTCAAAGTTTTTGCTTTGTAAGCGACTGCCTTGACCACAACACAACTACATTCTACGCCTTTCAAATGATCCTTGTTAAAAAACTGAAGGCAGATCATGCTTTAATTTCAAAATTATTCTATTTTTCAGATGGATCTGCCGCACAGTACAAAAACAGGAAAAACTTCATTAACTTGAGCCATCATGAACAAGACTTTGGGATAAAAGCAGAGTGGCATTTTTTTGCTACATCCCACGGGAAAGGCCCTTGCGATGGGATTGGAGGAACAGTGAAGAGGCTAGTGCGAAAGGCTAGTTTGCAACGACCGGTCAGTAATCAAATCTTGAATCCATTAGATGTCTTTGAATACTGCACTGAACATATTAATAGTGTAACGTTTTTCTATGTTTCCTGTGATGATGTTAATGCAGTAGGAAAAGTTCTTGAGGAAAGATATAAAACAGCACTATCATTACCCCAAACTCTGTCTTTCCACAGCTACATTCCACTCAACAGAAATATCATTCATGCCAGACGTACATCATTTTCTTTAGATTTTACAACCTTTCATGTCATCAAAGACGAACCTATCAACCTTAGATTATCCACACCAACAACCCGACCAAAGTTGTCCGATTATGTTTGTTGCGTATATGATGGTGACTGGTGGCTAGGAGAAGTGGTGGAAATAAAGGTATTTGATGTCGAAGAAGAATACAGGATCCACTTTTTTCATCCTAAAGGACCTGGAACATCGTTTAAAAAATCAAGTCATGATAACCAAACTTGGGTTCGGTTTCAAGATATTTTGAAAATCCTGACTGCGTCAGAACTATGGTCAGCACAGGGAAGAGGTCATAATATCCCACCTGTGATGAGTGAACATTTGTCAACTCTTCTCTATGAGACAATAAACCACTGAACAAAAAAGTTTTGCATGTTTTGAGAGGTAAGTTAAATTCTATATACCAAGATGTTAGAAACCTTAAATTAGCTTATCAAAGTTTAAATGTGTTCTTTGACAACTCTTCTTAGTCTTTTTAGTTGTTTTCACCATTTAAAACTAACAATTAAGTAAAAAATAACTTTTCACTAACACCTAAGATTAAGAAGTATGAAAATAATTGCATTGTTTCAGTATAATTATTTGAAAATTTAGACCCTTATAGCTGCCAAACGCCTTTGAATAACAAAGTAACTTTTTTTTTGTTTGAAAGATGGTAAGAAGTACTTAAAATCACACAAGTAAAAAAAAATCTACCTTGCCCCCCACATGCATTTTTTTAGCATTGAAAATTGGATTTTTTAGAAAATTTGCAACTTTGGGGGGTCGTATCTTGTGAAGGGGGCAGAGTAACAAGCCAAACTTTTTAATACAATAAGCAACCTTATATATGTATATAAGAAAAAAAAGAGGGCTTGTTATTCCAAGCCCTTCATAGGTTTTTTAATTTTCAAAAGTGGCAAAAAATTAATTTTGCATCACAAACTTTGACCTTGAAAAAATAACCTTTGTTTTTAAATCTCAAATTTATTGATACCATATGGAAAAAGATCTTTTTTTTAGCTTTCCAATGAGCTATAGTTGAGCTTGATAGCTTTTATAGAAAAAAAGTTATAGTTCATAACGCAAAGCATCAAAATATCCAATTTTCGCTGTTGGCAACGACAAAAATAGCCTACATATCGAAGGGTAAATTTTTTTTAAACAAAAAAAATATATTTTTGTGGTCTAAAAGGTATGGGGAAAGCATGTGCAAATTGTCATCAAAATCAAAAATGGTGTTGCACACCCCATTTGTTGATTTAAAATGGAATGACTCAACTTAGTTATAAAACTTTTTATGTCTTTTTCATTTTCTTCTTTGTGCGTGAACAATTTTACTTTATACTAAGAATTGATTTAAATTAAATTATTATTTATTTTTATAATTATTTCTTATTTTATTTTATTCTAAGGTAGCAAGCAAAAAAAAATTTCTTTCTTTCTTTCTTATCTCTTTCTTATTTTTTAATGTTTTCGCATTTATATATTTATATTTTTAAATGCTTTAAATGCCTGCATTCGAAAAACTATAATTAACTTTATAAAATAATAAAATTATTAATATACTTTTATAAATTAATCCCAATCAAACGATTATTATTTTTAAATTATGTCTTGGTAACAGTTAAAAATAATATAGAAAAAAAGAATTAAAAAAATCTTTCTCTTATTGGTTTTTATTAATAATATCAGAATATGAATTACCCATAAAATTTTGGAGTAATGATAAAACAAATCAGAATTTTTAAAATAATGAATTGATGTTAATAAAGTTTGTCTTATCTTGAAAATTACTTTGCAAACTGTAAACATAATAAAACATAATAAATACTGAAAACATTTTACAATACAGCTTTGATAATATTTTATATTCAAAATCTTTTTTTTTTTTTTTTCAGATTAATGCTCTGCAAAAATATTCATTTAATTAAAAAAAAAAAAAAATCAACACAAGAACATATTAAATCTTAATGCTTTTACTACAAATAATAATTAATAAAATGAAAAGTACACAAATTTTATAAATACTATTTTTCTGCTTACAAATTTGTTTATTTTATTTATTTATTTTATTTTATTTTATTTATTTTATTATTATTTTTTTGGTCGTAGAACATAATAAAAGGACATACTCACAAATTGGAAAATTATAAATCATTTTACAATATGGTGAATATAATTTTATTTTATTGAAAATAAATTTCTGAATTGAATCTGCAAATTTTGTTTTAATTGAAAACCAAGCATTAGATACTTATGTAATTTGGAAAAGATTGGGGGGGGGGGGGGGAGGTCTATTTTTAATTTATAAAAATACAATAAAATAACAGCATTTCATCTGAAAATATAATAAGTTTATAGTATTAACTTGTGTTATAAATATACCATATCATCATATTATGCCATAAATTATAGAAATCGTACATACAAATGGTTATTTAATGTTTATTATGCTTTTTTATATCCCCCCCCCCACTTTTTTTACGTAAAGTAATAAAATGAAAGTTTATAGAAATCAGACGCACAGATGGTTATTTAATGATTATTTTTTTTTCTATTTTTTCCCCTTTTTATATAAAGAAAATAATAAAACCTATTGCTATTACTATCATTTAATTGTTCTTCCTATTATAAATTTTGGGGGGTATTAGTTAAGGCTTTCATGCTTATCTGATGTACACATTGTTAATGAATGAAACCAAAATAAGTTACGATAAAAACAAATAGAAGCAACCCATATGGTCGTCCCTTTAAAACTGTATACGGATTCTGATTGGTTAAAAACGAACAATATCTGAATGAAATTCGAATATTTTCTTCGAATTTTCCCTTTCTTACTTTACTGACGTCAGCAGTTGTGGAAATCAACTCCGTTTGGCTTGAATCACTAACATCAGTGCTTTCCCCTTTTCTCTCGCAATCCCTCCCACTTTGTGAGCTGGTTATCATAAAGTTGCGGCGTTTGACCAGAATTCGGCCCATGATCTAGTTTATACTTGTTATTGATGTTCATGAAGAACATGTTAAATACTCTGATTTTTGGTACTTAAATCAGTGACAGTGCAATATCGTACAGTGTAAATCCATTTAGACCAGTAACTGTTGTAACACCTTTATGTAATTAAATTAAATGAAAACATTTTAAATTTTCGAATTAAAATCCATAATCATTCCACAAGAACAACCTATTATTTATTGCTAGATCAGTTATAGTTACACTATATTATACAAAAATCAATTCTTACAGGTAAAAATAAACACATAGTGTTTTTTAAAAATTATTAAATTTACAAATACAATTCTACTGTTTACAGATGCACAATATTACTTTTATTTTATTTTATACTAGCAGGCTTTGCCCGCTTCGCTGGTCATTATATTGAAATTGAAATGAAGTCTCAAAATACCATATCCTTAATAATAATAATATCATTGAAATCAGTCAAAATCTAAGTTAAAGTTCTCGATACCTTCGATAGCAGTTTTCCCACTCGCCACACTTCACAAAATCCCTTTATAATGCATGTTGCATACACATACCTAGCCCACATATTAAAAAATCTAAGATTATTTGAAGCAAAGTTAATGTTTTAAAACGTGTTTTTTAGCCCCCCCCCCCCCCGGCCCGCTCTTAACTGAATAAAAGTCGTCCAACCCCAACAATTCTACTGTTTACAGATGCACAATATTACTTTTATTTTATTTTATACTAGCAGGCTTTGCCCGCTTCGCTGGTCATTATATTGAAATTGAAATGAAGTCTCAAAATACCATATCCTTAATAATAATAATATCATTGAAATCAGTCAAAATCTAAGTTAAAGTTCTCGATACCTTCGATAGCAGTTTTCCCACTCGCCACACTTCACAAAATCCCTTTATAATGCATGTTGCATACACATACCTAGCCCACATATTAAAAAATCGGGATTCTAAGATTATTTGAAGCAAAGTTAATGTTTTAAAACGTGTTTTTTAGCCCCCCCCCCCCCAGCCCGCTCTTAACTGAATAAAAGTCATCCAACCCCCAAAATTGGCAAAAATGGAAAATATTAGTAAAAGTGGAAAAATAAAAAGAACATCACAATCCCTTTCAATTTTCACCCTTTACACTTTGGCACCTCAATGAAAAAAAATGTTTGAAGATTTTTTAATTTAAAAAGTAATTATAATTAATTAATATATAACCAGTGTCCGACAAATTCCAGGTGCCAGGGTGACTATAAATATCCATTGGTGACCGGTTACGGCAGACTGACAAAAAAAAATTTCATGCATTTACAATATTTTTTATGTATATTTTTGTTTTTCCTCCCACCTTCTTGTCTTGGTATAAAAGTTGACATTGCTGAAGTGTTGAATGAATAGTATGAGTTTAATGTTTTCTGAAAAATTTAACAATTATTTCTGTTTTTGAAAGATGTTTTTCTATGAAAGATAAATTCCCACATTTGATAAATCTTCTTACTACTATACTATACTGGTACTTTCCATGTCAACATCTTTGTGTTAAAAAAGATTCAAGCATCATAAACACTATCTAAAGCAAACTATGTTCGAATTTACAACAAGAAAGTTTAAATAGTATGATATTTATCAAATGGATTCTCTTTAAAGGAATTCTGTCCTGAAAAATTAATAGACAAATTGTATTTTAAAGCCAAAACTTCCAAAAGCCAAACACTCCCAATATATTTGATGATTATATTAAAGGTAAAAATAATATTTATTTCTGTGGATTTTTTTCCCCCCAATAGTTTGTTTATATCTTTATTAATAAAAAATAGTTATTTTCTTAAAAATTTCCTTAGTTCACATTTTTAACTGAATAGTTCATTTATTCAATGTAAAATAATATGTGAATGACCTGCATTAATTATACAATTATGAAATATTATTAAGTTTTGCTGTGAGTATTGTCATGGAAATAATTCGCTATTTCTGGCTCCTAAGATATTGAAACTTTGTCAGTCCCTGAACATAACCATAAAAATAAAACTACAAAATTATATTTTTATTTTATTGAAGTAAACAAATCTTAAGTAAGACATATTCAGAGAGAGAGAGTTTACTTGAAATTTACATTTCAATTCCAAAAAATGCATGATAAGTGACTCACTGGCAAATTTTAGAACAGCTGAGTCAATAATTGACTCAATATTTGACTTTTCCCCACTGTAAACAAAAATATGTAATACATTGAAAAACACAAATATTCTAGTAATTAATTATTGAAGAATATTTTTTAAATAGGTAATTTAAATATTTAAAAAAATGAAAAATAAAGAAATTTTAGAATGCATTATTTTAATGATTTACATAAGAATCAGCTGATCAAGAGTGTAATTAAATCTGTTTTTAATTTGTTAAAATTATGATTTAAACATTAAAATTGTGTAATTAAAATCCTTAAAACCCTGTTTAAAATACTGGTAATTTTTGCCACTGGTAAAAATTGCGGCAAAAACTATTTTTGCCGTGGCGGTTTTTTCCGTGGTTTTTACCATGTTTTTTTCCACTTCGGCAAAAATTGGCCAACCCTGCAATCAACATATCAAAAACTCGTTATTATGAGATAATTTGGAGCAGAGTTACTCTTAAAAGCGTTTTTTGCCTCTCTCCCCGCCTTTGAAGGAGGGGAGGAGGAATTTTCGTAAGATCCCTTTATAATGCGTGTTAGGAATACATAAACAACTCACATGTGAAAAGTAATCTTACTGAGATAATTGGAAGCAAAGTTATGCTTGGAAACATGTTTTTTACCCCACCCCTACCCCCAAGGGGGGGATAGGCCGGAATTTTACAAAATCTCTTTGTAGTATGTATCTTGAGTATGCATAACCAATTGACATATCAAAAAATCGTTATCCTGAGACAATTTGGAGCACAGTTACTCTTATAAGCGTGTTTTCGCCTCCCCCCCGCATTTAAAGGGGGGAAGGGTGAAAATTTGTAAAATCCCATTACTGTGCGTGTTGGAAAAGCATAAACAACCCACATATACAAATTAATCTTACTGAGATAATTTGAAGCAAAGTTATACTTGGAAACGGTTTTATATTGCCCCCCCCCCCCAAGGGGAAAAGGGGGAACTTTCACAAAACCCCATTACAGTGGGTGTCAGGCACACATAAGTAAGCCACTCACTAAAATTTGTAACCTCAGGTCCTATAGATTTCCCCGGATGAATTTAGTGCTCGAATTTGCCCCCTCGTAACTCCCCCCCCCCCCCCCCCCACAAAAAAAAAAAAAAAAAAAAAAAAATCAAATATCACAAAAAATCAAACATGATGTTTTGGAAATATCCTCAAGAAGACTCTTGGCGATTTTCTATATCTTTGTGCTGTTATTGGAACAGTTTTACTCGAAAACCCGTATTTTGCTAAATTTGCCTCCGAAGATAGTTTTTTACCCCCTCCCCCTCTTAAAAATCCAAAACTCAAATCGCAGAAAATGCTTTTTTTTGCATTAAAATTCAACCATTAAAAATCCAAATAAATTAAATATTTAACAATTTCTGATATTTTCAGTGGTTTCATAATTTATGCTCACAAATATCTGATTTTAAAAATCAGTGATTATTATACAGATCTTTTTATGAAAGTATCTGTTCTTTATTTTTGGCAAAATGAGAAGAAAACTAATAGCAGTTTAAACCTAGGTTGAAGCAACATTGTTGTCAGAAAACTTGTATTGCCTGCATGAACCAATGAAATGCCAAGAAAGCTGGTGCACAGTGGCGGATCCAGAACTTGACTTTTTTTGGGGTGGGGGTTTCAGCCCCCTAGCCCCCCCCCTTAAATCCACCACCGCTGGTGCAGCTCTAACGTAATTTTTCTTTCTCATTTAACCTTAAGCAAGGGGTGAAGCTCTTAAATGTTGAATCCTCTGTTGCTTGGAATTCCTGCCAAATTGGTCACTTCATCTAACAACAGCTTTCGCAACTGATACACATGGTGATATTCAATCACATTTCCATCTGAGGAATAAACCATTCAAGATTTTCTTCTCCACTTGTGTACACACATGGTTTCGCAAACCATCAGTAGAATTTTTATTTATTTATTATTTAAATTCTTATTATAATCATTTTAATTATTTCGGGGAGAATGTAGTATAGGTATCTGCTAGGCACGTTTCCCCAAACATTTGCCAAGATGGCAATATTTTGCACTGTCACTGTGTCGTTTGCACCTGAAGGTGGTTGTCTCTTTCAACCACCAAAGTAAGAGAACATGTTTTTCGACAAGCAAAAGAAATTGATAAATGCAACACGAACAATTAAAAAATCCCCTTTTTTATAAAAAAAAAACTAAGTCTTTAAGGTATTTATGTATTACCCAAATGCCAGCAATTTTTCACTGGCATGCAGTTAATTCGAAAGGTATATTTTACATATATTTTATTATTTATATTTATGGTATGTATATATAATATAGAAATTATTCCATGAAATACATTTTAATATCATATCTTAATTATTTATTCTTGCACATATGAGTATCCTGCCAATGGCCTGCAGTTAATACATAAGTACTATTCTTTAATGCTATGTGCATCTAATGACCTAATATTTTTTTATTAACATTAGATCTACTAGTCATGAGCTAAACATCTTATCGCAAACCCACATTATGCCTGTTTGGAGACCAGTTATTTCTTTTTGATAAAAACAAATAAAACTTTTTGGATCAAATTTTTATTCAATGGGAGCAGTTTGCGTAACTTTT
This sequence comes from Salticus scenicus, assembly GCA_963930645.1. Taxonomy (NCBI): domain Eukaryota; kingdom Metazoa; phylum Arthropoda; class Arachnida; order Araneae; family Salticidae; genus Salticus; species Salticus scenicus. The sequence continues at coordinate 328,468,982 of OZ005653.1, read as the reverse complement.
GTGTACCCCTTCTATCTTTTGAACCATACTTTTTAATTTAAGCTTGTTTAGTTTCATTGGGAATATCCTCGATTCATACTTTGCGTGTTAATAATGCACAGCAAAATAAAATCTATTCCTGTGAAACTAAGTATCTGCATATCAGCCAATGTCACACAATAAAGCTGAGGCCAGTTAGTACATTTGGAGTTGGCTTTTTCTACCACTGAGAACAGAGTTTAATAAACTTCCTGGGATTAGTAGGCAAATAGTTTAACAACTAAAGTTAAAAAAAAAAATTATTAACGATTAAAATTAATTAGCTTTTTAGCATTTTATATCATTATTTAAGAAAGTACAAATTATTACATAATTTTTCATCGTATGTGGTTTATTTATTTATTTATCTTATTTTTAACGTTTTTCTCATAGCCTTCAAAATAGTATTGCTTCTGTATGATGTGCTAAACAGCAATATACGATGATAGAATGTCATTCATAGCTAGAAAGAAACAGCTTATTGATGGAGTTTCTCAGAATCAAAGCCTCTCAACACATTTTATTTTTATTTTATTTTTTAAATCTAAGTATTCAAAATTTATTTTAATTTTCTTATTCTCCTTTTTTTTCCTCTACTTTATTTAGATTTTATCCCCAGAATTTAATTCTATTCTGTTCATACAACATTCCATGCTTTTAATTTTGTTTGCAGGTCTGCTATAGTGCTGACTCTAGGCTAATTTAGCATGCTGCTTCACCCTGCAGCCCTTTCTCAACCGTTTTAGCAACCAGTGGCCCTTTTAAAAACATTTTGCTATAAAGTAACCTTTTTTAACATTTTAGATACTTTTCTTTCTGACTTTTCAACCTTCTAGGAATAGTTCTACAGCATTCCTGGTAGAATAAATGCATATAACCTGCGTATTTACATGTAAAATTGGTAATTTACTTTTGTCACGTACAAAAATCACAACATAGAAGACAGAAAATAATGCTCTTTTTATTGAATTCCCCTCGGCAGCCCTTTTATTCTAGAGTCAGCACTGTACTAACATATCAGATTTGAGTCTTAATAATTAAATTTGTGACAAATTAGTAAATACTTACGATAAAAATTATGGAGCCTGACATCAGATCATTTCTCATATATAAATTGATGATAAAGAGCTAATTTTTAGTACCCTACACAAGACGTGTAAAAAAAAAAAAAACAGCATTCTATTGAATAAAAAGCCAGGGGCAATTGTTTTTGGTCTGCTGTTTTATTATTATTACTGTAAGAAAAGAATGCAGCTGGTTGTTATCCTAAAACCCTAAAAGATGACTTATGACATCTGGAGCACAACTGTTTGAAAAATCAGAATGCTTTACTTCAAGATAGATAAACCTAGTGCAGTCCATTTACATATATGCAATTATACAGAGGGAAAAAATACTAGGAAAACACAGCTGCCCTCATTTTCCTTGTTCTAAGTTTTTTTTTTTTTTTTTTTATGTAATAGTAATGACCAGTACGCATATAGATCTTAATATTTAATTATTAAATGAATTCAGACATCAAACTTTTTAATTAATAGTTAAGCTGTTTCTTTCTAGCTATAAATGATATTCTATCAATATTTTGCTGTCTAGCACATCATACAGAAGCAATGCTATTTTGAAAGCTTTCAGAAAGGCGTAAAAATAAGAAATAATCTATATGTGTAAAATTAGTTAATAATTTTTACGTTCTTAAATAATGATGTATAAAATGCTATAAAGCTAATTAACTTTAATCGTTAAAAACATAAAATGAATAACCATAAAAATTATATTATTTTATAAAAGTAAAAACATGCTTTAAAGCTGCATTTTAAATAAAATAAATGCAACATTTTATCTCTTAATTTTCAATTAGTTTTGCAGTTATTTGAAGGTTCAGATTTTATTTTTTTAATTGAAAAATATATTAATAATAAACCGAAGGAATAGCTTTAATGTAATACGATGTAAAATGAAGTGACTTACACAAGAAATCAAACAAATTCTTTTTTCACTTTAAAAATTCGCATTAGCATTCTTAAATGTACCCTCAATGACGAAATAGCTCTCAATTAGATTTTAAAATAAAATTAACTCTAATCATTGAAAAGGCGAATATGCATAAGATTCGTTATTATAATTTTTTAAACAAACGTAGAAGTAAACATCAATTTCCAATGAAGGGCAATTATTCCAGTTCGGTTTAATCATGGAGAAAATTAAAGGGCTCATTCAAGTATAATTCATTGTCACCATAACATTTAAAAAAAGTGGTTTAGTAATGCAAAATTAATAAAAAACAAATTTTAGAAATCCAATAATACTAATCAAAAATAAAGGGGGGGGGGAAGGGGAGAGTACGCAGATTGCACTTATTCTATTACGGACCTACATTTTCATAGCTGCGATTTTGACAATTATGTTTACATTAAAATTAATAAAAACATATAAATCAAAACGAAATAACATTCAATAAAACTCAATAAAAAATCGAAAAAATGTTTTCCGATCATAAATTACCTAGATATTATTAAATATCAAAAAAGAAACTGAAAATAAACAAAACATTACATCAAATGTTTACAGTTTTCGAAAACATACATTGTAAAACCAGAACAGTTATCAACAACGGCAAACACTTATTAAAACTCAAAACAATTAAAAAACATATTGCATCTTAGAAATACCACTGATTAGACTTACCTTCTAATAACCTTGAAATTATACTATCAACGTTCAACTCACTTTCCGCCATTTTCAATTGATGACGACAAGTGATAGAAGCAAAATAGGTAAAGCAGGAACAGTCAACAGAGAAAAGTCTGCTTTGACCGCATTACACCTTTTCCATATTTGAACAATTATTTTTTTAAATATTACAGTGCTTATGTGAATCTGTTTGGATATTTACAGGAGAATAATAATATTCTGACAATGTAGTGGATATAATTTATTTATTAACTCATTAATTAGTTCTTATTGGCAGGACCTTATAATTGCACATTCCCGTGAAATTTAGGCATTAAAAGATATATATTTCAACATTTCTGTTTAGATTTAATAAATATCTAGTTTGTCTGCCCAAAAGAAGTAGGACCAAAACCATTAATGTTTAAGCATGCAAGCTTTAATTCAGAAATAAGTAAGATATTAAAAGCTAAGTTGCAAGAATATCTGCAGTCTGCAATTTCTTTAGGGCATTGTTTATGGTGCTGGGTCCGTGCCTCTTGAACCTTATTTTTCTTGAAGTTTCGAGTGTTTTTTATGGACAAGATCAGAAAAATTACCTGATTACTTTAAAATATTGGTATTATACACTCTGAGTGACTTTGTCACGGCCTTGCCGTTGTGCTCAGGAGCTCCAGCACGCATAAAATAATCACTCTGGTGACCTAAAAATTAAAAAAAAAAAAAAATTCTCTGGATACCTTAACATAACTGCTTGCTTGTTGTGATAGCTATTCTTCAGAAGGAAGTATAAAATTCCCTTGTCATTACCATTATAATCATATTACTATTATTCTTTTGTAGATTTAAACTTCAGGACAATTCTGTCCTCCTAAATGTTACTAAAGCTCTTTTTGCTGAGCCTTGGTTACAGGTTTGAATTTTTCAGATCTGCATAAAAATACTAGAGATGAAGGAACAAGGAACGCTATTCCTTAGAACTCTGAGAAACAGAACTTGATAATGATGATGACAGACAACACCTGAAAACTGTCCTCGGGAAATGAAAACGTCTTGTCGTCTTAGAGGTAAGGAGAAACTTTCTTTTTTTCAAGCACTCCACCATTGAAGGACATTACAACTGTCGAGACCCGGGGCAAAAGTCTCACATAGGGCCTCCTAAATGGAGTTCCTTCTATACTGAAACTCCTTTGCACTTCTTCACTTAAATTTATTTCAATAAAAAGGCATTGAAGTAAGTTTTAAGATTAATTCAGAATCCCAACACATTAAGAGGGCCAGAGGCTAAAGGCATTAACCCCGCTTGCCCTAGTCAAGCTTTGCATAAATGAGTTTTTTTAGTTTTGGAGTTGACACTTTTGTATGTTAAGGTTTTTTTGGATCAAAGCTATTATTCTATATCAGTGGCGGCTCGTGCACCGAAAATTGGTGAAGAGACACACAGTATTTTACGCTGTATGGCTGTATTCATTTATAGAATATAAATTTACATTTAAATAAGTATTTTTAGTTAATTTCAGTTAAGACCATACTTAATAAAAATAATTATTAAAAATACTTAAATATTATTTTTGAGCTCTTCACCTATTTTCGGTTCACTAGCCGCCACTGTTCTATATTAATCTTGTTATTCAATATACCGTATACAGCTTAAAGTGGAACTGCAGAGAATGTTTCAGGTTAAAATAATAGCATGAGAACTTCACCAGATACCTATACTTCAGTTCAGGGTTAGGTTTGTTCTTTTAGGCCCTTTAATGACCAGAGGTCTGGGGCGGCCCGCCCCTACGCCCCAAGCTCCACCCTTTGTACGCCACAGCCTCAGCACTTTGCTATGGTTGCGTATGTCATAAGTGAATGTCGACTCCTCGTTAGAAAGTGTTAAAAATGATTAATATTAATGCAAACGAAAATGCAATTTTCAATTTCAGCCATTAATGTAACTGAATATTTTTTGCGGCCCTTTAAATGTTAACGCTAATCATACTATATTCTACAGAAAGTTTTTTCTTGTGGATATATGTATTGTTAATGCCAATCGCGTTATGATTAACGTTAAATAAAATTGTTAAAATAGGATTTATAGAAATACCTCTCATAGGAGGACACACTGATTTGAAATTCTTTCTGGTGTCCCTGTAGGGAACATTTCATAGTAAACTTGAACAACATATATCAATATCAAGGAATTCCATAAATATTTACGGGAATTTGTTTTGTACTATCAATAAATCAATATTTAAATTGGTAAATAATTTGGGTTTTATTTTTAATTTGATGGCAAATTTTCAAACTAGTAAAGTTAGCTCAAATTAGTTCCAAAGTATCCATAAAAACGTTAAAATTAAATCATAAATTCACATGTTTAATAAGGGTCGCGGCAGGGATAGACAGGCAGACAAACTGAAGTCAAACATATTTCAACCTTGTTGGAAAGTGTTAAAAATTGAAATACAGTGAAACCTTCTTAAGAAAGTTACTCAGGATACTGTTAAAAAAAAAAAAAAAAAAAAAAAAAAAAAAAAAAAAATGGCCCTTGAAAGAGGTTTCCTTTTACTAAAAGTTGTTCAGAAAATTATAATTCAGGCAAAAGTTATTATGAATGAAATTGATTCATTAATCGAATTTGTCTATATTGCTTTGAAATAAGTCATTCATATTAGTTTTAATTTTAAATGCTTTTTTGCAGTAATTTTGTTTCAAACAATTCTTTTATATCCTAGATCAAATTGATCAACTTAATATCATTTCTGAGTGAATAAGGGTCTTTATGAAGTCCACTGAAAACTCTTGGTAAAAATAATAGGTTTAACTTGTAATTTTTAATCAAAACTATATTTAATATATTAATTTTGCAATTTAGATTTAACACTACTCTCTTAAAAACTTTTTTAATTATCACTTGAATACTGATAGGACTATAAATTCGCTTTTCCATGTCGGGAGTTACTTTTTTTTTTTTTTTATACCGATATATTCGTAGAAAATATATAGAAAATTGGAGAAAAGTAAGATCAAGGCTGTAGACAAGGGAAAGGAGGGGTTGAAGGTTTAAACTATCGAATTTTTCAGATTTGTAGAAATTTTTTTAAATAAAATCAATTTTAACAATGGAAACTATGTATTAAATTTTGGATCCCTCCCCTTGAATTTTTTTCTTTCTTTTTTCTTTTTTTTTTTTTTTTTTTTTTTTTTTGGGGGGGGGGGGGGGGCTATGGCCTTGAATTGAATAAGAGGGATTTATGAAAGGAATTACATACGAAAAGTGGTCAGTGTACTTCAAGAAAAAAAAATTATCTGCTCTGGCAAATCCTCGCAATACGATCCTTGAGAGAGATATGCATTTGTAAAGGGGCACTGAATCGACGTAAATCAGTATTAAATCCGGTAGGAAAACTTTGGGAGCAAGAAAAATTGACCCTTATGGGAGGTGGCCCTTAAATAGAGGCGGACTTTTAGAGAGATTTTTTGATTGTTAATGTTTATTGAGTTCCCGAGCCCCCTCCCCCTCTTGGATTTGTTTGTTTGTTTGTTTGTTTTATGAATACTTGAGATTTTTTGCTTGCCTCTAGGGCCGCTTATATCTCGAAAAATCCACACCACAAGGGTTTACAAGTTTTACACGGAAGAAGAGTCTATAGGAATTACAGTCGGCTGCAAAATTATGCGAGCACTAGCAATAATTCCTGTCTAAAAAAGGTACACTTAACACTACTTTGTTAAATAAATCCTTATCGAGTCATGTTCTTAGTCAGTCTAAGAACATGATTCGACAAGGATTTATTTAACAAAACAGTCTTAAGTGTACTTTTTTAATATAGGAATTATTGGCTAGTGCTCGAGTAATTTTGCAGCCGACTGTAAAACTAGATAGGGCAGCGAGCGCGGGAACATAAGCTTCCCTTTCCGCATTAATTCAGCCCAGTCCAGGAAAGCGATTCGATCGCCGCCTGGTGTAGTATCTTTGAAACTTATCGGAAGAAAGGGAAAGCCCGCCCTTCGGCTTCAGTCATCCAACGAACGAACAGCCAGAAATGTAAAAACGCGCTGATTGGTGCATTTTCGAGATTTGGTCGCGCTCTATCTGTAAGATGAAAATTACTACCTTTCCGTAACATACGTAATACATCCTTCTCTTTTAATCCGTGAAGTTTTATTACAAGAACAATTACAAGTACACAATAACAAGGACAATACATCCATACCTTCCCCGGGATTCGAACCCAGGCCCAACCGTTAGAAGTCAGGGACGCTAACCACTACACCGTCTGGTGGCCCTCTTGGATCTGTCACTGTGCTAAAATAAATAAATAAAAAGTCATCGCCAACATGGCAACAAAAAATTAAAGGCCAACGTACTTTTTCTGCAGCTCCGGCAGAAGATTTTATTAAAATCTTTATTGATTTCCCTGAGTCTCATGAAATTGTTCTAAGCTCTCAGAAATTAGTGTACACTATTATATTAAGAGCGACAGGGCCTTTGCTCCCTTGAAGACTGTTACCATCGAGCAGATATACTAGTAGAGAACGGATTCCATATAATGGCTACGGAAAAAAATTCTGGAACATCACTTCGGTTTTTGCGCCTTCTTTTGGCGATAATCGCTTTCTTGGCAACTGGTTTTTGGGATTTTGCATGTTTTAAATGGTTTGTTCCCCTTACCACCAAAACTCCAAAGAAAAGTCAAGCAGTTTGCTAATTTATCCTTAATATTATAGACAGCATATTTTGTACTATCAATAAATCAATATTTAATGAAAAATATTTAAATTGGTAGATAATTTGATGGCAAATTTTCAAACTAGTAAAGTTAGCTCAAATTAGCTCCAAAGTATCCATAAAAACATAGTTAAAATTCAATTACAGTCGGTAACAAAAGTATCCGAACACTAGCAAAATTTCCTATGTAAAAAAAGTACGCTTAATACAGTTTTGCTAAATAAATCCTTGTCGAACCCTGTTCTTAGACTGGTTAAGAACATGATTCGACAAGGATTTATTTAGCAAAACTGTATTAAGTGTACTTTTTTTATATAGGAATTTTTGCTAGTGTTCGGACACTTTTGTTACCGACTGTACATGTTTGATAAAGGCCCCGGTAGCCCAGTCGGTAGAGCACCGAGTTCGTAATTGGAAGATTGCGGGTTCGATACTCAAGTCGACCAAAGACCGTCATGTACAGTAATGGTGACTGGTGCACGTAAAATCCGTCGTGACCGCAATGTCCTCCGTGTTCTCATCAAAATTATACCTCTGGGTACAGCATCTAGAATAAACAGTGTGGCAATCGCCTATAACCGTGATGTTCAAATGATGCTACAAAAATTAAGCTTACCCAGATGTCGCTGTGATCGAAGCTATTGCTCAAATCGAAGACCTGATTGGCTTTTCCCAGTTTCGTCAGTTTAATCACGTGATCTAAGCATATAATTAACTAATAGGGAGTCTCGGTTTTGCTGTCCTGACCCTAGCTTCGATTACAATGACATCTGGTGACAGGCTTAATTTTTTTAGTACAATTTTATTGGCCGCTTTCCACACTGTTTATTCTAGACGCTGTACAGTCGGTAACAAAAGTATCCGAACACTAACAAAATTTCCTATGTAAAAAAAGTACGCTTAATACAGTTTTGCTAAATAAATCCTTGTCGAACCCTGTTCTTAGACTGGTTAAGAACATGATTCGACAAGGATTTATTTAGCAAAACTGTATTAAGTGTACTTTTTTTATATAGGAATTTTTGCTAGTGTTCGGACACTTTTGTTACCGACTGTACTCTGAGGTCACAGAAGCGGGGAAGCCATCCCATCTGCGGAGGATCAAAATTGTGATCTCTGGATTATCCTTAGGGTCGTGTCCCAGGCCGTCGTAGCCATTGCCCATTGCGTAGCACTAGTGTGATGTTAAATCCAAGCACCCAACCAACCAATCACATGTTGGATATTTTATTTTTGTTTATTGGCAATAACGTGTATGATGCAGTAGACCGTTAATTCTTAAATTGTTTAGATTCAAAAATGGTTTTGATAATGAAAAGTTCGGATAAATAACCTGATTATTTTTTACTTCCTTATACAAAGTATAAGGAAGTACATAGTGATCCCGATTTGCGAAATGGATTTTGTATTTCACATTGCTCGAAAACGAATGATCGCTGAATGTTGTCAATTTATACGTGTGACTGTCATGAGGTCTAGTTGCACACCTGCAAGTGTCGTCTTAACACGAGCTCTCGTTTTAGAGATATAAGGGATTTTACACGATTTTTCGTGACGTCTGTATGTGTGTGTGTGTGTCTGTGTGTGTGTATGTCGCATAACTCAAAAACGGTTGGACGTAGAAAGTTGCGAATTGGTACATAGGTTTGTTATAACATCTAGTTGTGCACCTCCCTTTTTGGACTTTCTATGATTCTCCGTTTTCGAGATATTTAGGAAAATTAGGTTCATAATGACAAAAATACATAGGTTTTGGAGTTTTGGCCATAATGTATCAAAAAACGGTAATAACTAGACAAATCTTGCAATTTAACTGACTTTCCGACTAGCTAGACATTTGAAACTTTCAGAAAAGCTCAGGACACATTGACAATGCATTTTCAAAATATTTTTAGCCAACTGTTTCCGATACCTGCTGCCTTCAGCAGCAATTATGCGATTCAACAGAAAATTTATTTAACTAACTTCTCGACTAGCTAGTCGTTTGAAACTTAGCCAACTGTGTAGGGTCCCTGCTGCCTTCGGCAGCGTTACCATTTTAAATCTTGGAATCGATTTTTAACTAACTTTCCGACTAGCTAGACATTTAAAACTTCCGGAAAAGCTCAGAACACGATGACAATAAATTTTAAAAATATTTTTAGTCAATTGCTTCGGGTCACTGCTGCCTTCGGCAGCGTTCACATGGTGCAACAGAAAATTTATTTAACTAACTTCCCGACTAGCTAGACATTTGAAACTTTCAGAATTGTTCAGATCACGGTGCATATGCATCTTTTTAATATTTTTAGCCAACTGTTTCAGGTCCCTGCTGCCTTCGTCAGCGTTGCCAGTACAAATCTTGCAATCGGTTTTTAACTAACTTTCAGAAAAGTTCAGAACACGGTGATAATTCATTTTTAAAAATATTTTTAGCCAACTGTTTCGGGTCCAATGTCAATGTTTTTTAACATTATGTATATTTCTAAAAGTGTATAAGGAAGTCATGTGGTGCACACATCAGATTTTTATTCATATACATAGACAATTGTAAACTTTTTTTTATAATAAAGTTTTTAAAGCATTTCACTTTATTATTATATTTTTAATATAATTTTTAGACTTGTGGAAAAAAAAAATCAATAAAGTTTGTTGTTTCTAGAATGCATCTTTTTTCTTCTTTTTTTAATGGCCATATTCTTATATTTATATGAAGGTAATTACCAAAGGATAGTGAATTTCATATCACAGTTTAAGAGCAAGGGTCTAGAAGAAAAAAATAATTTCTTGAAATCACATATTTATACAGTGTGCATTTCAATTATATATATATATTAAGTTTTAGTTAATTAAAAATTATTTTATTCAGTAAAACCAATTAAATCCACAGCATTATTGATGCAGTAAATAGGTCATCAATTTTGGTGGACTCCCTTTATCTTCTGGCAAACAGTATTTTTGGGCCCAATCCGCCACTGTCCGCAACACTTTGGATTCAGGGGACCACAAAACGTGTAAATATAACAAAAACTGACTTTCGAAAATTTGACCCCAAAACAATACTTTCTCTGCCATATATATGGGTAAAAGGTTAAAGAAGTAAAAATGTTACAAGTTTACAGAGAAAAACAGTTCTTTCTTGTCTTGAAACAATTTTTTTTTTTTTTTTTTTTTTTGTCGTAATCAAAGACATTTTTTTTAAATAACTTCCGTGTCAATACGATTAAGACAGTATTTTCTCTTTTTTGTTCGATTTTACTTTCGTTGGAAAATATTTTATTTTTACTTTATTCTACACTAGCAGGCTTTGCCCGCTTCGCTGGTCACTAAATATAAAGGAAACTGTTTTCTACATAGCTTTATAAAAATAAAAAAAAACAAAATACTGAAATTGCTCAAAAGCTCACTTCAGGTCCCTGCTACCTTCGGTAGCGATTTGGTCATCCGTTAAAACTCGGGCGCCTGTCCCTATTACCTGCGACATTGGTTTACCAATGAGCTTCCCATTAGGTGCTTATTAGATAACAGTTTCGAAATACACTGCATAAAAAAGTAGACGGACACTTACTTGTAATACTTTAAAGCCGTTTATTTCTTTAATTAGAGATATGAGGTTAATTTCTCTAATATAATTCTATTCTTGAGACATCATATATTATTATTATTTGGATATAGATACAATCCTTTTGAATTATGTAGTGGAAAAATTCAGGAAACAAAAATGGTGTATATTTGCACTGTAATTTTTCTTTAAAAAAGTAGACGGACACATCTTGTATCTCTAAAATAAAACGTTTTTAGTAAGGGGTTCATATCCCATTTGCTTTAATAAGTTTGTGTACTCTGTTCGGCATCGAATCAATGAGATTCTGAATCTTTTTTTGACAGAAAATTTCCCAAATGTTTGTAAGAGCTTCTTTGAGCTAGTGAATTGATTCATGCTGGCGTCCACCCTCATAAATTTTATGAACAAGTATAGCTCAAATGTCTTTTACAGTATTCATATCCGGATTCTTGGCTGGTCAGGGTAAAACATTGAAGTTGTTCTCATGAAACCATTTTTTAACGTTGTTAGCGGTGTGTACTGGCGCTGCATCTTGTTTAAAAATCCTGTTTTCTTCTCCAAGATCACACGCAAATGGCAAAAGTTCACTGCTTAGTGTTTCAATATAATCTTTGTGAGTCTGCTACTTACTTAGGAACAGAAAATTTATCCTTCCACAATAGCCAACAGCTAGCCACACCATCACGCCACCATCACCAACTTGCCGAGTAGAGTACACTTCGTCTTCTTTCTCCAAACAGTGCCAATAATATTGATATCCATCTGGGCCGTCTAAATTAAATTTTTTCTCATCTGAAAAAGCTACAGATATCCATTCTGTAGTCCAATACATATATGGCTTTGAGCCCACTGTAGGCGTTCTGTCAAGTGGTGATCCTTCCAGCATGGATGATGTTTTCTCTTCTTATATTGAAAGAGCTCTGAGTGCTTAATGTATTTATAAATTGTCTGAGAAGTTACGTTAGTAATTCCTGTGCTTATTCGAACTCTGGGAATTGATGCTCCAGTTTTTTTCAGCCCAGTAAAAATTTTTCTTTTGTCTCTAAGCGAAAGTTTCTTTCGCCGGCCACTCTTTTTCTTTACGCCATGGGCTTCAGGAGCACGTAGAAAATCACTGATGCTACTTTTGCTTATTAGAAGTAGTCTACCAATTTCTCTGACTCCTGTATTAACATTTTTCAGCGCTATAATCTGTCCTTTCTGGTAATCAGTTAAAGGAATTCCTCGTGGCATGGCGCATTCATCTCCAAGAAATTTAACTGCGTAAAACCATCTTGTCAAGCACGTTAGCAATTGGCAAAATGCCAAATGTGCATGTACATGCAAAACTGGTATTCCATAAGAAACACCCACTTAGATAATTGCAGTTTTTGACCAGTGTCCGTCTACTTTTTAAATATATATATATTATACAAATGTATATCTTTTCTCTTTTCTGCATTTCTCTACATTAAAATTATAAATAACTGAATATTTTTATTTGTCTGTCAAAAATATGAAGATTGATAAGTACGAGTATAAACATGTTAAAGAATTTCAATTGGCATTTCCTATTAAACAAACACGGGGTTTTAAAAAATTGTAAAGAAGTGTCCGTCTACTTTTTTTATGCAGTGTAGATAGTATCGAAAAAATTGAAGTATCCCTTTTATATTTGAATCCCAGTTACACATGAACAACACTATACGTGGTGCACATAATATTCGCTTTTACGTTATTTCCTATGTTTATTTTGTTTATCCGATCAACCCTAAAAATGACAGCAATTTCACGCCAAGTATTACTATATGCTATGACCGGCTATGTCTGTCGCATGATACAATTAATTTTTGTAGTTATATGTAATTCATGGTTTGTAAACCTGATCATAATACAGCCTTAATATAGTTCTCTTTGGTGGCTTTTGAATTTTTGTCACCATTTTAGACTTAATCCCTTATAACAATAAGACTTAACCCTTGTAACCAAAGCTTTACAAAGTAAGCGCATTCACTGCAATGGAGCAATTGGTAGCGTTAAGACTACTATATAACAGGCTGAATCATTCGCCGCCATTTGTACGTCAAGTCCGTCATTGCTAAACTTAAGATTACTATATAATAGTCTTATACAGGGTGTGGTAGATAAGTAATGAGACTCAGTCTAGAAAAACAAATTTATTGATCCGATTTGTACAAAACGTTAATATTCTTCAAAGTACTCGCCTTGGGCGTCGACACAACGTTGCCAGCGCGTTTTCCAAGCTTCATAGGCCCCACTGTAGTCCGTTGGAGTTATCCCAGTTAGTGCCTTCGTGACAGCACGTTGGATGTTCCGAATATCGTCGAAACGATGACCCTTCAGGCATCTTTTGACCTTCGGAAATAGGAAGAAATCAGGAGGACTCAAGTCAGGGCTGTATGGTGGCTGTGGCAGAACTTCAACTCCAATTCGGGTCAAGTAGGAGGTCACGAGGAACGCTGTGTGCGCCGGAGCGTTGTCGTGGTGGAGACGGCAGCGTTGAGCAAGGTCCTGTCGCTTCCGTTTGACGGCTCTGTGCAATCGCTGAAGGACTTCTTTGTAGAATTCGGCATTCACAGTTTTCCCCTGAGGGACAAACTCTTTGTGAATTAACCCCCGCTTGTCGAAAAACACAATCAGCATTGTCTTGACGTGGGACTTTGACATTCTTGCTTTCTTCGGCCGCGGGGATGCCGGTGTGTGCCACTCCAAGCTCTGGGCTTTCGTCTCCGGGTCGTATCCAAAAGTCTCCGAAGCAGTTTTTCCCAAGCGAAAGCAAAATTTGATTGCATACCGCTGTTCTATCGAGCGATCCATTTTCACAAGTGTCACGTGCACACAAACAACTAATACGCGAAGCTCGACCCTCACTGCGCCACAGCTCCGACGCGACTGCGAACCGGTTCTATTGTTAGCTCAGAACCCCCACCACGTGACCTGCAGGTGCAGACCGCACTGCGAGCGACTGGGTCGCCGCGCGGCGGCCAGTCTCATTACTTATCTACCACACCCTGTATAGTCGCATATAATAATCTTATATGGTAGTTCGTCACTGCCAAACCTAATAGTATTATATAATAGTCTTATATAATCTCATATAGTTGTCATATACAATAGTCTCAGTTTTAGCAATGACGGACTTGGCGGACAAATGGCGGCGAATGATTCAGCCTGTTCTATAGTAGTCTTAAGTAGCGTATATGTCATGGTTGCGTCATGGTTACGTCATAGTTGCGTCACTGATCGATGACAAAGCCATCTCGTGTTGGAGGTACCTGAACTACTCAGGCTGAAACTGTGCATGCTCGAATAGAATTTGTTTACTCGCGCGATGCTCCATATTTAAAATTAAAATAGAACTGTGTTTGAACGAATGCACATCTAAACGAAAAAATTCATGTATTTTTAGAATATTCATATTTTGCATGTTTTCCCGTATTTTAAGATAAGTAATATATTTTAAATCAATTCTTAAAAATTATTTTTTTAATACTTCTTACAATTTATAAAATTATTGAAATCTTATTCTCTTGAATTTTCATTCATTGCGGATCAAGAGATAATCTATGGAATTTTGAATTCGGTTGTTATGAGGTTAGAAAAAGTTAGTTTTTATTATATTTGTTCATTCCTAAATGTTATTTTATCATTCCTAAATGTTATTTTAGTTATAGATTTGGTTATAAAGCGATTACAAATATATTTTGTTTAGAAGATAAAATTTTTGCGAATGGTTTCGTCTGCGTCTGATTGATTTTATGGAACATGACATAATGCTTTTTTTTAATAAAAGAGATAATGATAAAGTCATCTTTTATAAGCAATTTCTTTTCCAAAATTTAATTTTTTTTTTAACCAAAATTTTAATTTTGAAAATTGCACACGTTAACATTTTCTTCTTAAATTACTAATACATGAATTTTTTCGTATTTACAATACAATTTATAGCATTAGAAGATCGATTTAAAAGATTATATTTCACACTAATTAATTCTAGCTCTAAGTGAACAGTACAGATGTGATTATTTACTTGAAGTTATTAGCGTACATTTGATTTTAAATACAAAATATGTTAGATGTTAACTAAAAATAATGTGATTGTTTATTAGCTAATATCTAACATATTTTGTATTTAAAGTCAAATGTAGGCTAATAATTACATCTATAATGTTCATTTAGGGCTAGAATTACTTCTTGTTTATATTAAAACCATAAGAGATAACATTTTTAAAGAAAGCACAATAGGGGCGGGTTTTTCACAGCTTTTATTTGGGTACCGCAGCCACTGCACGAGGAGAAGCGCTAACGTCGAGTTTACTTTGCGACATTTTTTAACATTATGTGAACGAGCTTAATTTTTAAAACTTTGCCTTGTAACAATATTCTATGAGCGCTATTTCTGCCGTATTTTAGACAACTTCAAGTTTCATTATTATTTTCAGAACAACTCTTAAAAAAAAAAAAAAAAATGCATTTAAATGAATATAAACATATTCCGGAAGTGCGTGGCAACCTTTAAAAAATAAATTACTCATTCAAACATTAAATTTTCGTACTAAATAAGAACATTTCATATTAATTATTCTATAAACCACATATAACATTGTATAAGAGCAATTTATGAAACCAAAATAATTATTTAAAGACTAGTTTCGTAACTGAGTACCTAAAAAACAAAGTGTATATTTTAAGAACAACATATTCTGTATTTGCTTTTTCCTTAAGAAAACACCAATAAAATTCCATATATGAAGAAAATTCAATTCAATATTTAAAAATAAAAATTTAGAATTACAATTAAAAATATATTATTGATATTAATACTTTATGTTTCTGAGCTCAGATATATTTAATAAAACCACTCATTAAAAAAAATAATAATAATAATAAATAAAAAAACTAAAACACATTTATTTTTGCACAAATAATTTTCTAAAAAAAAACCCCACAGAAATACGTATTTCAGTAAAGAATAAAACATATCATTTTCTTAATAGATTCAGCAAAGAAAGAAAAAAAAGTAATTACATTTTAACTGGCGAGTTGAAATAGATTCAATTAATTTATATTATGAAGAGACATAAATATATCACTAATAACGGAAACGGGTAGGGGGAAAAGGGAGGGGGGAAATGGAACTAAAAGATTTGCGAAATAATCAAAATGCAATAATGAGAACTGTTTTCTCTTTTTCTCAGATCGACTGAGAATATTTCTGTTTTTGTATTATAGAATAAATTTCGGTATTTGGATAAAAGATGCACATGGTCAGGAATGTGGGACAAGAATTTTCTCTAACGAAGAAACACAAGCATTTTTATAACTTCATAACTTGATGTTCTTTCAGTTTTTTGCATAAAAACAGAATTTGCAGATTCTTTTTTCTATCGAAGAAATCAAGATGAATTCGATTTAGAATACTAAATGCACATAAGAGGGCCGTTCCGTGCTTTTTCGTTTAAAAACACTAGAAAATTTCTGTAGAACACTCGTCGAACGTGTCAGGATGACACTTTGATTTCACTAACTACTTGTATAAACGATAACTCAGGTTGTCATAACCTTCGTAAAAAGAAAATTTCACTTTTATTGGGGCACACGAAAAGAGGCGCAGATTTCAGGCTTTTCAACTGCAATTGTAGGATGACAGCAAGATTTCTTTTAGAACAGAATAATATATTTTTCACGAAAAATATACATCCAACAAAAAACTTCCAGAAAGGACACAAGTTCATGAAAATGTTCGACGGGCGCTATCAGAAACATTGCACTAAGATATATATTGTATGAATATTTTTAATTTTACGTTGGGCGCCATTATAATAGAATTCCACGATAGAACATTGAAGAATGACATCCGGAATTCCATTACTTAATACTTTAATTAAAATGAAGCACAATTACAATAACTATATACATCGCGCGCAGTAAACAGACCATAGTTGAATGTAGGATACATAAGACGAATATAACTTCTTACGCCTGTGGCCCATGGCCACACATGCGTCTTACACGAAAAACGTCTACATCTTTCAGCAAGAACTGACGAACTTCTGAAATTAAAATGTTTTCACTTCATTTTATGGATTGGCAAAATATTAGATATTTTGCCAAGAATGGTGATAGCACCGTTTATATTGTTTTAAATGATAGGGAAGATGGCTCAATATCGATAGGCTATTTAATATATTCATAAGAGTTTGAACTTAGCGCGTTACAGACTATTATATAGTAATCTTAAGTTTAGCAATGACGGACTTGACGTACAAATGGCGGCGAATGATTCAGCCAATTATATAGTAGTCTTAACCCAGACCTTCTTCACATCCATCCGTGCATCGTCACACAGTGGCACCCCTTCCTGATCTACAGAATCGGAGAGTGCTGAAACTCAAGCGAAAAGGTTACTAAAGAAAAAAAGACTGGAACTAGCCCTGCACTCACCTACTCTAAATGCTACTCTAATGGATACTTCGCTTTCACCCCCCAGTAAATAGCCAAATGAGAACTCCCCCTCCCAGAGAGATGCCTTCGCTTGGTCAAGGGTCTGGGTAAATAAATGTGACCTTTAAATAGTGTGCAATTAGATAATTCAGATGATGAGTACTCCATTATTGAAAAAACATACTTTATTACACACACACATATAAGAAAAAAGAATGATTGAATGCGGCTTACATGCCGGTGGTAACTGATTAACTTCGTAGAACATAAACATAGATACTGCACATAGAGAGTCAACTGTCTGCGACACTAGTGCCAGCAAACGAATTCGTAGGGGGAAAACTCAACAGTCTCCCCCCACTTAATTAGAAAACGTATTACAAAATTCACAAAATTTAGAGTTAAGATAAAGTCTTTGAAGCGTGCAGGCAATTATTTGTTCCTTTTTGGTCTAGTTGACTCATTACGTTTCAAACATGCTTGAGGTTGTGACACAAGCTCGGGATTTGGTGGAGATGGTGGGGAAATTTTGGATGGTCTGGGAATGTCAAAAGCTTGGCTAAGACCAAAAGAGACGGACTTCTGAGGAACCAACGTTACTCTTAGTTGATTAACATGTCTCTTCAATTGTCGGCCCGAATCTAGCATAATTAGATAATGTCATAAACCCAATTTTTTTTTTTTTTTACTTCTCCAAATTGCCAGATATTTTGATTATTTAGGAAGAGTCGAACCTGGACTCTCTCCCCCACTTGAAAAGATCTCACAAATTTACCGGAAATTTTTGAGATTGTTGGATGATATGGAAAGATCGAATTCAATCGAATACGAATTTTTCTTTTGAGATATAATTCAGCTGGCGATTGACCCCAAGCTAGGGGTGTTGCTCTATAACGGAATAATATGTTTTAAACTTTATATGGGACTAACGTTTGTTCGAGTGACGAAGCTTTTAACTTTTGTTTTAAAGTTTGGACATTTCTTTCTGCAAGACCATTTGTTGCAGGATGTCTCGGAGCAATGAATTTCTGATATATTCCTCTATCGGTACAGTAAGTACGGAATTCTTCACTTTGAAAAATTAAAGCATTATCAGAAACAATGATTTGTGGATAGCCATGAAAAGAAAAGATTTTTTCAAGCAAAAGAACTGTTTCTGAACTGGTAGGTGCATCTCTGATAACTTCAACTTCTGCCCATTTGGATTTAGCATCCACACACACCAAGAAATAGCAGTTTTCGAATGGATCAGCATAGTCTGTATGAATTCTGTCCCAGTTGTTTTCCAGAGGATCCCATGGATGGACAAAATTTACAAATTTGTACAAATATTTTTATACAAATATTTATATTACGCATGTGCAAATTTTACAAGTATTTACAATTTAATTTTAATATTACCGTTAAGTGTCGTACTTGGCTAGCCTATCATAGTGCGCCACCTTCGGTTTTGATGAAGGTGTTTTAGTAATCTGTACAACTACATCATTTAGTCTTTTTAAGAAGACTGTGTATGGTCCCTCCCAGTTACGCTGTGGCTTGGGAGAGAGTCCTTGTCGTCGAACAGGATTCCACAGCCAGACCTTGTCTCCTTCCTGGAACTCATGTTGTGTAGCCATTAAATCGTACCTTGTCTTCATTTTCTTCGTTGCCATGTGAATACGCACCCGAGCAAAGTTGTGTACATCTTCAAATCATGCCTGGAAATCTTGGATGTACTCCTCGGGCGATGAAGGCGCATTTGGTGGACAACTAAACAGGAGATCACATGGAAGATGAAGTTCGAGACCAAACGGCATCTGATCTGAGCTGGGGTATAGCCGGTAGTTTCATGGACAGCACTTCGATAAGTCAGCAGGAACAATGGCAACTTCAAGTCCCAATCTTGCTGGAGCTGGTTCCTTGATACTAGAAGAGAAAGGTTATTCAGGATGACTGTGTATGGTCCGACCCAGTTCCACTGTAACTTGGGAGAGAGTCCTTTGCGTAGAATAGCCCACCAGCGGCTGAGCGGTTCTGCGCTCAAAGCTGGTAGACGTGAGGTGCCGGGTTCGATCCCCGGTCGCGCTCGTCGGCCTAGCCGTTCGGAGTTTTCCGTGTTTTCCTCCGAAATTTGCGTAAATACGGGCTAGGACCCCTTAGAAAGACCTCCACGGAAGGCACTCCCCCTCAGGCCTAGGACCCCCGTGTTGTCAATCGGCCTTAATCCCTAACACCAACACCAACACCTTTGCGTAGAACAGGATTCCACAACCATACCTTCTCTCCCTCCTGGAACTCATGTTGTGTAGCCTTTAGATCGTACCTTGTCTTCATTTTCTCCGTTGCAATGTGAATCCGCTCCCGAGCAAAGTTGTGTACGTCCTCAAATCGTGCCTGGAGATCTTGGATGTACTCCTCGGGCAATGAAGGCGCATCGGGTGGACAACCAAACAGAAGATCACAAGGGAGACGAAGTTCACGTCCAAAGAGCATCTGGGCTGGAGTGTAGCCGGTGGTTTCATGGACAGCACTTCGGTAAGCCAGCAGGAACAATGGCAACTTCAAGTCCCAATCTTGCTGGTTCCTTGATACTAGAAGAGAGAGGTTATTCAGGATGGTACGATTGAACCTCTCGACCATGCCGTCCGACTGGGGATGTAAGGGTGTTGTCCGGGTTTTGTCTATACTGAGTAGTTGACACAGTCCTTTGGAAACAGCTGAGGTAAAGTTCCTACCTTGGTCGGTATGAAGTTGTAGGGGCGTGCCGTATCTTGACACCCATTGCTGCACTAGGACCTCGGCAACTGTGCATGCCTCTTGATCGGGAGTGGGATATGCCTCAGGCCACTTGGTGAAATAGTCCATCACGACGAGGATGTACTTATTTCCACTGGAGGTCCGTGGCAAAGGACCCAAGATGTCGAGTGCAATCCGTTCAAATGGTGCTCCTACGTTATTTCATTGTAGTCTTCCTCGGCTTCAATTCTTCGGACCTTTACGTGCCGCACAAGCGTCACAGGATTTACACCCTTTTTCCACGTCCTCCCTTGCCTTGTTCCAGAAGAAGCGTTCTCGAACTTTCTGTAGAGTCTTCGTCAGTCCAAAGTGGCCTCCTGTACAGCTACTGTGCAGCTGCTCTAGAGTGTCTGGAATCTTCGATCTTGGTAATACAATCTGACATCTGAAACTCCTGCCGTCGTCAGATTCCCATCTTGTGTATAGTACGTCGTTTCTAATATAAAGAGAGTCCCAGAGTGCCCAATAACTCTTCGTAATAGGACTTGATGCAGAGATATCCTTCCAGGTAGGTCTGTTGCCGGTCGTCTCCTTCAGTTGTTATATTGGCTTTACACCAGGATCTTCCAACTGGGCTTTTCTAATTTCTTTATCACTCCATGGATCAGGACCTTGCTTTGATGGTGTTGAGACAGTAACTTGGCGAACAACTGGCTTTATTTGTTGATGTTTATCTTCGACTCTAGAGCTGTACTTACATTCCTCAGAGGGAAGCTTCTGCAACAAGACATCCCGATTTTCCTGTAGAGCTCTTTCTTGATGGTGTACTTCAGAGGCCTTCCTTGTTATTTCTCTAGGTGTACTTATTGGGCAGCTTCGCTTGATGTGTCCGTCTCTTCCAAAGCCCCAGCATTTAGATGTTGGAGTCTTCACTTCTTTCTTACTCTCAAGAATGCGTAGTCTCCTATTAAGATCTGCCATAATTTACTTAATCTCTTTAAAGTTATAGAAATTCACTTTGACTGCTGTGCTGTTCTGGCGGTCTTAATGGGAGGCTTGTTGGGTAGTGTTGCAAAGGCTGGAAAAAACCCGTTTCTTCCCCGGGAATAAACCGGGTTTTTTGGGAAGGAAATTTTGAAAATTCCTGGGAATTTTGAAAATTTCTGGGAGTTTTGAAATAATTTGATGCATGGACACATTTTTTTCATTTCTATTATTTTTAATGACTTTCTATTTAGCATTTTTAACTGTAACTATGAAGAACAACTGAACTCTTCTTCCTTTTGCAGGTACAAAGTCAGTTATTATTATTATTTCATTGATAGACATTAAATTAGAAAGACTATTTCTAATAAATTTCAGAATAAAATATTTCTTCAATGTTAATAAAATTGTGTATTCATAAGGTAAATAATTTAAGCATACTCAAATAATAGATAGCAATAAAATATAAATATACATATTTAATTTAAAAATACAAAGGAAAATATTTTTTAAGCGCAGAAATGAAGATTCATCATTGTTTATTTTTAATTTTGTTAAATACTGATGTAACCGTCGTTTGTTTTAAATTTTTATTATTTATTATTTTTTTAATTTTTGTTTACATTAAAAATTTAATTGCAGATTAAAGAGAGTTGACTGTACTTGTTTGTGAAACATTTAAAATGAATATTTATTGAAAAAACCTTAAAAAAAAAAAAAAAAAAAAAAAAAAAAAGAATCACTCAAAATCATTGCAGTTAAAATGATAATTTTAGTTAAGTTATCTTTTAAAGACCTTTCTGATGAAGTAATATTACTTAAACAATATTTTTAAGTTTAAAACAGAACATACATAATTTAAATTTATTTGCTTTGTTAGAAAAAAAAAAAATAAATAAATAAAAAGACCAATTTTTTAAAAATTTGCCAGTTTGTTTCTCTTTTGGAAATATATTAAACAGTTGCAATGAACAGAAGCAGTATTGCCGGAAATTAAAATTGCTCCTGCATTTAAAACTAGTTTATGCAATACCCATTGACATTTTAAATATTATGAATATGTATGTTCAATGCGTTAGCCCTAACTTCCACTTTGAAAGTGACTGGTTTTGTTTACTTTTAAAATTCCCAATATTCCCCAAAGTTCCGGGTTTATTCCCCAAAATTCCCGGGTTTATTCCCATCTTTCAAAAACTGTGGGTTTTTTGCAACACTATTGTTGGGCTGCCTCGATTTTCAGGGCATACACTAAAGCTGATTCCACATCCTTGACATTGGAGAGTCTGAGAGCTTTTTGAATTTCTGGATCTCCAACAGCATCGATGGCCATATTCCAGGGCCAAATCATTGCATGTTTCAGGATGTCAGCCTGAGAAAGTCAAATGTGACAGCCTCTGGATATTTAATGTCAGTTCTTGTAAGCTTTCCCCTGGTCTCTGATGACGGGACCTTAACTGGAGTCCACTATATTCTTTGGACCGTTTTGCTCCAAAACGCAGCTCTAGTGCTCTGGTTAAAGCCTCAAGTCATTTTGCTGTTCCTTCGAAATGGTCTCCAGGATATCTGCGGCGTCGCCCAGCAACGATGCTACCAGGTGAGATGTCTTTGCAGTAGAGTCCCAGCCATTAGCTTCAGCTACGATGGAAAACTGCGACTTATATACCTGCCAGGAGGAACTGCCGTCGTAGGTGGATAGCTTAATAAATTCCTGATTCTGCATTCTTTATCCTCTCTTTTCAGTTTCCTGGGGCATGGATTCTAACTTTTCTTTAACTTTTCTCTCCAGATCTTCTTCTATTCTCTTCAATTTACCTTCTATCTCTGAAAATTTTCCTTTCAACTCGTGATCGATATTTTCTTTAACTTTCTCTTCAAAACTCTGTTCCATTCTCATAACACTGTCTTCTACTTTTTGGAAATATTTTTAACTCAGTAGTGCAATCTAAGCTCATTAAACAAAAATTAAAAAGCAATTATCTATTTCCAAAACAAAAGTATTGAAAAATTATGAGCTTACCTTTTCTGTTTTGAAGACTCTGGCGTCCCATTGGTGCTATCTTCTTAATATTTTTATTTTATATATTAATTATTTTTTCTCTCTCTTAAAGTAATTTTGTTAGTATGATGCAAAATATCGTGTTGAAACTTTTGTTGTAGTTTAATTTGTACATTTAATGAAAAAGAAAAGAAAAAGAAAATAAAAGAAGCGAGAGATAGTCTCTCGCGTTACATAGTAAAACATAAACTGAATCAGTATCTATACTGATGAAAAAACAGGCAGATGTAAAATCACGTGACAGTTCTATAAATAGATCTTCACCCCTCAAATGGGAGGCAATGAAAAATTGGGGAGGGCGGAACAGATTCACTCGTGTTTTTATTATAATGTTCGTTTTTCACAGAACATAATTTGGTATAAAGGAGTCTTTTGAGTTTGTTGTTTTCTGTCACTACTTTCACAACTTTCTCTTCAAAATTTTCTTCAATCTTTCTCTTCTATTCCATCTATTCTGTTTTCCACATCTGATAACTTACACTCTATCACTTCTTTCACGTTTACTAAATCGTCTCTTACTAACGATAGTTCTTTCTTCATCTCGTCTTGATTAGATTTGATTTTTTCAGTCAACCCGTCTTTTAACTTTTTCTGCCCTTCCTTCATTCTTTCGATCAATCCGGTTTTCATCTTTTTTATTTCTTCACTCAAACTGTATCTCATTTCTTTTTGTCCCGTTTCCATAGTGTCTTTCATCTCTCTTTGCCCTTCTTTCATTTCTCTTTGTCCTTCTTTCATTTCTCTTTGTCTTTCTTTCATTTTTCTTTGCCCTTCTTTCATTTGACTTATCTGGGAAGCTAAGCTTTCGAGAAGTTTCTTCATTTCTTGCTCCATAGCTCCAGTTATCACCATTCACAGACAATCCCACTTCTGACACCAGAAATGTTGCTTACTCGGGGGTTCGTAAGTTGTCCGAGAATGAGAGGCGAATTTCGTAAAAATTTAGGAGTTTTATTTACAGAAAGTTCCAGAAAATTGCAAGTCTATAAACTGAGTATCAGCCTCAATTCCACCAATAAACACAGCTTAATTAACAGCTGTCAACAGCAAAACCACAGTACAAACTGTATAGCAATAGCACATAAAGCAAGACTCATTCAAAGAGGCTTAGAACTCCTTCAATTGCAATGCAAGCATTAGCGAAACTGACTGACTCTGATCTGATCTCAGACTGACTGAGAACTGAACCGGCTTGGCGAAAAAAACGCTCTTTTTATACTGTTCAATCGAACCCAGACTGTTCTGGAAAATTCTCGTATCTCATCAGCCAATGAGATTAGAGCATCCATATTTGGTATATCCCTAAAAAGGATTTTCTCGCCAAGGTCACCAAAAAATCGCCAAGGAAGGAAAAAGTCGCCAAAGTTGGCGCCAAATCCATTACCTGCCTTATTGTAACTTTTTAATGCGGTTTTAAGGGTAAATTAGGCTATTTTGACGCTAAAACGACTAGAAATGCACAAAATTAGCATTTCATCAATTAACTAAGCCTCTTTGAAAGAATTTATACAAAAATAAATACAATTATTTACAATTCCGTAACAACAGAAATACCTGGAATTTCGGAGGCTATGGAGCATATCATCTATTCGTCTTACTGGATGATTTGATTGAATTAGCCGTTCATTGAGACCACATTTATAATAAACACAAAGCCGAACACCACCATTCGGTTTAGGGATGACAACCAAAGGTGAACCCCAGTCACTCGCAGGAATGAAAGATATGATACCATCTGCTTCGAGAGAATCCAATTCCTTGTTGACTCGTTCTCGGAGAGCATAAGGAACATCACGTTCTCTGGTAAAGATAGATTTTTCTCCTTCTCGAAGTTGAAGTGAAACTTTGAATTTCGGAACACAGCCAACGCGTTCTCCAAAAAGTCGTGCGAATTTATGAAAAAGTGAATCGAAATGCTGAATTTGAGATACTGGTGATGTATGTGATATGCGAGTGTCAAGTTGTTGAGGTTCAATTCCCAAAGCTCGGATTCATTGACGGCCTAGAAGAGCAGCACCTACCGCTGGAATAATATGAAGTTCACTAATAATGTCTTTGTCACGGGAAGTAACATTCACATGTATTTTCCCTTTGGATCGAATTATATTTCCAGAATAAGTGCGGAATATGATATTAGAATTTTCCAAGTGTACATTTAAATTTAGACGATTAAAATCAGTCTCGGAAAGCAAAGAAAATTTTGCACCAGAATCAACTTCAAACTGTTATAATTTTCCATTTAGTTGAACGGAGACGATATATTTGTCAGTGTCATGAGAGACTTCAAACAAATCTATAACTTTGAATTGAGGTGAATAAGTGCATATAGAATTGACACCGAATGTAAAATTAGAATTTTGTTCTTTAGATGTGACAGCATGAACAGAAGGAATGAAACTGGAATTCACTAAATTTCATGAGGATTTGATTAAAATTGAAATACAAACTTCACTGACGTGACCAACATCTTTTGCATAATTCAAATTTCAGTTTAAATTTATTTATTCGACAGTTTTTAACTTTATGATTATCTTTTCCACATCTGATACAAAGATTTTCGATGCCGAGAGCTTTATAATCGGGTTGCTGGCGTTGAAATTTACAATCTTTAGATCGTGAACTAGAACGATTTCTTCGACATAGAGAGGAACTAGAAACTTTATTAGTATCATATGCATTAGAAAATGACTGGTGTGGAGAAAATTTTTGAGTTAGTTCTTCACTTTCGATTTTGGATGTTTCAAGAGCAATAGCTTTTGATAAAATATCATCAAAATTTGTCACATCTGATTGCAGGATTTGTTCTCGTAACCAGTCATCTCGTAAAACGCGTATAAATTGAGCACGGAGAAAAACATCTGCGATAGAAACTGATTTATCACATTCACATTTCACAGAGAACTCACATTCTACTGAATCACGTTGTAGAGCAGCTACAAATTCCACAATTGACTGGCGTTCTTCTCGGTAGATATTTAAAAAATAATGTTGAGAAACAACCACATTTTTCTTTGGAATCAACATTTGTTTGAAAGATTGCACTAAATCTTCATATGAAAGATTTTTAACTGGTTTTTCAGGCCCAAGAAATGCTGCTATTTTAATGTGATAAACCGAATGATACACATAGAAGTTGAGCAATTTTTTCCTGTTGCGTAACACCTTTCATATTGCAATAATTATCAAAACGTTCCAAGTAGCATGAAAAATTTTCACGTTTCGAACAGCACAAAGTTTTTAAATGGAGAAACATTAACTAAATTTATTGAGTTATCATTAGAATGTTCTTTTGGAAAATGTTTTTCAAGTTGTGCTAGCATTACTTGTTGCTGCGCTGTAAATGTAGCTAAGAATGTCTGGAATTGTTCTGAATCCATTATTTTGATAAATAAAGTCACAATTCGAAAATACAAATAAAAATTGAAATACCTGAATTGAACTTTGAAGCGTACGACAAAACGATACTTTCGTTTTGTACTTTAGCGTATAATTCGAAATGTTCTTTTTATCTACTCGTTGCCAAAATACTGTTGTGACCTTTTAAATAGTGTGCAATTAGATAATTCAGATAAGTACCCCATTATTAACCCGGAGGGACGGGCGCGGAATGTTTTGACACCCTATGACCGGAAATATTTATCTGATGTCCCTTCCTATAAACAGAAGTGGTCGGGTCCTTCAGTACCTGTCTCTAAGGTCATCCTCCGTGCGGAGCGTATGAAATTCAGATCTTTTTCCTTCTTATATAACACTCAGAAATTGAAGCTATATGTAAAAACTGCAAAATATCTAAAGTTTCTGATCCATGTACACCCTAATTACTAGGAAAAACTAGTATGCTGTGGCCACCACAAGACTTTCTTCTATATTTTCCTATACAAATTCACGCAGTAACAATATTAAAAAAAAAAAAAAAAAAAAAAAATACGATTTTTTTTTCAAAGTTTTCTTTCGTTAAAAAAAAAAAAAAAAAAAAAAAAAAAAAATCGATAACTTTGTTTTAAATTATCACATATTTATAGTTCAACCATTCGTTTTAAAGATATTGACGAGACCTTTCGAAAGATACCCATCTTGAAAATTTACCCCCCCCGGGGGGTACTTTCCCCTGGGGGGGGAAGCGATGACCGAGATTTTTTTCCTAATTAACTACTACTATTATCAATAATTCATATTAATTTCACAATCACAGGTTAAGAATAAATCCCATTATGTACATTTATACGAAATTTTGTCCCATACTGCCATGTTAAAAATTTAGAAAAAATACGATCACAGCACCACCTGTTGAGTGATTGATCCCCAAATCTAATCAGCCCCAGTTTATGTCAGGGGCCAACTAAATACCAAGTCTGGTTAAATTTCGTTTAAAAAAAAAAAAAAAAAATACGATTTTTTTTCTAAGTTACTTTTTGTTAAAAGTAAAAAAAATCGATAACTTTGTTTTAAATTATCACAGATTTATAGTTCAACCAATTTTTTTCCCAGTTGACTATCTATATTTTAAATAATTCTTGTAAATTTCATAATGATTACTAAAAAATAATTCTCTTTATGCACATTTATACAAAATTTTGTCCTATATCACCATGTTAAAAATTTAGAAAAAGCGGGATGGCAACGCAACCTGTAAGACAATTTTTACCAAAAGTTGATAGGCACTAATTTATGTCAAGGTGCAACTATATACTAATTTGTATGAAATTCTGTGCAGTAGTTCCTGAGATACAGTTGCCACAAAATTTTGTCACACACACACACACACACACACACACAGACAGACAGACAGACAGACAGACATTTTCTAAAAAGGGTCAAATCGTGTTCTACAGCTCTCAAAACGTGCAAATCCATCAAAAACCCGAGGTCGAAAATTTTTACGAATCCAATACTTTCTCTATATTACATATAGAAGAAAGTAATAATGTCTCAGTATTCTTATCCACAGTAATGTATCATTTTTTTTATAATAAATATTGTAAAGAAAATAATTAAGTGCGCCACATGGGGAAAATTAAGTTTTATGGACAAGGAGGAAAAAGTTGAGTGCTTTTAATTTATTTTCTATTAATTTTTAAAGTTAACGATAATTGAACATTTCAGTTATTTATTTTCACGAGAAAGAGTGTAATTATAATGGATTTCATTAACAGATTGAATTCTAAAGATTTTTTTCATATTTATGTTATTTAATATGTTTGGGGTGCGCTGACTCCCCATGCCCGTCCTCATGTTACGTTTCACGGCGCCCGTCCTGCCGAATTAAAAGCACGAACATACTTTATTACACACACACATATAAGAAAAAAGAATGGTTGAATGCGGCTTACATGCTGGCGGTAACTGGTAAACTGCGTAGAACGTAAACATAGATATTCCACATAGAGAGTCAACTGTCTGCGACACTAGCGCCAGTAACCGAATTCGTAGGGGGAAAACCCAACAATAAAAAAAAATAAAAAAAAAAAAAAAAACTTCTGGTCGGAAGCCTCTTTTCTTTTCTCTTATTTTTTGGATTCCGTTCTAATGGGAGTTTCCTTAGTTCAATGGAATATTCGAGGAGCTCGAGCAAATTCTGCTTGGCACCACCCACCATTCGTTCTTTTCTAGTTCTGATGTAATTTGCCTCCAGGAAGCATTCCTGAGTTCCTCGAATGATATTTCGTTTCCTGGGAAAGTTATCTATCGAGCTGATAAACATCTTCGTCACAGTGCTGGTCTTCTCACTGCAGTCAATCGCAAGTTTTCTTCTCGCCGTCTCTCACTCCCCACCTCTTCCCATGGGAACGAGGTTCTGGGAATTGAAGTTATTTTTTCATCCAATTTCAGGCTACAGGTTCTTAACGTTTATTCTCCTCCTGGTAAATTTAACAGTGGTTGTTTCAACTAGGTACTCTACCTCTGTAATAGGTCTTTTGTCGTAGTCGGGGATTTTAATAGTTATCACACGAGTTTGGGTAGCCGTTGGGATTCTCCTCAAGGTCCGAGGGTTATCGATTGGATTACTAACAACAATATCTGCCTTGTTAATAGCTCGGTCCCCACCCATGTTTCTCCTGGGATGGGGGGGCTTCTACCTTAACTGACCTCTCTCTTACTTCTCTAGACCTGTTCACGAATACCTGTTTTCAGGTCCATCCTGATACTTTTGACAGCGACCACTTCCCCATCAAACTTACCTTCGATAGGTTGCCCTTGAGCCCTTTAAATAAAGTATATAGGAC
Source organism: Salticus scenicus (assembly GCA_963930645.1). NCBI lineage: Eukaryota > Metazoa > Arthropoda > Arachnida > Araneae > Salticidae > Salticus > Salticus scenicus. The sequence continues at coordinate 328,439,604 of OZ005653.1, read as the reverse complement.
GGCGCATCACCGCCATTTTTTTTTGCCTCGTATGACAGCAGCATTCCCAGTTGGTGTCCTTATCGCTTAACTAGCGGTTTTAAGAAATCTTGATCTGAAGCTACGATCGGTCAAGAGCAATAAGCAACAAGTAATGCCCCTAACAAAACAACACATTTATATACAGTACATTCTTGGTATGTTTTTTCATCCTCAGGATGTTGTGTTGATGTACTGGAACTGGAAATAAGATGTGTTGTTAGAACTATTTCTTTCTGTTTTAAATACAAATCATAACTTTAAAAAAAAACTTACTGTTTAAAAGTGGAAAATCTTTATTTACTTACTTACCTTTCCTGCTGTTTCTAGCATACACTATTCATTTAAACAAAACTTAAAATAAATTGTAATTACGACACGGAAATGAAACAACTTTGGCGACCCCAGAAAATGTCGCCAAAACTCAAACGCACAGTAATAAAAGGTCTTCTTTAATTAATTTATTGTTATTATTAACATAAATATTATGATTAAAATGGCACATTCTTTGTATTTTTACGTTTGAACCTGTGAAAAACACAGAGAAAAATGTAAGTAAATAAAGTTATACCATTTTATTCTTTCTAAATTATCTTATGGAAATCTAAGTATTTTATGTTCTTTTCTTGAGTGATTATAGCAATTTACCACTAAACAATCTCCCGTATGATAATTTACCGATCTAAAATTATGAAAATGATTAAAAAATTAACTCCAAAGTAATACAAAACGATATAAATAATGGCTGCCGTTTGTAAAACAACGGTAAACGTTGGGTACATGTGGCAACCCTAAGGCAACAGAATGGCTCATGCGCCAGCTCGCATATATAGGAGCCTTAGGTTGCCTGGTTCTCGTCTATATCATAGTGTTAGGCTTAGATTTGATTGGGGGGACTACTACCGTTAGGCTTAACAAGAATTTACAGGATTGTAATTCTTTTCACTATGAGGACGTGGTAAATATCTGCCAACAGTCGCGAGCTGGGAGTAGTCGAAAGATTAGGATCTTGGATCGTACTGATACTTCCTGGTGGGATAGCCACTGTAAGTTATCTCCTAGGGCAAAAACGCAAGTTCCTCCGCCTGGCAAGGAAGCACCTAAACGCGGCTTACTGGATTCATCATAAACATTTGCTGCCCGTCTCAAAAAGGAAATTAACGACGCTAAGCGTATGTACTGGTCCGAGGTCTGTAAAAGGAGTGAGCAGTCTGGCGATATCTTCACTCTTCTCAAAGCTCTTCAAAACCGTAGAACCCTACCCAGGATTCCTATAATCGCATCAGTATTTCAAATGCGTCTCCGGATAGTAGGTTGGCCGCTGCTAATGTCCTTGCTCACACGTTTGTCCGCCTCCCTATTGACTGTTACATTTCTCTGGACTTCAGTGCCAATGTGGATTGCAACATTAAACCTTTTGCTCTCTCGGATCTTCAACACGCCTTGCACAAGTCTTCCCATCGTACCCCTGGGAAAGATGGTATTTCCCTCTGCCTTCTCAAGTATCTCGACAATAACAGTCTGTTGAAACTTCTTGACTGATTTAATAATCTCTGATCGGCTGATCTAGTTCCCAAGTTCTGGAGAAAAGCCATTGTTGTTGCTGTTGTAACGTACGCCGTTGGTACCTAATAGTCTACTTTAAACTTCGTTAACGTATTTCATTTGAAATAACTGAGTCTTCTTGTAAAATAAATGTACAGTTTAATTTTACTTGTATTTACACTATTTACACAATGAATTTCACTTGTATTTAAACAAACCATGTTAAATAATCATCAAAGGTTGGAGACCATTTCTCCCAACCATCACACAAGAGAGAAAAATATCCAACTTCCAATTCATAGAACAATCGATATTTTTAACACTTTCCAACAAGGTTGAAAAGTGTTTATGACTTGGGTTTGTTTGTCTGTCTGTCCGTCTGTCTGTCTGTCTGTCTGTCCGCGCTCTAACTCCCGTAAATATTTATGGAATTTCTTGAAACTGATATGTGTTATTCAAGTTCACTATCGGATGTTCCCTATTGAAAATGGAGTTTATACCTCTACTGGTTTGTGTACAGGGACCCCCGAAAATATTTCAAAGCACTGTGTTCTATGAGAGGCATTTCTATAAACCATATTTTCATACCCTTACTGTACAAAAATCTTAATGCAATTGAAATATGTTATACAGGTTCACTATCGGATGTTACCTATTGAAAATGAAGTTTATACCTCTACTGGTTTGTGTACAGGGACCCCCGAAAATATTTCAAAGCACTGTGTTCTATGAGAGGCATTTCTATAAACCATATTTTCATACCCTTACTGTACAAAAATCTTAATGCAATTGAAATATGTTATACAGCTTCACTATCGGATGTTACCTATTGAAAATGAAGTTTATACCTCTACTGGTTTGTGTACAGGGACCCCCGAAAATATTTCATAGCATTGTGTTCTATGAGAGGCCTTTCTATAAACCATATTTCCATACCCAATTGTTATTCAAGTTCACTATCGGATGTTTCCTGTATAAAATGGAGTACATACCACCACCACTGGTTTGTGTACAGGGACACACAAAAGTATTTCAAAGCATTGTGTTCTATGAGAGGCATTTCTATAAACCATATTTCCATACCCTTACTGTACACAAATCTTAATGAAATTGAAATATATGTTATTCAAGTTCACTATCGGATGTTTCCTGTATAAAATGGAGCAAATACCACAACTGATTTGTGTACAGGGACTCACAAAAGTATTCCATAGCATTGCGTTTTATGAGAGATATTTCTATAAACTAAATTTTAATAACTTTACTTTGTACGAAGATTTAGGAAATTGAAATGTGTTATTTATAAGCAGAAAAGAAAATGCTTTGAATAGAATATAGCATGATTAGCATTAGATTTACAGGGTGACACAAAAATATTCAGTTATATAAAGAGCAATTAATAAATATTTGATAAAAGTGTACTTTCGTTTACATTGAGCGTTTTAACACTTTCTAATATTTTTAACACTTCCCAACAAGATTGAAAAGTGTTAATGACTTCGGTTTGTCTGTCTGTCCGTCTCTCCGCTCTCTAATTCCCGTAAATATTTGTGGAATTTCTTAAAACTGATATATGTTATTCAAGTTCACTATCGGATGTTTCCTTTTGAAAATGGAGTTTTTACCTTTACTGGTTTGTATACAGGGGCACCCGAAAGTATTTCAAGGCATTATGTTCCATGAGAGGTATTTCTATAAATCATATTTTCATACCTTTACTGTACACATATCTTAATGAAATTGAAATATGTTATTCAAGTTCACTATTGGATTTTGCCGGTATAAAATGGATTAAATACCAACTCTGTTTTATATACAAGGACACTCAAAAGTATTCTAAAGCATTGCGTTCTATGAGAGATATTTCTATAAATCAAATTTTAATAACTTTATTTTCCACGAAGTTTTAGGAAATTGAAATATATTATTTATATGCACAAAAGAATGCTTTACATAGAATATAGCATGATTAGATTAGATTTACAGGGTGACACAAAAATATTCATATTAAGAGCTATTATTAAAAATTTGCTAGAATTCTATTTTCTTTTACATTAAGCGTTTTTAACACTTCCTAACATTTTTTAAGTGTGAATATGATATGAATTTGTGTATCTGTCCGTCTGCCTCTCTGCCCGCGCTCTAACTCCCGTAAATATTTATGGAAGTTTTTGAAACTGATATATGTTATTCAAGTTCACTATCGGATGTTTCCTATTGAAAATGGAGTTTATACCTCTACTGGTTTGTGTACAGGGACACTCGAAAGTATTTCAAAGCAATGAGAGGTATTCTATGAGAGGTATTCCTATAAATCATATTTTCACACCTTTACTGTACACATATCTTAATGAAATTGAAATATGTTATTCAAGTTCACTATTGGATTTTTCCTGTATAAAATGGATTAAATACCAACTCTGTTTTATATACAAGGACACTCAAAAGTATTATAAAGCAATGCGTTCTATGAGAGATATTTCTATAAATCAAATTTTAATAACTTTACTTTCCACGAAGTTTTAGGAAATTGAAATATGTTATTTATATGCACAAAAGAATGCTTTACATAGAATGTAGCATGGTTACCATTAGATTTAACGGGTGACACAAAAATATTCAGTTATATTAAGAGCTATTAATAAAAAATTGCTATAATTGTACTTTTGTTTACATTGAGCGTTTCTGACACTTTTATCATTTTTTTTAGTGTGAATATAATTTCAGTTTGTCTGACTGTATATGTCTGACTGTTCTTCTGTCCGTCTGTCTGTCTGTCTGTCTCTCTGTCTGTTTTTTCGCTCTCTAATTCCCGTAAATATTTATGGAATTTCTTTAAACCCAAATATTTAATTGAAGTTCACTATCGGATGTTCCCTATTGAAAATGGAATGGATACCTCTTCTGGTTTGTGTACAGGGACACCCAAAAGTATTCGAAAGCATTGTGTTCTATGAGAGGAGTTTCTATAAATCATATTTTAATACATTTAATGTATAGAAACTTTAATGAAATTTTAATATATTATTCAATTCCCTATCGGATGTTTCCTATATAAAATAGAGTACATTTCTAACTGGTTTGTGTGCAGGGGCACTTGAAAGTACTCCAACGAATTGTGTTGTATGAGAGTTATTTTTATAAACCAAATTTTAATAATTTTATTTTCCACAAAGCTTAATGCAATTGAAATATATTATTCACTAGCAGAACCGGCCACGCGTTGCTGGGACTAAGTTATACGTTGAATTATACGGCTGTAGACTATTTAGTACAGTCAAATTATTATTTACGAACAAAGACGAAAACGTTGTAGCCGATGTAAAAACTCACAGGGTTGAGATTTGAAACTTAGGTCAAAATTTGGAAGCGATTGATAAAAATTTTCGTAGTGTTGATATTAAGCACAAATTAATTTTATTGTAGGGTCCTATAAATTTTAATGGAGAAGTGATATATATTATTTCTAATGCTACTTTGGATAAAATTGCTAAAATGACTAATATATAAATTAAATTCTATTAAAATTCTATTAAAATAAAAGTATAAAAGAAACAGACGATTTTAAAATCAATTTTTATGGAGGAGTGAAATATAATATATGCTATAATGGATAATTTTACTATAAAATGACCTCATCATTTTAAATATTTTAAAGAGGGCAACAGCTGTAGTTATAAAAAGGAAAACAATAAGGCTAAACCAGAAAAATAAGTAAATTTGATAAATATTTTAAAACTTTAAAATTGGAAATCTTATGAAATATTGGACATTTAAAGTAAATACATGTATCATTTTAAATAGAAAAAGATTTTGGAAAAGTTTAGTGTATTTTAGCGAAGTGATGAGAAGTTTTTGAGTATGTTAAAATTTTAATAGTAAAAGTTAATAAAGATGGGAAACATTGAGGATTAAGATAAGAATAATTATAAGATAAAAAAAAAAAAAAAAAAAAAAAAAAAACTTTTTATATACCATGCTTTTAAATTTTAATATACTAATAATATACTAATTAAAAGGAAAATGATAAATATTCTATCATAGTTTGAAGTCAAATTTGTTTCCAAATGTCTAAATAAAATATCTGATGTAAGATACTAATATTTTGCAGCGGAATAGATTTCATTTCTGTCATCCTTGTCGAAAAAAAAAAATATCGCCAAATTATCTGGCGAAAATATTTAATTCCTTTCAAAAATCATGGTTATTTTAACAACTTATATTAAAAGAGTAATGAATAATATGAAACAATATTTCGAACAATACATATTACATGTCATACATACGTACAATGAATAATACATATTACATTTCGTACAATGCATACATCTGGCATGTATATTTTCGTGTTACGCTTTTGATCGCCAAATAACAATAATAATAATAAAAAAAGCCAAGGGCGACAGAGTTTTGAAATTTAAAATTAAAATTTTGTCAATTTGACAGCAAAATAATTCAATCTAACACCCGCGATAACTAATACATATCTATACCCAAATATAAGGATTAAAATCGGGAAATAAATTTCCTCGATTTTTAATAATTTCTTACAAAAAATCCAGTGGGCAATTAACATAGGAAATCTTTTTCTTGGCTGCACAGACGGTCAGTGAGTCACACTTCGCTTGCGTATAGAACTCATAGATATAGTATAGCATATATAGAATAGAGTGATCATTGGGGAGAAAAAAGTTATTCCTTTTTATTTGGGAAAAGACGACGTTTTTACCAAGGCCGTCTTTCGGCCGTCTTTCCCCGAGTGAATACACACGGAAATACATACTAATATTTTAGCAAATAAAATTTATGAATAATTTATTTGCTAAAGGGAAATGGAAGACTCCAGATACAGTTTCAAATTCATATTTCTTTCTTTCTTTTCTTTTCTTTTCTTTTTTTCAATACCACTTAATGGCTGTTTCCAAAGCTTTTATTTATTTTTTTTTTTTCGGCATCAAAAATCTTTGTACGATAACATGGGGATGAGAGATCTATATATATTACTATATCTATGATAGAACTACATTAGCACTTTATCAATGTGTATAAAATCTTTAAATTGATTATGACGTCAATTTTCGTGAGATGCATAATTTAACTTTTTATAATTTTTTAACGTTCACGTTTGATTAAATGTATTTATTTTTATGTCGAAAGAAAATGAACTCGTATTTTTTTTTTTTTTTTTTGGCAACAATTAAATTAATGGAATTCACAGATATTTTGGAGCAACTTTAATAAAGGTCTAAAATTAACAAATAATTGCAATAAAACAATATTGTGACAATAAATTGAGATAAAAACTATCCTATCTCTCAAGTTGGACCAAACTGCACACAGTGTGCAAAATTTCATTAAAATCGGTTCCTTAGTTTAGGAGTTTACCCCGGACAAACATCGTGACACGTAATTTATATATATATACAGATATGCACAAAAGAGTGTGCCTTCTATGTAATATAGTATGGTTAGCATTATATTTACAGGGCCACACAGAAATAATATGTTACATTAAGAGGTAATAATAAAAATTTGCTGGAATTGCGCTTTTGTTTACATGAGAGTTTCTAACACTTTCTTATGATTTTAGCGGGAATATGATTTCAATTTGTGCATCTGTCGGTCCGATTGTCTACCTTTCTATCTGTTTGTCTCCGGCTCCTATCATCCGTGAATATTTTGAGAATTTTTTTTAAATGATACACTCAATTTCCCTATGGAATGTTCCCTATTTAAAATGTCATTAATACGTCCTGTACAACTAGTTTGTTTACAGAGACATCAACAACAGGACAGAAATTTTTAAAAGTTATATTTAAAAAACTTTCTACTACAAAAATTTTATAAACATTGACATGTATTATTAATATTCTAAAATATTATTTTGTATAGAATATGATATGATTAACTTTCAGATTTACAGGGCTACAGTAAGATATTCAGAGAGTTTAAAAGCTCTAATTATAATCTAATGGCTGCATTTTACTTTGCGTTAAGCCTTTTTAACACTTTCCAAAATGCCTAAGAGTAATTTTAAAATCATTTAGTCTATCTGTATATTTTTACTTCCATTACCCTACTACCGTAGGTAATGGAAGTATTGTATTCGGTCTGAAAATTCGATATCGGGTTTTCACCTGATTTACACGTTTTAAGATCCCCTGAGTCCAAAAAAGTGGTTTTTGGCAATTGGTCAGTGTGTATGTATGTGTGTGTGTGTATGTATTTATGTATATATGTGGAGAATCTTCTGGCTATTATAGCTCAGAAACTAATAAAGATAGATCTACGAAACTTTAGAATTGAAATACATCTGGTGTACAGATGAAATTTCCAAATTTTGGTGAAAATTTAAAAACCGGAAGTGGGACATCGGAAACCGGAAGTGGGACCGTAAGTCCGTATCTCAAAAACGACTCTAACGATTTTCTTCAAACTTGCTATATAAACACTCTATTAGATATCCTTTCGAATGATATAGTTGGTTAGTTCAGGAAAATTGATAGGCGGCCTGTATAAATAGCTCAATTTCAGGCCTCGCAAAGGCGTTCCTTTAAAAGCGGTTGTATGGATTTTTTTCAAACTCGCCATTTTAACTCACTTTTAAATATGCTTTTGTATTTAATTATTGTTTTCCTGTTAATAATTGAGTTTAACCGGAAGTGGGACATCGGAAACCGGAAGTGGGACCGTAAGTCCGTATCTCAGAAACGGCTCTAGCGATTTTCTTCAAACTTGCTATATAAGCACTCTATTAGATGTCCTTTCGAATGTTATAGTTGGTTAGTTCAGGAAAATTGATAGGCGTCCTGTATAAATAGCTCAAGTTCAGGCCTCGCAAAGGCGTTCCTTTAAAAACGGTTGTACGGATTTTTTTCAAACTCGCCATTTTAACTCACTTTTTAAATATGCTTTTGTATGTAATTATTTTTTTCCGGTCAATAATTGATTTTTTGTAAAAGTTGGCGTCTCAAAACGGCTCTAACGATTTTCTCTTTAGGTCACTTTTATGTTTTCTGATCACATTATCTCTCAAAAATGCATATAATACATGTAATAGCGGGTAATGGAAGTCGTGTGGTTGTTTCACACCAGATTTTTCAGTCCTTCTGTCTGTAGTGCGATAACGTAGGCAAAGAATATTAATAGTTATTCGATACACCAACTGCGTACAGTTGGAAAGTGTTACTAATCAATGCGTACTGCATGATTTTTCTTTATTGTTCTTTACTTCTCGTGCTCTTTTCAAACTGTTCACGTTCTTTTTAATTTTCATTATTTTTTCTTTCTTTAATAATTGTCGAACCATGGATGAATATTATATGTTTCTTGGAATAATTAGCACGCTGTGACGTTACACTATCTTGTAGCTGGGAAGAACTCCAGTCTCCCGTCTTCCTATCGCCCAATCTCCCTCAACCCTGTTCTCTCAAAGGTTTTTGATCGAATGGTTTCTTGGGTGCTTAAGAATAGTGTTTTCCTTGTGAACCACTACGGGTTTCTTCCCTTTAGAGACTGTGCCTCTGCATAGACGAAAATCTATGCAGACCTGGCGTCTGCTCGGCGGCAGATGTGATATAGTGTTCTGGTCTCGGTGGATATTGCCTCGGCCTACGACATGGCCGGACGGCCTTGCTCTTAAGATGCTGTCAGCAGGTGTCGATGGCCATCTCACGAAATGGTGTCATTCATTCATGCAACATGCTATCCAGATTAGGTGTTTGCGAATCTTGTCTGCCCCAGTCTCGTCCCTCGTGGGGATCCCGCAAGGGGCTGTTCTGTCTCCTATACTCTTCTTCTTTATGAGTGATATCTTTGAAGCAATTGGGATTCGGGTTAGTGCTGTTATGCATGCTGATGATACATTCCTCTACTCCCCTAGTCCCTACCTCGACAAATATTATGTGCGATATTCAGGACACTCTTCATAATCTGGTTCGCTGGTGCAATTAATGGAAGTTGAGTCCTGAATCCTCATAAAAGTGCTGCGATTGCGTTCTCTAGAAGGAAGGTATCGCTCGATTTTAACTTATTGCTGCAGAGGGAAGAAATTCCCTGGGTGGTCTCCCTTCGTGTCCTTGGCCTGTTGTTCGATCGGGGTTTAACGTGGGGTAATCAGGTCTCTCTTCTCCATGAGAAAACTTTAAAGAAACTTAACATACTTAAGATCATTAGCCACATTTCCCGGAGTGTTGGCACCAAAAATCCTCTCAGACTCGTCCATGCTACTGTTGTCAGCTCCTTGTACTTTGGTAGTAATGTTTATTCTTTTGCTTGCCCCTCTACTAGAAAGAGGTTAGAGCCCTACGATGTATCGAAGGCTAGAAATCATGAAGAGGCGATCCTTTTTTTTTTTTTTTTCGAGAAATTTATTTAATTCTCGTTTTACAAACACGATACGACACAGACACATCTAACATAAATGAAACACGTAAATATTTCACATAATTTAAAATTAACTTGATTATTGCTAAGTGTTTCCTGTTTATATTTAGTTTTGAAACTCGGGTAGAGTAATTTTAGTTTTATTTATAAATTTATTGTCTTGTGAACAAGTTTGTTTATTTGACATTTTAATTAAGGGAGTTTTGTATTTTGTGTTACGAACTGTGTGAACCGCCCTACACGTGGTGCTACAAGAGTGTTTTTTACTTTTTTATCATCGAATAAGGACTGAGCTTGTTTGTTGACCTTTTCGGGAAGGTCAGTTGTTTAAAACTACTGAAGCTGGCGGTAAACCCAACGGCAAATATTGCGAATAATGGAAATGTAAGTACGCAAGGACTGGATATGGCTCAGAACATGGACACCTCACAAGGTACGGTTTTGAATCCTAATTTATATGTTAATAATAATCTTCCCGACTGTTTACAAGCAGCAGTAAATGATGGAGTGGATGAAATTGCCATCTTAATCGTTGCTAAAGAGGGTTCGCTGCCTGCATCCAACCCCAAGAAACTGAAAGCTGAATTTTTAAAAATAGTCGGAAAAACAAATGTAATAGAAACGCTAAAAATGACCCGTCAGGGCAAAGCTCTAGTGATTACGAAGTCAGTGGAAGCGGCTCAAAAATTTTTGCAAACTAAAACACTTTTTGACATTGTTGTTGAGCCGTATGTTATTAAAGAAACAATATCCACGAGGTTCCTCTTGCACAATATAGACATAATCATCTCATGCCAGGATATCGCGGAGGAATTGGAATTGCAGGGAATAATCCCTCTTGAAATTAGACGGTTCATAAAGAAAAGTAACGATGGTCAAATACCTTTGACAACAGTGTTTGTCACAAAGCTGGGAACCCAGCTGCCCAGTCATGTCAAATTATGGTACCAGAACCATAGAATCACTCTATTTTGGGACAACCCACGGCCATGCCGGAATTGTTATAAATTTAATCACAGTACACAGTTGTGTAAACAGTCGCCGGTCTGTGTAAAATGTAGCGAGAGTCACTCTGGAGTCTGTACCGCGTCGTCATTGAGATGCGTAAATTGTAAAGCGGGGCACGAGGCTCTTGACAAAACTTGCCCGTTGTACTTACGTGAAGTCAAGATTCAAAAGTTCCGCAGCGCTAATCACTTGACTATAGCTGAGGCCAGAAGAAAGTTTTCTGAGACTGAGGGTGTCAAAACCCAATCTTATGCTAAAGTTGCAACCAGTAGTCCACCATTGCCAGACCTTGTCACTAAATCGGATCTAGAAGCTTCCTTGAAAGCTCTGACACCGTCTATGATAGAACTGGTGCAACAACTTATGGCTGCCCAACTTCAAACGTTTCAACAAATGCTGGGATCCCTAACCCAGACCCTAGCCTTATCCCTCCGTCCGTCGGCTCCCGGTGCCACTCCTTCCTCATCTACAGCAACAGACAGTTCGGAATCTCAAGCAAAAAGGCTACTAAAGAAGAAAAAACTAGAACTCGCCCTGCATTCACCAACTCTAAATACCATGGATACTTCGGTGCCACCTACAGACAATAGCCAAAAAAGAACTCCTTCGCCCAGCGAGATACACTCTTTTGATCATGGGCCAGGGTAAAAAAAAAAAAGACTTTTTTGGCCGGAGGTCTCTTTTCTTTTCTTATTTTGTTTCTTTTTTAATGGGAGTCTCATTAGTTCATTGGAATATCCGCGGAGCTCGAGCAAATTCTGCTTGGCTCCATCATTCGTTCTCTTCTCGTTCTGATTTTATTTGCCTCCAGGAGACATTCCTGAGCTCTTCAAATGATTTTTCTCTTCCTGGGAAGGTTGTCTATCGGGCTGATAGGCACCTTCAACACGGTGGTAGTCTCATTACTGCTGTCAATCGCAAATTTTCCTCTCGTCATCTTCCACTCCCTAGCTCTCCCCATGGCAACGAGGTCCTGAGTGTTGAAGTTAAGTTGTCTTCTAGTTTCAGGCTTCAAATTTTTAACGTTTACTCTCCTCCCGGGAGGTTTGACTATGACTGGTTTAACCAGGTTCTTTACCATTGCAATAGTTCTTTCGTAATAGTTGGTGACTTCAACAGTTATCATACGAGTTTTGGTGGCCGTCGGGATTCTCCTCAGGGCTCGAGGGTCATCGACTGGATCATAAACAACAATATCTGTCTTGTTAATACTTCCGTTCCTACCCATGTTTCTCCGGAGGGATCTGCTACCTTAATAGATGTCTCTCTTGTTTCACCTGACCTGTTTTCGAATACCTGTGTCCAGGTCCACTCTGATACGTTTGATAGTGACCACTGCCCAATCAAACTTACTTTCGATAGGCTGCCCAGCTCTCGTCCGTGTCATAGTGTTAGGTTGAGGTGTGACTGGGGGTCCGCTACCGTTAAACTTAACAAGAAGTTACAGGATTGTAACACTCCGTCCTATGAGGACGTGGTAAATATTTGTAGAAGGTCGGTCGCTGAGAGTAGTCGAAGGATTAGGATCTTGGATCGTGTCGGCACTCCCTGGTGGGATAGTCGCTGCAGTTATCTTTTTGGGCAGAAACGCAAGTTCCTTCGCTTGGCGAGAAAGTACCTAAGCTCGGCTTACTGGATACAGCACAAGCATTTCGCTGCTCGTCTCAAGAAAGAAATCAAGGACGCTAAACGTATGTACTGGTCCGAGGTCTGTAAAAGGAGTGGGCAGTCTAGTGACATTTTCAAACTTCTGAAATCTCTCCAAAACCGGAAGAACCCTCCCCAGGAGTCCTATAATTACATTAGTACCACAAATGACAGTAGGTTGGCTGCTGCTAATAACTTTGCTCACACGTTTGTCCGCTCCCCTATTGACTGTTACATCCCGCTGGACTTCAGTGCCAACGTGGATAGCAACATTAGGAAGCCTTTTGCTCTCTCGGATCTTCAATACGCCTTACACAAGTCTTCCCATCGCACCCCTGGAAATGATGGTATTTCCCTCCGACTTCTCAAGTGCCTCGACAATAGCAGTCTGGTCAAACTTCTCGATTGCTTTAATAATTTCTGGTTGGATGGTCTAGTTCTCAAGTCCTGGAAGGAAGCCGTTGTCGTTCCTATCTTGAAGCCGGGTAAGAATTCCAGTTCATCGTCTTCCTATCGCCCAATCTCCCTCACCCCTGTTTTCTCGAAGGTTTTTGAACGGATGGTTCTTCGGCGGATGATTCCTTGGTGCTCAAGAATGATGTTTTCCATGTGAACCACTACGGGTTTATTCCTTTTAGGGACTGTGCACCTGCTTTGACGAAAATCTATGCAGATCTGGCGTCGGCTCGGCGGAGAAGTGGTTTAGTGTCTTGGTCTCGGTGGATATTGCCTCTGCTTACGACTCTGTATGGCGGACGGCCTGGCGTTTAAGATGCTGTCAGCGGGCGTTGATGGCCATCTCACGAAATGGTGCCATTCCTTCATGCAACGTGCTATCCAGGTTAGGTGGTTGGGAACTTTGTCTGCCCCAGTCTCGTCTTTCGTGGGGGTCCCGCAAGGGGCTGTTCTGTCTCCTTTACTTTTCTCCTTCTATATCAGTGATATCTTTGAAGCAATTGGTCCTCGGGTTAATGCTGTTGTATACGCGGATGATACTTTCCTTTACGCGTCTGGCCCCTGCCTAGAAAATATTATGCATGATATTCAGGACACCCTTCATAATCTGGTTCGTTGGTTCAATTACTGGAAGTTGAGTCTCAGCCCTCATAAAAGTGCTGCGATTGTTTTCTCCGGGAGGAAAATCTCGCCTGATTCTAACCTTCGGCTGCAGGGGGAAGATATTCCCTGGTTGGTCTCCCTTCGTATCCTTGGCCTGTTGTTCGATCGGGGTTTAACGTGGGGCAATCACGTCTCTCGTCTCCGTGAGAAAACTTTGAAGAAACGTAACGTTCTGAAGAGCATTAGTCATACTTCTCGGGGTGTTGGCACCAAAAACCTTCTCAGAATCGCGTATGCTACTGTTGTCAGCTCCCTGTATTTTGGTAGTAATGTGTATTCTTTTGCCTGTCCCTCCACTAGGAAGAGGTTAGAGCCCCTTTTGAATGCTGTGCTTAGGGTGGCTACGGGCTTCCCTCGGTGGACGCCTATCCCCGTTCTTCGCCGGGAAGCTAACTCGCTTACTGTGGCTAGCCTTCAAGACCTCCATAGGGAACGCTTTTTCATCCGCCACTTTGTTTTAGGTACGAGTTCACCCATTCACTCCTTCGTGGATCCCTCCAACTTTGACTCTGGCTCACCTGGTTCCCTCGTGAGGGTTATTCTTAGTCAGCTTGGTCTGAGGCCTCAGGATTTGTTGCTTTGGATTCAGCCCCCCTATCCTTTGTGTCACAACATTTCTCTTCTAATCGATACTTTAGACTTCCAGAGCAGGTCTCTCCATCCGGAGCTTGTTCAACAGACTTTCACCGAATATGCTTCTCTACATAGCGAGTGGCATCAAATGGCTACTGATGCTTCCAAAACTAGCTCTTGCACTGGCATTGCTGTTTGGGACATGTCTTTGCGCTGTGGACATTCAAAGCAAGTAGACAATATAAATTCTATCTTTACTGCTGAAACGCTTGCGATTGGTCTGGCCTTGGACCATGCCCCTCTTAAGGGCAAGCTTATCATCTTCTCCGACAGCAAGTCTGTGATCACCATCCTCCAGGCTATCAACCATCGCTCGCCAGTGGTGATTACTTGGAATTACTGCAAGCTGGTCATGGTAGCCAGCCGTCTAGACAAGGTTCAGGTGGTTTGGGTGCCCGGTCATATGGGTATCCATGGGAATGAAATGGCCGACATGCTTGCTCGGTCCACCGTTTCTGCACCATCCTCGTTCAGCAAGGTGTCTCCAGAGGACATCTGTCGATACCTTCACACCATTCATAAAAGGGATGACGTCCAAGAGTGGCTCTTAGGGAAATACAGTGTGGATTTCCCCCACTTCACCAAAAGAAGCTGGGAGCATCGTAAACTTTGTCTGCCTAGGAGAAGTGAAGTCCTCCTCAGCCGCCTGCGGACTCGAACCCTCCCCACCCGGGTTCTCCTCTACAAGCTTCATATGAGTGACTCTCCTCTTTGTCCAACCTGTCAGGTTCCAGAAACATGTGACCATTACCTCCTAGCATGTCGCCGCTACGCCTCAGCTCGGCATGATTTGTATAGCAATCTCAATCTCTTTGGTTCTTCGCCTTCCTTCAGCGATTTATGCGATCTAGCCGTCTCTGGAGTTACTCAAGCTCGCCAGTTGGTGTCTTTTATTCTCAAGTCTGACAGATTCTGACTTTGACTTCTTCGTCTTATCCACACGTTCTTAACTGACGATGCAACACTGTACTGTTTGTTTCCTCACGATTGATATCTTCATCGAACTTGTTTAGGATTAATAGGGGTGTAAAGCCTTGCAGCTACAAACCCCATGCTCTGAGGGTCTCTCCCTTCAAAACAACAACAACAACAACAAAATTAACTTTGAATTTCCAGTCCACCAAATGAAAAAGAACGGGACTCAAACCCGGTGTTTATACTTCTCGGCGTTACATCACTCATTCTCTAAAACAAAACCAAAGTCTCTCTTCAATCGAAAGTTTTTTTTCAGCGCTGGACAACTAGCGCCCTCTAGTGAGTTTTAAAGTCATAATTAGTCTGAAGTCATTACAGCTCCTTTTGAATGTTGTGCTTAGTGGCTTCATGCCTCCCTCGGTGGACGCCTATCCCTGTTCTTCGCCGGGAAGCTAACTCGTTTGCTGTGGCCAGCCTTCAAGACCTCCCTATTGAACGCTTTTTCATCCTGCACGTTGCTGTAGACACTAGTTCTCGCATTCATTCGTTGGGAGATCCTTCGAACATTGAATCTGGCTCTCTTGGTTCCCTTGTGAGGGAGTTCCCTGGGTTATTTTTAGTCAGCTCGGTCTGAGATCCCAGGACTTGTTACTGTGGATACAGATACAGCCCCCTGTCCTTCGTGTGATAATATTGTTCTTCATACTGATACTTTAGATTTCCAGAACAGGTCTCTCCATCCGGAGCTAGTTCACCAGTCCTTTATCGAATATGCTTCTCGGGATGGTGAGTGGCATCAAATGGCTACTGATGCCTCCAAAACAAGCTCTAGCACTGGTATTGCTGTTTGGGACATTTCTTTGCACTGTGGACATTCCAGTCAAGTTGACAATATAAATTCTATCTTCAGTGCTGAAGCGCTTGCGATTGGACTGGCTTTGGACCATGCTCCTCTTAAGGGCAAGCTTAGCATCTTCTCTGACAGCAAGAATGTGGTCGCCAGCTTCCAGGCTATGAACTATCGCTCGCCTGTGGTGATTACCTGGGTTTCCTGCAAGTTGACCGTGGTAGACAGCCGTCTGGACATGGTTCAGGTGGTTTGGGTACCTGGTCATATGGGTATCCATGGAAATGAAATGGCCGACATGCTTGCTCGGCCCACCGTTTCTGTACCGATCTCGCACAGTAAGGTGTCCTCAGAGGACATCTGCCGGCACCTTTACAACCTTCACAAAAGGGACGTCCACGAATGGCTCTTATTGAAATACAGTGGGGATTTCCCCCACCTCGCCAAAAGTAGCTGGGAGCATCGTAAACTTTGTCTGCCCAGGAAAAGTGAAGTTCTAATCTGCCTCCGGACACTGACCCTCCCCACCCGGGCTCTCCTCTACAAGCTCCATATGAGTGACTCTCCTCTCTGTCCTACCTGTCAGGTTCCTGAAACATGTGACTTCTACCTCCTAGCCTGTCGTCTTTATGCCTCGGCTCGGCACGATCTATATAGTAATCTCAACCTCCTTGGTTCTTCGCCTTCTTTCAGCGAATCACGTGATTTAGCTGTCCCTGGAGTTGCTCAAGCTCGCAAGGTAGTGTCATTTATTCTCAAGACTGACAGATTCTGACTTTGGCTCCTTCGTCTTACCCACACGTATTTTAGATGTCGATGCAACCGTATACTGTTTGAATCCTCATAATCGAGGTCTTAGTCGAACTTTTTAGATGATTTTTAGGGGTGTAAACAACGAGATATATTAAGTAGAGTGATAAATGGTAATCTTTGAGAAGGTGCAAGATGAGTCATGTGACTTGATCCCTTTGCACGTGCGTATTTGGTGATTTCCTTGGTTACAGTTTGTTTTCAATGAATTTCTATGGGAACTGCTTGCCAAGCAGTTCCCATAGTTCTCCAAGCAGTGCTTGGAGATAACCGACAATGTTTGTGTTTACTTACGTAATTTAACATTTTTTTTTTTTTTTTCTAAATCATTTTTGTTTTATTTTACTTCTTTTTATTTCCTGTAGTCAAAATTTAACTGACGAAATATTTAAAAATAATTGATAAATGATTAATTGTTGTTAAATTTAGCTCTTTTAAAAGTTTATTTTTTCTTTATAAACACTTTTAAACTTTGTTGGGAAATGATGAAAGAAACAGTATTTTGTTATTAGTTATAATGTGAAATATGTGAAAAATTATTTTAAAAACAATTTATTTCGGTCATAGGACTCTCGTGTTACCTAATAGTAATGATAATTTGCTAAACTGAAATTTTAAATTGGCAAAAAAGCGATAAAAAGCCAAACATGGCAACCTATTGGTTCAAGTCACGTGATTTGTCTTGTAACCACGGAAAGCCAATCCTTCATCCATTGGCACTCTATTGGTCATCATCAGCACTCTACTTTATATATCTCGTTGGGTGTAAAGCCATGCAATAACAACAACAAACTTTGATTGTCAAAAGCAAATTATTTTTAGAAGCTGTACTAAATATTAAGCAAATAAATTTTGAAATATTTTTTCATTTTAAAGAATTTTGTATTATTTAAAAATGTTAAATATTGAATGATTTCATACTGCTATTTCAAGCTTTACTATCGCTCCGGAAAATTATACCTCTGGGGGTCACCAAAGCGGGAGAGCCATCCCTTCCGCAGAGGATCAAAATTGTGATGGCATGTCTCCGGACCACCTCTAGGGGTGTGTCCCAGACCGTCGCCAATTGCCCATCTGCGCAGCATTAGTGCGACGTAAAACCCAACCACAACAACAACTATCGCTCCGGTTTGCGTTTTAGATTCACCGTCCTATCTGTATGATAATCTGTGCTGTTGACTGATATATTGGCAAGCGGTTATGATCGAATGCTTAAAATACTAAATATTTTAAACTTCCCAGATGGCGCTGCGATCGAATTTTTTTGCTCAAATCAAAGAGCTGATTGGCTCTTTCCAATTTCGTCTACTCAATCACGTGATCTAAGCACATGTAATTAATCAGTAGGGAGTTTTTCAAGCAATAAACTCCATCGCACTGAACTCTGGTGGGAGGCTTAATTTTTAAGGCACTGATTTGCTGGCCGCTTTCCAAACTATGTATTCTAGGCACTCTAATAAGATGATTCAGAAACTGCGTTGTAACTTACAACTTCAATCACTGAGCTGAAAACCAACTGGAGCAAATGATTCCAATATCTTTACACAGTATACGTTTTTCAAGCTGCTACCGTCTGCTATCGTTTGCCGTACAAAGTCAAACCTTGTACGGCAAGCAACATTTGTCGGTTCGTCCATTACTATTATACTCTTTAAAGAATTAAAATTAAAAATTGTAATATCATGTTCTGCATATGGTTGTACGATCAGACAACCTTTACACAATTTTACATTGAAATATAAAAGTATGAAATGCTTTCATCAATACAAGGTTTGACTTTGTACGGCAAACCATAGCAGACGAATTCTTGAAAAATTGGCACGCGAAAATCGGTCTAGCATTTCCTCCAGTTGTTTTCCATCTCAGTGACTCCAATGCCCAGTATTCCTTAATTTTAAAAACCGAAACCAAAAGATATATGCTAAACATTGTATTATTATATATCTGAGAATTAGAATGTATTATATTGCGTGTTTAAGTGAATGAATGATTTTATTCCTAATTTTACGTGTTTCACAGTGCCCCCTGGTGATCAATATAAGAATTTATAATCTATTGTGAATAAATAACATATATTGACGAGATATTAGAGTAGACCCCGGACTAGTAACCTTTCTGCTTCCCAAGATCATATCCCCACCATTCCACCATTTCATTCGCCAAACCAAGATTTCACTTCCACCAAAGCAAATTTCTTCCATCGATGTTTTATATTTCGATTGGGGATAAATTAAACACAAACCACAACCTACACTAGCTGAAATGAAAAGAAAGTAATCTAATCCTTATTACTGATTAAAAACTGCGCTGTTTGACTTTTCTTTGAAGTTTTGGTGGTGAGAGGAACAAGCCATTTAAAATATGCAAAATCCACTGAGCTGAAGAACAACTGGAGCAAATGCTTCCAATACTTTTACACAGTGTTCGTGCGTGCCAGTTTTTCTGCAATCGTTCGCCTGCCTTGCATGGCAAGCAACATTTGTCGGGTCGTCTATTACTATTATAATCTTTAAAGAATTAAATATTAAAATTGTAATGTCATGTTTAGCATATGGCTGTTCGAACTGACAACCTTTACACAATTTTACTTTGAAATATAAATATATCAAATGCTTTTTGCCATGCAACGCTCGGAAGACAAACCTTCAAAAAACGGCACGCGATAACCGGTCTAGCATTTCCTCCAGTTGTTCTTCAGCTCAGTGGCAAAACCTCAAAAACCAGTTACCAAGAAAGCGATCATCGCCAAAAGAAGGCACCAAAACCGCAGTGATCTTCCGGAATTTTTCTCCGTGATGGAATAAGCATGATTACAAAGTTCTAACAGATGGCGTCACGAACAGATGATATTTGTTTGCTGAGGGACAGTTGACCTCACTGACCCATTGTTTATCATTGCGAAATAGCGTTACAAATTTATTGTAACACAGTGTTGTAAATGTATTTGTAAAAGCATAAAAACATTCGACTACTACGCTTTCAAAGGCATGCAAAAATTAGCGTTGTCCTTCAGCAAAGTACGGTTGCTAAGAAGAAAGTCACGTGGTCGTTAGAACTCTATTGTATGAAAGAAACACTGATCATTTTTTAACAAACGAGGTGATTTAAGTGTCTTACAATTAAAACGAACAGCAGCAAAACACCCATACATCAGGAGATTCATTTCACAGTTCATTTCTTTATTCTTGTTTATTTATTCTTCTTTACAAAAATAGTCTACTGTAACAAAGATTTGAAGCAGATCTAAATACTTTATATAGGCTTCTACACATCACTATAAAAAAGTTCTAAAATAAAAATTGGCTGTTTTGATACATTTACAAATTAATTTTCATTCATAAATATATGTCAAATTATTTACATGTATTTTTGAATAAAAATTTAGTTCACATGAAATAAAAGTATTTCTATTTTACCATGTTTTTATTAACTTCTGTTCTTGTTTGTTTGTGTGTTTGTTTGTCAGGTACAAATCTTGCAGTCTATTTTTAACTAACTTCCCTACTAGCTAGACATTTGAAACTTCCACAGTAGCTCAGAACCCGGTGACAGCACAATATTTCGAAGTCAGATTTTCGAATAGTTTTCTTTTAATTAATTAAAATATGAAAATAATAAGCTCCTAATAGCAATAAAAATAGTCATTAAAATATTAGCTATAATTTAATTGTTGCCAAAAAAAAAATTTACGAGCTCATTTTCTTTCGGCATAAAAATAAATACATTTAATTAAAGGTGAGCGTTAAAAAATTGTAAAAAGTTAAATTATGCATCCGGCAAAAATTGACATCATCATATTAAAGATTTTCTACACATTGGTAAAGTGATAATGTAGTTAATGATGTTGTTCATATGTTGTTCTAAAAGGATTAATATTTTATTTTTAAAACCAACTTTTTTTTAAAAATTCAAATTTCCCGTAACTCTTTAACCAATCACATTAGAACGTCCATTTTTGGAATATCGATAATAAGATTTTCTCGCTAAAAGTCGCCAAGGGCAAAAATTTGCCAATTTTGGAGCTTTTAATGCGTTTTAAAGGGAAAATTAAGCTATTTAAACGCGAAAAACAGCTGAAAATGCAGAAAATTGACATTTTATCAACTTACTAATGGCCGTATTCACCATTAACTTCAACTCCCGGTTCAACGCAAGAACTTGAAAAGTATCTAAAGGCAGGGTTCAGTTTTCCTTCAAAATTCGACATGCTGTTTCTGCCATCTAGCGTCGATGATTTCATATAATCTTTGATTGGTTTCTTTCATCTAAAAAGTCGGAAAATAATTATACCACTAGATGGCAGCAACAACACGGCAAAATTTTCTGAAAATTTGTACCCCGCCTTTATACGCTTTTCAAATTTTCATGTTCAACCGGGAGTTGAAGTTATTGGTGAATAACAGCCTAAGACTCTTTGAAAGAATTTATACAAAAATAAATACAATTTCATAACAATACGCATTGATAAAGTGCTAATGTATTTAGTTCTACAGATATGATTCAACAGAAAATTTAAAAACATGGTTTATAAAAAGTTTTTTATCTTATAATTATTTCTAATAAAATCAGAAGACCTATTAAGAAACTATAACAAAACTGGTATTTTGAGCTGATTTTTCTGAATTCAAGAAAAATCACAATAAGCTGATGATTAGTTGTTGCCGAGGTAGCCGTTGTCAAAGCATCTAACACGTAATCGTAGAATTGAAGATTCGGTTCTTGAATAGCTTAAAGACTGTCGTGGGCATTAGGGATTACAGGCACTTTTTTTTTTTTTTTTTTTTGAGAACATAACAACGATATCCTAAAGCAAATGTGTCACTTCAATTGTTTTTATGTTTTCTAATACGTGTAGGTTTCAAACGATTAACGTCACACCTCGAAGTAGAGCTGTAGTGAGAGCTAATAGCTCAGAGTGAGCTATTAGCGATGCTCTGAAAAATCATCCCTAAGAGTGGTCCGAAGATATATCATCACAATTTTGATCCTTCACGGAGAAGCTGGCTTCTGCGCTTTCGGTGTTCTTATAAAAACCGAACATAAACAATTAATCCATTTCAGTGCCTTCTGACAGTGATTCCTATTACTTAGTAAAATAGTTATAAAACAATAAGTTAGGCAATAAGGCCATTTAAAAAAAAATAAGAGCAGTTGAATCAATATGAGAGTTTTAAATCCATGACTCTAGTTAAATACTCTGCTGGACCTAAGGCCGTAGCCGGAAGGGAGAGGGTTAGGGGTTCAAACACTCCTCGAAATTTTGCAATCAACTGAAAATTTTGGAGTTATACATAATTTTAAACATGCAGCATTATGTAATACTATAGCTTGAACCCTCTTTAAAATTTTAGGTCTAGTTAAGAATGAGTGACGGCCGTAGCGCAATTTCCAATTTCAACGATGCCAACCGGACATCATGTTGCTTTCCTCGTATGCGATTTGGCGAGAAAAACACCACAACATCGTCAACGTCAACGTAGTTGCTTCGAAGTACGTGCATTCGGTCGCAACCGATGCTTACCTCCATCGAAAGTGCCAAAAACATAGAAATAATTTTACAGAAAAGAAAAATGTTAAAAAGCCGAAGGCTTTTTAGTTAAAAAATAAATTTAGAATTTAGTCTCAGAAACTTCCCCACGTTAGCAGAAAAATTTAACTGAGTGAAGCAGTGGCGGATCCAGAACTTGACTTTTTTTTTTTTGGGGGGGGGGGCTAAGATTTTTCAAAATGTTATTCTAGACCAATAAAAAATTTACTATTGCAATATTCAATTGTGAATATCAGTGCTTGGGGGGGGGGGCTTCAGCCCCCTCCCCCCTTAAATCCGCCACTGGAGTGAAGCTGCAGGAGATTAAAAAAAAATTCTCCTTGAAAATTATCTAAGTGCAACAGAAACCTGCTGCGTGCGTCGTCGAAGACAGTCTGGACACCGAAAGGGTATAAAGAGTTGAGCAGGGCGCCCCAAGGGGCACAGGAAATCGGCCAGAGTCCTGCAATTAATGGGGGCCATACATTTTAACACCACAACATGCAGCGCGCTTATCGGCTGGTTAGCGACCGTCGCTCATACTTGATTTTTATCCGAATTTATTTTCTAGCAGCGGCCTTGGCTGGAACTTGGAATCTTAGACGAAAATCAGGCCTTTTTGTATTCAAAATTTCAATAATTTAGAGAACGGGATAAATTTTGAAGCTTTTACTAATCTATAATTTAATGGATGATATTTTTTGTGAAAATTCATTTTACATATGCTATAAACTATATACGTGGACGAATTGTTTAGCGGTAAATCCAAGATAAACATCACTTTTTCAATTGCTGTCTTTTTAAAATAAATGCGAAATGGAAGGTTTAAAAGGATCCGAAAAAATAAACAGACAGTTGCATAACTTTGAAATTGAGGATAAATTGAAATATCTTGTAACTTGAAATATTTTAAACTTAAATAAAATTTTATGACTTGCATTAATAGGATTACCATTATTGAATGCTGCTAACTCCATCTGTCTGAGAAAAGTTTCACGACCCTCTGTCCTACACGTTAATGACGTAATTCCTCCGATGAGTCATCTTCGAAACGATGGCTCTTCCGTCGGACACTGCCAGCAAGATGAGGTTCCGAGGGGTGGTGTGCTAACGAAAACCCTGGACGTAGATCTTTGTACCTTGCCAGTAGCCTGATTCCGTGTTAACAGACCGCCATATTGGTACGTAGACATCAGTATTTTACCTTTAATTACGTACAATATAGATAGTGAACTACTTCCATAAATAGTTATACTGTGTCTGGAATAGTTTATTATCCTAGAAACGTTTCTAAGTAAAATGGAATGATCCATTCTAAGCCATTCCGGTTGGCTAAGGTTGCGGATTTAATGTCGTCTTCTCATTTGCACGTAAGCCTAAACTAAAAAATATAAATATTATCCCTTTAATAACATCATTTTCTGCATTTGATTTGTATGCTTGTAAAACTTTGTTTACATTTCGATCATTAAAGATGAATAAAATTGATGCAGTTTTAATACAGATCACTGTTTGATTAGCTGCTTAAACTGTCAGCTGCGTTAATCACAATCGTTTCAAGTAGTGTTGTCAATCAATTTATATATTTGAAAATGTTAATGCATGTAAATTCATATTCTGATCGTTAGTATTTATGATCAAATCAAGTATTGTATCTGTACACGTTTTTAATCTTTTAAATAGTGTGTGTTTTTATAGAGCACCAAAATCCTTCATGCATTAAATTTATTATTTCTGTTATAATCTTGTTACTTCTATGATAATATGTTAAAATTTGAGATTTAAATGATCTGAAATATTTGAAACGAAATTCAAAGAGAGATTCGCTAATCTCATAATAAAAATAAATCTTAATGTTTATATGATGTTTGATTACATTCATTGTGATTAATATTGCCACAATATCATTTTTACATTCTTTTTATTAATTTATGGTATTATTAAACTGTCTTGTTTTCAGACTTTTTACTTTTATCTCTTTAACTGTTATTTTCAGTCTGTATTTATTTTTTAGATGTTATTGATTAATGTATTTTTTTTTCCACTTCTGTTTTATTAACAATGCTACAAGCTTATTTGTTATTTTCTAAATCATCCTTTTAAATTTTTAGTGTCGATCAGCTAAAACAAATTATGATGTATCACAACGTATTAAATTAACTAAAACAATACGTATTTTTGCTCTATTTGTAATCAGTAGAAATAATTTTATGGAAATAGATCCCAGGAAATAAAAATGTATACCATTATTAGTATATTACTCTTTTAATAGATTGCTAATCATTTTATTATCATACCTTTGTACACTGTTATATGCTAATATAACTTTTTTTAATTTTTTTTTTTTTGTATGTAGTGGGACATTATTCTATCACATTCTTACTTTTTCAAGACATTTCTGATTATTGTATTACCATATCACTGTTATGTTAATGGCATAACATTTTATTTTCATTTCATTGAGCGAGTGATAAATTGATTTGTGAAATTTGGGGCATCTAAATGAATAAAAACTGAATTGTAATCTGAAATTTTTAAGATTTTAAAATTAATATTTTCTAAAAATTTTTAATAATAGGGGCATGTTCTCTCAGCTAAAATCGTGATTAATACTGTTATTAATAAAATACTAAGTTTTTCTCTTACGTCTAACGTGTTATACTAGTTTAATGTCCTAAGGTGCATTTAAATAAATTTGTTATCTGAAAACTGTGGCTAATAATATAAATAAACGGCATATATCTTTAATTTGAACATCTTATATGAATTAAAGATTTGCCCAAAATGTGCGATATTTAATAAAGGGCAATATAATTGGTCATCTTCAGTCACAGCTGGACTAAACTAAAAATATTGGCAATTATAATTCCTCCTTAATTGCTATCTCAATCATCACCATTCCAGCCAAATGAATAGTATAAACAAATGCGTATAGTCAAAGTTAAATCTGGTACAAAACCAAAGTTTGATGTAGATTTTATTGTGTACCTAAGTTAATTTATTTTATATAACACTAACACCAGTAATTATTTTGGCTATTTAATGCCACCTCCTAACTGACAAGAATATTGAAAAAGCTTGTTTTTATTTAAAATAAAAAGCCTTAAAATATCAAGTTTTTGATTTACTTTTGTTGTAACTATTTCTCCCATTCTTCAGAGAATAATTTTCAAATTTTAATCCCATATTTTCAGTTTTATTTGTTTATGAGAGTCTCAACTGCCAAAAGGGAAGTAAGTTTGGATATTTACATATTAAAGGGAATGGATACTTTTTTTGATACAATTTTCAAATACTGTTTTATAGTAACAAAATCAAAAGTACTTGGTGACTAGCAAAATATTTTGCTAGGCTATAAAGTATAGATTCTCCAGAATATCAACTTAAAAGATTAGCTTTGAAGATGTATTAAATTTTCTGTGCATAAATTGAAAAGTAATGGCAAGTGGCAAGTATGGTAATAAATAATAATGAAAAGCATAACTTGGAACAACTTTAGTATATCCCCACAACGATATTTGGGGATTTTTTGTTGGCGATTATGGCTAAATCGTAAATCTAAAAATGACAAATGATAAAATCATAATCTAAATCATAAATCCAAAATAAATAACATATAGGCTGTCATATTATATCGCAAACAGTCCAGAACGACATCGTTATCATATCGTTCAAAACGGTGCCAAAGGAAAAATCGCCAAATTCAGCTGTGGGGATATACTAAAGTTATAGCAATACAATATGAAATAAGTTCTTCATTGGAGGTGAATATTGTTTTAATTGTCTAAATTTATAATAAAAATTAATTAGTTTTTAAATGGAACTTATCACTGTTACAGTTCATAAGGGAAAAAAAAAAAAAAATAGATTTAGCATTGTTTGACCAAATTCAGTAACAAAACAAGAAGAAAGATTGTCTTCAATGATTCTAAATATTTGATCGCTAGTTAGAAAATTTAGGTTATCAGTGGTGACTTGACACATTCCATTAATTCCATTTCTGGTAAATTACCTAAAAAAAATGATGATAATGTGAAATAAGAAAAGGTCTTAAAAATTTTATTTTTATATTAATCCTTTTTCTTACATTTTTCCTACTTATCCATGTATGAATACAAGCAAAAATTATACATGATTTAATCCAGGTTTTAATTTTTAGGGGCCATTTCTGTGAAATTTCTATTTTACGAGGATTTTTATTACCAGCTAGCAATATATGATACACAGTCGATAATCTTTGCAATGAAATTTAAGCAATTGTAAGGTTAATTACCATTTAGTACAATTCTTCCAAGTTCTCAAAGCATAATTTCTTAAAATACAGTGTCCAGTTATAGAATAATAACTTACAAAGTATTAAAATCTAAAATAATTGTCTATTCAAACACTGTTTATGCTCTACACAGGATTTGTTTTTGGCTGTTTTGTTATGTTGCAGAATTTCAGAGAAATGTTCAATATTAGTAGTGAAACTGATTGACTTAATCTGCTCACCACATCTGAAAAATTATTCGCCAATGGTGAGTAAATCGAACATTTCCCCACCGCTATTAACAGTTATTTTTTTATTTTTACCTAGAAAAAATTGAAACTCGTAATAAAAATTGACTATTTTTATGGACCTTTAAAAAATAGGGCTACTGGAGGGAATTCAGTAAAAAAGACAACCTATTTTTAAAAAGTGCATTATATATTGCCCTGTAGATTGCAATTTTTGTACATGATAAAAGTAAGCTATTATTCTTTTTGTATATATGTTGGCTATATGCATTTGTTCTTGCAAAAACACTTTAAAACTATCCCCAGAAAGCTGTACAAACGTAAGAAAAATGTAAGGTTTTAAGACATTTAAAAATTTGGAAAGAGCCACCAGCTACTAAAATAAATACTTTGCCAAATTAGTCTAGAGTCAGCACTAAAAAAATCAGTTGGTAAAACTTTCAAAATATTCTGGCCAGGGGTGCAGAAAATGTTCAGACCTCCGAAATTTCCCCCAAACACAGTATAAATTTCCCTCAATAATGCAAAAATCTACTTTGATATGCAAAGTCGGTTGTACTATGTAATAAATCTTTAAGAGAATAAGTATACACTATACAGTGTAACATAAAAATATCGCTGTTAGTGTATATTATCAGAACTTCAAAGCAACAAATTTTTATTTTTTATTTAGTACATTTTTATTTTCTCTTTAAAAAAATATTCAGAATTTCCCCAGTTTAAATTTCCCCTGAACCTTGTTCGGGCATTCGGACATATTCTGCACCCCTGATTCTGACTACTTAGCAGTTCATATTCCATCTTAGTAGCAAAATCAGTACAGCACGACAACGAGTGCCGCAGATTGATTAATTTAACATCTCCAAAATGGAATGCCAGGCTTAAAAGTACAATGTCTCTTACATTACTGATTGTATAATCTTAACCTAGTTTCTTTGTAGATGCAAATTTTATATATTTCATGAATTATTACTTTCATGTGATCTAGATTCATGGATCGCTGCGAAATTTGTTTTAATGCGGATAGATGCAGAAAATCCTGCTTCTGGGGAACTTCATCAAAAATTTGTGAGAATATGCCACAATCCTGCTTTTATGGCATATAAAATAAAAGTTTATTTTTTTCACTTCACAACACAGCTGAGAAATGTTTATCAGTTCAGCTTATCTGTTGATTTTCACTCATGCTTTTGATTGTAAATATATAAGATTGCCAACACATTATTTTTTCACCTCTATTTTCAGTGGTGGTCAAATATTTGATTTGCCCACCACTAACAAGTAATCTTTCCGATATGGTGACTAAATTTTAAGTTACTCAGTTTCATTGCCAATATTTATTGTAATAAAAAAGCCAAAAACTGTATAAAACAGTTAAAAAAAAAAATAAAAAAAAACCAAGCGCATATACAATGTTTGAATAGGTAACTATGCTAGATTTTATTATCTGTTTAAGCAAGCTGTTATAATTCTATACTGAACATTACATTTTAAGAAATGATGCTTTTGAAACTTAAAAGAATTTTTCTAAATTATCAATTCACCTTACATTTGTGTAAATTTTGATGTAAAGATTATAGATTATGTATCTGTATGTATATGCTGGCTGGATAAAAAAAAATGCCTTGGCTGGCTAAAAATCCCCCCGACTATTTTTATGTGGAAATTTTTGCTTTTTTAACCCTTTCAGCGTTAGCCGTTTTTTAGTGTATCTGTTTCATGATTAATAAAATTAATACTATGCACAGTATAAATATGAGAATTTAATACTGCATACTATACATGTTTATTAATCTTATTTTCTTGAAAAAAAAACAACATATATTTAAAAATTTAGCTACACCAGCTTTTTATTTTGACTATGCATACTGGAAAAAGACGGACTTAATGCTTATAGGGTTAATACCATAAATGTATGAAGATTCATTCATACAGAACCCTTTTATTAAGAATAGTGTATATAATATTTGTAATTCTTTTGTGCTACCACATAAATAATTTATTTTACATAATGGTCTACAGTCAGTAAGTCTTAAACTAAAACTGTTACAGACAGAAAGAAATTAATAAATGTTTTGTTAACTAGACACTGCATAATTTGATGATACAAGGATAATACGATTAATAAGAAAATCTGGAGTGACTGCACTCAATTTTCTGAACTTTAAGGTAATTAACAGTTGTATAAATAAATTAAAGAAAGAGAAGTCGTTAAATAAACAAAAGAGAAGATTATAATAGTGTGTTTGCGTATTTTTCTTAATACTTCTGCATTTTAAATAGCTTGAGCTCATATATAATAATAATAAAGAATTTTTTGTTGTATCGCTGTAAAAGTATAATGTGCTATATTCACTAAAATTTACACAGCTCGTGAGACAGTGACCTATAATATGTGTATAAATTTTCAGTTCAAATGGGTAAGGCATTTAGACACAATCACGATTTTAAATAATTTGAGCAATAATAATAAAGAATATTTTGTTGTGTCCCTGTAAAAAAACTATAAACGCTAGATTCTCCAGATTTCATACAGTTCATTTGAAAAAGACTTTTAGATGATATCGCTCATTAAATAATTTTAGCCCACAGGCCATAATGATAAAGAATTTTTCCTTTTTGTCCTTGTAAAAAAACTATAATTCATCAAAATCAATAGGGTTTGTGCTACAGTGACCTACAACATGTGTACCAACTTTCAGTTCATTTGAACAATGCATTTGGACTCTGTCATGTTCACTCACGTACATACATACATTGCTGTAAAAATAACAAAAATGAATTTGGGGGACCTCAAAATGTATAGATACACCAAAATTTCAAAGTTGAAATTTTGTCGTGATTACAATATTTTCCTTACATAGTATGTTTGGAAAGTAAAAAAATTAGATCTGGTTTCATTATTTCTGTATGGAAGGATTTTGCAACCAATTGTCTTTTCAGTTCTGTAATTGCATCTGAGAACTTCAAGATCGATTGTGCCCCCCCCCAATAAAAAAAAAAAAAAAAAAAAAAAAAAAAAAAAAATCCTACTATATTAAAGTTTTATAATGGCTCTTTTTTTTTTTTTTTTTTTTTGTAAACATTCTTTTTATTTTTCATCATTTGAGCAGTGGTTAAAAGCAAATGGTCATCCAAATTAAAAATATTAAATATTAGTTTAATAAATATATGACAGGATATTAAAATTAAGGATATTTTAATAAGTTATATTTAAATAAGTTTCAGCAAATGAGAATGTTAATTGAAATCTATATTAATGAAAAACAAAAATCTAAATTGTATTTATTGGAATCCACTGAAGAAACCTGAAACTGAAAACTGACAGAAAAACCAAACTGATACAATTTCTGGCATTAAGCTAATTAAATGCAAAGAATATATCTATTAACAAATAGAAAATTATAAGCATAGTTTTAAATCTTTGGCAGTATTTTCTGGAATTAAAGTAATTAAAACCAAAAAATGCGATCTAAGAACAATCTTTTCAATGGGTTTGATGCATGAGTGGGAAGGTGAAGACTTTCATGATGACTGTTTTCCGGAAAATTTTGAAACGGAAAATTTTCTGGAAAATTTACCGAAAATTTTCAATATCTAAATTAAGAAGGTTTTGTAAAATAAAACTAAATACATTAAAAACTGCAAGTAAACAAAACTATTCACAGAAAAGTATGAATAATTATTCAATTCAAAAAGAAATTAATAAACAAAACACAGAAATTATGATTTAATTGTTTATTAAACATGTATAAAGATAGAAAGTTATAATTTTTAATGACTGTTTTGCATATATAATAGTTGAATAATCGATATAAAAAAAGGTGTCTGTGAACGTTCTGTAGCTGTCAGAGACCCTCACATATCGCTGCTAACAGCTGAACCCCATTTTATTATATAGGAAAAATGTTTATGAGAATTAATGTTTTTTTTGTTTGTTTTTTTTTAAAGTTCCGATTAGCAACCATAGATCTTATGTATTATAATAAATAACCCTTTTCTCGAGCAACTTGCTCAAAACATATATCTAGTAACTTTCTAAATGATGACTTTAATCAGAAACTTTTGTTTTTCACACTGTATATAGCATTACTATGACTAATAAAAGAAAATTTAAGTATATCATGCAAAAGATTTACTAAAAAAATCATTTTTTTGGTTGGAAAATTTTCCGGAAAAACATAGTAGAAAATTTTCTGCAAAATTTTCCGAAAAAGAAAATTTTCCACCCCACATCACTAATTGTACTGCATCGTAATCATATCAATAAAAGACTTTATTGTCAGTAATACTGCCTCTGTCAAATTGCAAAACATAATGTAAACAAAATAAATCAGTTTTCCCTTTTGTAACATTTTCGATACGCATAAGAAGGAACATGCATTTTATTTCAAAAAAAAAAAGGAAAAAATTCTTTCTTATTACACACCAGATACAATCATTTTTACTTCCATTACCCGACTACTGTAGATAATGGAAGTGTTGTATTCGGTCCGAAAATTCAATATCAAGATTTCACCTGATTTACAAGTTTTAAGGTCCCCAAGTCCAAAAAAGTGGTTTTTGGTAATTGGTCAGTGTGTGTGTATATGTATGTACATGTGTGTATGTATGTGGGGAATCTTCTGTTATATCTCCAAAACTAATAAAGGTAGAACTACGAAACTTCAGAATTGAAACAGGTCTGGTGTACAGATGAAGTTACCAAAATTTGGAAAACCAGAAGTGGGACATACGAAACTGGAAGTAGGACTGTAAGTCCATATCTCAAAAACAGCTCTAATGATTTTCTTCAAAATTACTGTATAAACACTCTATTAGGTGTCCTTTCGAATGATACAGTTGGTTAGTTCAGGAAAATTGATAGGCATCCTGTCCTGTATAAATAGCTGAATTTCAGGTCCTGCAAGTGCGCTCCTTTCAAAACGGCTGTATGGATTTTTTTGAAACTTGCCATATTAACTCTCTTTTAAATACCTTTTTGTATGTAATTGTTGTTTTCCGGTCAACAATTCATTATGTCAAGTTTTGGTAAAAGCTGGTATCTCAAAAAACGGCTTTAATGATTTTCTTGAAAATTGTTACATAAACCCATTTTAGATATCCTTTCTCATGCTTTACGTGGTTATTACAGGAAAATTAATAGTGAGCCTTATCAGATAGATCCGTTTTAGATCTTGGAAATTGTTATGTAAACCCTGTTTCATATGTCTTCACGTTCACACGTGTATTAACTTTCTCTTACCAGAAATTTTTAGGTATCTATTTCATTAGGTGAATTCTATTTATTCTGATCACATTTTCTCCAAAAATTGCATATAATACGAATACGTGTAATAGTGGGTAATGGAGGTCGTGTGGCTATTTCACACCAGATTTTTTAAAACAATTTTTTAATTTTTAATTTTATTCTTCCATTTCAAATTCTTCTTAAGCAAGCATTTTTTCCCATGTCTTATATTATAATGGGAAAGCTACTAATCAAACCAATCATTTCTTCATAAAAATTTTAGAATATACTAAAAACGAATAATAGTGTTAATATTGCTTGTCTGTTCAAAGGATATGAGTCAGAGGATATATTCACACAGGTTTAGAAGAAAACGATCTACAAACTGAAGAATAATGCTATACTGAAGGTAAATGATATGTATATATAAATAAATAAAATGTATATACAGTATTTGTTTATACATGAGTAACAAACAAAAGGAAAACAAGTTAAAAATATTTATTTGCATACTTTTAAAAAACTGAAAGTTCAGGGATCCCAAAAGGCAAAAATTGGGCACTTTGGCTGTATGTTCATAAAATTCAAATTCATTCTTTACAAAATTAAATTCCAATAAAATGAGTCTCTTAAAAAAAAAAAAGAAAAAAATCCTATGTTTTCAGCACATTTTTAATGACTGGCATGCCTGCCAACTCTATTGTTTTTACCAGTAGATTACTGCATTTTAGCTATTTCTACTGATCTACTGTTTTTTGTTAAAAATCTGTAATTTTTCTGTAAAATATGCAGAGAATAAATATTTGAACTAATGGAATTAGGCTTATTAAATGTATGTGTAAAAATTGCAATATTGATTTTAATTATCTCAAAATAATCATAAATTGGGTTTTTTAAAAAAATGTTTTTGTAATTAAATATATTTACATAGTCATTGTGAGTGTATTTTCAGTCAGATAAGATAATTAAAAACTCAGTTTTGATCCTCATTATCTCATAAAAATCTGGAGAATTTTTTAATTTCTAAATGCAATGAAAATTTAATTTCAAATTGCTATGAACAACATTTTAATTGTTCTTTTCTTAATAAAGCAAAATCTGCTACAAATGTCAAAAATTGTGTTTAAGTAAATATCATTGGAAACATTTTCTTTTTCCTAATCTTTGGGATTTGAAATTAATTCTTTTAATACACATAATCTCAATATTTTATTTGTTTTCGTTGGAAAGATGGGTGATTTAGAATATTACTATTTATAGAAAATCTTTTGTAAATCTTTATATATATATATATATATATATAATTTTTTTTGTCATCTATATACTTATATAAACTCGGTCGCTGTTGTTAAAGATGTCAATTTATAAAAATTACTGTTTCTTTTTTTTTTTTTTTACATAAAAATTACTGTTTTTTAAAATTGAAAGGTTGGCAAGTATGGAGTGGCTATACTTCATTCAGTGAAATACTATTAATTTTATATTAAAGATTATACCAAGTAATTGGTAAAAATTAAAGGTTTTACACAATATTTAATTTTTTCTTCACAAAAATAAAAGTTCCACAAAAATATTTCATTTTTCACAAAAATGGACCCCAAAAAATTAAAACCTTGATCGACTTCTGAACTTAAAAAGAATATTTGGATTTTGTGGCCTAAAGGATCCAAAAACTGCCCTAAAAAAATCTAGAAAGATGAGAAATATCTTTTCTCTCTGTGATCTCTTCATAAAAACATCTAAAATCACACATCTGCCAATCACGTGATTCTGCTTTTCAACTCTGCATTCACACCACATCGATTCATGCTATTATGATACTTATTAGTTTATTTATTAGGAATTAGGATTGTTACTGAAGTACAGACTTCTATAAAATTTCAAAGTGTCTGTATACGCGTACACAATGTGAAATACCAAATGTATCTGCAAGCTAAGGTTGCAAATATAGAAAGATAAAATGTAATCATAAAAAATTAAGATATTTTATTTTCCTCCTCTTCAAACTAACATAAATGTAAATTTTACTTTTATTATCTGCAAACTAATGTAATGTGTAGGAATTATGAAAGCGAAATTTTATTGCTCAAATTATTTTTATTTTAAATTTCTTAATAAAAAAGACATTCATAATTTATGTAACTTAATCTGCTTTTGTGTATGTTAATAATTTATGATTTTCAAATAATTAAAAATCTAAAATTTGATCTGTGTTATTTTAATGCAGATCAAGTTTCATAAAATAAACTAAGCAATGAGATTAAGATAATTTAAGTTTACATAAAAAAGATTATGTATAGTTTAAAAAAAAAAAACCTCACATTCAATAAACAAATGCTGTTTTGTCAAAATTGTATTTAATTTAGCAAGAGCTTTTTCCAAAAGCTTGACTAGAACGCCCAGCAAAAAATTGGCTTGGCTGTTTCTACCACTAAACTGGATGTTCATCTAATATTTAGTAAATCTATATTTATTTATTCAAGAAAAAAAAATGCCCTTTTGTCTAAAAACACCTCCCTTTTTAAAAGTTTGTATTTAAAATACTTTAAGCCCCCCCCCCCCATTTCCCTTTCTCTTTGTTTATCTGTCAGTTTGAAGCGTGTACCATAGATGCCGAGGAGCTACATACTGTAAAATCTCAAATGTAACCCCCTCCCTTCTTCTCTAAAAGTGTAGCAATGTTGATCTTGAAGATTGAAAGTAGGTTTGAATGAAATGGTGAGACAGATTTACCGGCGCTCCGTATGCACACTGGTGATAGGATAGATAAAAAGGGTGAAGGGGTTATATTTAAGAAAATAGAATAATTTCACTTTCGGTTAGAAATGGGGGGGGGGACTTATATTCGGAGGGATTACTTTCGGGATTTTATGTAAGTAGTCATTGGATATAAGGGTTATTTAATATATGTTACGCCCAGTGGTCGAAATGTGACTACTTTTTTGCAAAAGGAAGCAAAGCAAAGTAATTGCCTTCTAAATGAAATGAAACTGCAACTTGGAACACAGCTGCACTCCAGTACGATTTTCATGTAACTAATATCGTTTTTATAGCCAAGGATGAAGTGTTGAAAATCCATGGCTATCATATCTGATAGCCAGTGCCCCCAACGGAAACATCACTATGCGAGTTGCCATGGCAGTCAAAGTGTTTAAAAAAAAAAAAAATCTAAAATGATTCTGGATTTTGGAATTCCGGATAATGAGGCCTATACTGTATAGATTCTCTCAGTTTTGAAATTTTTTGCATTAGTATATATAAATTTAAAATGAACCAAAAACTGACTTTCATTTAACTTATGTCATTTATTGTTATTTTTATTGATTTCATGTTTAAAAAACGCTGTTTTTTGTTAATGTTCTTAATTTATTGTTTTCAGATTCCATAAGATGAAATTCCAGTAATTTATTGAAAATGATAATTAAATTGAAAAAAAGAAAACATTGAAGAGATCTTTCTCTAGTAAAAAGTTACAACTACACTATTTAGTTATGTAAATGATTCCTCATCAATATATTGTTTCTGAAACTGGCTTTCCCTAATTCTTTACTGTTCAGTTGTTAGGTAAGTTATTTTTTTTTTTTTTAATAACATATATGTATATCATTCAAGTATTAATGATGTGAAAAGCATTGGGAAACAGGTGTTAAATAACAAATAACTTTGTAAACAAGCAGCATAATACAGTAGAGAGCCAGAAATCCGCCAACCTAAAATCTGCCGAAGTCCGAAATCTGCACAGCTTTTCAGACACAAACAATGAAATTTTTAAGTTTCAAAACTGCAAATGAGAATTTTTGTAAAAGATCTCGAATGCAGATTTTGTGCTCGCATTTTATGATTACAATAATAAAAATATGAAAAACTGCATGAACCAAGTTGCTAATAAGGAAATTATCTACAGTATATTAAATCAATCAACAGAAAATTATGATTTATTATGATGATGATATCAATGAGGGAAATAATAAACTAATTTTTAAGAATGCTATCTGATGAAGGCATAGTTGTAACTGTAAGGAAGAATTCACTTAAATTCTTCCTTACAGTGATTATAATAAATAATCAATAAATAAATTAACTTAAATAAATTTGTGAGTTACATAAGAATTGATGACTATTTATAATAGATTAAAAAAAATCTCAATGATGTATGTGTGCATGTTCAAGTGTAGCTTAAAACAAACTGCATGTGAACAGATTTTGTTTAAATTTGACAAATATTTTTTCATTTTTATTTATTGTTTTCATTATGAATATTTTTTAATGTTCAGTGTTATTCTTATGCACCTAATAATTTAATTTGCCACTGAAATTGTGTTATTATTCACTGGTAAATGTTTAATTTGATTAATATTCTGCTTTTATTATTCGAATTGAAAATGATTTTTTATGGGCTCCAAAATCCGCCAAATCCTAAAATCCACACAACCTCTGGTCCCGAGCTGTGTGGATTTTTGACTCTCTACTGTATATCGGTTGTTTTGGGCTGAGTTATATATGTCTGATCTTTCACCAGGCATAAAGAAGTAGCTGTAGCACAGGGATGCAGGAAATATTCGGACATTTGAAATTTCCCACTAATATATTGTAAACTAGCAGGCTTTGCCTGCTTAGCTGGTTACTATATTTATAGAAAACTCGTTACTATATTGCTTTATAAACAAAAAATAAAATATATTGAAATTGCTCAAAAGCTCGCCTCGCCCATCACGCTGCCATTGTGTGCGCATCCCTATTGTCTGTGACAATGTCTTACCAGTGGGCTTCCATTTGGATTCTTATCTGATGACAGTTTCAAAATGGACAGTAATGAAAAACTGAAGTACCCCTTTTATATTTGAATTCCAATTACATATGAACGACACTATATGTACTGTACATAATATTTACTCTCGCGTTATTTCTTATATTTATTTGATTTATCTGGTTGACCATAAAATGACAGCAATTTCATGCCAAATATAAGATTACAATATGCTATGAGTGCTACGTCTATCGTATGAGACAGATAATTTTTTATATATATATATATATATATATATAGCCTCATTAGTTAATAGTGGTTGGTACACAGAAAAACAAATAAATGTGTAAATATGATCATGGTACAGAATTTCTTTATATTTTTGATGTGCTACTTGTTTAAAGAGGCTGTCGCGAAAATAGTCCTTGGCAAAAAATATCCGATCTGCTTCAACATAAAAATTTTAAAAAATTACCCAGGATTATCAATAAATGAAGCTCTTTAATATAATACTGAATAAGCTTTCATGCTAAGTGTACTGTCTGCCAAAAAAACATACTATTAATAAAGAAACAAAGTTAAGGTGTATGAAAAAAGTTTATGAAACAAAATTCAAAAGAAACATGTTAGATTTTTATTATTATTATGACGTCATTTTGTCATATGCATAAGCAAATTTAATATTTGATAATTTTTTACTTGTATGAAAGTATATTTTATAAACTTTTTTTGTTATCAATTAAAAATTTAAATGTGTAATTTTAATGCTATTACAAGGTTATTATTTTAAAATTTTAACTAATTTTAAAAAATCTAATCAAAGATTCGAAAATTGAGTTTTGAGGAGCATCTGGACAGGTCATTATGAACCTCCATGCAAATTTGTATAGTTGAAATCAGCCGTTTGCCTTAAAAGCTCTGGGTAAATATACGCACACACATGTTATATACAAGTATAATATTCTTATTTCCATGGTAACATAATTCTTGTTGCCAACAACGAATAATAAGCATTAACATTTCTACTATGCAAATGATCAATTTTTTATAATTTGAATAACTCTGCAGTCGCAAACCAAACATTCAAGATAGAACCCAAAACATTAACTTAATATTGATGACTGAAAAAAAAAAAAAAAAACAGGATACTGAGGCGACACAGAAAATTTTTTAAAGACGTCATATTCATAAGCAAATTTAATTTTGCTATCTTTTCATTAATCTGGCGAAAGTATATTTCATTTTATGTTTAAAAAAAAATTAGCTCGTAAACTTTTTTGGCAAGAATTAAAATTTAAATGGCTAATTTTAAAGCAATTACCAGGTTATTATTTTCATATTTTAATTAATTTTAAAAAATCTAATCAAATATTTGAAAATCAGGCTTCGAGGTGCATATTTTGATATTTTTCCATTATCTGCGTGAAAGTATATTTTATTTATGTTGAAAAAAAAAAAAATTACTTGTAAACTTTTTTGGCAATAATTAAAAATTTAAATGACTAATTTTAAAGCTATTACCAGTTTATTATTTTCATATTTTAATT
The DNA here is from genome assembly GCA_963930645.1 of Salticus scenicus. Classification (NCBI taxonomy): domain Eukaryota; kingdom Metazoa; phylum Arthropoda; class Arachnida; order Araneae; family Salticidae; genus Salticus; species Salticus scenicus. The sequence continues at coordinate 328,401,126 of OZ005653.1, read as the reverse complement.
AATTTTAAAAAATCTAATCAAAAATTTGAAAATCAAGCTTCAAAGTGCATCAAAACTGGTCATAATGAACCATCATGCAGATTTGTGTAGCTCTGCGACCAGCCATTTTCTTAAAAAGCTCCGAATATATATACACACTGGTGCACACACATCTTACTTTATTGTACAGTCAAACCTCGATAACGTGAATCTCAAGGGGGATAGAAGATTTGTTCATGTTACCAGTAGTTCATGCTATTAGTAACTAATCTTCATATAACTAAACTAATCTCCATTTTGATGGGACTGTGGAAACAGTTCATATTAAAAGTAATTCACGTTAACGAGGTTCGACTGTGTGTGTGTATATATATAGATTTACTCCAAGAAATTGCAGTCTATTATGTTTTACAAAGTCATTTATTGTACAGTCATAAAAAAAAAAAACACCACCTCGATTAATTTTGCTGTAAAATAGTGTAGAAACATGCATCTGGTGCTGATTGATAGATAATAACATTTAGAATTTAATGCAATAGTTAAATGTCGCTTAGGGGTTTTCTACATATTAAAATGTGCATCAACTTCATTTTTTCGAATAGTAACATATTCAATCTTGACTCCATATTCAAATTCCTGAGAATCAGCGTGGTTTGAAAAAAGGTATGGTTTATGTACTTTTAAATTGATTCTTGATAGTTAGTTACAAGTGAAAATATGTTACAGGTAAATCCCTATATTTTAAAAAGTTAAGATATCACACAGAAAAGTATTATATTCATTCAGATAATAACCAAAAAAAGTATGAAAGTTTTAAATATAAAATAAAACTAGCATGTTGTGGCCACCACAAGACTTTTTTCTATATTTTCCTATACATATTCCCTAAGTGCAAATAATTTATTAAAACTATTATTTATAAAAATTATCTAATATGATGAATGCAAATGATTTTCATCTTAGAGAAAACTAACACTAAATATCCAAAGAAAGACAGTTTTATTGTCTATAAATAACATCTTAAAAAATGAGTTTTCATAATGGTTCTCACATATCAAGTTTTGTACAGTTATATGCCATACAAGTTGGGATATAACCTTTCCGTTATCAAGGAAATCTCCTGTATAACATCACCATTTATTGGCCTGTAAGCATCCAGCTTGAATCAGCGTAATGCCTCATAATGAGATATCAAGTTTTGTTTGATTATACACAGTAGAACTTGAGATATAGCCTTTTCTTAAATTGCAGAAATTGCTGTGTAGCAGCGCCACCTGTTGGGCATAGGAACTAATTTATGTCAAGGTGCATCTACATATAAATTTATATGCAATTCTGTGCAGTAGTTCCTGAGGTATAGCCTCCACTTAAATTGTGGAAATTGCTGTGTAGCAGCGCCATCCGGTGGTCGATAAGCATTTCAATTGAATCAGCATAATGTCTCATAACGACCTTCTCACATATCAAGTTTTGTTTGGTTATACGCAATAGAACTTGACATATAGCCTTTCCGTAAATTGCAGAAATCGCTGTAGCAGCACCACCTGTTGAGCGGTTGACACCAAAAGTTGATAGGAACTAATTTATGTCAAAGTGCATCTACATATAAATTTATATGCAATTCTGAGCAGTAGTTCCAGAGATATAGTCCTCCCTTAAATTGCAGAAATCGCTATATAGTAGCGCCACCTGTTTGTTGATAGGTATTCAAATTGAATCAGCATAATGTGTCATAATGGCTTTCTCATATTTCGAATTTTGTTTGATTATACTCAATAGAACCTGAGATATAGCTCCCTGTAAATTGCAGAAATCGCTGTATACCAGTGCCACCTGTTGAGCGGTTGACACCAAAAGTTGATAGGCACTAATTTAAGTCAAGGTGCATCTACATATAAATTTATATGCAATTCTGAGCAGTAGTTCCAGAGATACAGTTGCCACAAAATTTTTGTCACACACAAACATTTTCTAAAAATGATAAAATAGTGTTCTAGTAAATCAGTCGACAACCAGAAGTTGAAAATTTTTACGAATCCAATACTTTCTTCTGTTGAATATAGAAGAAAGTAATAATGCTAATTAAGAAATGATATGTGCATCTAAACTTACTTGAATAACTATTTTAAATCGTGTGTATCCAAAGTTATAGATGATGATACAAATGACCAACCCCCTAGAAGCAATAAAAATTGAAATATTACTGTAACTTAAAAAATGATAGGAATGAGCTGTAAATTCGAAAACCCATATTTTTGATAATGCCTGTTCTCTTCATGCAAAAATTAATATAGGTCATGATTCATAAGTTTTTCAAATATGAATTTATTAATAATTTCCGTAATTCAAAAAGAATTTTTTTAACAAAAATATGCATGGAATTTGTTTAGGTCACTTCCTTTCAAAGAATAATAAATAAAATTTGAATATATTAATTTTTTATGAAGATATGAATTAATGTTTGTCATGCATTCATTTAACATATTTGGTACTGATCACTTGCCAGCGTGTGATGTGCAGTGTTGTTTCAAATGTCAGTCACGTGAGATCAGCAGCAAATGTGTTAACATTAGCATCCCCATATTTTGACAAATTACAGCTCTGAAAAATTAAGAGAAATATATAAACTATATCGTTTTCTGGACTGATTTGATCCAATTAATCCAAGAAAAATTGTCAGAAATGGGGGTTGCCAATGTTGCTATTGAAAAAATCTGGAGTGACTCCACTCGACTTTCCGAACATTGAGTAACTAACAGTTTTGTAGATAAAATAAAGAAAGAGGAATTGCTAAACAAACAAAAGAGAGAAAACCATAATAGAGTGTTTTTTTCTCCATATATCACACGAGGTTTTATTTAACGCTACTGAACTTTGAGCCCTTAGATCATAATGATAAAGAATTTTTCGTTTTGTCCCTGTAAAAATCTATAGATGCTAGATTCACCAAAATGCTTATAGTTAGTGCAACAGTGATTTATAATATTCATACAAATTTTCAGCTCAATTGAATAAGGCGTTTAGATGCTATCGCACTTTTAAAAATTTGGTCTCATAGGCCATAATGATAAAGAATTTTTCTTTGTGTCCCTGTAAAAAAACTGTAGTGCTAGATTCACCAAAATCTATACAGTTGGTGCAAATGCGACCTATAACATGTGTACAATTTTTTTGCTCAGATTAATAAGGCGTTTAGACGCTATCACACTTTTAAAAATTTGGCCCCATTGGCCTTAATGATAAAGAATTTTTCTTTGTGTCCCTGTAAAAAAACTATAAGTGCTAGATTCTCCAAAATCTATACAGATTGAGTATCTGTGACCTATAATATGGGTATAAAATTTTTGCTCAATTGAATAAGGCGTTTAGATGCTATCGCACTTTTAAGATTTTGGTCCCATAGGCCATAATGATAAAGAATTTTTCTTTGTGTCCCTGTAAAAAAACTATAAGTGCTAGATTCACCAAAATCTGTAGGGTTCGTACTATGGTGACTTACAATATACGTACCAACTTTCAGGTTAATCGAACAAAGCCTTTAGACGCTAGCGTGTTCACAAACATACACACATACACACACACATACATACATCATCGTAAAAATAGTGAAAACGGACTCAGGGGACCTCAAAACGTATAGAAACATCAAAATCTCGAATTCGGATTTTTGACATGATTACAATACTTTCCTCACTATAGTGTTCGGAAAGTAAAAATGAAGTTGGTGCCAGTTCTGATATTTAGATGGCCTCCTTAAGCCAAATCTAAGTATATCATTATAAATTAGGCTTTATTACTAATCAATCAACACCAGTCACATGTTTCTACACTAATTTATGGCAAAGTCAGTCAAGTGGTGGCATTTTATTTTATTTTAAAAACCCAGCATGAAAGTCTCTGGGCCTGCCCTCTAATTGGTGACTCTCCTAATTTTGGTGCCTTTGCACTTTTTAAGTATATTACTATACAAAGGCGTTGAGGTAAGTTTTAATATTGATTCAGAAGCCCGAACCAACAAGAGCTAAGAAAATTGGCCTCGCTTGCCCTAGCATAGTAAAGATCTGCATGAGTTTTCATTTTATTATTTATTTATTTTTTTGACTTGTCGTTCTACAAACACTTCTTGTATGAGACAATCACTATTTGTAAGGCTCTTTAGACAGAAACCTATGGCTTACAGTGGAGCTGCAGGGAATGTTTCAGATAAAAATAATAGCATGACGTCTTAATAAGATTTTTTATAAACCGAATTATTATTACCGAACCAATTTTTTTTTTTTTTTTTTTTTTTTTTGGAAACTGGCCTCGTGACCAGAGGCCTGATGTGGCTCACCTACTCCATCCCACCCTTGGTACACAAAGCCAATGCTCAGCAATAAAGCTGCACACTACAAAAATTTCCATGAACTTTGTTGCATCAAATGATAAATATCCACAAATTTGATATTTACTGGAGGCAGTGGTAATGGCAACTATTCAGGTAAATAGTAAAAGCCTAACCTTATACATTAAGGTTAGAATTTACTCATCCTGCATATGCAGTTATTTTACAATTGTTCTATTTTCAAAATTGAGTAATTGTGTGCATTTTGATTAATTATTCAAAAACATGTTTAATTTTAATTTTCACAAATTTACTTCATTTCTTCACACTAAATTTACTAATGGGGTACCATTTTAAAAAAGAACTGTGATTTTATCATTTGAACACTAAAAATATTAATAAAGGTAACCCATTAATGAAGGTAATTCCGTAAACACAATTTTTAAAACCATTAGAAAATTTGTTTCTTCTGCATATCATTTTTGTGTTCAATTCTATTCTCTCTTCACTAAAAAAATATTTAAAATTTCCCCGAACCTAATTTGCACATGTGGATGTAGCCTGCATTCCTCTTGTAGCATTGCATAACAGAGCTCAACAATTTTTGCATATTTGATATTTATGTACATTATAGTGTTTGCAAAATTTTTATTCTTTAATATGTTTGGTCCTTTTTTTTTTTTTTTTTTTTAATAACACTTATTTTTTGGTAGCATTTATTGTTTCATTGTCAGTACTTTTTTTTTTTTCTAATAACATTAACACTTTTTTATTTTTTCGGTAGCATTTTTGAAATTCAGGATGTCAGCTAGTGTGCGAACACCTTTGCAAACTGTCCATGAATCTGTCACAACTGAGCAAGTCAAGGTAAAGGCAAGTTACTTTCAGTTATTCTATTAGTAAATGTTATATTAATGTCTTAAATAATTGTTTTTTCCTTTGCACTGCACCAATTTGAAAACAAAATTCAAAGAGTAAAGATTTAAAGCTTCAAATTTCCATGACATTCTTTAAATGAATAATTACATACTACTGGTTTATGAATGGTATGTATGTTTTTCAGTTTACTAACAAATGGAACGCTTAAATTTTTTTCTGCTAAAGGAAGAAGTACAGGATATTAGAAAATAAGTTGGAATGAGATTATCAAAAGTATAATAAATGCATGGACAGTCATTTTATTTTTGATTTGAATTAGGTGAAAATTAATGATTTTGTTACATTTCATAAACATTCTTCAAATTAGTGTTGATAAGTAAAATAAAAATAACTTGCATCGTTTTCATTAATCTCAGATACTTTATAATTTTTAACTTCTAGAATATTTAAATAACTACTACTATAATCTTTGCTTTAATAATTAGATTTAAGCATTATAATTTGATAATTTGATATAATAGATAATTTGTTTTTATTCATACCAGGCTTGCATAGTTGTTTGCTGCATGCAATTTTTTGGTGCATTAGAATCTTGCTTATAATATCACAAAATAATCTGCAATTGCCATTTCATTGCTTTGGAAGGACAAATTTCTAATTAACAAAATCAGCTGGATGGTGCTTTTCTGCTATTGGGACTAGATTCAGATATTATCAAATCCCCAGCATTTGCTGAAAATTGGAAACATAAAAATAATAATTAAAAAATACTTATAGTTAAATGGAAGAAAAATCAAAGGGTAATGTTTAAAAAGTTAGAAAATTTCAATGGAAATTTAATAACTTGTCAAAGAAAAATGAGGAAAAACACAAAGTCGCTCCCTGTGACAGAATATTTTTATGCTTTCTGTGACAAGCCTTGTTCGTGCAAACCTTTGACATCTTTTCTAATTTATTTGTAACATGTTATATAATTATAAAGATATCAATATTATTAGACTGTTGAAAAATTCATAAATATAAGACATGAGTTTGTTTCTATTTTAAATTTAGGAATATCTTTAATTTTTTATTAAGAAATCTTTCTGTAAGTGACAGTTTCTGTTCTGTGACAATGTCACTGTCTGTGCCACCTAAGTTCTGCCACAGGGAGGTCACTACTCATGCTGTGGCATGTTTCAAAAGTAACATTTAAAAGAAAAAAAAAAAGGTTTCAATCACTGTTTAATTTTTATTGTAGGAAAAATTCACAACTCTTGATTATATATATATTTATATAAAGACTATCTCAAATGGACTTTTCACAAAACCCATCAAATTTAAAATGCTTTTCATAAAGAAGTCTGTTTTTTTTTTTTATTTTTTTTTTATTCTTTGCAAAATTCTGATTATATATATATATATATATATATGTATTTTGGTAATAAACTTAGAAAAAAATAATGCCATAATAGTCAATTAGCAGTCTAGTTTCATATTTTGACAGTGAGTCACAAATATATCATGTATTTATCTTGTCAATTAGACTCAAAGGGGAAAAAAAAAAAAAAATTAAAAATTGTGTATGGGAAAAAGAAGTCACATTTTTATCAATAAGCAGCAAGAAATAACATTGCTATATATTAGAAATTGCAATGTAAGGGTTCAAACTGTATGTTTTCTACAGAATTATACTTGTTTTTTCATGAAATGAACAGTCCCTTATACCATAGCCTCCTTAACTAGATGCCTGTCGCGTAGCTCGGAAACCAGGCAACAGTTGAAGCGGTAGACAGCGCCACCTAGTACAGATTTAGGACTTTTATATTCAGCTGTCACCAATAATTTAAAGAAGTGATACATGATATATATAATCGACGTTTCTTCGATTCTATTCACCTTTTACATATGTCATATCGCACTTTTAAAATTTTTTGGTGGCTGTTGAATAAAAAAGTGGCGCAATCTGTACCAGATGGCGCTGTCTACCACTTCAACTGTTGCCTAGTTTCCGAGCTACGCGACAGGCATCTAGTTAAGGAGGCTATGCTTATACATCTTGTTTTGTTATCAAATATCATTTTCTCTTCTCCTCCTTAATTATTAACAACAAAAAATTTAAGTTGTAAGTTTTGAAGTAATATTTTTATTCTGAATAATATTTTCTGATCATATCAGTGATTTTAGACATTTTTATTACATGCACATACATACATATATATATATATTTTTTTTTTTTGTCAAATCCTGTTAGCAGAAAAGTACTCATATATTTAGTCTGATCTTCAATTTCAGCTGACTTACAGTTCATTTTAGCAAGTATTCAAGAATTTTAAAAATTGAAGTTTTGTTGTCAATAGAAGATTTTATTCTTTTTTCTAAAGAATAAGCAAAGCAGTTACTACCTATTATTTCAAAGCAATGACATGCTAAAGTTCTCTATTTCTGTTTGTACTAAAATAGTGATTTGTTTGCATTTAATCGTAGAATCCCTGGCAATATAATGATTTATGGTAGATTCAGTTGACTGCACTTATGTTATTCATTGTAAATAATATGAGTATAATGACTATCAAATACTAAAAAGAAAAAAAAAAAAAAAAAAAAAAAAAAAAACCTTGCTCCACCATATTTATATTATTAGATTTTAAAATTGTAGAATCTAAAAATTTTATAAAGTATATAATTTATTTTTGTATTTACATCAAAGATTTGTTTTTGTTAATTTACAAATAGATTTGCAGCGGTTCGCTATGCCAAAATAGCGATAAAGAACTGCCCTTACTGCCAGTTGGCGGAAAAACTGTAATATGGCAACCTGCCAAGAGGGAGAAACATTCGCGCGTCTCTCTCAGCATCAGTCTGTGCTCTGCTTCTGTTCCCGCTGGTATCGTCGGCCGTTGGGTCGCTGGCAAATGCCTGTTTGTACTTGAAATGTTTTTGTTTATTCACTAATCTCTAAATTAATGTTTATCGTTTTATTTTATTTTCTATTAAACAATGTTAATATTTAATTGGCTGGTGTTTTTTAGTTAAATATATTTTCTGACTCAAAATTTATCGGCATGCAAAACGCACGCCGAATTGGTGACCGCGGACAATCTATTTTAATCTTTCAAAATTAGCGAAATCCAGCCTTAATTAATTTAAAATATGAGGGTAATTTATTAATTAATTTAAAATATAGGATTATTTATAGATTCTGTTTATTTATTTTTACTTCGCGGCAACCGTGTGCACGTGTTATATATCTCTACCTGGAGGAGTGTCATTCATCATAAATAAAAGTATGTGTTCATTTTATTTCTATTACTTTGTGATTGGTCGATTATTTTTATAATTATCTTTATATCAAATTAAAAAAAAAAAAAAAAGGCGTTCGATATATTAAATATTGTAAATTGCTACGTGTTTGATAATTTCTGTAAATTTTGTGCAATTTTCTATTTACATTTTGTGCAATTTTCTATTTACACCTACTTTAAAACTTGGTATGTGTACTGATATCCTCTAAGTTTTTGACTAAAAATTTATTTTACCTCTCCTTTAAATTGATATTTTCATTATGACTGGTGAAAACACACAAAATAGTACTGCAGGTACAGAGTCGCAGGTATCGCATGTCTCTGTAAAAATCCCTCCCTTATGGAAATCTAACATTAAACTGTGGTTTATACAGGTAGAAAGCAATTTCGCGCTTGCTAAAATTACCCAGGATTTAACAAAATACAACCATCTTATCGCCTCTATAGATCCCGAAACCTTATCCACAGTATCGGATATTTTGTTTACCCCACCCGCTACAGATAAATATGAAACTTTAAAAAATAGATTAATAGCTGAATTTTCTGCTTCAGAAACAGAGCAGGTCCGCCGGTTGATTTCCGGACTTCATTTGGGCGACGATAAGCCGTCCCATTTACTACGAAAGATGCGAGAATTAGGGGGTTCAGGAATAAATGATGATTTCCTAAAAACTTTATGGTTGCAAAGGCTACCATCTGAAATACAAGCTATTTTGTCCATTAGCTCCGAATCGCTGGATAATTTAGCCAAGATGGCAGACAAAATTTCAGAAGTCCGTACTTCTCCACCAGAAAACAGCGTCTTTGCCGTCGGGCAGTCCAGTGTAGCAGCCACTGAGGGTATTTCTCCACTAAGCGAGTTTAACGCAATTAAAGGTGCAATCGCCGCCCTCAGTAAACAAGTCGAACATCTTTCTCGCGATCGATACAGAGTGCCATTTCATCGTGACAGGTCCAAACACCGCGATTTTTCTCGTGGACGCTCCCGTGATGGTAAAAGAGATTTTTGTTATTATCACAAACGGTTTGGGAAAAATGCAAAAAAATGCCGATCACCTTGTTCCTATTGCCCTACTACTACCGATCAGGAAAACTCTCAGTAGCGGCTGTCGATCGAGATACATCGACGGCAGTCGCACAGTCATATCGCCTGTACATTTATGATAAAAAATCTAATTTTAAATTTTTGATCGATTCAGGCTCTGATGTATCTTGTATACCTCTTCCCAAATATCTAAAAAATCTAAAGCCTGATCCCTTGCAATTATTCGCTGCTAATGATTCAAAAATTTATACTTATGGATCTAAACTAATGAATGTAGACCTAGGCCTCAGGCGAAATTTCACATGGAAATTTTTAATAGCTAATGTTCCTATTCCTATAATTGGAGCCGATTTTTTACAAAATTTTGATCTATTAATAGACCTTAAACGACGCAAACTTATCGATAATGTCACAAAACTTACCCAACCGGGAATAATTTTAAAATCTCCAGATTATTTTTCAGTAAAACTTATTTCTGGCGATTCGGTTTACCACCAAATTCTAGCGGAATTTCCCGAATTAACAAAATTATCATCCCGGGTAAAACCTGTTAAGCACAACACAGTCCACTACATCGAGACAACCGGCCCACCAATCCATAGTAAACCGAGACGATTAAATCCAGAGTTATATGAGGCCGTAAAAAAAGAATTTCAATATATGATAGATCAAGGCATCTGTCGGCCATCTAAATCACCATGGTCGTCGCCTCTTCACGTTGTTTCAAAAAGCTCCGGTAACATCCGTCCCGTCGGCGACTACAGGAGATTAAATTCTCGTACCGTGCCGGATCGTTATCCCATACCCCACATCCAAGATTTTTCTAATGCATTACATGGAAAAACTATCTTTTCAAAACTCGATATTGTCCGAGCTTATTTCCATATACCAGTGCACCCTGATCATATACAGAAAACTGCAGTTTGCACCCCTTTTGGGTTATTTGAATTTCCGTTTTTAAATTTTGGTCTGTGTGGGGCAGCACAGACTTTCCAAAGATTTATGCATGAGATTCTAGGTGATCTTAAATTTTGCTATGTTTATTTAGACGACATTTTAATTTTTAGTACTACGGAAGAGGAGCACAAAGCCCATTTAAGAATTGTACTTGATAGGCTAAATAAATACGGACTGGCTTTAAACATTTCAAAATGTATATTCGGCGCACCAGAAATTCCTTTCTTGGGACATTTAGTAACAAGGAGTGGTACCAAACCTTTGCCGGACAAGGTTGAGCCAATTATAAATTACCCACAACCAAAAACTGTTAAAGACCTTCAGAGGTTTTTGGGATTTTTGAATTTTTTTCGTAGATTTTTGCCTAATATAGCACAACATCAAGTGCATTTAACTTCTTTCCTAAAAGGGGCTAAGAAAAATGATAAAACAAACTTAGAATGGTCAGATAAGGCAGAAGAAGAGTTCCAAAAATGCAAACAATTAATCTCAACTGCAGTTTTATTGGCACATCCCAAGCCAGATGCAGAATTAATTTTACAAGTTGACGCATCAGATTTTGCAATTGGGGGATCATTGTCGCAAATTGTAAAACAGGAATTACAGCCTTTGGCATTTTTCTCTCGGAAACTTTCCCAAACAGAGAAAAAGTATAGCGCATATGACAGAGAGTTATTAGCAGCTTACGCTGCCATCAAACATTTTAGGCATATGCTCGAAGCGAGACAATTTTCTTTATTCACCGACCATAAGCCCTTAACTTATGCCTTCCAACAGCGTTCAGATAGATGTTCCCCAAGGCAGGCTAGGCAATTGGATTTTATATCCCAATTCACCACAGATATTCAGCACATAAAAGGCTCAGACAACATTATAGCAGATGCACTTTCACGTATAGATTCCATAAGCATGCCAAATCCCATCGACTATACGGAAATTGCCCGAGCACAACAAACAGACCCAGAGTTAGAAAATTTAATTAAAAATTCAAAAACTTTGCAATTAAAAAAAATATTTTTATCAGATAATCAAACACATATTTATTGCGATTTGTCAACAGGCACGGCTCGTCCATACATTCCTCAATTATTCCGCAAAAAGGTATTTTTATCTTTACATAATTTATCCCACCCTAGTATTCGCAGTACTTCAAAACTTATCCGATCCCGATTTGTTTGGCAGTCCATTCGAAAAGATTGTGTCGAATGGGCTAGGACTTGCATCCCATGTCAAAAGTCAAAGATAATTCGCCATACAAAATCCCCTGTAGGTAAATTTTTAGACCAATCACAAAGATTTGAACACATACACCTCGACCTTATCGGTCCCCTTCCTCCTTCACAGGGAAATTACTATTGTTTAACTATGATAGACAGGTACACTAGGTGGCCAGAAGCAGTTCCAATACCAGATATATCTGCACAGACAGTCGCACAAAACTTTTTTACCCAGTGGATTGCTCGATTCGGATGTCCATCCCGTATCACCACTGATCAAGGCAGGCAATTCGAAAGTGCCTTGTTTACATCTCTTGCTCAGCTGCTAGGAATTAAAAGAATTAGAACTTCACCATATCACCCTCAGGCAAATGGCTTAATAGAGGAATTTCACCGCCCATTAAAGGCAGCCTTGAAAGCCTACGACACTGATCAGTGGTCTACAGCATTACCAGTTTTACTGCTTGGTTTCCGTTCAGTCTTCAAAGAGGATCTGAGATCAACAACTGCTGAATTAGTGTATGGTAAATCCTTACGACTACCAGGTGAGTTCTTCGATCCAACCCCTGTGGATATCTCACCTAAGCAGCTGGTAGAAGACCTAAAATGCCATTTCGCTAAGGTGCGGCCTATTCAGACTTCCTGCCATGGTCAAAAAACAATTTTTGTGCATCCTCACCTCAAAATGTGCTCGCATGTGTTCCTTCGGCATGATAGTGTGCGTAAACCTCTCCAAGCACCATATGACGGACCATACAAGGTCATTTGCAGACGAGAAAAAACTTTTGACATCGAAATTAAAGGGACTTCTCACACGGTGTCTATAGATCGTCTCAAACCTGCTTTTATATCTATGGACTTTTCAACCACTTCACCTCAAAGTGCTACTGTACCATCCAAACCACAACCAGCCCGTGAAGGACAACAGACCCACACTCCTCCTCAGAATGCCAATACACCACCAGATGTACAAACTGTTCCAGTTACACAGAGGACCCGTATGGGGCGACCTGTTCGTCCCCCACGTCGTTACGTGCATTTTCAATGACACTGCGGAGGGAGTGTGCAGCGGTTCGCTATGCCAAAATAGCGATAAAGAACTGCCCTTACTGCCAGTTGGCGGAAAAACTGTAATATGGCAACCTGCCAAGAGGGAGAAACATTCGCGCGTCTCTCTCAGCATCAGTCTGTGCTCTGCTTCTGTTCCCGCTGGTATCGTCGGCCGTTGGGTCGCTGGCAAATGCCTGTTTGTACTTGAAATGTTTTTGTTTATTCACTAATCTCTAAATTAATGTTTATCGTTTTATTTTATTTTCTATTAAACAATGTTAATATTTAATTGGCTGGTGTTTTTTAGTTAAATATATTTTCTGACTCAAAATTTATCGGCATGCAAAACGCACGCCGAAGATTTAACCTTTTTTTACTACTAAAATTTTGGATTTTACTTAACTCAGGGTTCCCACGGGTCACGGAGAACAGGGAAAACCTGGAAAAGTCGGGGAATTTGAAATTACTGAGAAAAGTCGGGGAAATGTCAGGGAAAATTGTAAATATTCCTCAAAAACCTGGAAAAGTGATGATATAAACCTAGAAAATGCTTTTTGAGCATTCAATTTATATCACAAGTCATGTTACTAAGTTGTCTTTTATGTCACGAGCTATGTTCTGTTTTATACCGTGAGCTATTTTTTATGTTGTGAACCAAATTCTGTGACTGGAATTTTCTAAAAGTCAGGGAATTTTATTTTTGAAATTGAGTGGGAACCGTGTTAACTACATTTATGTTGTTTGTAAAACAGTTTATGTAATTCTGTGATGCTAACATTCTAACAACCTCTATGCCAATATAGTAACTCTGCCGAAGAGGCAAAGTGTAACACTTCCATTGAAAAGTTTTGCTCTCGAAACTGGTAGGCAGAAGGTGCTGGATTTGACCCCAGGTTGTGCTCATTAGTCTAGCCATTTGGAGTTTTCTGTGGTTTTCAGCTATACTGATGTAAATCTGGGTTAACCTATTTGTGGTCAGCTTTTGCTAAGTTTTGTGCTTAAATATAGTTTAAAAAAATGTTTGGTGATAAAGGCCCTCTTTTCATACTTTCTTATGATGGAAATGGGTTAAGACCCCTTAGAAAGACTGCCAAAGAATGCACCTCACCTAGGTCTAGAACCTGCATGTCGTCAATTGGCCTTAATCACAAACATAACAACACACATCGGGAAAGAAGTAGTCTGTTTTTTAAAAGAGAGTATGTTCTCAAGAGCCTGAAGAGAAAGGTCATTAATCTCTTACCTGGTATATTAAGAATTTAAACCTGTATTAGCTGAATGTGCATTGGATATTTTGCATGTATTTTGAGTAAAATATTAGCATTTCTACAAAGTTCCGTATGAAAGGTATTAGCTTATAGTAACGCATAAACATGTTTTTCATGAAGGAATCGGGTTAAATACTACCGTTTGATAGTTTTGCCTCGCGTATATTCTTCAATCACGCATTTTCGACTGTTAAAATCACATGCGGTAGTTTTTAGAATGAAGTCCTCCAATCAGAGAATCGCGATTACAGAGTACCCTCTATCCTTTTCCCTTTTAATCATCCTTTAGGTGGATTATTGTCTGTTGTTTACTTTTCTGGATTTCGTTTATGCTTAAAAACAACCCTACTATATTCCGATAAAGTTGTTTGGTCGCTTTTGAGCGGCAATAGCTTATATTTTAGAATATTCGTTCTTTCGTCTGATATCACCATAAGATTCTATACATTTTTTTTATAGTATTCTTAGATTCTGAAGGAACAGTTGTTTTAATGTTTGGTAATAGTCTTTTTGCCCTGATCTTTCAGCTTCTTGAATATATATGATAATTTAAAATATTAATAATAATTCTTGACTAGGTATTGCATTCATTAGTAGTATTCATTAGTAGTATTACATTCTATCATTCGGCTATCCCATGTGTTTATGCTACATTTATCTATTAATAAAATTGTTTGTTAAACTTTGGCTGTCAAATAAACTCTGCATGTTACTCATTGAAGCTGCGACAGTGTACATTTGTTGCATTGTATTATTCTTTAACTATGAAAATCTCAAGTTGATTTAGTACTTAAACTTCAGTTTTTTATTTTTAATGTTACATATTACATAATATTTCCATAATTGAGTTATTAGTGTCTTCAACTATTGCTATTAAAAATATTTTAATTTTTTATGTATTTAGGATGGGGAACGCCATAGAAGTTTTCCAAATTCTCGTAGTCGAACTTCAGAAGAGCCACACATTGGACGTTACAGACTTCTGAAGACTATTGGTAAAGGTAACTTTGCCAAAGTTAAACTAGCAAAACACCTTCCTACTGGAAAAGAGGTATTATTTTAAAACTTTTCAAGAAACTGTTATATTTTGTACTAATATTTAAAATCAAAATCCAAGAGTCAGTTCTAATTTTATTTTTTAGGACTCATTTTTATGATGAACAAAATATTTCTGAAAAAAAAAAAAATAAATAAATAAAATTTTACACAATTTTAAGTCTTAATATTTTGTGTTTAGTATTATTAAGATATGTTTAGTATCAAGCTAATACTGTTTTATATAGTTAGTATTTACTAGTATTTGAAATAATACCGAAAATTAGATTTAGTATAAATTAAAATAAAATAAATAATAAAAAGGGTTCTTTTTTATCAAACAAAATTTTGTTTGCATTTGATTTTTGTGAAAGGAACTTTTTTCTTGTAGAATTTTATAAAAAGGGAGCTAAATGAACTTAATTTTTCTCTAGAATGATCCCTGAAACCATATTCAAATTATTTTTATTTTCCATGTTATTTTATGATGAAGTTTTTTAATTCAGAATTGTTTTTTTCACTGCATGTTTTACTTGATCAGTAAAAAAATAGCGAAATCAACTTTTGAGTTATAAAAAATTTATGTTAGCATTTTCCTCTGGTATTTTTTGAAATAATCAATAGATAAAAGTTTGATATTTTGATATATTTAGTGCATATATTTTTTTTAAATTGCTTACGCTTGTGCTGTAAAGACTTGAATTTTATTATAAATATTCTCCCGTTTTCTCTAAGTTCTGCTTTTTTTTAAGCACAACTCAATTTTCTCTTACTGTTATTTATAAGTTATTGTTATAAGTTTTATACCATCACCCCATTTCCCCATCTCTCAATATGTTCTGTTCATTTTACCTGAGCCTACCCTTAAAGGAGAGTATGTAAAAGTATAAATTGACTTGGGTGCTTTAAATTCATTTACATTTTACTAGTAATTTTATGCTTTTATTTATTGCTGCAACATTTTTTAAAATCTCAATAGAATATAAATTGCACTAAAATCCATATCTGAAATCTTTATTGTGAGAAGCTATGATTAAGTTTCCTCTGTGCATGTAGCATTGTAAAAAAAAAAAGAGTAATATAGAAGAAAGTTTTGTGATGGCCATAACATACTAGTTTGAAGTTTTTTTTTTTTTTTTTGCTTCTTTCTTTTATGTTTTCTTATAAATGTCTCAAAAGAAAGTACTGGACTCATAAAAAATTTCAACTTCTGGTTTTTGATGAATTTACACATTTTAAGAGGTCCAGAACCTGGTTTGGTCAATTTAAAAAAATGTCTGTGTATGTGTGACAAAAACTCTTCAACTGTACTTCTGGAACTACTGCGTAAAATTATTTTTTAATTTATATGTCATTGCGCCTTGACATAAATCAGTGACTATCAAATTTTGGTTCAACAAGTGATTCTGCAACTTAAAGGAAGGCTATATCTCAGAAACTACTGCACAAATTTTCATATAAATATATATGTACATGCACCTTGGCATATATTATTGCCTGTCAACTTTTTGTGCCAATCATTTAGCAGGTGATGCTGTTATACAATGCTTTCTGCAATTTTAGGGAAGGCTATATCTTGGATTCCATTGCAGATATCTACACAAAACTATGTTAAAAAAGCATTATGAAAAATTATGCTGATTCAATTTGGGTGCATGTTGGCCGATAGGTGGCTCTGCTGTATTGTAATTTCCCCCCAAAATGGGAAGGTTGTATCTCAGATTTTATCGTGTATAATTGCACAAAACTTGGTATGTTGGAGAGCCAGCCATTATGAAACAATATTGTGATTTATTTTGGGTGTATATCGGCCAACAAGTGGCAATACTGAACTGCAATTTACCACATGAATATAATTTTTAATAAAATCACACAATCAACTGTGGAAGAAAATCATATTTATTGAAATTTTCTTTTTCCCGACTGAGTGAAAATAATGCCTGGACCGGGACTCGAACCCCGGATCATTGACTTACAAGGTCAAGGCTCTACAAATTGAGCTATCCAGGCCGACATCCCGGTCAGCATTACTCACTCAGACAACCTTTTAGGCAGAAACAATCTGGTCTATCATGTAGATAGCTCAACAGAAATAAGCTGCAGGAAATAGAAAACACCATTAAACAATCGGAGAAAGAAATACAATTTTTAATAAAATCACACAATCAACTGTGGAAGAAAATCATATTTATTGAAATTTTCTTTTTTCTTTTTTCCGACTGAGTGAAAATAATGCCGTCGGCCTGGATAGCTCAATTGGTAGAGCCTTGACCTTGTAAGTCAAAGATCCGGGGTTCGAGTCCCGGTCCAGGCATTATTTTCACTCAATCAGAAAAAATAAAAAATAAAATTTCAATAAATATGATTTTCTTCCACAGTTGATTGTGTGATTTTATTAAAAATTTTATTTCTTTCTCCCATTGTTTAATGGTGTTTTCCATTTCCTGCGGCTTATTTCTGTTGAGCTATCTAAATGATAGACTAGATTGTTTCTGCCTAAAAGGTTGTCTGAGTGAGTAATGCTGACTGGGATGTCGGCCTGGATAGCTCAATTGGTAGAGCCTTGACCTTGTAAGTCAAAGATCTGGGGTTCGAGTCCTGGTCCAGGCATTATTTTCACTCAGTCGGAAAAAAAGAAAAAAGAAAATTTCAATAAATACACATGAATATAGGATAAGTCTCACATTCTATGACATAGTGTATAAAACTTGATATGTAAGACCAACCATTACGAAAAAAAATGTTGATCTTATTTAGGTGCATATCAGCCGACAGGTGGCATTGCTTTTAAGATTTTTCACTAGCCTATATCTCAGCATCTGTGGTTGAACT
The DNA here is from genome assembly GCA_963930645.1 of Salticus scenicus. NCBI lineage: Eukaryota > Metazoa > Arthropoda > Arachnida > Araneae > Salticidae > Salticus > Salticus scenicus. The sequence continues at coordinate 328,383,256 of OZ005653.1, read as the reverse complement.
TTTGTACAATTTAAACAGTAAGTGGTGCTGTTATATAGAATGATATAGAAGAAAGTTTTTTGATGGCCACAACATATTAGTTTTCCTATGAAAATAACCTTTCAACTATGATTATATTAGTAAAATATTTTTTTAATATTAGTGTATGCAAATACTAAGTTTTAGTTTTATAATTCTGAAGAAAACCTATCTTTTTGTGACAGTGCTTTTCATGACAAATTGCAAGTGTAGAAATGAATATTTTAGGCTTAAAGTTTTATTCTTCATGGCAATATCGCACAAATAAATGGAGTATTAAGTATGTTTAAGTAAATTATATTTAAAATGTTTTTAAAAGAATAGTATAGGAAATATATTTTATTGTTTTAAAATAAAGAAAAATAGAAGAAATATGCAACACAACAAAAAACAAAACTAATCCCGGATATCCATATCCGGCAAGCAGAAGAGCTCTGAATATCCAGTATCCAGCAAAATCACTATCCGTTTCATCCCTACCAGTTTTGTAAGTTTTTTTAGACTGATGTACCATATATAACTAATCCCGGATATCCATATCCGGCAAGCAGAAGAGCTCTGAATATCCAGTATCCAGCAAAATCACTATCCGTTTCATCCCTACCAGTTTTGTAATTTTTTTTAGACTGATGTACCATATTTAGACTGATGTACCATATTACTACATTGGGAGCGCAGAGTATAGATTCAGAAAACATGCACGGGACAAGTGGGGGTGCATCAATTCAACGGCAAATCGTAAAACGTGTGTGGGTGAACGTGGTTTAAATTCCTGAAACACTTGCAGTGAGCTGAATCACTGTTTTCTTTTTACATGTAGAAACTGTATCAGAGCCAACGCGAAGTCCGTTTAAAAAAAGCAGATGAATAATTTCATGCCGACGCTGGTCCCATTTCATCATCAGCTTTGGCTACACCACACTGTGGTTTAGCATCAGTTTATTTGCAGTGCTGAGGTAGAGGGTAGAGGAGTGACAGTGTAGACTCTCAGTGTAATGTATGATCTGCACATGCCTCTCCTTTTATTAGAAAATGCTCGGCTTTAAACCAGTTTAGTTTCGGTTTTGGTAAAGTAAGAAACTAATGTATGCTTTGTTATGAGTTTGATCTCTGCAATTACTGCAAGATTATTTAAAAATATTTAGATTTCGGTATTAAAATTTTGCAAGTGATACAGTAAATTTGATAATACTTAATAAATATATTTATTTCTTATCATAGATTATTATCGCTTATAAATAAAACTATTTTGTATATACAAAAAACATTCTTTGTAGAGTTATTATTTTTTTTTAATTAGCATAGCTGTTCTTAGTTAAATAACACAATTTACATTTTAATATGAAAATATAGTAAGATTATTTGCTATAATATGTGTATATGGCTTAATTATTTGGATAATTTACGTCCGAATTTCATCATTATTTTATAATAATTATTCTCAGGATTTTATAATTATCTCATTAAAAAAAAAAAAAAAAAAAAAAACCTTTGTTTTCTGCTGCAACATTTTTAATAAAGTCCTATTTAATGTTATAAGAATACCACAAAGATTGTAATAGCAGCATTAAAAAAAAAAAAAAAAAAAAAAAAAGTGCTAGGATTTTATGAAAAATAAAATTTAGTGTCATTTTTCATTAAGAGTGTAAATTATAATTAAGTGCGAGTTTAAAAGATTTAAATAGAAATTTCCATTTTCAATTTGTTATAAAATGTATATGTGTGAGATTCCCAGGTAAACTAATTTGACATTTTTCTTTTCATTTTTTTACTTCCTTCCATATTCAATAGAAGAAAGTATTAAACTCGTAAAAATTTTCGACTTTGTGTTTTTTATGGATTTACACGTTTTGAGAGTTCCAGAACACAATTTGACCATTTTTATAAAATGTTTGTATGACAAAAATTTTTTGGCAACTTTATCTGAGGAACTACTGCACAGAATTGCATATAAATTTATATGTGGATGAATCTTGACCTAATTTAATGCGTATAAACTTCTAGTGTCAATCTCTCAACATTTGTGCTGCTATAGTGATTTCCATAATTTAAGGGAAGGCTCTATCTCAGGAACCACTGCACAGAATTGCACGTAAATTTATATGTAGATGTACCCTAACATAAATTGGTGCTTATCAACATGTGGTGCTAGCAGTTTTCACAATTTAAGGGAATGCTCTATCTCAGGAACTTTGGTACAGAATCGCATATAAATTTATATGTAGATGAACCTTAACATAAATTAGTGCTTATGAAGTTTTGGTGCCAATCGCTCAACAAGGGGCACTGCTATACAGTGATTTCCACAATTTAAGGGAAGGCTGTATCTCAGGTTCTATTGCATATAATCAAACAAAACTTGATATGTAAGAAGGGCATTATAAGACATTATACAGAGATTCAATATGGATACATATCAGCGAATAGGTGGTGCTGCTATACTGCAATTTTCTTAGAGAACTGGAAGGCTATATCTCAACTTCTATGGCACATAACTGTAGAAAATTTGATATGTCAGATAAACATTATGAAAAACTTTTTTTTTTTTTTTTTTTTTTTTTTAAAGATGGTATTTATAGAGAACTAGCAGGCTTTGCCCGCTTTGCTGGACATTAAACTTAAATGAGTTGTCAAAATCCCATATCTTTATTAATAACCTAAGTTCTCGCCGTGATTGGTAGAGGTTTTCTCGCTCGCAAAGTGAGGAGTCTGGGTCTCCACTATCTTCGGCACAACTTACACACTCCTTACTTCCCCTTCCTCAGCGGGTGAGTTCGAAGTTTTCCAAAATCACACTAATGTACTTAATGCGTACACTTAATCGATATCCAGTCTGGGTCCTCACTGTCTTCGGCACAACTTACCCACTTCTTACTTCCCCTTCCTCAGCGGGTGAGTTCGAAGTTTTGCAAAATCCCACTAATATACATAATGCGAACACTTAATCAATATCTGTGCATCAAAATTCGCCATTCTAAGATAATTCAAAGCGAATTCAAACGGAAAAACATGCTTTTACACATGTTTATTGGGAACAACTTCAGTATAACACCACAACGATATTTGGCGATTTTTTTGTTGGCGATTATGGCTAAATCATAAATCTAAAAATCATAAATGATAAATGATAAAATCATAATCTAAATCATAAAACATAAAATCATAAATCCATAAATAAAATAAACAACATATTAGGCTGCCATATTATATCGCAAACAGTCCAGAAAGGCATTGTTATCCTTCAAAACGGCGCCAAAGAAAAATCGCCAAATTCAGATGTTGGGTTATACTGAAGTTATACCGTTTATTGCCCTCCGACTCCGAGACGGGGGGGGGGGGAGGGATTTCGAATTTCATGAAATCCAATTACAATAAGTGCCGGATGCAAACAATTTACGCACCAAATTTCGTGACCACAGAAGTCCTTAATAGAAAATATTATAAATAAATACAAAAAGCACAGCTTTAATATGGGACCTCTTTGGTGACTTTAAATATTTTAAGCCATTTTTGCGATGAACTGAATTGGCTATCTCAATTGTGCAATTAAAGATCTTGGCGAGAAACGTCCGAGCTACTTCGGTGTCAAATTTCAAATTTTGCCAAAGGGATCCGATACTAAAGTTGTTCCATACACAAAATAAATAAATAAATAAATAAAATAAAATAAAATAAAAACTATTTTCTGATATTTACAAAATAAAAATTAAAAATCTTAATAAAAACCAAATTATAATCATTTACAATTAAGGGGAGAACATAAAAAAAACCTCATAAGGTACATAATAACAACAAAAAATTTTGTTTTACTGCAGGGAAGAAAAGTACTGCTTAATTAAATAAAAATATTAAACTAATGCCAACTATCTCTATGAAAATATTTATCCACATACAAATTCCTGATTAAAAAGAAAAAAAAAACACCAATTTTTGTAGGTATTTTTCTCTCTAATTTTAATTGTTATTCACGTGAAATTAAAAATATTTCATTTTATTTCTGGAAAATAAAAATATATATAAATATAAAACCTTCTACCGAATCTGGGTTGGAAACGGATAAAGGGTAAAATAAATTAGAAATATCAGACCTATATTTATAAATTTGATACCAAATGAAAGGGGTGATTTTTCTGAATCCAGGGGTGCAAACAGTTTTTCGATGCGACAATTAGATTTTTAAAAAATAACTAAAGTATGAAATTTAAGTGGCAACGGAAAAAGGGGAATATAAATTAGAAGTATGAGACCTATCGTTACAAATTCAGTACCAAATGAAAGGGGTGATTTTTCTGAATCCAGGGGTGCAAACAGTTTTTCGATGCGACAATTAGATTTTTAAAAAATAACTAAAGTATGAAATTTAAGTGGCAACGGAAAAAGGGGAATATAAATTAGAAGTATCAGACCTATAGTTACAAATTCAGTACCAAATGAAAGAGGTGATTTTTCTGTATCCTGGGGTGTAAACATTAACTAAAGTATGAAACTCAGACGGCGAAACGTAATTTCAATCTTTTCATAATTTGTAGTGCGAATCACGCGAATAAAAAAGTCTATCTTAAAAATTTATTTTTGCATTTTATTTTTCCACTCAAAGCATTTTAGTGAAAAAATATTTATGGCGCATGCGCAGGCGTTTTTTACCCACAATTTAAACACTAATCATAATTTTGAAAATTTCTATAGATATAATTTCAAGTTGGGTGAAGACCTAAGTTTCTGCCAAGCGCCGTTGAATTCCGTCCAGCCGTTCTCGAATGATGCCCGGACAAACGTGTTTTAGTCTTTTACCCCCTAGGGGAGGAACGGGGGGGGGGGAATTTCTGAAAAGTTGATAGATATAATTTTAAGTTGGGTGAAGACCTAAATTCCTGCCAAGCGCCGTTGAATTCCGTCCAGCTGTTCTCAAGTGATGCCCGGACAAAAAAAAGCGACATTCGGACACGATGAGACACACACACACACAGGCAAAATTTTCTGAAGTCATTTTCGGCTTTCATGGGGTGTAAAACGTGAAGATATCGCAAAATTTTTTGATTCAGACAAATTTACAGACAAAAGTCTGATTTTATTAATATAGATAAAACTGTCTTTCTTTGGATATTTAGTGTTAGTTTTCTCTATTATGAAAATCGTCTGCATTCATCATGGTAGATGATTTTAATAAATTATTTGTACTGAGTGAATTTGTGTAGAAAATGTGGTGGCCACAACATACTAGATTTTTTTTTTTTTAAGTAAATCAAAATTTTATGCGCTAAGTGTAATTATTATACTATGTAACATTTTCTGATGTATACATTTCCTTTTGCATGAAATGTAATTACAAAAATTAGGTTTTAATTTACTAAAAACATATTAAAATATTCATAACATCAATGTATCGCTACACTGTGGTGTGAGACTGACAATACATCATGATGTAAGAATTTCAACATCGCCAAGTCCTAATATGAAATCTTAAATATAAAGCTTTGTCATTTTATCTTTAGATTCAGAAGATTCATCAGCCTCCCCACCACACACACATATATGCATGCACAGTGACCAATTTATCAAAATAAATTTTTTGGACTCTGATACCCTACATTATGTAAATCAGACGAAAAATCGATATAGTTTTTTCATAAAATAAATTATTTCTATTACCTATGGTAATCGGGTAATGGGAGCAAAAATTGTGACATACTTAATTATTATAAATTTTTTTAAAGTACAAAAGATCCGTATCTATATTTGCAGACATCGAAAAGCCAATATCCATATTCACAGATGTCAAAAAACAAATATCCATATCTGGAAATCACATTTTTTCATGATCTGGCACATCCCTAATTTTTACAGTGGAACATAAATTAAATCAAATGGTAGCATAATGATCAAACATTTAGGAAATTGCTGAAAAAAAAAAAAAAAAAAAAAAAAGGTATGATTTCAGAAAATTTTGGAGTGGAAGGCTGATTTTTTTTTTTTTTTTTTTTTTTTTTTTTTATATATACCAACTATGTAAAAAACACCAGAGCCGGGAATCGAACCCGGGCCTTCCGCTTTACGTGCAGAGGTTCAAACCATTGAGCTACTGGCTAATAACCAGCTAGGCATTTCTCGCATAACATTCATTGGCAAAGTCACCGAGTCTGTAAACACAGCTATATAAGGTGACATTAATATTCGTAGCACACTCCAATAGACCACAAAATTTCGTGGTCTATTGGAGTTGTGCAGTTGTGGAGTTTTTGGTAAAAGTTGGTATCCCCAAAATGGCTCTAACGATGTTCTTGAAAATTGTTTCATTAATCCATTTTAGATACCCTTATTCTTGTATTAAGTGGTTATTACAGGAATATTAACGGTCATCCTGATTAGGTAGTTCCGTTTTAGATTTTAGAAGTTGGTGTTTTAAAAAAAAACTTTTTTTTTTTTTTTTTTTTTTAACTTGCTATGTAAACTCTGTTTTATGTTTTTATATGTGTATCAAGTTTCTTTTGCTGGAAAATTCCAAAAAATAAAATGCATGTAGTACATGTAATAGTGTGTAATGGAAGTTGTGTGGTTGTTTCACACCAGATTTTTTTAATATGTTTTGCAAAATTTTTGTAGCATATATATAATTGGAAATAACACTAATTTTATTTATTTTTCTTTTCTCCTTTAAATTGTAATTTGCATGTTTTTTGCCAATCTTATAAACTTTGGCTTATTTTTCTACCTCATTCAATGAAAAGTGAGTACATGCAAAATTGTTTTAGGAAAACGTGCAAGAAAATGATTATTATTATTATTATTGAGAATTCTTTTGAGAAAAAAGTTTCCTCCTACATTATTTTACTATAAAATATAATTATAACTGTTTGAATAAAATTTTGTTCTTGAAAGTTTTAATTACTAATTTGTCCTTTTTTAGGTTGCAATCAAAATTATTGATAAGACCCAGTTAAATCCATCCAGTTTGCAGAAGGTAATTAAAACATTGTATAATTTTAATAATGTCTTTGTGTATGATTTTTTGTTTGGATTTAATTGTAATTATTAATTTTGCAGCTTTTCAGAGAAGTCAGAATCATGAAAATACTGGATCATCCAAATATAGGTAAAAATGAGATATTTTTTATCTTTCATGATGTTGATTTTTTTTTTTTTTTTTTTTAATATGCATACAAATACATTCAGCAAATTACTGTGTTTAATATTTATTATCTAATATATCACCATTTTTAAAATTCTCATCATACACTTTTCCTTCTAAATTAAATCAATTATTTCCAAAAAATGATTGATTCTGGGTAAATTATCGATTATTCTTTTTTACTTATTAGTTTTTCTACTTAGACCATATGTAATATTTATTTCTAAGAATAGTACTACTAGTATCGCCGAGTGGTCAAAATTCGACCATTTTTTAAAAAAAATAAGCATATAAAAATATAGAAATTTTAATTTTTATCTGAAAATGATCTTTCTAGTAATTACTGTATCCTTAAAAAATAAATAAATCTTTATTTACATGACCAGTGCAGATATTCCAATTAACTTCTCTCTTTTAGCCTCTCAATTCATTCAATTAATGTTTTTCTTCTGGGCATCTCAATAGCAAAGAATACTGTCTATATCGAAAGAATGTGTCAACAGTTGGAATATATATATCACTTTTGTTGCCTGACAAATAACTAAAGTAAATCCAGAAATTTAGCTAAATTATGACGGTGTATTGGATTTTAAAAATTACACATGCAGATTTAACAATTTTCTTCTAAAGGAATTACAAAAAAAAAAAAGTGCATAAAATAAGGTATTTTTCTCTGCTTTCTTGACCTCATATGATTTTGTTTTTTTGCAACCCACATTAGTATATACTGTTCAAGCAATATTACTTTTATGCCCCTCCTTTTGTTAAAAATATGTTGCAAACATATAGCAAGTATCATGTGTATAAAATTAAAGAGTCTTCTTATACTGTATTTCATACACATGTCTTTTATATATTTTTATTAAAAAATAACATAAAGCAACATGCAGCTGTCACTTCTTGTTATTATTTTTAGGGAAAAAATCACCTTTAGTCAATTTTCTGATCAAATTATTTATGACTTGATGTTAAAGTTGATTTTTTAAAAACAACTGTATAAATCAACCATAATAATAATAATAATAAATAAAAATAAATCAATAAAAAATCAAATATTAATTTAGGTAAATAATTTATCTTTGAATTGTAAAAAATATATGTACTTGGAAAATAAGTTAAATTTATTTTATTGTACAGAATAGCCTGTTCCTAGAAAATTCTTCAAAAAAAATTTGGAATTAAGTTTGCAACACATGCCGTTATTACATTGACACTTAAAAAATCTAATAGATATCATACAACACTAAAATTAGCGTACTTTTTGAAAATGACAAGAAATTTTGAATTAGGGGTCTACATATTAAAATGAGTGCCAATTTCGATTATTTCAATAGCAACACCCAATTTTGACTTCATATTTGAATTTCTGAGTCTGGCAGTGCAAAAAAAAGTATACAGTTTATATACTTTATCTCTAGTATTCATAGTTATAACTAAAAATATGTTAGGGGGAAATCCATAAATCTAGAAAAATAAAATTAAGATCGGACAAGAATCAAAACAAAATTATATTGTTTAACATCTGAAATATTTTTTTTATGAAATTAAAGAAATAAATAATAAAAGAAGCTGCAAAGGAAATAATTAAATAGTATAACAGTGCACCAATCACACCTTCTCTGATAAATTATTATAAAGTGTTGGATCAACATTTCTTACTTTTACGAAGTACACATTAAACATTTTTATTCATACTGATCAGTTTTTTGATAGTTAAACTCTGAAACTGTGGGATTTGTTTTTCTATGAAAATATAGTTTCTTAATTAAAATATGTATTTAGATGAACCTTGTTAACGTGAACATGCTTAATATGAATTACTTTTAACATGAACTGTTTCCACAATCTCTGTCAAAATGAAGATTAGTTTAGTTATTTAAAGATGATAGCACAGAACTATTGATAACATGATTTTTTTTTTTTTTCTGTTGAAATTTATGCTAACAAAGTTCAAATGCATAAAAGTAATTTTTTAAGGCTAAGTTACCTTTAAAATACACCCCCCCCCCCCCCCAAAAAAAAAAAAAAAAAAAAAAAATCTATACATGAATTAAATGTTTAATATTTTAACTATGACAGTAATTAAATAAATGATTTAAAATGTCTGCCTTGCATTCCAAGGGTTGTATTATATTTTGTTTAATTTTCACTGTTACTTTTTAAGATTTTCTTCGTTATTTTACGCAAAACTTTATAAGAGATGGCCTCCTAAACCTCTCCAACAGATTTATCTATATCTCGAAAACTAATTACTGGAATGAGCTGCAAATTTGCTCGCTCATATTTTTCAGCATTAGGATTCATGTAAAAATTAATAATTCATAATCTTTTTAAAATATGAACTTATTAATATTTTTCATAATTAAAAATATTTTTCTGAATCAAAGGTGATCATGTATTAGGTTTGGGTTTCTTCACTGTAACTTTCTTTTTTCCATTAATCTTTCAGTTTCTTCTTATTTGAGTTGTCAACTATTCTTAAAATTCCAATCATACTATTAAATACATTGTAATCAATCAGTGAATTTCATTGTTGCTTCGGGGTTTCCTTGTTATTCATCTGCTTTGAAATTTTGCTTTTTTAAAATCCACTTGACTCCTATTCTGGTCATGGCAGGCTGGGGGAGTGTTGCCGGTGTGAAACTAGTTTAACTCCACAGGCAAGTCACAAGTCTCGCTGCCTGCCTCCTTCCTTCCTATCTTAAGTTTCTTAAATTATTTTTTCTTAAATTTTGATATAGTTTATATCCATAAACTATATGCCACTTATTAAGTTAAGATTTGTTGTGTTACTTTATTGATTCGTTTGTTTTGCAGGCTGTTAATTAATAAATCTGGTTTCTTCAAATTTGTGTATTTCATCCCCTGATAATTTTTTTTTTTTTTTTTTCATTTTTATGAACTTCTGAAAGAAATTTTAATCTTATTGGTCATTGGTGATCACTGAAATGAAAAAGCTCTTCCCTGTTGAGTTTTTTTTTCACCTTTCTCAGCTTCTCCTATTTAAATCTTGTCTAAAATAGTGTCTTAATTGTTTATTTTCTCATTGCTTGTTTGTATCTTTTGTTTCGGGATCAATAAGTAAAAATTGTTTCAACCATTAAACAACAGTCATCTAAGGTAATTTTAATTTGGTTTCAGTGATCTTGTATCTGTTGCTCGGCTTTCACTATGTTTTAATATATATATATATAATGGTATGATTTTAAATAACCATTTTTTTGGTGGCCCAACAACATTAATGCATTTGTAATATGCTGTAATCTTTACCTTCATCAAGATTTCAGTAAAGTTTCTCTCTCTCTCTCTCTCGGAGCCAATAACATATAGAACATATATGTAATTTATTGCCCATTGTAAATGCCTTTAATCTTTATAAATATTTCAACAAAATATATTTTAGTACTGGATCATCAATAATCAATAAGATGATTATCATATTTAAATATTGGTGCCGATTTAATATGAATTCATCATACTTAATTTTTTGTATTCTAGTAAGAGTATTTGGAGCAATCATATTAAGATAAAAAAAACTTTAAAAAAAAAGAAAGAAAGAAAGAAACAAGAAATAGTGTTTATGTGAGGTGAGGACTTCCTTTTATTGTTTAAAGAGCCATTGTATTTATAGCCAGAAGCCAAGCTATTGTTATTCTATGGAGGTTTTTGTCCTATTATACATATCTTTAAATTCTGTTATTACATTCAGAAAATTCACAACTGTTAAATTATTATTTTTTAAAAACAGATTTTTTTTTTAATTTTAAATGTTTTACTTTAAAACTGTAAAATGTAAAATTTCACAGAGGGAAAATTCGCATTTTTACAACTTCAAAATAAAAAATTAAAAAAAGTTCAATTTAACTTTTTTTTTAAATTATTATTCATGAAAATGAAACTTTATTTAATGTGAATGACTAGCTTAAGTTGGTTACAAAAAATAGTTATTTCTTTTGAATTTCCATTATTGATTGTTTTATTTTTTTTCTTAAAATTTCAGTAAAACTATTTCAAGTCATTGAAACTGAGAAAACACTGTATCTAGTAATGGAATATGCTAGTGGTGGTATGTATACTTATTGAATCTGCATCAGAAGATTTTTTGCATTTTGTTGGTTCAAGATTAATAGATAATTTGTAATTTCAGGTGAGGTCTTTGATTATTTAGTAGCTCATGGAAGAATGAAAGAAAAAGAAGCTAGAGCAAAATTTCGACAGGTCAGTAATAAATTGTTTTGAAATTCATTGAAGTCTTTTCATTTACTTAAACTCCAATTGTTGTTGGTAAAGACTATATATGTTCTTTTTATGCTTTAGATTGTTTCTGCTGTACAGTATTGCCATCAAAAAAGAATAATTCATAGAGATTTAAAGGTAAAATACTCATTTTTGCCATGTTCTATTATAAAAAAAAGTTGACTTTTTTTTTTTTTTTTTTTTTTCTTTTTACTTTCTTCTATATGTAATATAGAGAAAGTATTGGATTCGCGAAAATTTTCGACCTCCGTTTTTTGACGGATCTACACGTTTTGGGATGTCCTGAACACGAATTGATAGTTTTTAGAAAATGTCTGTCTGTCTGTCTGTCTGTCTGTGTGTCTGTATCATTTTTTTGTGGACGCTGTATCTCACGAACATATGAATGAAATTTAACCAAACTTGGTATTTAGTTGCACCCTGACATGAACTGGTGCCCATTAGATTTGGGGATCAATAGCTCAACAGGTGGCGCTGTAATCGCATTTTATGCAAATTTTTAACATGGCAGCATAGGACAAAATTCCGTATAAATGGGCATAATGAGTTATTTTAAACTTGTGATTGTAAAATTAATTTGAATTATTGATGATAGTAGTAGTTAACTAGGAAAAAAAAATTGTGCATGGGGGGGCATCGGTTCCCCCCCTGGGGGGGAAGTACCCCCCCGGGGGGGTTAAATTTTGAAGATGGGTATCATTCGAAAGATCTCGTCAATACCTTTAAAACGAATGGTTGAACCATAAATCTGTGATAATTTAAAACAAAGTTATCGATTTTTTTTACTTTTAACAAAAAAAAAAAAAAAACGATTTTTTTTTTTTTTTTTTTTTTTTTTTTAAATTATTGTTAGTGATTGAATATGTATTAATTTTCACAAAAAAAAAAAAAAAAATCTTTTTTTTTTTTTTTTTTTAATATTGTTACTGATTGAATATGTATAAGAAAATATAGAAGAAAGTCTTGTGGTGGCCACAACATACTAGTTAATTTTAAAGTATGTTGCGTTATTTTTTATTATCTATAGTTTTTTCTGTGATTTTATTTTTTGTAACTCAAGTCTTTTTGTGTATTTTAATTTTTAAATAAAGAAGGGAGTTTGAAAAAATATTTTATTTGCAACAAAGTTTAAAAAAAAAAAAAAAAAAAAGTGCACACTGAGAATTAAGCCTAAAACTTAGGTCAAAAAATGTCTCCATTTTCAGTTTTCCCTTTAAGGGGTTAGCAACCTGGGGTTTAACATATTTATTATGCTTCTCTTAGCTTAAGAAATTATTACGACACAAACATTCTATTCCTCAAATTTCTATTTTATACACTTTCATTTGCGATCAAATAGAATGCTAGCTTAGTAATACTATAATTTTGTATCATTTTCATGTTTACACTTGATTTTTCTCATTTAAGTTGATGGGTTTTGCTTTTTTTTTTTTTTTTTTTTTTTAATTCCTAAAGGAACTGGGAAAATGATTAATATGCAATTACATAGTTTTATTTATTTTTTAATTTGCAGATTTGTTCGCATATATTTTGTAGTTAAATGGAGGGGAAATAAATATTTCTGAAATTTTGTGCAGAATGGTATTTGCAATATATGAATTTTAACTGAGACATTATTCTTTTAGGCTGAAAATCTCTTACTAGATGGGGAAATGAATATAAAAATAGCAGACTTTGGTTTTAGTAATGAATTTGTTCCTGGTCAGAAACTAGACACATTTTGTGGAAGTCCGCCTTATGCTGCACCAGAATTGTTTCAAGGTAATGCTTCAATTTTAATCTCTCTGTTTCCCCCTCCTGTACTACATTATTTATTATTGTTAGACTTATCTGTCATTGTCTATATTAACTGATTTCTGTAACTGGATAAATTAATAAAAGCCAATACTGCAAAGGTTTTTCTTTTTTGAAGTGTGGGGGCCGACACACAATAGAGTAAAGGGTCAAATTATTAAAAATTTAGTCTTTTTTTTTTTTTCCTTCTTGAAAAATATTTACTGTTATATTATGCATTGGGATGGTTAAAAATACTGTTACAAATATCAAATCACTTTATTATACAGATATAAAATAGAAAATGGCAAATACACCAATATGATGAACACTGTAAATGAAAGTTTTGCAGCCCATTCAAATAAAATTATTTCAAATTAAATCTTTTATATCATTATTAGATTTCAGCATGAAACATTTTAAGAGTATGACTCGACCAATTTGTCCGCTACACTTAGGAATAAAATTTTTTAAAAAAAAAGGGAGGGGAGGGGGGAGAGAGTAAAAAATCCATGGAAAATAGTATGGTATGAAAAATGCACCATTGCAAGTGTATAGGGGAGAAACTAAAAACAGCCTGAAAATGAAGGAAAAATAGACTAGAAACCAAAGCTCAGGAAGAGTGGGCACAGGGACTCTGAGGTTATTGATGAGCCTTAGCTACATCTCACCTAATATATAAATGAAATTATTTTACTAAGCTATTACAATTCTTATTTTTTAGAGTGCTACAGTACTTTCTAGCCACCCTGTAGATAATTGTATTTGAAAACATCTAACAAAAACTGACTATGAATAACTTTAGAGGCATATCTGATGTCAATGACTGATTACACCGATTGGGGGGGGGGGGGGACCTTCAGTGCTTGAAATGTACTTGTTAAAACTTTCTTTTTTTTTAAATCAAATGATTGTAGTATTTTCATTGGATAGTGAATGAAAAGAGTAAAAAGAAAAATATTTAAAAAAAAAATTGTTTTTTTTTTCCCCTTGCAAATGGGTCAGTCATATGTCCATTTAAAGAAGTCAAAAAGTCAAAATAAAGTTGCATACATTCAGGGTATTTAAGCGAGTTTGGAAAAGTCATGGAATAATCAGGGAATTTTGACAAATTTCGTGAAAATACAGTGTTCCCACGGTCCTTGAAAGTCCTTAAGAAGTACTTGAATTTCATTTTCTTTTTCAAGGGCCCTTGAAAGTACTTGAATTTTGTACAAAGTCCTTGAAAATCCTTGAATTTTCCACTCCAGTAGACGTGCTTATCGCGAATTCTGTCATTGCTAAACTATCTCCATCTCCACATGTGCACGCCATTGTCTAATATAATGATTTTGTCATGAAATTCTTATTTCATTGTCTTGCTTTTGCATATAGTTTCGACTTATTTGGTTTTTTTTGCCAGTGTCATACCTGTTTGATGGACTGGTCATTAATTTTGAGCAGAAAGTGACTAGACCAGGACTCAAACCTAAAAACTTTGGAATAATCATAATGATTCCAAATCCTGAACTAATCGTTTTTTGACTCTTGTCTTGTAAAAGTTAATTTGGTTAATCCATCAAAAATGTATTGTGAAAACAGGCAAAGTTATTCTAATTGTGAAAAATATATTACTAAAGAAAGTAGTTACTAAAGTTTTGTGTGTATACCTAGCGTTCTGCGATTTTCCCTTAGTCCTTGAAAAATTTCAAATAGGCCTTGAAAAGTACTTGAAAAGTCCTTGAATTTTTTTATTTGTTAAGAGTGGGAACCCTGAAATAGGCCATATTTGAAAGCTCATTGTTGTAAATTGCTAAATTAATTGCTAATTTTTTGAAATTTTTTGAGGGGGGGGGGGAGCAAAAGTCAGGGAAAATGGTGGGGAAAAGTCAAGGAATTTTGAAATTTTCTAATGTTGGTCTTCCTGATTACATTAAAAGTATTAACAGCCCCCCACCTCCTGTTTTCCTCTTCGATATAGCTTTGACTTAAAAAAAACTTGGAAGTCTTCAACTCATTATTGAAAATATATTACAGTTCAGTAAAGTTCTTTTTATTTTTTGTTATCAATATATGATTTAAGTATTGCCTTCTTTGGGTAACTGTTTCAAAGCCAGAAATCATATTAATGTTTTAAAACCCGAAAGTAATCTTTTTATGCATTAAATTTTAGCATGAAAATTAAACCAATGAACCCACAAAGTAATATCCAAGTATGTTTAAAATATATTGTTAAACTATAATAATGTAAAATCAGGGGGGAAATTAAAAATTAGTTAACAGGGAACCTTTTTTAAATATTTTCAGTAGCTTTAAAATTTGAACTATTATTAAATTTAAATAGTTTTCTGGAATTTTAATAATAGATATATAGATTTTGTTGAGTGAGTTTGTTTGTTTGTTTTGCACGCTGTTAATTAATAAATTTGGTTTCTTTAAATATGTGTATTTCATCTCCTGATAAAAAAAAAAAATTTCACCTTTCTGAGCTTCTCCTACATATTTTTTTTTTTTTCATTCTTATTGGTCTTTGTGGTTTCAGTAATCTTGTATCTGTTGCTTGGCTTTTATTACACTTAATAAATCATTATATAATACATGTAAAATTTTTTTAATTTTAAGACAGGAATTTGATGTGGTTTACAAATTAAGGCAGGGAGTTTTTGGCAGACATTACATCATTGTAATAATGGAGGAGGGAGAGTTAAAAATGCAAAACATATATAACTAGAATTTTATGTCTAAATGACAATCCTCTTGCATCAAAGTCATTTAAATGTTCACTTGACTACAAAGCTAATTGCTTTAACCCGCCAGTGCACGAGTGGGAAAAAGACACAATTTTCTTTCAATATTTGAATGGTTACAATATAACACCCATAAAATAAAATCACACAGTAAAAAAAATACGAAGTATAAATTTTACGTTTCTTATAATTTTTTTCCATAGAATATATAAAATGTTTCTCTTACATTGCATTCTGGTAAATAAATTGGGTCTCACAGACCCAACCCGTGCACTGGCGGGTTAAACTCCTAATAAACTTTCCGGTCATACTACTGTTAATAAAAATATAACCATATTTATATTTGAATGAGAAACATTTAATAAAATGTGATGGCTCGATACAATTTGTTGTTAAGAAGAGAAAAATTTTATATATAGAATGTAAACATTAAAATTCTTTTATTTTTCTGACTGGTGTACGAATTGCATTAAGTGTAAAATTAATGCCGAAATAAAAAAAAAATGAGGTTACAAGTTATTAGCAGACTTTTTAAGTTTTCCTAAGGTATAGGTGCACAACCTGCGGCCCGGGGGCCACTTGCAGCCCAGTAGGTATCAGTTTGTGGCCCGCCAAAGGACAGACATTTTAGGTTGCATAAATCATTAGCAAGAGAAAAAACATAAAAAAGAGAGAAAGAAAAAATATTTATTTGTTGCATCCGCAAAACTGGCATATACAAAAACTTTTTTTTTTTTGGAGGGGGGGGGGGAGATGAAAATGTTGGTTTTTATACACATTTCTGTTTAAGAACTAAGTTTTCCATTCTATTTCTCAATAATGTAACCCACAGTATGTTCCTTAATTTTTATTGAAAAAATCATGGAATCTACTGGTAATTGGTTATTTTGGTACACGCTAACAGTCTTTACATTTGTGCTTATTGTTTTTGTGACTCCCAATGTAACATTTTTTTTTTCTCTCTCTGCAAGCCATACTTTTTATTTGTTTATTTTATTTATCATTTTGTATTTTATATGATACATTTGTTTCATTCTTTTGCTTACTATTCAATAACTTTATAATTATTATGCTTTAAGATTCACTTTACTCGCCAATTAAAAAATTTATATATTTATTTAAAGTAACATATAATACAAACTGAAGTTTTGCACACAGGCATTTTGCAATGATAGTGCACATTTTTATACATGCATGTGTATGTATATATTACACGGCAAATATATCTGTACAGTTTAATTCTTTTATATTATCTCATCTGTGGCCCTTTGTACCCTACTGAACAGCGAGAGTGGTCCTCTAGCCAAAAAGGTTGTGCATCCCTATCCTAAAGGGGTAGGGGTTGGATTTATGTGTGATATTCTTGTAATTATTAAAGGCATACCTTATAAAACATCTCATTTCATTAATAGGATATTATTTATTCATTAGGTAAAAAATATGATGGTCCAGAAGTTGATGTATGGAGTTTGGGTGTAATACTTTACACACTCGTAAGTGGTTCTCTGCCGTTTGATGGTGCAAACCTCAAGGTAATTTTTTAAATAAAGTACTCTGTTTTATGTATTTATTCAACTTGATAAAGATCTATTACAATTTCATACATGTAGATGAAATTTTTTTGTGCTTAATTTTTAACACTTTTTTAGGAACTGCGAGAACGTGTTCTTCGTGGAAAATATAGAATTCCTTTCTACATGTCAACAGATTGTGAGAATCTCTTAAAGAAATTTTTAGTTTTAAATCCTGGAAAACGAGCTTCTTTGGAGGTAAAAAATGAACTTTTATAGTAAAAGTTGAGGATATGAGTCTTGGTAAATAGAACTGGATTATTTTGTTTAAAAGCATGTAATCAAGTTTAATGTTATTAAAAAGAAAAGAAAAATCTTTAATGTTATTAAAAAGAAGAAAAGAAGAATCTTATATAAAATTATTTTTAAATCGGAGATTGAGTTTAATGTAAAAAAGTTAAACTGGTGGCCATTGTTTAGATATTTATCAATTTTTTTTCCAGTTTGTCATATTGTACATGTTTATTGAATTATTTACCAGAGGATTGTATTACAATGGTCATGGTATTCTTATATCAGTAGTTTTGTTAATGTTTTGAATTTTTAATGCAAGAGCTTTCTTATCAGATTACTTACAGCTTTATCAGTAGTTCATTGAGAATAATTATTAAAAGTTTCTTGTTATTTCATTTTTAGGCCATTATGAAAGATAAGTGGATGAATGTGGGTTATGAGGATGATGAGCTCAAACCTTACATTGAGCCAGAACCCGATTTTAATGATGCGAGAAGAATGGGTAAGCAAGGTGAATTGTCTTTGTGCTATACAGTAGATAGCATTTTTCTCTTCTTTTTTAATTTTAGTAATACTTAACTTGAATTAACTTTCCTTTTTCTTTGTTTTTGAATGTTATAGCTTGCCACTAGATATTTAAAAATAATATGCACTATCAATTAATGTGTGGTAGTTGTAAAAGCAAAAAGGTTATTAAAAAAAATGTGCAATGAAAATTAGCTAAAGATAATTAGAAAATTTCATTTTATTAGATAATTATTATAAATTAGGGGTTTTAATTTTCAAACCAAGAATGTTCGATTTATACAATGATGCATGTCAAAATAGAAATGGAAAAGTTGGGAAAATTTACTGAAGATCAGAAAATTCCAGTGCTAGACATCCTGATTTGTTCATATCTCTTTAACGATTTTTTTGTTTTGGGCCATTTTGCTAGTAATTGAGGCTGGAGATAAGTTTGTTTAAACTTTGAAAGGTATCGCTAATCAAAAATTTGAATCAACTTATCAGATGCAAATGATTCAGTTGCATTAACAGACAAAAAGATATTCCAAAGTTACTTTTTTTTTAATATAAAAGGTAAATTTAAAAAACATACAAAAAAAAAATATATATATATAATAATAACATGAATACATAAAAATAAGAATAATAATAATAATGTAGTAGACTTTCACTTAATTTCAACTATTATTTTCAAATTTATCATCTGTCAATTGTTTATTCATAAAAAAATTCTAGCACAGAAACTGTAAAATATGCCTAAAATCATTCCTGAAAAATTTCTTCTTTCATTCTTTTAAAGGGATACATTTTAGTGTTACGTTTTATAATATCTCGTTTTATATTTATTTATTTATTTATTATTTCTATTATTATTATTATACCTAGAAAGGGGAAAACATTATTTAAAAGGTTTATGTATTTTTCTTCTGCATCTTGTTCAAAGTAAATCTTTTTTATCAGGAGAAAATACATACAGTCAAACACAGTTTATGTCTTTTACATTTATGTTTTTTTTAGTGAAGCCCCAATTAATTCCTATTCATTTTAATGCAAATATTCTTCTTTTATACTTCAATCAGTATATTGGTTATATATTTTTTTCCCTTTTTCTAAAATTTCCAACATTTTTCAACCATTCATTATCCAGTCCCATTATAATATTAAAAATAAAAACAAAATAAATAGTAATAGTAGAACATAAATACTTTTTTTGGACATTTAGTGTTATATTTCTATGAGAAAAAAAATCGTCTGCATTTATCATTGAAAATAATTTTAATAAATGTTTCTAACTTATTTGTATTCTGTGAATTTGTGTAGGGAAATATAGAAAGTTTTGTCATGGCCACAACATACTAGTGTTGGAAAGTGTTGTAATCATGTCGAAAATCCAAATTTGAGATTTTAGTGTTTCTACATGTTTTGAGATCCCCTGAAATCATATTTACTGTTTTTACGATGATGTATGTATGTGAGTAGTGAACATGATAGCGTCTAAATGCTTTGTTCAAATGAGCTGAAAGTTGGTACGCATGTTATAGGTCACCATAGCACGAACCCCACTGATTTTGGAGAATCTTGCACCTATAGTTTTTTTACAGGGCCACAAAGAAAATTCTTTAATCATGCCTTATAGGCCAAAATTAAGTGCAATTGCGCCTTACTTGACTGAGTTGAAAATTTATACACATGTTATGAGTCACTGTCTCACGAACTGTATAAATTTTGGTGAATCTAGCATTTATAGTTTTCTTGGGACCTTTTAAACAGCGATAGTGATTAAACGCCTTATTCAATTAAATTGAAAATTTATATACATGTATAGGTCACCGTTGCATGACATTCATAAATTTTGGTGAATCTAGCGTGTATAATACCGTTTTACAAGGACACAACAAAAAATTCTTTATCATTATGCCCTATAAGCTAAAATTATTAAGTATGATAGCATCTAAATGCCATATTCAATTGAGCTGAAAATTTATATACATTTTATAGATCACCATCACACTAACTATGTAGCACTTAGAGGAACAAAAAGGATAATTCTTTATCATTACTAAGGTAGCGAGAATCAGGGAAATCATGGAAAAATCAGGGTACTTCATGAATCTGGAAATGTCAGGAAAAAATCAGGTAATTTTGTAAAATCACTCAAAAATCATGGAACTTTACATTTTTGCCTTGCAAGCATGACTGAAAGATCGCCAAACAGTTATTATCTTAGCCATGGTTGCACAGGATTGGCTGCTTTCTAATTTAATCTCGCCAAGTTAGCATAAGAATTTTTTTTTTTTAATTAAATATTTTAAGTGCAACAATTAAAGAATAATTTTATGTTCTGATGTTAATTATTTGTGCAATTAAAATGATTCATATTTTTATAATTTCGTTATTTTCTCCCAAATTCTGAATTCTTCATTTTCCTTTTTGTGTATGGAAACTCTTATAAATACAGGCTAGGACCCCTTAGAAAGACCTCTACGGAGGGCATTTCACCTATAGGCCTAAGACCCTGGTCTAGTCAAATGGCCTTAAATCCCACAACCAACCAACCTTTTTTTGTGTATGTTAACAAAATGAAGAAAGAAAAAAATAAAAAGATTGAAATATCTTTTTATTTTTTTCTTTCTTCATTTTGTTAACATACACGTCTAACATTTATAGATTTTTACAGGAACACAACGAAATTTTCGTTATTATGATCTGTGGGCTCAAATTATTTGAAGGGCAATAGTGTTAATTTAAACATTTATATATAAACTCAGATACTGTATTGTAATTTTCTCTTTTGTTTATTTAATGACTTCTCTTACTTTAAATTTTTTTATACAACTGTTAATTACTTAATGTTTGGAAAGTTTAGTGGAGTCACTCTAGATTTTTTTTTTTTTTTTTTTTTTATAGCCATGTTTGAGTTTTTGTCTAAGGGAAAAAATAAAATAAAAATGATAGGTCAAGTACAGAAAACATGTAGAAATGGCAAAATATTTAAATTATGTGTGTTATTCTAAGTAACATTGCTGTAACTTACAAACTTAACCTGGGCATGCTAATCAATATTAATTATAGTGATTTATCACAAATTTCTCTCACATACTAATAGTTATGTTCTTACTTTTTTGTATTATTTAGATTTTAATTCTGTGTAATTTGCATGTATGTGTGAGATGTAGTATCACAAGTCTGTTTTGAAATGAGCATTAATATACTGTGGTGTTAATTTTTTGCACTCAGTGTAGCTGCTAACACTGCACTCTCTACTGTATAGCCATTTTGTAAACTGTGACACCTAGTTTTGGTGTTTATTTTTCCGGGTGTTCAAAAAAGGTTATTAAAAATGCTTTTATTTAAAATTAATAAATTTTTGTGTTTAAACTTAAAAATAATTTTATTTTAATTTTATATTTCAAAGTATGTGTAATTTGCCATATTTTTAATGTAAAACAAATAACACCCCCCATCCCCCTCCCCGACCTCCAACAGAAAAATATGTGCTTTTGATTAAACACTCATCTTAAAACTTCTATAGTAATGCATATAAGATATTCCTATCAATTACATCAAATACAAAACAGCATCACCTGTTCATGTCTATATACATCATGCAGTGCATTTAAATTTAGTCAATTAAAAAATTTCACATTACACAATTAAAAATGCATTTTCAATCATTTCCACTGTAATTTATCTGAATTCTTTCATGTGACCCTTCCAACATAATATATTTATTTATTCTAGATTTGGGAAATCTTTATCCTTAGCAACTTGCTTGTGTGAAAGAGAGCCAATTCAGTTTTGTTGAATGAATAAGCATGGTGTTAAAATATTTTAGACTAGCAGGCTACACCCGCTTCGCTGGTCACTATATTTAAATGAATTTTCAAAAGAATTGGATCAGTATTTATTTTTTACACCACATTACAAATAAAAACTTAAAAAAAAAAAAAAAATTGAAATTTCTTTAGATTGCACTTCTTCGGGTACCCGTTGCCTAAGGCAGCTCTTTTTTCTGCTCGTCTTTTTTCTGCCTGCAGAAAGGTCTTTCCCGGGCACTTCAAACTGGATATTTATCGACGACTTGTGGATTTTCTGTTATTTAAGAACTACGATTTTAAAGATGACTGTATCTCAGCATCTATTATATATTTTAGTTTTTGAACCGTGTGTTTTATAGTCCCCGTTATTTACACTATATTACGATTTGATTCCGACCAGTGCAATAAAATAAAATAAAAAAGTAGATTTTCTTTTAAAAGGAATTAAATGCATGAAAAACAAATTTTAATAAGTTTATCCTTTCTACTATAAACTACCATTTTTTTTTCACCCAATAAATATTATAAATAATAATAATTAAGGAAAAAAAAAAAGGTTTTTTTTTTAAACTAATTAATTTAAAAAATGAAAAATAAAAAGTTGCTATAGTATAAAATTTATACATAAACGTAACAATTTATTTCTATTGCATTACCATTTGATTTTAAACAAATATAATAATAATAATAATAATAATAATAATAATAAAGAAAATCGCCTTCAAATGAATGTATTAAATAAAAAATGAATTGCTTAATAGCCGTTGCTAAGATACGCAAACGATTACAACCAAAGAATACATTCATGAAAAATGAAACATTAAAGCCAATATTTAAAATCGAAAAAACATTAATTTAAAAAGTTCAAATTCAAAATTCGAAAAAATCTCGATGAGGTGCACACCTGTGGGGTCCCAGGTACCTACATGCCAAATTTAGAAGCTCTGCGATCAGTAGTGTGAGCACCAGAGCGCAGACAGACACACACACACACAGACACTTCTCTTTATTTATATAGATTATTTTAATAAAGGATCACATGAATTCACTTTACTTTTAATACTCAAAAATTAAACTTTAATCAGTTTTACTCTGTAACTAATCATTCAACTCATACACTACGAATTGAAAGAAATATATTTGTGTATTTCCTTTATTTATCTCATTCAAATTACTGTATCTTAAGAAAAGTAATATAATATTTCAATTAAAATTCTTTTTACTATTTGTGAAGGTAGTGTGAGAAAGATGGGTTCAACAGGAACATTTCAAATTCACAAAACTTAGAAGAGTGGGTAGTTTATGAATGGTTTGTTATCTAGGGTTAAAGGAAGAAATGGGTTCAGTTTTTCCAAAGAAAATGTCACTTCACTGTTTATTACAAATGTATTACGCTTAAAAAAATCAAATAAACAAGGGAAATTACTATAATTATCACTACTTGTCCATTGATAATTAAGTAAAATTCTTATAAAATTGTATGTATTAAAGAAAAAAATCATATCATTGTTTATACCATACATTATTAAATTACTAATTATACATATTAAATAAATAAAAATAAAGACTTTGGTTTTATTAGAAGTTTTTCACATTTGCTAGTTTAACTTTTGCTAAAGTTCTATTTCAATTTTGTACATTACTTGCGTACAAATAAATATATTCCTTTTTATTCCCCTTCCATCCAAAAAAAAAAGTGTGGAAGTTGGGAAATTATTGACAAATTTTCTTGCATTTATAATTATGGCATTAAATGCAAAATTATATTAGCAAGAGCAGGTAGATTGATTCTAAAATTAAAATGTATGTAATGCACTTAAATAAGTTTTCATTTAAAAGAGAGAATATTTACTCTCCATGCTCATAGCTGCTTGTGCTTATGGTAACAAAAGAAAATGTGTGTCTCCAAACAATCTGTCTCCTAGAGCAGGGATCGGCAAGTAATTTTAGGTGGGGACTAGATAGTTGTAAAAAATCATATTGAGGTCCAGGGGAAAAAATTAAAATTCATATTCCTTTTAAAATCAATAAAAGGTAAAGTATAAAATATATTAAAAGCATTTAAAACCGTTTAAAATTACCTTACGAGCGCTTTCGACTGCTTCAGCAGTCTTCTTGTTGTCAAAATTTGGGAAATTTATTTGATTTATTCTTGCTTCCATGTTGTTTTCTCTGTAAACTATAAATGAATTAGGTTGTTTTTATTACATCGTTTATGAAAAAATTTGATTCAATAGGATAGCTGATAAGTTTTTAAAGGTTTAAATAGGTTTTGTTTACATTATAGGAAAACGTTTTTATCTTGAATAAAGTTAATGTAATTTTTACATGGAAGTAATTATGGATATAAATTAAATTAAAGTAAATGTGAAATATTGCCACTTACTGTTTATTCTGAAAGATATACTTTTGTTTTTTTTGTACAACATCTGGAAATTTAAACGATGTTTATCATCGGCATTTTTGTTCACGCGTTCTTTCAGCGATTGCTAAATTAAACTAATAAGTTTAGTTAAAGTTCAATAGATGGCGTCGTGATTATTTCCGAAAGGAAAAATGCAAATTAAGTGTGACGTTACTTGAAATCGCTACTTATTGGATGCATGTTAGAATCCTTTGAACAGTATATAAGAGCTAACTTCATTGCATTCGGCGGTCAGTTTTTAGTTTGCTGCATTAGAGATAGCTCTGTTTGCTAGTCGTAATGAAGGTGTTATATTAAGTTTTAAACATGAAAGTTGTTTTATTAAATTATTTTTCCTTCATTTAAAATAATTTCTTCAGATATAAGTAATTAAAATACAATGTGGCTTTAGTTTTCAAGTTTGTTTACCTTTTCTCCCGTTTCCCTTCCGTGTAGTGTTGCCGTTCATTATAAAAAGTTTGAACCATGGAGTCAGGTATTTGAGTCTGTTGTTCGTTGGCCTTTAGGGTTAACGTCGTATGCCTGCCATGTTCTTTGAGAAATGTTGTTTGTTAACTTTAAGAGTTGACATCGTTTTTTCCATTTTATATAAGGTTTAAGATTAACTATTTTTGAATATAAAGTTTTAAATTGAGTTAGTGCTGGACGCTAATTTTTTTATCACTTGCCTGAGATGAATTTAAATGATTGTTTCAACTTTTATTAAATATTTCAATTGTTAAGTTTTAATTTTTCTTGTTAAGTTTGTTCAATAAAATTGTTAGTTTGTTTTATAATGACTTTGTCATTCTTTGAACTGCCTTATACACATTAACTTAAGTCTTTGAGCTAACTAATGGAGTTGTTTCCACTGCATGATATTATGCTTTGCTAAATGTTAAATTAAGCCATATTGGCGACAACAAAGGTTATGGGCTACTTGGTATAGTATTACAGCCCATTGGTTGGTATTTTTTTTTTGAAAGTTAATTTTTTTGGCAGTTCTATTTTTTTTTTGAGAATGGCAGTCAATATTTTACCTAGTATTGAAAAATTGGGAACAAACAACTATCATACTTGGAAAAAGGATATTCGTTTTGTGTTAATTGAGAAAAATTGTTGGAATATAGTGAATGGGAGTGAAACACTACCGGAGGAGAAGGACGGAGCAGTAACAGGGAAAGGTCACATAAATGACTTTAAGCAAAGAGCTAGGGTAGCACTTTCAACTATTTATTTAAATGTGTCTCCACAGTACAGAAGTTTGATAGACAGTTGCGAGTGTCCTGTTGCGGCCTGGAAAATTTTAAAGCAAAATTTCATTAGCGATTCAAGAGCGCAACACATGCAGCTTGTAAATGAGTTGTTCCATTGTGTAATGAAGCCTGGTGAGAGCATAAATATGTATGCATCACGAATCTCCAAAATTGCTGACGAGTTGAAGGAGTCTGGACATGAGATGGAAGATATATATCTTTGCTTCCAGCTGCTGAGGAATGTTCCTGACAAATTTGAGTCGGCCACCCAGTACATCTTGCGTTGGTCTGAAAATTTTGAGTTTAAGAAAATAGTCGTGGAACTAGTAGCTGAAGAAACGAGGCTGAAACTCAGGGATACAGATCGAGGAGCCAATAGAGTCGAAGTCCAGAATGTTCACCATCAGCAAAATGGTAAGAAATCATTTCCTAAATCTATCACCTGCCATCGCTGTGGTCGTCGGGGACATATTAAAAGAAACTGTTTTGTTAATTTAAATAAACAGGACAATAGTATTTCTGAGAACTCTAAATTTAATTATAGTAAATCTAATGTTAAAAGAGCTAACTCTGTCACCCGTAACAAATCCAAACAAAATTCCCCCATGTCTTATATTGCTCAATCTTGCATAAGTAATTCTGATGATGAGTGCTGTTGGGCTTTCGATACCGCGGCCTCTCATCACTTTTGCAAGAATTTAGACTATTTTTCTGAATATAATCCTATTGAAGGTGAAAGTTTATTTGTTGCCGTTGACGGAGTTAGTTTTCCTATTATTGGTAAAGGTTCTGTTCATTTAATTTTTGATGATAATTCTTGTATTTTGCAAAATGTTTTATATTCCCCCAGACTAAGAAAAAATTTAATATCTGGTCCGAAAATGGACATTAATGGCGCCAGTTTCTCTGGTAGAGGAGGAAAAATTGATGTTATTGGTAGAGACAACGTAAAAATCTTTTCTGCTGTGCTTGACAATGGTATTTACAATGTTTACCCTAAAGTTTATAAAAATGTTGATTTTAAAGATAATGGGGGGCACGTTTCAACTATTACTTCAACTGTTAATGTACCCAGTAATAAAAGTATTGAATTTTGGCATGGCCGTTTTGGACATGTTAGTCCAGAACTTATAGTTCATACTAGCAAATGTAATGGGGTAAAAGGTTTACCAAAGTTGAAACGTGGAAATTTTTTTTGTGAACCTTGTCGTCTAAGCAAGCAGAAAAGGATTTCTTTTAAATTAAATGAGAACTTTCAATGTAAATCTCCTTTAGAGAGAATTTTTATGGATGTCTGGGGACCGATAAAAATTTCTGGTAACAATGGGGAGAGGTTTTTTCTATCTATAATAGACATGTTCTCAAGAAAAACTGCTTTATATCCTATGTCTGAAAAATCGCAGGTGTTTTCAATTTTTGAAAAACACATAGCTAGAGCTGAAAGGCAGTTAGGGAAGAAGCTTAAGTTTTTGAGAACAGACAATGGTTCTGAGTTTGTTAATGACAGTTTTCGAAATTATTGTGAAAAGAATGGTGTCACACATGAATTAACCAATACCTTCTCTCCTGAGCAGAATGGTTTGTGTGAACGCGTAAATCAAACTGTCTTAAATTGTGCCAGAGCCATGTTAATAGATAGTGGACTGCCCCTCACTTTTTGGCCAGAGGCTATACTTTATTTTGCATATACATGGAACAGAGTAATACACAAAGGTCAAAGTAAAACCCCCCTTGAATTGTATAGTGGACATAAACCATCAGTTAGGCACCTTAAGCCGTTTGGGTTGATCACATATGTAGGTATCCCTAAACAGAAGCGGTCTCATAAGCTTGACCCTAAAGCTCAAAAGGGTGTTCTTGTGGGTTATGCGTTGCGAACCAAAGGTTACAGAGTCTGGTTAGAGGAGGAAAATAGAATTATAGAAACTTTGAACGTTACGTTTGGTAATTCCCTCTTCAGCAAAAACAGTGGAGCCGTGCTGGGCACCTCTTCAATTGATTTGGATCTGTTCGGGGATAATCCAGTAGATCGTTCTGGATCCGATCCTGTTGATGTAATCCTTCAGGACAGATCTGATGAGGTTGTTGAGGATGACCCAATAGCAAGTCCTGTTGATCCTGAACCAGATGTTGTATGGGTTCGTAAACCTGTCCCAAGGCCCACAGGAAAACGTGTGGATATTTACTATTATCCTGAGGGGTCAAGTACAAGGCTGAGGTCAATGAATGATGTCCAAAAATATTGTTCAAATCATAATTTAAATTTTCTGCCGGAACTTTTTGACTTTTCTGGTAATAATCTTTTTGAAGGGGTGGTAAAACAAGAACCTGTTACTTCTGTTTCACAGACTGAATGTAAGAAACTTATCTGACTAGATTTAACTGTTCCAAAAACTTTTAATCAAGCCTTAAAATCTGAACAATATCTAAACTGGAAAATAGCTATGGATGAAGAAATTGACAGCATGCGTAGTCGCAAAGTCTGGCACCTGGTTGAGTTACCAAAAGGCAAAACCCCGTTGGGAAACAGATGGGTTTTTGCAGTAAAACGAGATGAGCATGGAAACATTGCTCGTTTCAAGGCAAGATTAGTTGCCCAAGGGTTTAATCAGGTGAAAGGCGACACGTTTGATGAAACATTTTCTCCAGTTGTTAACTTTTCAGTTGTTAGATTTTTCTTTTCTCTTTTGGTGTCCCATTTAAATTGGTTTAATTCCCAGTGTGATGTGAAATGTGCTTATCTGTATGCTCCCTTAGATGAAGAGATATACATGTATCAACCACCTGGGTATGTTGTCAAGGGCAAGGAACATCTTGTATGTAAACTTGACCGAGCATTATATGGGTTACATCAAAGTGGACGTTTATGGTTTTATGAGTTAAATCGTGTCCTTTTAGATTTGGGTTTTGAAAAATTTAATTGGTGCAATTGCACATACAGGTTTAAAGATTTTATCGTTCTACTTGTTTACGTAGACGATATTGTAGTTTTTGGTAAAACTCAATCACAAATTGACAATGTGATTAGTTTATTGGGACAGAAATTTGATTTGAAAGTTTTAGGAAAGACTAAGAAACTATTGGGAGTGGAATTTGAGTACAATAATGGAGACGTTCAATTGTCCCAGTGTACTTATATAGAAGAGATTTGCGAAAGATTCAAATCTTTTCATATCCCTGTTTCTTCTCTTCCAATTGTCAAAGGCTTGAAATATTCAAAAAAGGACTGTCCGACAAATCAACTTGAAATTGATGAAGCATCTAGGTACCCATACAGGAGTTTGCTAGGTTGCTTATCTTTCGTTGCTGGTCGTACACGTCCTGATATTGCTTATGCCACAAATATTTTTAGCCAATTTCAGAGCTGTCCTGGTCTAACTCATTGGAATGGTTTGGTCAGATTATTAGGATATGTTTCTTACACTAAATATTATAAACTTAATTTAAAATGTAATAAACCAGATTTAATAGCTTTTTCAGATGCAGATTTTGCAATGAACCGTGATGATTTTGTGTCAATGGGAGGGCAAATAGTTTTTTTGGATGATAGTCCTATTTCATGGAGGACGTTTAAGGAGAGGGGTGTAAGTTTATCCACCATGGAGAGTGAATTTATCTCCATGTGTGAAGGTGTAAAGGAATTAAAGTGGTTTGACCATATACTGGAAGATAGCTACAAATTTAATTTAATTTCTGGTAAACATAACTCTCCTGTTCTATATGCTGACAATCAATCCGCTATAGATTTTACAAAATCTCCCATTGAAAATAACAGGTCAAAACATATAAATGTTAAATTGTTTTTCATTAGGGAATGGCTTTTCGAGGGGCAGTTCAGTCTTAAATATATTCGTAGTAAATTAAATTTGGCAGATCCTTTCACAAAATCGTTAACTAAATCTGATTTATCAAAATTTATTAATAAAGTTTTCTTAAAGTAAATATAAATTTTTTTGGAACTATGTTTTTCTATAAAGTTTTTTTTGGAGCTATGTCTCATATAAATTTTTTGGGAACTATGTTTCTCTATAAAGTGTTTTTGGAGCTATGTCTCCTATAAAGTTTAAATATAAATTTTTTTTATGGAAGTGTTTCCATAAGTTTGTTTGAAAACTGTTTTGCACATGATTCAGGGTTTTCATGTTCCCATTGAAATTGTATTGTATAATATAAGTTTAATTAGTTTTTATTCCTTGGTTGGGATATGTGAGACACGGCGCCGTGCGAATGATTTTTTGTATTATGTGAATGTTTTTCATATTTCATGTTCTTCATATTTATGGTTTGAACTCATCTTAATGTGTTAATGTTTTTTTTAATGGGGATATGGAAATTTTGTATATAAATTGTGTTTAATGTTTTCCTATTCTTTTCCTATTCTAGTAGATTGATTAATGGTGAACTGTTTGTGGAAAAAAAGCTTTGTATTTGGAAGAGCAACATATGAACTGAAGCTGACCAACAACAAAATGTTTCTAAATTTTTTTTCCAGTAGAAGTTTTACTGTGTGTATTTTTCTTTATTGTTATATGTAAAAATTTCAGGCAACTGATATTTTTTTTAAAGAAAACCAACATGGTGGGGGGCATTGTTGTCAAAATTTGGGAAATTTATTTGATTTATTCTTGCTTCCATGTTGTTTTCTCTGTAAACTATAAATGAATTAGGTTGTTTTTATTACATCGTTTATGAAAAAATTTGATTCAATAGGATAGCTGATAAGTTTTTAAAGGTTTAAATAGGTTTTGTTTACATTATAGGAAAACGTTTTTATCTTGAATAAAGTTAATGTAATTTTTACATGGAAGTAATTATGGATATAAATTAAATTAAAGTAAATGTGAAATATTGCCACTTACTGTTTATTCTGAAAGATATA
This sequence comes from Salticus scenicus, assembly GCA_963930645.1. Classification (NCBI taxonomy): domain Eukaryota; kingdom Metazoa; phylum Arthropoda; class Arachnida; order Araneae; family Salticidae; genus Salticus; species Salticus scenicus. The sequence continues at coordinate 328,352,687 of OZ005653.1, read as the reverse complement.
CTTTTGTTTTTTTTGTACAACATCTGGAAATTTAAACGATGTTTATCATCGGCATTTTTGTTCACGCGTTCTTTCAGCGATTGCTAAATTAAACTAATAAGTTTAGTTAAAGTTCAATAGATGGCGTCGTGATTATTTCCGAAAGGAAAAATGCAAATTAAGTGTGACGTTACTTGAAATCGCTACTTATTGGATGCATGTTAGAATCCTTTGAACAGTATATAAGAGCTAACTTCATTGCATTCGGCGGTCAGTTTTTAGTTTGCTGCATTAGAGATAGCTCTGTTTGCTAGTCGTAATGAAGGTGTTATATTAAGTTTTAAACATGAAAGTTGTTTTATTAAATTATTTTTCCTTCATTTAAAATAATTTCTTCAGATATAAGTAATTAAAATACAATGTGGCTTTAGTTTTCAAGTTTGTTTACCTTTTCTCCCGTTTCCCTTCCGTGTAGTGTTGCCGTTCATTATAAAAAGTTTGAACCATGGAGTCAGGTATTTGAGTCTGTTGTTCGTTGGCCTTTAGGGTTAACGTCGTATGCCTGCCATGTTCTTTGAGAAATGTTGTTTGTTAACTTTAAGAGTTGACATCGTTTTTTCCATTTTATATAAGGTTTAAGATTAACTATTTTTGAATATAAAGTTTTAAATTGAGTTAGTGCTGGACGCTAATTTTTTTATCACTTGCCTGAGATGAATTTAAATGATTGTTTCAACTTTTATTAAATATTTCAATTGTTAAGTTTTAATTTTTCTTGTTAAGTTTGTTCAATAAAATTGTTAGTTTGTTTTATAATGACTTTGTCATTCTTTGAACTGCCTTATACACATTAACTTAAGTCTTTGAGCTAACTAATGGAGTTGTTTCCACTGCATGATATTATGCTTTGCTAAATGTTAAATTAAGCCATATTGGCGACAACACTTCTTTAGGTATGTGCTCCGGTGAACCACGTTCGTCGGGCGTATCCTTTGTTCTTTCATCTCTCTTCTCCAGGACAGGGCGCCACCCGGCGTCAATTTCCATTGGCTCAGTGTTGCATGCATCGTGGTTCGCGATAATTTCGACGTTTTCCCTCTTTGTGGCATAATAATAGTTGTTGTAGTGCGCGATTTTGCTGAAGTTTTTAAAATCTATTTTTATATTTTCTTTTTCGTTTATTTTTGTTAGTGCTGTTGTTATTTTACCGTATTTTATGTCATTTTCGTGTTCTTTAATCCGCGTTTTTATCTTTCGTTTCGTCATGCCGATATAGCATCCTGTTGTTTTATCTTCTTTTGTGTAATTAATTTTGTAAATTCCTGCAGTTTCTGAAAAATGGATTTGGTCTTTATCATTTCTAATTCTTTGAAAAATATTACTATTAGGTTTTACCGATAAAACATTACTATGAAAAATATTACTATTAGGTTTTACCGATAAAACCTAATAGTAATATTTTTCAAAGAATTAGAAATGATAAAGACCAAATCCATTTTTCAGAAACTGCAGGAATTTACAAAATTAATTACACTAAAGAAGATAAAACAACAGGATGCTATATCGGCATGACGAAATGAAAGATAAAAACGCGGATTAAAGAACACGAAAATGACATAAAATACGGTAAAATAAAAACAGCACTAACAAAAATAAATGAAAAAGAAAATATAAAAATAGATTTTAAAAACTTCAGCAAAATCGCGCACTACAACAACTATTATTATGCCACAAAGAGGGAAAACGTCGAAATTATCGCGAACCACGATGCATGCAACACTGAGCCAATGGAAATTGACGCCGGGTGGCGCCCTGTCCTGGAGAAGAGAGATGAAAGAACAAAGGATACGCCCGACGAACGTGGTTCACCGGAGCACATATCTAAAGAAGACTGCTGAAGCAGTCGAAAGCGCTCGTAAGGTAATTTTAAACGGTTTTAAATGCTTTTAATATATTCATATTCCTTACTAATTTTTTATTTTAATTTTCACTCACAAGATAATATGAAATACAATAGATAGTCCATACTTGCATTAAAAAATTAATAGAAATTACATTTGGGTCTTGAACCAGTTTTTTAAAGTTAGGTACATGCGAGGAGCAGCTGATACAAAGAGTGTCTTCAGGATGGGTAGCCAATCTTGAGCAATATTTGTTTTCAAAAAATTCATATTTTAAAAAGAAATTTCACAAGTATATGTGGAGTCAAACATAGTAGCCAGGTAAATGTCTAATTCTTTGCAATTTTCATATTTTTCTGGGACGTGTTTACTCCAAAATTCTTCAGTGGATGCAGTTTTATATTGATTTTGTTTGCAAGAACAAACAAACTCGCTCACGCAGCCAGCATACTCTCCTGCATTGCACAGCATAGCAACTATGCATTTAATCTATCTGTAACTAACCATTAAGAACTCGAATTACTCCCACAGTTACTTGTAAAATACTAGAAAAAATAAAGGTGGTGCCCAAACGTTTTGTAATCTATAAAATAAATATATATTTTAAATGATTTGAGTAATCTATACTTTCAAAAAATATTTAGCAGTCCAGATTTTGACCTTCCACGGTCTGCCAGTTGCTAACCGTTGTCCTAGAGCATATGTTTGACTAAAGAGTGCATCCTTCATTGAAGAATGTAACTAACATAAAAATCACATGACGAGTACTTTTCAAGTTCTCACTGTTCAATATCACTTGTCACTCTCCTCAACTCATTTTAGAAAAAGGGGTGTTAAAGATTTTTCACTATGTCATCCAGTAGCGGACAAATCTTGCTGTTTCACTCGTCACATGGCCAATGATTGGTTACCCTTTAGATAGAAACTTTAGTATTGAATGTGCTCTCTAGTCATATATATATTCTAAGGTCTGTACAATTTTTATATGTATTCTGGTATCATTGGAAAGCTACAAACTTTGGCACAGAGATCTGTTTTAATTGAAATAGCTCTTTAATATTTATGTATTGTTATTAAATATGTGTTGGCTATGACACATTTTTAATACAAAATTGTAAAAGGATAACTCTAACTTAATTTTGTATCCCATGAGCATAAAATAATAAAAATTATTTTGCCATTGCTTTAGAAGTTGTCGATTGATCCAGAAAAGATCTAGTATTTTTGTGGATGGTGCCAAAATCTGGAACATGTTCACTGTACTTAAAACAAACAAAGAAAATTTATTTAATAATAGCTAATTGTTGAAATACAGTCGGTAACAAAAGTCTCCGAACACTAGCAAAAATTCCTATATAAAAAAACGTGCACTTAATGCAGTTTTGTTAAATAAATCCTTGTCGAATCCTGTTTTTAGACTGACTAAGAACAGGATTCGACAAGGATTTATTTAAGAAAACTGTATTAAGTGTACTTTTCTTACACAGGAATTTTTGCTAGTGTTCGAAGTCTTTAATTACCGACTGTATGTAATATTTATTTTTCAACAATGATTGCTGAAATAGACAATTATTTCACTGTTAATTAACAAAATTTATATTTTTTACAAAGCTGATTTAAAATATGCAATTATTTTGCTACAAAATAACAAAATTCTTGTTTTTTTTTTTTTTTTTTTAACATCTCTAATTGCCAGTATACATGTAAAGGCACTTAAAATTTATTTATTACACAAATACACACTTAAATCACTCATTTTTTATTTATTTCTTGATGCCATATTCTGCAGTCCCAGAACACACACTTCACAACACAAAAACTCTCTACACTTCACTTCAAAGTTCTTTTCGAAGAATACAAGTCATAGATGGCGCGGTGTTAACGCATGCAAGCGTAACAGGTCTCTTAAGATGACTTTTATGAAAAACTATGCTGATTAGATTTAATTTGGGTGCATATCATTTACTATGTGGCACTGTTTTGCAATCCTTTTCAAATATGTAATTTTCTGTCCAATTATGTATTAGAATGATACAGAAGATAGTTTTATGAATTACGGCGTATTATTATTTTCTTACAAATGGAATTGTTAAGAATGTTTCCCAAAATACAGTCATAGTTCATTGCAAATCAACTGAATTCCCCCCCCCCCTTTTTTTTTTCTAATTTCTAATATAGCAACTAGTTTTTGCAACTAATTGCTAATTTATGGGATTGTTTTAATGCTGGTAAACTTAACTTACATTTAACTTCCAAAATATTCAATTTTCATGGTGATAGTTAATTAATAACATTTTTCCTTATAACGCTCATAGCTCACAGGATTAAAATAATAAGTTTTCTTCACTTTATTTAGTCGTGTCATGAGTAGATATTTTCAGATCAAGAAAGAAATACGGGTGAAAGATTTGAACAATTTCTTAAAATAAATAATTAAATTAAGAGGGGGGAAATATGGTTTAACTGGGTAATCACATTTATCAATTTTAAAATTAAGTTTGGTCAAATTTCTCTTATTTTTTGTTTAATTTTGTTTTCTACTTAAGAGCAGTCATGAATTGTCATATTAAACATAATGGGAATACCTGATAAATGGGAAGGGGGGAGGGATGCCATAAATAATGATTAAAGTTTGTAGAGTTAATTTGTTTAGATGAAACAGGCGGGCCATCTTGTCCACTGTGATATGACTTAAACCTGTGTTTCCATTCTTCACAGTTTTAAAGTTGATAAAACTAATTATTATTTTTAAAAATATCTATTTAAAAAGTAATTGTTCTTTGTTGATTACTGTGTTGGTTCTATGCTGTGTTGGTTACAAGAAGTATAAAAAATACTTATTATGTGTTTGTACTCTTGTTTGATTTTACAGAAATCCTGTTATCGATGGGATATACTCAGGATGAAATTAATGACTCCCTTAGGAGCAAGAAGTATGATGATATTATGGCAAATTATTTACTACTTGGCAAGAGAACTACTGAGGTATTGTTGTTTGAACAATTGCATATATATATATATATTTCTAATTTATTTTGTACTGAGGGTGTTTATTGTTAACCCTACAAGGCACCCAGTTCCATATGTGGAACACCGACTTTAATTGTTCCTATAGCTATAAAACTACTAGAAGCTACATCTCTTGACATTATGATAAAAGCTACCTACATTTAGCAATGTAGTAATACGAATCTTTACCTAAAGATGTCGTTCGTGTTTTTGTTATAGTGCACTCAGTGTGAAATTTGAATGAAAGCGATATGTTAGTCGTTTGTCCAAATTCAAAAATAAAAAAAAAAGAATAGTTATTGAACAGTTTTGACTCGGGGGAAAAAAAAAAAAAAATACTGTGTGTTATAACGAAGTGTATATTTTGCAGAGGTAAGTTGTTTTTTTATATTACAATAGTAAACGTATTAGTAAATCATATTTTTATGTATGTTCCACATACGGTACATTGAGCTTTAAAAAGTTGATTTTTCCGTAAAATATAGTTTTATTTTTATAAGTTTTCCCTATCATCTGATCACTAATTACAACCTATATATTTTTGTCGTGCACTAAAAAAAAATTGAGCCTTGTAGGGTTAAAATTACGATTATTTATAGGTTATTGAAATTTCATCCTGTTGTAGAGGAGAAAAATTCTGTGTGAAAAAATTTATACATGCATCTTTAAGCAAAATTTTACCAAAATGATATACCATGGTATTCTTACAAAAATGTTCTTTTGTTGTTGTTATTATATTTGTTTGTGTATAATGTTATTAGAATTCAAAGCATTTTGTAAAACAACTTCAAATATGAGAATTCAATAAACTTTTTTAAAGAACTTTTTTTTTTCTTTGAGCTGTTCTCTCTCTCTCCCCCCCCCCTCCCCCCATAAGTATTAAATGAGTTGCTCAGAAGCCGATTTGATGTAAGCCCGAAAGAAAAATTGAAAAATTTTATTGTATATTATATTCAAAAGGTATAATGGGAAAAGAATAATTATTCCATGAAAAATTTCAGAATCAGAAACTATCAAAAAGAGAATTTCCACCCATTTGCTTTTCTGAGCAACTCATATATATGGTAATTTGTTTTAAATAAGTAGCAGAATATTAAATAAATGTATAATATTTTAAATGGGCATTTATTTTCTTTTGTGAGAACCATTCATGTTAATGAGGAAAAGCAGATTTATTCGCTTATTGACTTTCCAATTACAAAATCAGGTTTTACCATCATAATATTCAATGGATATTTAATCCAAATCAGACTTGATCAGCAGAAAAAATTAATAGACAACCTAACCCATAGATCAATTAAAAGGGGGAAAAAAGCAGTTTTTATACGGAGGTGGGGTGGTGTTGTAAGGCTGGATGGTTGGGTGGGCTTGTGAAATTAAATTTAAAAAAAAAAAAAAAAGTAGAAGGCTTGTTGCATTTGCTTTGTATTACTATGCAAACTTTCATTTTCCAATAAAATTTCAAATTTTTCCTTTTTGAGTTGTCAACTATATTTAATGTTCTAATTATACCGTTAAACACAATGTGATCAATCGGTGAATTTCATTGTTGTTCATCTGCTTTGAAATTTTGCATTTTTAAAATCCATATGGTTCCTGATCTGGTTGTGGCAGGCTGGGGGAGTGTTGCCGGCGTAAAACTAGTGTAACCCCACAGGCAAGTCACAAGTCTTGCCGCCTGCCTCCTTCTTCCTATCTTGTGTTTCTTGGGTTGTTTTTTCATTAATTTTGACAAGTTTATGGTTTTAAGTTAAGATTTGTTGTTTTACTTTATTGATTCGTTTGTTTTGCAGATTGTTAATTAATAGATCTGGTTTCTTTACATTAATGTATTTCATCCACTGATGATTTTTTTTATCTTATTGGTCATTGGTGTTTCAGTGATCTTGTATCTGTTGCTTGGCTTCTACTATGCTTAATAGATCATCTTTATTATATTTACATTTAAAATTAAACCTGCTGCAATTGCGCATAAATTTTGAATGTATTTTGTGTTTAATAAAACTTATTGCTTTGTCATTTAAATTATCTAATATATGAATTTCATATATATAGATTTGTCTTAAATTGGCATTCACACTATTTTTTGTATTATACACTTTGTATAAAGCTGCATTTGCGCTCTTACAATTTGTATTATTTCTGTAATTTCTCTAATTTTTTCAATATGTTATTTACTGATTTAAAATTTATATTATATTATGATTCTTGTAGTGTTGTGAAGTTTTGCGACAGTATTTTGTCACTGGCCCTGGATCATTATTAACTAACTGTATAGTTGGCAACTTACGTTAATAATTTATTCTTTAATTAAGAAAAAAAAAAAAAAAAAAAAAAAATGTTGTGTATGTGTAGTCGAATATTTAATTATAATTATTATATAGCATTTTGTGCCTGACATTTTGTGAATTGTGATGGTTAGTTTTTCTTACTTTACTTTAAAAAAATGGGCGGAATTTAATTTTTAATTTTTAATTGGAACCAAATCAATAGATTCGGTCAAAGGAGGTTTAGTGTAAATATGTACATATTATTTATTATTATTTTTATTATTATTATTATTATTTTTTTTTTCAGTTCTCTCCATTTTTCATTAATCCAGATACTTATTATTCAAGAATCAATTTAATTAAGTAATTGAATTTGGTATAGTCCACTTTCGATAAACTATTGTAAATACATACTTGCCTTGTGATTTTTAATATACAAAAACAATTTTTCTCTATGACTCTGTTTAGTAAATTTTTAGATCCTGGCAAAAAATACTTAGCTTCACAGCAGTATTGTGCCCGGTACAAGGATATTTATAGGGATATCCTTGGATCGACATCCAGTTACCTATTATCTCCTCCTCCTTTACTTCAATTTAGAACATGCGGTTCTAATAGGTGTAAAACTTGCCCTATGGCCTCTCACACACAAATGAATAATAATCACTCTTTGGTTCCATTTTATCAGGCATACAATGTTATTTATAAAATCAATTGTGGTCATTGTAAACTTAGTTATATTGGTGAAACTTCAACTCCTCTTCATCTACGCATTAATCAGCATCGATCAGATTCTAAAAACCTTTCAGCTGCATCTTCTAAGTCAACTATAGAATTACAACACTTTAAATCACATAATTTTAATTCATGTACCATAGAGATTGTAAAAATTCAGAAAAATAAAAGTGAGCGTCTATTTCTTGAATCAAAATTTATGCAATATTATAATACAATTTATCCATATGGCCTAAATTCCGAATACTTTAGTAAAACTATTAAAGCATTTTCTAACATCAACCCTCTACATGATTATTCGACTATTTATGCACAACTCAATCACAAAATTAACAATAAAACTTCTAGAACTAAACGAGGTAGTAAAAAAACAGATTTAATCTTTTCTAAAAGTGCCATTATTAAACTCATTTCAGATCTACAGACTAATTACTTATCTAACTATAACTGGTTCATTATTCGAAAATTTATCTTTGCAATTAAAAAGAAATACTTAGTAAACTTTCTGAATGTCTTTCAAAGCCAATCCTATAATAAACATTTTTCAGACATTTTTTATGATGTTATAATGTACAAAATCAAACAATTTAATTTAAAACTTAATAAAAAGCCCAACAAATTTAAAACAAATACTCAATTAATTGTGAATTTTACAAATCAAATATTGAACAGTATTAACATTACGTCCATCATTAATGACAAAGACTGTTTGTTTCCGATTAAAGATTTAAATCTATCTCGTACCTTCAAATATCCTCTTCCTCTTGGCAGAAAGATATTCAATTATAATTCTGTATCTAAGTCTACCTCTTTTACTAACACTGTAACCTGTAAATGCAATGATCCTTCTTTCTCAAAATTTATTGACAGAGACCATGGACACATTATCACGGGTAATCTCAATATTATTGATAATTATCAATTAAAAAAATTCATGAAATTTGGCACCAAATTTAGACTTCCAGTTAAAACTAGCATTCCACAAATCTTTCAACAGTTTTCTTATGACCTAGATTTATTTATTTATAAAATATCTATTACTCATAATAAACCTATTGCCTACTTCACTCAATGGAAAGTTTTAGTGTTACAAAAAATCAAAAATGCATTATTTATCAATTCTTCAAATCTGGTGTTATTTAAAAAATCTGTACTTCTTAACTCAATCAAATCACTACAGGATGACTTTGTGATCACTTATGTTGACAAATCACCTAATAATTATGCCATTATTTGTAAATCCTACTATCTCTCTATTTTAAACTCTTCAATCAATAATAGTAACATCTTCAGTTTAACTAATAATAACCTTATTATTAATAACCGAAAAATACATAATTACTATAAACTACTTCAACTTCCCTTCAATAACTTTAATTATCCTTATATAGTTCTTATACCTAAGTTTCACAAATCTCCAATTAAATTTCGCACTGTTACTGTTGGGTGTAACACTTATAACAACAATGCTAATAAAGCTCTACTGGATATTCTAAAACAAATTTACAAATGTACTTGCAAAGTTGATAATTTACACTGTCTTAAAAATAGCTTTCAATTAATTCAATACATAAAATCGCTCGATTCAATAGACAATATTATGACTTTTGACTTTCAAGATCTTTTCAATAATATTGAGTTATCAGATCTTAGTAATATCATTTACAGTCTTTTTCAAGAATATAAAGCTCAAATTAATCTTCCTTACAATTTTAAAGCAAAAAAATTTAAAACTCTTCTTAACTTTGTTATCCATAATAATTATATCTTCCACAACAACGCTATCTATTTGCAACAATTAGGCATCCCACAAGGAGGTTGTAGCTCCAGTATTTTGGCAGATCTCTATCTTTATTATTATGAAAAGCAAATTTGCAATGATAATGTTCGATTTTATCGTTACATCGATGATATTATTGTATTTTATCTCAACAAGAACTCACAAAATGGCTTTTCCTTCAATTATCCACCTAATTTAAAGCTAACTCAAAATACTCTGACTAATCAATCAATTAACTTTTTAGATCTCAAAATAATCATCGATGGTAATAAACTTTACACAGATATCTATGACAAACGGCAAGATTTTTGTTTTAATGTCAACTTATTTACACATTTTAATTCATGTCTGCATCTCTCGGTATTTAGAAACATCATCATTAACCATTTATTTCGAATTAATAATTTATGCTCTGCAAAGTTTAAAAACAAGAATATTAATAAACTGATCACAGCCACTGCTAAAATGGGTTTTCCTAAAAACTTTGTATTTTCTATTTTATATCCTTAACCATGTCTCTGTCAGTACAAAAAAAAAAAAAAAAAAAAAAAAAGCTGTGTACGCTCTTGTGTATATTAACAAAAAAATTATAAAATAATAAAAGACAATAAAAAAGGTGGCGGTTGGGTGGGCAGATGTTTGATTACGGAGGTGGGGTGGTGTTGTAAGGCTGGATGGTTGGGTGGGCTTGTGAAATTAAATTAAAAAAAAAAAAAAAAAAAAAAAAAAAAGTAGAAGGCTTGTTGCATTTGCTTTGTATTACTATGCAAACTTTCATTTTCCAATAAAATTTCAAATTTTTCCTTTTTGAGTTGTCAACTATATTTAATGTTCTAATTATACCGTTAAACACAATGTGATCAATCGGTGAATTTCATTGTGGCTTCGTGGTTTCATTGTTGTTCATCTGCTTTGAAATTTTGCATTTTTAAAATCCATATGGTTCCTGATCTGGTTGTGGCAGGCTGGGGGAGTGTTGCCGGCGTAAAACTAGTGTAACCCCACAGGCAAGTCACAAGTCTTGCCGCCTGCCTCCTTCTTCCTATCTTGTGTTTCTTGGGTTGTTTTTTCATTAATTTTGACAAGTTTATGGTTTTAAGTTAAGATTTGTTGTTTTACTTTATTGATTCGTTTGTTTTGCAGATTGTTAATTAATAGATCTGGTTTCTTTACATTAATGTATTTCATCCACTGATGATTTTTTTTATCTTATTGGTCATTGGTGTTTCAGTGATCTTGTATCTGTTGCTTGGCTTCTACTATGCTTAATAGATCATCTTTATTATATATATATATATATATATATAATGATGATGATCTATTAAGCATAGTAGAACCAAGCAATAGATACAATATCACTGAAACACCAATGACCAATAAGATAAAAAATTTATCAGTGGATGAAATACACTAATGTAAAGAAACCAGATTTATTAATTAGCAGCCTGCAAAACAAACGAATCAATAAAGTAACACAACAAATCTTAACTTAAAACCATAAACTTTATCAAAATTTATGAAAAAAAAAAATTTAAGAAACATAAGATAGGAAGGAACTATATATATATATATATATATATATATATATATTTCATTACCAGAGTGTTGTAGGTAATGGAAGTGTTTTATTTAGTCAAACATTTTGAGGCTTCCTAAGTTCAAAAAAGTATTTTTGGAATTTGGTCAGTGCGTGTGAATTTGTAGAAGAGGTATGGGGGAAGGGGGGGGGATTTCTGACTATGATATCTCCTAAACCAGAAATGATAGCTGCGCATGGGACCATATTTAATTCAATGTATCTTAAATAGGGCTCTAATGATCTTTTTTAAAATTGCTTTATAATACCCCCTAACATGTGTTTTTTCATATTTATTACCTGGTTACTGCAAGAAAAATTATAAACATCCATGTTTGGTAGGCCAATTTCAGGTTTAAAGTGGGCATCTTAAAAAATAACTTCACTAATTTTTTACAACTTTGTCAAATCCCTTTTAGATATCATTTTATATGTATTAGTTGGTTTCTGTTCTGTAGAAGTTTCTGTCAAATTTTTGTTAAAATTGGAAGCAAGACTGAATATCTCAAATGGCTTTAGGGATTTTCTTCAAATATTTTGTAGAAAGATCTTTTTTTTTTTTTTTTTAGCTGTCTTTTTATATGCTTTTATTAGTTCAGGGAAATTGATAGCCACTCTGTTTAGGTTGGTCAATTTTAAATCTTTTAAGTGGGTGTCTAATGGACAAAACTTAGTCCTGTTGATTTTTTTAAAAACTTGCTATTTAGTCTTTTCTTGTGTATCTTTTCGTAGTGCATATTAGTTAGTTATTACAGGAAAATTGGTAAAAATCTGATTATTTAGGTCAATTTGTTGTCTTCTGGCAACACTACTCCAAAAAGGATTTAAAATCTGTTAAGTTGTTAGTGGTTAATGGAAGTTATGTTGTTACACAACAAATAATTTTTCTGATATTTTTTAATTACTTCAATATTAGGCTGCAGTTTATTCTAAAAATACATAATTTTGTATCAAAATAAATCTATAACTTTTATAATCAGATATCTTTGTAAAAACTTATATCAATTGTTATTTATTATAGCAATTGTGTGGATCAGAAGGGATAAAGATGTTTCTGCAAGTTTAACCCGGCAGGACGGGCGCCGTGAAAAGTTACATAAGTACAGGCATGGGGTGCCAGCGCACCGCACCTCAAACATATTAAATATCATAAATACGAAAAGAATCTTAAGAATTCAATCTATTAATGAAATTCATGATAATTACTCTTTCTCGTGAAAATAAATAACTGAAATGTTTGATTATCGTTAACTTTAAAAATTAATAAAAAATAAATTAAAAGCACTCACCTTTTTTCTCCTTGCTCGAAAAACTTAATTTTTTTTACCATGTGACACACTTAATTATTTTCTTTAAAATATTTATTATAATAAAAAAAGTACATTACTGTGGATAAGAATACTGAGACACTAATTTGTTCATAATAATTAGGGTGAACATGGATAATAAACTTTAGATGTTTTACAGTTTTTACATATAGCTTGAATTTCTGATTGTTATATCATGAAAAAGAGTCTGAATTTGCCGTTTTCATACGCCCCGCATGGAGGATGACTTTGGAGGCAGGTACTGAATGACCCGACCACTTCCGTTTACAGGGAGAGACAGCAGATGAATATTTCCGGGCATGAGGTGTTAAAACACCCCGTGCCTGACCTGCCGGGTTAAAGGTATGAGAATATGGTTGGGGAAAAAAAAAAAAAAAAAAATGCTGAAGAAGCAAGGGAATTTTTTGAGTATAAGAAAAATTCTTTTAGTAATTCATCATATCTTAAAACATTTAACAATTTATCTAAATGTAATCTTTGATACATTTTAGAGAAAAAAATCTTTTTTTTTTTTTTTTTTTTTAAGTTTTTACTTCTCAAAAGTGTTTGATTTACTAATGTTTCTTTATTAAAATGTTACATATGAATGCATAATTTAATGTTATTTAAAAAAAAAGAAAAGAAACGTAGTTCTTTATAGTTAAAATTTTTATACTTTTTTAAAAGATTACGTTTAGAAATGCTTCAACTTACATAGCCCTTTTTTATTTTAACTATTTCAGAATGATAGTTGTGATTCTCAGTCTAGCTCTAGTTTATCGCTACGCACATTAAAAGCACCTTCTGAAACTACAGGTAATAGTCAATCCCCACCGCACATCAAAGTGCAGCGTAGTGTTTCAGCTAGCAGTAAACCACGTCGCTTCAGTCATAGTAAGTAAAACTTTTCTGTGTTTTTATAAAATTGCTTAGTTTCATATTTGGTTTGTTATTGAATATCTTAATGCTCACTTATATTTGTCATTTATTTTATAGCTGTCGATATATTAACCATACAGAAAGATTATTTGATTTTATCAGTATTAAATAGGCCATAAAAATCAAAACATTTCACTAAAATTTCTTATATAATTCAGTGGTAATAATTAAGCTTTTGATGTGTTTTTTCAAAACATTTTGCTTGAATAATTCTTACAACTGTTCTCTAATAAATAAATTTTAGAAGGAATAAGAGATATTCAGTTACGAAACTTTTTCCCTGAAACCCTTGTGAATATGAACCCCTTAAAAAAGTAACAACAGAGGGCATTATTTTTCACCTAAAACCTATGTGTAGTCAATGAGCCTTAACTTCTACATTAACTCCTTAATTTTCTTATTAATCTATTTATTGTATTTACATAATATGGAACTTTTTTTTTTTGGGGGGGGGGGAGGGTAGTTATTTACATTTATTTTAAGAAAGATAAACTACAGCATCTTATTTCCCCCCCCCCCCTACTTTATAAAATAATTTAAATGTAGCAGTTTTGATGATTTAAAACTATAAATATATGTTTTTTAAGTAAATTGGAGTGTAAAGGTTGATATTTTTTATTTACCAACTATGTGAAAAATACCAGAGCCGGGAATCGAGCCCGGGCACCTCCTCTTAACGCACGGATGCGCTACCACTGAGCTACCCTGCCTGATATATTGTCACTTGATACAGCTGCGTTTGCAGACTCGATGACTTGGCCAACGAATATTATGTGAGAAATGCCTAGCTGGTTGTCAGCCAGGGTAGCTCAGTGGTAGAGCACCCGTGCGTTAAGCGGAGGTGCCCGGGTTCGATTCCCAGCTCTGGTATTTTTCACATAGTTGGTAAATAAAAAAATATCAACCTTTACACTCCAATTTACTTAAAAAATGAATATTCACGGTTGATGAATTCATGTATAAATATTTCTAAATATAAATACCAGCAAAAAAAATTTAAACTAATATTATCTTGCCAATATTGTAATATATAAAACTTGAATTTCTTGTAGATTTAAGTAATGTAATTTATCCAATTATACTCTGTTCCAAAAAGTTTAGAATTTTTACCCCACTAGTGGCCCAGAGATTGTTTGATTTTACTCGTTTACCTAGTCATTTGGAGCTTTCCATTGTTTTTTCTGAAACCCTTGTAAATGTGAACTTGGACCCCTTAAAAAAGTCTGAACAGAGGGCGTTATTTTTGGCCTAAAACCCATGTGTAGGCAATTAGTCTTGACTCCTATACCAACACCTTAATTTTCTTATTGATCTACATTTTATCACCATCTAAAGGCAGATAGTCTTGATTTATAATGTCAGGAACTTATTGAAATTTCATAATTACAAACAAAATTTAAAGAAGAAAAAAAATTCAGAAGAAAAATTAAAGTTTTTAGGCATGCGATAATAAAATATTCTTTAAACTTAAAAATCTTTATTATTATTTTCAAATTGATTTTTGCATATAAGTTCCTTATTTTATCTTTAAACTCTCATGTGATATCTTTATTTTTTTTTATGTCTTTAAATATAATTTCTTTTTTACAATATAAGTGATGATCCCATGTGAATTTTACTTGTTAAATATGTCTTTTATGATGGTGTTTGAGTGGGGGGAGGGCTTTGTCTTCAAGTCGGTTTAGTAACTAAACTGTCAAGAAATGTGTACATACTATAATCAGATATAACATATTGTTAAACTTTTTTGAGCTACTCACATTTGTTAAATAAATAAATAAATAAGATGAAAACACTTACTTTTAAAACACTTTTTTCTCTAGAAAACTTAAAAGTAGCTTTATTTATTTATTGGATTTTATGTTTAAAAAAAAAAAAAAAAAAAAAAAAAAAACTAAATTTTTGTCACTTTTGCTTTCTGGAAATTAAGGAAAAATATAGAAATTTTTCTGCATTGGGAAAAGTTAGAATTGTCAAAGAAATTTGATTATAATATGTAAAAGTTAGAAAGCTCTGATGAAATCCTTAAAATAATAGTTATATAATGAATTTAAATTCAAAGTCAAAAGAGGCTAATTTATAAAATTTTAACTTGCCGAAATTGATGAAAATGACATAGCAAATGGTTAAATTTTCTTGGGAAAAATCAGTGAAAATAAAAATGGTTAATTGCTATACTATATTGACTCTGATATCCAACCAAAAAATCAAGGTATTAGAAAGTTCTAATTTGTAAGAAACTGATAAAGCAAAAAAAAAAAAAAAAAAAAAAAAAAAAAAATGCAATAGTATAATTTGTTAATGAGTAAATTAGAAAACTAAAGCAAACTTCTACAATTTTATTTTGTATTTTTTAAAGTATTTGGAATGGCATGCTATTTTTTGTGCTGTGTACTCATTGTAGGTCTAATCAACTTTATAATTTATGTGCTTTCTCTTCAGTTTGATAAATTAAATTATTCAAATTCTATTTTGTAATAATTCTACATTTTATACAATTTGTTAAATTTCTTCAAAATTTCATAAATTTGATGATTTGGATTTTTGATTATCCTTATTAATTAAGTCTAAAATATTGCACTTGCATAGGGTAAGTGCACCAGTGATTGACACTTTTAGAACAATCTCTGGTGTTTTTAATGTTCTAGTCATGAGAAAATATTTTTAGAAATCTTAAGTTAGTACATAGGGTATGAAAGACATTCAGAACCACATATATATTAAAATATATACATTTGATATTTTTTTTTTTTTTATGAATTTTTATTTGATACCCACTCAATGTTCCAGTCATTGGCACTGCCAGTTTTTCAATTTTTCAGTTATTGGCACTGTATGTTCCAGTGTTTGACACTGCTAGTGATTCATTTTACCAGTTATTAGCACCCTATGCTCCAGTGTTTGACATAAAATGTTAAAATTCTTGTATGCAAAATATGATTTTCTTATTTTTCTTATTTATTAATTATTTCAGAATAGATGTCAGTTACTGGAGCATGCCAATCACTGGAGCACGTACCCTATGTTCTTTTTGTTTGAATATAGTTCACTTTTTATGCTTTTTACATTAAATAATCGAAAGCTTAAGCACTGCCATCTTTTTAAGATACAAAAGACTATGCATGCCTCTATAGATAGCTCTGAGTGCTAGGAACACATGCCATATCATCAGATTACAATTGATGGTTTTGTGGTACTGAAGTAACAAGTTCAGTGATAATACAGTGAACTCTCGTTAAGACGGCCCCGTTTTAGATGGATTTCTCGTTATTACGTACAAAAACAAAATCCCCGGATAAGGCCTATAGGAATTGCATGTAATAAATATCACTTTATACATACAATTCATTCAAAATGGACATTTTTTTTCCCTCAAAGCTTACTGTCTTCGAAAAAGAGTCAGTTCCCAAAATCTTGTCAAATTCAATATATATATATGTATATATTTTTTTTTGAACATGAAAGGGTTTAATAATAAAAGGGTTAATCTTTCACTCTGTGGGAGGTAAACAGTATTGATTGACAGTGACAGTTGAGGTCAACAATTTGCACCTGTCTCCACTTCTATTGTGGGGACATAGCAAAGGATTTTGTTCTCAAGTTGTACTATATGAAGAAAAGAAGTTTTGAAAGTAAGTATCGGTTTTTATGCTTTTATATTTTTAGTAAATGAAAGGGTTTGAGGAAACAAATTTTCATTCGTGTTATACTGTGTATGTGTACATAATAGTGATTTTAGAGTTCATATAGAACTTCACATTATGAACTCCGGTTATAATGGACTCTCGTTAATATGGACAAAAACTGCTGGCCCTTGATTGTCCGTTTTAACGAGAGTTCACTGTATTCATATCATAGATGCTTCCAAACATTATCGATGTGCCGCCATTCATGTTTTAATGACGGAAAATGTGAGTGCTGGAGAAATTTATTGTTACATGCAAAGTGTGTATGGCACAAAGTGTATGTCATACACACTTTGCAGAAACAGATCAGTAATTCGATGGAGAGAACAAACTGCAATTGCATGTGCTTGATGTGGTTATACCATGTGGTCCGTACTACTTTCTCCTTTACAAAAATCGCTATACCATTTGTATACCTACTGATCTGCATGATTCGCACTCTGTGCCATACACATTTTGCATGAGATGCTAAATTTCTCCAACATTTTCCACCATTAAAAATTGCATGTCTGCACATTTACAAAGTTTAGAGGCCTACAAGATAAGAAATATATATCGTTAGACTTGCTACTACACTATCATTCAAGCATCTGTTGTAATCTGATGATATAGCCTGCATAATCTTCTGTATTTTTAAACAATGGTGCAATCGTGGCAGTGCCACTTTCATTTGGGTGACTCTTGTATTTAATGGGAAATATTTTACTAACTTTACTATCTATGGCATCAGACAACATTGTTAAATGGTATCATTCAACATTTTAAAAGATAGCGATGTATTCTATATTTCTATGACTTTATATTCATTTTCGTTGTATTTCCTATGATGAAAAATTCTATTTTGTATCACAACTTATCTTTCAGTAATATTTTTTCATCACAGTCATTTATTCTTTAAATTTATTTGTTAAACCAGTGGCAGTTTTCCAAGTGAGTTAATTCACATCCCCCCTCCTCCCAATGTGTTTTAAAAGAGAACATTTACTAATCTTGAATTAGCAACAAATTCTTAATATGTTATCAATGCTGAAAGAAGTTAGTATGCAGAACAAAATAACAGTAATATTAGTCATAAGATTTTGGGATGCATAAAAGAAACTATAAAGAAATGTAAATCTTAACTAGTGTTAATCTTAGTATTAGAAAAATAGGAAAAGTCATATGATTGAAGCCAATAATAGTCTCATCCGCAGTACATTAATTGCTGAGTTTGTTATTTTGTGGCATATCATCTGTGATACATTGCTAACTGAAAGATTGCGTTTTCGGTTTGTTATCTTTCAAATCTATGTTTTGTCATGTACGAATGTATGGCCCAATCCTACTGATTGGTTAGGTAAATTTTTATGTCTTCTGACTACACTATCTCTAAAAATAGTTTCGAACATGTGTAATAGTGTATAATGGAAGTCATGTGATTGTTACTCTTTTTTTTTTCTTGAAACATTTTTTGTGAAACATTACAGACATCTCTAGAAAATGCTCCAACCTTGAGAATTTGAAATGGAGTTTTTTTTTTTTTTTTTTTTTTTTTTTCCTACCCAATTAATGTAAGGTAATAAAAAATACTATATTCGGTCAAAAATTTCAACCTGATTTACTTGATTTTAAGGTATCCTGAGTATAAAAAACAGTTTATTAGCAATTAGTGTATTTATGGATGTGTGTGTGGGGGGGGGGGGGAATCTTTTCTATGATATCACCAGAACTAATAAAGATGAAATGTCAGAACTTCAGAGCCAAGACATAGTGCAATATACAGAGGATTTTTCCAACTTTTGCTAAAAATTGGAAAAACTGGAAGGCGAGACATAAAATACTGGAAGTTACCGTAAGTCCATATCTCAAAAACTGCTTTGTCAATTTTCTTTAAAGTTGCTATATAAAAACTCTTTTTTGATTGTCGTTTCATATGTATTAGTTGGCTAGTTCAGGAAAAGTGATAGGCATTCTATAAAAGTAAGTTAGTTTAAGGTATGTGTGTGTGTTTCTTTAAAAATGGCTCCACCAATTTTCTTTAAATGCTGGTTTCCAATGAACAGATAATTTTGCAAAATTCAAGTGAAAATTGGAAGTGATAACGTTATCTTGAAAATGGTTCTAACAATTTTCAAATTTCCTGCATAAACCCCTTTTGTATGTATTACTTGTTTACTATGGAAAAACTGTCAGGAGTCCTGGTTAGCTAGATCAGATTTAGATATCGGAAAGATCAGATTTAGATATCCTCTCACAATATCTTAGACTTTTTTTTTTTTTTTTAAATAGAAAAAGCTCAACAATTGTTAATTTTCTTTTAATTCCTTTCATTTCCTATTACAAACTGCCACTGTCTTAAGTGTATTGCTATATATATATATATATAAACAGTTATTCACTGTAAATCTGAAATTGCAAATTGTTTCTGAATGTGTTTAATAATATCACTATTAAAATGCATTTTATTAATATTTTAATTTATGTGCAGATGTTAAAAATGGAGCATGTGCATAACATTAAGTTTGTAGTTATATATTATGACTTATTTTTTAAAAATGAAGTAGATAAAATGGACAAAACATGGTTCCTTTTTAATTCTTTAAATGAAAGGTTTTTTATTTTTTTATTCTATTCAATTATTGTAGCCATAAAATTTATGTTAATAATTTCCAGTACCAATTCTTGGTAAATTGGTGTATTCTGGTATTCCTTTTTTTTTTTTTTTTTAATCATAAATACAATTTTTTCCCCCTAACAATTTTCACAATATAAAAATAATTTTATAAGTGAATAATAAGTATGGGCGAAAAGATAGGTTGAAAAATTTATTTTCAAAGTGTGTCTTGCATTTCAGATTATTGTTTAAAGATTACTATTCTGATGTTAAATTCAAACATCTCTTGGGGATAAAAGAAAAAATTAATTCTTAGTAATTTGGTAATTTGTAATGATAAACAATTTGCTTGATTGAAATAAATATTACATTTAGTTACATTTCTCTGTGTTACAAGTAACCTTATTTGCTGAAAATGTTTTACTACTTGAATTTATAATGTTGTGTGATAAATAAAATAAATTTTAATAATATTTTTTCGCTGTATCAAAATTATATTATAGCTGAATAATGAAAATATGCATACAAAACTAATATTTTGTTAACCATTAGCTTTATCGATATCAGTGCTTAAAAATATTGTAAGCATGGATTCTTCTGTTAAAAGTTCTTTTTTTCTTTCCCCCCTTTTTGTCAGATGTTTAAAAGCAATTTATGCATAAAGATCAGTTTTCATAGAACCAAAAACTTTGTTATATTTGTTCATTTCAATTTTATTTTGCCATTTTTTGTTAGTTCTGTTTCTCAAAAAACTATTTTACTTATTTCCCTTTGCTTCTGAAGTAGAAATAGCTTTTTTTTTCTTTTTCCAAATCACAATTTAAATGTTGTGTAATTTTTTATTAAATCTTGCATGAATGATATACTTATAGAAATAAAATTTATTATCATTCAATCAATAATTTTACATAACTTAGATGTAAGTTTTAAAATGTCTAAAAAAAAAAAAAAAAAAAAGCATCATACTCTGTTTTTACCAATAAATAAAAATTCTGAATTTATCATTACAAATATACTTAGATGGGGTCCAAATTTAAATCCAAATTTTTTACTCTAAGTGCATTTTTATTTTGGCAGATTTTATTTTTCTTAATGCTATGCATTTATTTACAAAGAATGATAACAAATTGTTACAGATGTGACAAACTATTTTTAAATATTCCATATATAAAGATGTCAATAATGTTATGTTAATGTATCATATGTAAAAATATCAATTTTGAGTTGTTCTTTTTTCGCACAAATAACTTTTTTTGCAAACATACAAAGGGTCTAGCCGATTAAGCATGTGTAAGCAAAACTACACCATCATAGTAAAGAAACGTTCTTACCTTGTATTTATCGTTCTTAATTTGAAACAACTTTACACTTAATTTCAGACTTCTACCCCCAACAATTAGTGAGTAATAGGGTGGCAGCCCTACATGTTAAATTTAATTTTTTCCCCAAAACTACTTGAGATACCTTATCAAGGTTAAAACTATAAATGTCTATTAATTACATATTGTATATTTATTCAGCATTTTCGCTCGATTAAAAAGTGTGGGCAAATGACAAGTATATTTTTAGGGGCGATTATTTTTATACTAACCTCCAAAGTGACACTTACAGAAAGGGAGGGGGAGTTAAATTCCTTTTTAGTTAGCTATTGTATGTAAAAATTACAGAAGGATAGGATTGGTGGAATAAAGTTAAAGAAAATAAAATCCATATCAAGTAACAGTATAAAGTAGTGTATTTTAACAGAACAATTGTATAAAATATGATATACTATAAATAAAAATTATTTAGAATCAAAAGTTAATCTTCATCACTGATTTCTTCAATATTTGTGGTTACACTAGTTTAATCAAACATGAAGATCAATATTTTAGCTGGCATTATTTTATTTATTTATTTATTTATTTATTTATTTATTTATTTTGGTAATGGCTATGAGACAAATAATTGGGACAAAAGAGCTCTGCTTTTTTTGCCACAAGTATTTTCTTACAAAAATTTATAATTTATTAGATCACAAAAATAGTGTTAAAATATGATAAATTCTGCATAGAAATATTAGTGGTAGAAAAAGCAGAACTCTTTCATCTCTGAAATCTATAATAATAAAAGAAGTTGTCGCTCTGTCTGTCTGAGCATCTATAGGTTCAGCCCCTACTGAATGTAGAAGTACAAAAATTGGCATACAGATGCTCAGAAGCCTTCCCGAGGGAATAGTGAAAACAGAATTTTAATTAGTTGCAGAGATTAAAATATCAGTCTATGTCATAAGTTAATAAATGAGTCAATTTTGAGCAAAAGATGTGTTTAAGGAGTGTTAAATGGCTAAATAAATTAGAAATATCAGTCCAATCGTTTCAAATATGATACCAAATGAAAAGGGTGATTTTTCTAAATCCAGGGGTGCAAGCAATATTTCAACACAACAATTAGATTTTTTTAAATTAACTAAAGTATGAAATTTAGGTGGCAACACTGCATTATTTCATTTTTCAATTCTTCAGTGCCAGACATACTTGCTGACTATTTTTCCAGTTGGGAATAAATGCTTTTCTACCATATGACAAGGTACTGGAAATAATAAAAAATAAAAGCAGTTTTTAAATTTTAAATTGATTTAAGCAGAAATTAGAATTCACTAGTCATTATTGCTCACCTGTCTGCAGTTAAAAAATCTAAGGTATAGCTTTAAAAAAAAAAAAAGAAAAAAAAAATATATATATATATATTTAAATTCATTTTTATTCCATCTGTTTATGGAAAGAGACAAAAGTTACTGTTAACAGAATAATAATGCTTTTTTTGTCTGTTTTATTTTTCTGAACTCGGCTGTAAAAAAAGCTGTTTTGGAATTTCTTAACTTTAAGACGAATTTGAACAGAAATTGCTAATCGCCCGTTATAGATTAGCCATGTTGAGTCAAAGATATATCAAAGATATTAATTAATGTTATACGTCATTCGAAAGATATTGTAAAGTACCTTTATTTTAGAGTATTAAAGTGATATAAGTCGTTCAAATTCTGTACGAAACTTTCGGAGAAAACTACAGAAAACCCAGAGTGTTTTGGTTCTTTTATATTTTACCGAGTTTTGAATTCAGATTTCTGCTCACATTTCGTACTAAGGATTTTAAATGGTATATAGGCCAGAATTATGCAAGTTTTAGAAAATAGCACGGATAAGTCAGACAAAAGTTCTTTTTATTAAAATGTTTATATAACATTTGTGTCTCAGCTTCTAATTAACATAATTTCATTAGTAATATATCATTCTAAAACTTATTTGAATTGGAATTAAAGAGTAGAGATTAAAAATCTGCCACCAGATGGCACTTTAATATTTAAAATTTTAAAATCTCCATTTCTAATTATGATTAAATTACTTATAATACATCATTTGAAATATATTTTATTGCAGACTTTTAAACTGATATAAGCCGTTAAATTTCATGCAGAATTTTCAGCAAAAACCATGGAAAATCCAGAACATCTTTATTCTAATATATCCTATTCTAATTATGATTAAATTACTTATAATATATTTTACAGTAATTTTTTTGCAAACTTTTAAACTGATGTTAACCATTAAATTCAGTACAGGAGTTTCACAGAAAACCTAGAACACCTTTCTTCTTTTTTTTTTTTTTTTCAGGTTTTCGAAATCCAGTACTCCACTCACATTTCTTATTAAAAATTTTTAACATTATTTAGCCCTCAATTACACACGTTTCGAAGAAAACCACAGAAAAGTCAGACACAAATCTTTTTATAACAATGTTTATATTACTTTTGTATCTCAGCTTCTAATAAACATAATTTCATAAGTAATATATCATTTTAAAAGTTATTGGAATTGAAGAGTACAGGTTGCAAATCTGTCGCCAGATGGTGCTTTGGTATTTTAATAATTCAATATCTTCAATTATAATTAAATTATAGAGGAGTAGATTTGGAAATCGTAGGCCCCACTGGGGTGGGGATTTGCCACGATCAAAATTCTCAATGTTCCTTTACACAGTGAGCGAACAAGGTGTTTCAAATCATAAAACGTGAAGGGGTGCCATGGTCACCACAGAGCGAAAATTTGCTACTGTTAAAATTTTCAAAGCTATTTGCACTGTGAGCGAGCAAGCTGTTGTAAGTTCTAAAACAGGGATAAGGCACTACTGAGCCGGACTTTGCTACGGTCAGAATTTCCTGGTGAGCAAACAGGCTGTTTCAGATGCTGTAACGGGAAGAGTGTGCCGCAGGCGCTACTGAATGGGAATTTGCTACAGTTAAAATTTTCGATAAAGCTATTTGCACTATGCACAATGTCAGTAAGCTGTTGTAGGTCCTGAAATGGGTAAAAGATGGCACCAAGCAGGAGTTTCATATGGTCTGATTTTTCAAGGATCACAGATCAGCTGGCCGTCGAAGGCATTTAGTAATAAATAACTACCACTGTATAGGCATAATAACCCATGCTTCTATTTCCGTTTGTGCAATCACACACATATCTTTCAATACATTTTACATACTTCCAACTTGATTCATATTCAAATAGCAATTATAGGTTTTTATATTAAAATCTTTATTGCACCCACATTCATGTAATATTTTTGCATTCTTTCATTTATTTGAGTTACCAGCAGTTATAATTTATTTTGAAGACTTGTTGGTACCTATCTTTATTTCGCAACACTTTTTGTTGAGTAATTTTCTTCGACATATAATTATAGTTAAGCACAAAGAAAGTTACTGTTTTAAAAAAAATGTGAAGTAGTTTAAAAATAAGGTGGGTACTAACAATGTTCTGTAATAAATCATAAAAGTTGGCAGCTCTGCTATTTCTGCACAATAACATATTCATTGCTACAAACATTTCTAATTTTTGTGTGATATTGTTAATACCTGCCTTTTTTTTTTTTTTTCGAATAGTAAATTCCTTCTTATTTAATTGTAATTATATCCTAAAGAAAATTACTCTGCCAAAAAAAAAAAAGTGATCTGAAAAATGGGGAGGGGAAACTATACAGGGTAAAAAGTTGCCAACATTTTAATTTATTCTGTAAAATTGCTAATACATTTTTTTTGTTATACAGTATTTTTTTTCAAAATGTGTAATTACAGTTAGATAAAAAGAAAAATATTCTTTAAACAAAGGCGGGTACTGACATTGGCAGTCTTCAGAATGAATTAGGAATGTTGATAGATATGCATATTGTTTGTGACAAACAGTAAGTGTCAGTAAATAATATTTTAATATTTTTACTGAGCTCTGAAAAAACTCGTTGAAGATAATGTCATGAAAGGTTTTTGTGCTGATTCAAGTTCTGATTTTTAACAATCTTTTGCATTGTTTATGTCGAGTTTGATACTCCTTCTTATAGACAATTTATTTTATCAGCTAAGTGTATGTTGGTGCTTAATATTTTACTGAAAGTACTGTTTAAAATCTACTTATCAAACATAATGATTATACTATAAGAAAATACTTGTTGTGTAAGATATTATATAATAGATATTTCTGATCTTCATATTTAACGAAACTAGTATAACTACAACTATTGAAGAAAACAGTGACTATGATTAACCTGTAATTCCAAATAATTTTTATTTGCAGTTATATCTGTACTTTGTATGATTGATTCTGTCAAAATATACTACTTTATACAGATACCTGATATGGATTTTTTAATTTTTTTTAATTCTGTGTTCCATAAATTCAATCCTTTTGTAACTTTTGTATATAATAGCTAACTAATAAACAAATAATTTTTCTATTGTAGGTGGTTGGTATAAAAATTTGCCCCTGCACATACACACATACTCATGGTTTTCAATCTAGCACGAAAATTCTGAAAAAGATATACAATATGTATTTCATAGACATTTCTAAATAGTTTCAACCTCAATAAAATATCTCAAATAGTTGCTGTTTATAATATATATTATTACCATATAAAATTAAACTATTTGAAATAGCATTAACTGTATTGAATATATTATGTGGTTATTTTTATTTTTTTTATACATGAAAATTAAAAATTACAATACCTATATGAGTTGCTATTTCTCTTCAGAAATCTTTCCTTTTTATTTTATTTTATGGTCTTTACTATCAACTGTAATTTTCTCATGTTTCTTTCTTTTATCTTTTTAAAAACTTTCTAAGTTCCAAAAAGGGCTACATTTTTATCCATTTTTCTGCTTTTTAAAAGTGCTATATTGTTTCATGTTTTGCTCCGTAATGTTTCTTTTGCGGCATAAGTGCTACATGTTCCCATTTTTCCTGCTTCAACAGGTGAAACAAAAGCAGTTAGGGAGAATGTGATCTCTGAAAATGCGATGGAGATTAAAGCTAAACCAAGTGAGAGGGAATCTTTTGTGTACTTTATTTTAGGTTACCCGAAATTTAAATGCTAGTTGTATAACAAAGCTACCAGTAATCCAGTAGTTAAATGTGTGGCAAACTTTGTTAATTAGTTGTGAGTGATTTGAATTAAGTCTGTTACATTCGTGTGGTAAGTAATAAATTTTCTTTCTAGCCAATCAAACACCTGTAACTAATGGTCCTCCTCCGTCCTTTAAGAGGCAAAATACTCTTGAAGCAGCCACTGTTAGAGAGAATCCTCCAGTCTCTACATCATTAGGATCCCCAACTATTTCAACCAATCCTCGACCAGCAAAAACAAACCAGTTAACGCAAGAAAATTCAAGTATGTTTTTATATATTATATAAATTTGCAAATGGTCTTTCTTTAGTAACTTGTTTTGTTTTTACAATTTTTATAAAATTAATATCCAGTTCAGGAAAATGTTCTCAAACGAATAATCTTTAAATGCAACTTCATATTTATAATATCATTAATGGAAGGATTGTTTACTTATTAAAATATTGTAGCTTTTCGCTGTTACCCAATCTTGCATTATATACTATTATACGACATTAATGATAGATTTTGTTTCCACTTCAGAAATAGGATGATACTGGTGTACACCACTGACTATGTATATTTTAATTTGAAAATTTCAAGGTATCAAAATTTAATATTTTCTTAACATAGCAGAATAGACCGTTAGCGATATTTCACATAAATTTGCATTAAATGAGGATCATTGCATTGGAAATAGTATGAAATTGCAAGAAAACCACAATGTGAAACTGACTCCAATTAAATTAACAAATTAGAATAAGGTAAATATTTGAACTGAACAATAGGTAACCTATTAGGTGGGGCATTTCAGTCTGCCATATGTTGAGTGATTGGTTTAATTAATTTCTCTTAACATGAATATATGTTATGTAATAGAAATTTATGAGAACAAATATTTCATGGGCAGACTGAGTTAAATCCACCTTTTGTCAGTTAGTTGGTTTTTTTAAATGGGAACACTTGTGATATGTCGATCATAGTCACATGTACCTGCAAAAACTTATATTACAACTGGGGGGTGAATAGGGGGAAGTATTTGCATGCAGTCAAAAATACATGGTTGTATTAATTTTTAAATGTATTTGACTCTTAAGTTATAAATTATTATGCAAATGTAAATTTAACATCACACAAACATGATTTTAATGTCCTTTTTCCTTCTAGTCAATCAGTGGTATTTATTTGCATTTGTTTATTTAGCTGGATCAGTACAATCTGGTGGCAGTAGTCCTTCAAAAGTTGCTTCATCCACTACTCGCCGTACTCATATTCCATCTGCAAGTGGTATTCCCCGAAGAAATACTTATAATTACAGTGAAAATAGAACGCTGTCATCTACAGAAAAATCCAGTAGTCAAGAAACTTCTAATAGGTAAAAACTTGGGCTTTTGAAAATGTCTCTCTGAATATATTGTGTGCGAGATTGATTACAAGGATGCAAAGTGCAGTATAAAAGTTAAAATAACTATGCTACTTAAAAATAGAAGTACTATGCAGTAATAATAATAATACGTGAACTTTGCATCTTAATTCAGTATAAAGTGCCAGATCATGTTATGAATGTTCAATTTTTGCTTTATTTTTTTTGCCCATGAAAGGCGCTTGCTTCAGCCTATCTGCTATGCACTTTTATTTCTGTATTTTGTATCCTTAAAATAGCTTAATATTTTAATTCCCTTATTTTCATCCCAATTAATGCTTAACTTTGCTAAAAATTCTGTGCATGAAACAATCATTTTAACCCTATTAACTTTCTAACAGTAACATCCCTTTACTGGGTGATCGAACTCCTGTTCCTAGACCTAAGGGACATACAAAGTCGGCCTCAGTTTCATGTACAGGCCGACCGGAGCTTTCGTCTTTTGATTCATCTGATCCTCTAAGACCAAGGTAGTTAATTTACACAGTATAACTCTATGCATGTGTTAGAGCTCTGCATAAACTTGCTTTTAGTTATGTGACAGTGTCAAATATCATTTATTCAGCAGAAACATTGGACAGATAGTAACATGGTTGCAACCTTTTATTTGCGTTTTTTTTTTTTTTTTTTTTTGGGGGGGGGGGGTGAAATAAACTTTTTACAATCAAAATAACTTTTGTATGCATATTTAAATTTTTATTAAAAATAAAATAAAATAAACAAATAAAAACTGAAAAGGTATTCAGGATATTTTCAGAATTTAAAAAACAATATTTAATTTTAAACAAGTTTCTTTTTAATCAGAATTCAAATTAGGTTTGTTTTTGAGTTAACAAAGGTATGCAAATTGTCTTACATGCTGCAACAGCAACAGGAAGGTATATCATAGTTTCCTTTGCCTTTTAATTCTTATGGTTTGTATGCATTTGTTCAAACATAATAGTACTTTCTAAAACAAAACATCTTGTTGCTACTGAATAATTCACGTATAACTTGGAAGCTACTATATATATATACATAAGAGAATAATAATGTAACATTGATTGAGGCATTGTGAGCCCCATATAGCATCAGAGGAAGTACTACCATTTGATTTGTGTGTAATGATGATTAATTACACATCAAAAATGTTTTACGTTATTTTATTTATTTATTTTGAATGTAAGATTTAATTTTCATTCTTCAAATTTGTCCATGCTGTTCTTAATACCTTTTGTATAATAGAACATTTCTGTATTTATTGTGGCAATTAATGATGCTCTCAAATCATAATATATTGATTTCATTTTATCTTCTTGGTTTAATTTCATACCTATTGTGTTATTGCAGTCACATAATTTTAATATCTTTTCAGAGTTCCCTTGAGGTTTAAAAAAGGACAGGGTGCTGCTATCTAAGTTAATAAAAAGGGTGGGTACGTAAAAAAAATGTATTTCTAAAGGTAATCCCAAGGGTTGATCCAGGTTTTAATTTTTGGGGCCCATTTTTGTGAACATTTATTTCTTTTTGCGATAAAAAGAATTATCGCACGAAACCTTTTACTTTAGCAGTTACTCTATCTAATGTTTAATATCAAGTTAACAGCATATTATTGAACCAAGCATAGACATTCATTAAAAATAATACTGTTAAAGTGGAAAATTTTTACAAAATCATCATTTTTTTAAAAAACAAATCTTGTGAAAGGGCTGTTGTTATAAATATAAATTTTGTGAAGGGACCTATTTTATGGATTTGAATTTTGTGAAGTGACCCATTTTAGAGATTTGATTTTTGTGAAGGGGCAGAAATCCAATTTTTACCTGGATCGA
This sequence comes from Salticus scenicus, assembly GCA_963930645.1. Lineage (NCBI taxonomy): Eukaryota > Metazoa > Arthropoda > Arachnida > Araneae > Salticidae > Salticus > Salticus scenicus. Next base: position 328,323,261 of record OZ005653.1, on the reverse strand, counting down.
CCCCTGAATCCAGAACAAATTTAGTGCTATTTCAAGGTACTTTCACAAAGTCAATTTTTAGCAATGAGGTACCTTCCTAAAATCAATTTTTAACAAAGAAGTACATTCACAAAGTTAGTTCTCAGCAATGAAACTGCACACTGCAAATTTCCATGATGTTTGAAGCATTGTACATGTGATAGGTTCTCTCAAATGAAATATTTATTGGAGGCAATTTTAATTATCCAAGTAAATATCTACTTTTACTTACCTTACACATTAGAATTTACACTCCCTATATATAAACTTATTTTACAACTTTTTTTTTTTTTTTATGTATTTCAAAATTAAACTACAGTTTTACTTCAAAGTTGCACAATTTGGTTTACTGTTTTGGGAGTATTTTTTAACTTTCACAAACTTACTTTTTTTTTTTTTTCCCATTTTAAAAACCTGGATTGAACCTTTATTCTACTAACTGAAAAAAGAGCATGAGTATTGCAACAGTTTTATAATATTTATAAGTGTAGTCCATAAACAGTTATTAGTACCACAAAAGTTACATCAATTTTTTTATATATTTATCAATAATTTTTAATAATTTTATTTGCTATTAAAGGTTATTGAAATCAGCGAGGAATCTAATATGTAACACCTGCTAAGTGCAATATTATTCCATTTTGATTCACAATGAATATTTTTCATATTCTTATTTATTTTATTAAAAATAAATAAGAATGTATCTTTTCAGAAAAATACAAATTCTCAGAAAAATTTTATTAAAAATGTGATACATATATGTACACACACACACAATATGTAGCACTATGTATGTAATTAATATATGAGCTAAAAGAGTATCAAGATCTAAAAGGAAAATAATTGAAATACTCCTTTTACGCAAAGAGAGCAAGTGTGGGGGCGAGTAAAACATGGTTTTGGGGAGAAGCAGTGTAGTCTTGTTGGGCAAAGAGGGTGCATTTTTGTTCTTTAAAACATACTGGGGTGTTCATTGAATTCAAAAGGACAGAAAGGTGCAGCACCCTCCTCAGATTTGTTTAGAAAGAATCCTGTATTTAATTTTAATTTACATTTTATAAATCATTTTGAATCATTATCTATCATTCAACCTTGATAACATTAACCATTTTTATCTATCATTTAACCTTGATTAACATTCGCTTATGCCTTAAATTAAAATATATGTACTTATTTCTTCCAAACTTATAATTTTGCTTCTGTACTATTACAACAATATCTTTCCATTGAAATCACTTTTTAATGCTTATTATACATGAAAGAAAGATTAAAAGACTGTTATCTCTGCTATATTCTCATATCTATTAATAGCCATTGAATATATTTTTCAGGCCTGTATTTCACTTAAAAACATTTCTATTTAAATACTAGTTGCTCTTTCTCCACCTACAGATCAATATTTTCAAATAAACATATTTTCAAATTTGCCATATTCGCAGATTTAAAAACAGTGGCCATATGTCGTGATTAATAGCCAATAATAATAGTAATAATAATGAAAAGATCATTTAAAATTTCAAAATATTGAAATTCATGTAAGGAAATGCAATTAGAAATTAATTATTCATAAAAATTAATTTAAGAACAAATTCATCAAAATGGTCACTAGTTTATTTACCGAAAGGATAATACCTAAATACCTCAAATATATTACTACTTTTTTAATTTATCATAATCGTTTTAACTTTTTGTTTTGTTTTCCTCTAATTTAGCTAAATGTTTTTATCATAATTTGTCATTTTATAGCTATGGTCAAGAAAAAACCCCACCAAATTGCCAATTGGCAAATTATATTTTAAACTATCTTATATTCTTTTATTTTTGTTTCAGATAACAGGAGAAATTTATTTTTTCTCAATGCATTGTTGCATTTGTAACATTTTTTTTTTTTTTTTTTGCTAAATCATCTTTTTTCCTTATTTTATTCATTTCTCCAAGGGTAAAAATTTATTTTTTTTAAATTTCTATATGTTTTTGTAGCAGTGATGTTAGTTTTGAGCATTAATTTAAAGAAACTTGGGCTTTTACTGAAATTTGTAATTCTGCTTATACAGTTTATATAAGGATTAAAGCTAAACAGATTTCTTGTCACTTCCCTTAGCCACACAATTCTTTCTTGAATTATAAAGGAAATCACTGTATATAGGCTAAGACTCCGTGATTCAGATTTACTTCTTCTAGACAGTTCAAGGATGATGATAATAATAAAGGCAATTTCTTATCGAAATTGTTGTTATTATTATTATTATTATTATTATTTTAGCAAAGAAAATTAAAGCAAAATTTTAAGTAATAGCAATATCACATGGATTTTTTTATTTATTTATTTATTTATTTTTTCTTGCATTCTTTTCAGAGTTTATTTCTTTAATGTTCGATATAATTAGTGTCATAAAAATAAGCTTGAATTAAAGATCAGTTTTAATGTAATGTTTTTGGGATGATTTGATTAGTTCCAATTAAAGCATTTGAATTATAACTTATTTTTAAAAAATGATTTTTTTTTTTTCTTTCAAATGAATTTTTCATATTTTATTATTTAATTAAAAGATTAATAAATTGGCTTTTTAAATGACAGCAGGCTAGTTTTATTAAAAAAAAAAAAAAAAAAAAAAAAAAGAATTATCATCTATTTATGTGACATAAATAGCAATCAGCTTATATTGTTATGTCTTTATAGCTTTAAGAAAAAAAAGGAAGGTGCCTTCAAATCAATTGATTTATTATCTACAGCAACTGAAAAATTTATTTTAACAGTGAGAAAAAATTGTGGATAAAGCTCCATGTGACATATTTTTGAATGGGATTTTTAAAAATTTAGTGAGATCTTCCAATCCCACCTTCTGTGACCCTGAACAGTCCTATTGAAAACATCAATATTTTTATGCCATAAGATGAGAAGTGGCTAAGATTTTATTAAATGATAATACATAAAAAGTTTTTTAAAATAAATTATTTATTTAAATGTACTGATAGCAATTTATAAATAAGCAATAAATAAGCCTGTGAGTCAAATTACTTTATATATACATGTCAGAGAATTTGGTGGTATCCATGAGTTTGTCCTAATAATAGTGTCTCTCTGTTTAACAAAGCATTTTATTTCAACATTTGAGCAATCTAAATACAGTTTACTTACCGAGGCTAGATTTCCCCCGAAACACATGAAAATTACAATAATGGGCAAACGATGTCATTGCCAAACTGGGGTGAAATTGAACATGCTTTATTTAGGCAAGAACTACTCACAAAAAGGCGTAATATTTTCTGTGCGTCTGCTTTTAAAATTTAAATTTTGATAACAGTCACCAGAAAGCTTGATCTCCTGCGCTTTTCTATTGGTTATTAACTATCAGTGACAGTTCAACTAGGTTTCAGATATTCAGGATTAATTAATATGCAAAAAACGGTCACAACAAGGAAGGAGAATCACATTAGGTCAACAAATTAATACTGTTAAAATTTGTCTGCATCTGCCTGTGTTTCTGTCTGTGAGAATCTGCCTGTGTTTCTGTCTGTGAGAAATTCTTTGTAAGAGTTAAAGTTTCAGAACGAATGGTCGTAGCACCTCATAACTGCTACCAATAAAGGCAGAATTTTTTCAAGCCATCCCTCTATAACGGATAATGGAAAATTGAAAAAGATGTGTGTACCATCGGAAAGATAATTTCTTTCTTTTTAACTGGAATTCTAAAATTTCTCCCCCCCCCCCCTATCTATTTTTGAATCGTCCTGGACAAAAAGTAATTTTTCAATTTCTTAATAAGCAGTACTTTTAGAAAGGCCATTTTAACCTCTTTTTAACCGTATGAAAGGTTTAACATATACAAATTCTTTTTTTTTTTTTTTTTTTTTAATTTTCGCAACATTGATTTTTATTTTTAATAAACGTTTTATAACTCAGTTTTAGAGACAAATGGTTTTTTTTTTTTTTTTTTTTTTCCCCTATAAAAATCTCTGTGAGACAAACACACGGTTGAAATCGGATTGTAAAAAAATTTTACATTATGATTTTTTTTTTTTTTTTTTTTTAATACATGAATTTTTAGCTCTTTCGTAAAATATTTTATTTTAAAACTAACTAATCTTGCGCAATTGAATGAAAAATTTTCAAAAAATTTAATTATCTGAAAATCTGTGCTTGGCGAGTATGGGAGTTACTATAGCAATAATGTCTATATGTATCGGAAAATCAATTCTTTCTTTCTTTCTTTTTTTTTTTTTTTGTAAGGTTCTTGATGTCACATCTATGCAGGATAGATTAATTTTTAATCTATTTTTTGGCGAGCTTGAAATTCAGATATGCTCTTGAAAGTTCATAAAATGGGTTTTTGGATATGGGGAATACATTGCAATTAATTTCAAAAGTGTAATGTTGTAAGGGGGGCAAATAAAAGAGCAAAAAATATATATGTAATACTTTTTAAATTTTGTGTTATAAGGTTTTTTACGGGTAAGAAATTAGTTGAGAATATTTTAAAAGTGTAAAATGATTAGGTGGGAGGAAAAAAATTATAAAATTGAGTTGGGGCAGGGAGGGATTTTAGAGATATAGCCTTGGAAACTAGTATTATTAGGGTTTTGAGGGTGATAAATCAATTGTGGAAACTTTTGAAAGTATAGAATTATTAACGGAAGGCAAAAGGAAGAGGGAATTTAAAAAAAAAAGATACTGCTTTGAAATTTGGGATTATTATTATTATTATTATTTATTTTATTTATTTTTAAGGGGGGTGGAGAGGGGGTGTTAGTAAGGAATTTTGATTGTTGGTACTTTTAAAAGTGTAAAACTATCAAGGGGTGGTGGGCACACGCAGCATACAGAAATGTACATTTCTGCAGGCACTGGTAACCTGGGACAAGATTTTCTCTGATTATGAACAATTTTTTTAAGTTTTTATATAAAATTTAATGGTATGTAATTTTAAGAAATTATCAATAATAGTAATTTGTTTAAAAATAGTGAGCAGGTGAAGCTTGCTATTATTGTATTAAAATCCAATCATTTTATCCTCTTTTGCATTATATAAGCCTTTTCCAGAGAAATGCACTTTCCAGGAAGAAACTTTAAAATTATTTTCAAGCTATGAATTTTGAATAAAATTTTTGTTTTCCTTTTTTAAGACTACCATAAAATAGTAATTCAAAATAACAAATAATAATTTAAAATCCCAATTCTTTCAGTCCTTTCACATATATAATTTTTCACATTGTTAACTGCAAAGAGATTTTGATAAAAAGTACTTGTACATCAGTAAAATTATTCTATTGGTTAAAGTGTTATAAAAGTTGAAAAATTAGATTGTCTTAGGATTTTATTGAAGATTATGTTTTAAGTAGGAGAAATACTATGCGAGACGTATTAATCCTGGACGATACATTTAACGCCTGTTCCCGCTGTTCGATGTCTTTTTCTAGTCAATTTTGTGCCTTTATTACTTCCGGTGTGAGCCTGTTTTTTTTTTTTTTTTTCTTCTTTTAACACACTTGACATTGTGAGTTTTTTTTTTGGTTTTCGTCCCATGCTATTTCTATGGGGGTTTTAGCTTCCCCCCCCCCCTCTTTTTCTACATTCTAAAGTGCAGTGGAAGTGTTATTTCTTCAGTGGCATAATTTTAATTAATGTTTGTTGTTTTCCCTTTTTTAAAGTACACTTTAAAACAAAATTCTAGAAATCATTGTAATGAAATAATGATTTAGCAGAGGGAAGAGAAAGAAAGATAGAAAGAAAAAACTTGGTATATAAAAAGGTAATATTCTAAATATGAATGTTATATACTCTGTTGCTTGTGTAGTTCCCTATGTTGGAGAGAAACAAAGAAAAAAACATCCTTAAACCTTATGAGAGGATATCTGGATTTCTATTTAAACTGAGGGTTATATTGTGGAAATGATCCGTCAGTTATCACTTGTAAGAATGATAAATGTTGTGCTTCGTTAATATTTAGTTGAGTTAATTAATCTGGGATATTTTTGTTATTATTATTTGCTTCCCCCCCCCCCCCCCTCCCAAAAGCAAATCCTGCTCTGCAGAAGCTTCTTACCTTAAAGCTTACACTTTTGCTTTATTTTACGTTTTTATTTATTTTTTGTCTTATCTCATATATAAAGCATTTTCTTGTGAATCATTTTGAATGAAATAATAAAAATATTTTCTATTCTTTTTTCATTAAAAGTTCCAGTTATTGTTATATTTATACTTCTGAGTAAAAAGTTTCTGTGAAATTTCACATGGTTATGATACTGGCATTTCTTAATTCATAAAATAAATAATTAATTGGAAAATAAATAACATTCTAGGAGTAGTAATTGCAAAAATGTTAAATTTCTTAAAATAACATAATTGACTTTATTATGTGTGATGTGCTGCTTTTTACCCATTACCTGCAAAACATACTTAGCACTGTTTAAAATAAATGAGACTTTTTTTTTTATGTTTATAATAGACAACTAAAATGATAATAATAAATATAAAATAAGATACAAAATGTTGCAAAAAAAGTAACACTGTCATTCACAATTTTCTTCAAGTCATTAATTACAAATAATCAGTCACCTTTAATTGACAGTGTTATTTTCTTTCAAAGAAATACTACTTTTGGTATTTTAAATGCTTTTCAGCTAAGTATGTTTCTGAAATATTTCAGTTTACGCAGATTTATTAAAATTTCTACTATTAAAAAATAATTAGTTAATGTTGAAAGGGTGCTGCTATTGAAGAGTTTTAATAAGAATTCAGTCTTTTCAGCTTAGCTAGATTTCTTTCTTTTTTTTTTTTTTAACTTCCTTTTCTGATGATAAATTAAGTTTTTTCGTAGCTTGTTTCACTTAGTTTTATCAACTTGCTATGCTATTACGATAATGTTACCACTTAATTTAAACTAATTTTTTGTTTGTAATAAATCCAAGAGAAAATTATACTCTCAGGGTTGTTTCAATACCTGGTATTATAGAAAAACCTAGAAAATTTAGGAAATTAAAAAAAAGAAAAAAAATGCAAAAACAAAGAATTTAGAAAATTTGATAAAACATTTTTATATTTTATTTAATTTGGTGAAACATTTTATTTTAGTAATTTTCTTATAAAGAAAAAAAAAAAGTCACTATAGTTGGGAAGTTAATAAAATTAGTGTATTTTAGATACATTCAAGTGACTTATACACATGTTAGATTCTTCTAATGTTGCATGAGTACAAATAATCTGCTTTACTTTATTTCCCCCATAATTTGATACACTGCTTTGGAGTTCACTCATATATCTTTCACTGTCTGTTATCTTATCTGCTTCGCTCTCCTTGTTCATGCCTTTCTCTGCCCCTATCTTGTCATTCTTGCTTTAATAGAAAATTAATAATGAAGAAAGATGACAATTTTCAAGATCTAAGGAATAAAAATAAAAAAAACTTTGTTACCAGCAATATTTTAACCCTCTGTAACTCATGACCTTTAATATTTTTGTGTTTATTTGTTTCGTAATAATTGGAAAAAAAATAAAATACACGTGTTTCAGGTTTTTTTTTTATTTCTCATAAATTTCGAAAAAACAAACAAAAACACCTACAGGCAACAAACACTTTTTAGCATAAAATCCTATAAAATACGTGAAATTGGGTCAAAATCAATATTATACAATGAATTTGAAACACTTACCTCTTCACTGTTTCAATATAAAACACAAAACACACGAAAAACTATTTTTTATTATTTTTTGAATCAGAGCCGGTCCGCACTTGTCGTTAGTTACCCACTGTCGAGTAATGAACTTCAACTTACGACATACGGCGCCATCCAGTTGTGTTTCTAGATACTAGATTCTCTAACTGTGAGTGTATACGACAGGCTACAGTGCGTGATTACGTTGTAGAACCGATTCTTTGAATTTGAACCACGATCGAACGGTATGTTGCCTACAGTCTACAGTATGGTACAGAGGGTTAATAAGTCAATTATTTTCAATTTAATAAAGATTTTTATACGGGGGGGATCAGTGTCAATGAGATAATTTATTTTAGGCTTATTAGTGGAAATAAAACTTAAGCTAGAAGAAACTGTAGGTTTTTGTATTTACAGTAATAGATAATTAAAATTGATATCTTTTTGAAAGAATTGAATTTAATGTATCTAAACATAAAATTTAAAGTGGAAATATTTCCTCATTTATACAGACTGTATGTTAAATAATTGTCAATAAATCTGACTAATCATCTGGGTTTTAAACCTCATTATGACATAACCAAACTTTTTAAAGTAAGCAGGTTCGTATTGTGAAATCTGATTTTATTGCATTTCTTCCATTTTTAGCATCTTTTTTTTAAGTAATTCTTACATTAGACATTTTACCACAACTTAAAAAAACCCCCTTAAATTCTTGTTAATTTGAAGGGGGGGGGGGGGTCTTTCCTTTTGTCTGGTGCAGTATGTCCTGTTATGGACCTTTTTGATGTTAAAAGAAAGGAAAGAAAAAGAAACAATAAAAATAGAACAAAATAAGAATTAATTAATGGAAACCTCAGTATTTAGGAAACCTAATTGTAGTAATAAAATTATCAAAAATGTACATCACTATATTGGTTACATTTACAGCTAGCGTAAATTATAAATAAACATAACAGTTATTGTTTATTCCCATCAAAATGTGCTTGGTTAAAAATTCTCTCTTAGTGAACATTGATGTTAAAAACTGATGTAATAGAAACCTAATTGAGAAATTATATAATAAAAAGATAATATTTAATTTTAACCAGCATAGAAAAATACAGAACGATGCAATAATTTTGTTAAGCTATTACTAATATTTTAATAGAAGAAGAAAGCAAAGTTAAATCTCCCATTTCAACCCAATCCAAATATTTATCAGCACATCAAAATCAGGTAGAGATAATTGAACCAGATGAAAATTTATTGAATTTACAGATGAAGAAATTGTAAGTCTGTTACATAGGTGGAACCAGAGCTCGACATTAGCGGTCGTTAGTTGTATTTTGCAACTAAATAATTCGTTTTGACGACCGCAATTTTATACCTAGTCGTCACTTTGACGCCTAGCATTCTTTTTCCCCTTCAATGTGCAGGTCTAATGTGCGATGAAAATAAAGGCACTAGCGACAAAGTAGTAGAAGTAAATTCCTAGCTTTCTTGTAAAAATATTAGCACTAGCAAATTTTTAAAATGGAAAAAAACTAACTAGGTAAACTACCAGTATTTTAAGTAATTGTAGTTTATGTACAATTTTTACACATATGTTTCTATGTGTAAATAAGTTTTAAAATGGCACCTAAGTACAACATAATGGCAACTAAGAAAACAATGTTAGTTGGCATTTGGCACCCAAGTTGCTGATTCTAATTTCGACCCCTGGGTGGAACAAAATGGAAAATTAAACTACTAAATCTAATTAAAAAAAAAAAAAAAAAAAAGTGCTGATAGAAAACTGTGAAAGTAAACGACTATTAGCAAGATTAAACCAAGAAGTAATTAATATTACTCTTGAAAATATAAGGGAATTTTCTAAGTACAGCGATAAAAAAATATAGCTTTTGTTGAAAGCAAACAAAACAAACAAAAACAATTGTAAATCTATAAAAGTTGACAGTAGCTCCTGTAGTAAATAATAAGACCAACACAGAGCCAAGGATAAACAAAAGAATATTTACTACAGGAAGAAGAAAAGCTTCCATAAAGATAATGTAAAAAATTTGCCTCATTTGTTCACAAATGAAGAGTGCATGCAACTTATGGTAGGTCATTCTGTTTCCCTTGTGTGTTTTCTTCTCTTTCATACTCAATCTGCAGCATTAGAGGGCGATACTTGCACTCCATTGAAGCTTTCCTTCTTAGATATTCTTTCGATGAACAAAGTGAGTGAAAGCAACCAAGATGTCAGATAGCTAAAATTAAATAATCAAATTTTATGTGAAAATACTCTGGTGTTGGGAATTAAGGTTGGTTGATTGCACTTGGGTCCAAGGCCTGGGTGGAATGCTCTCCATGGGGGTCTTTCTAAGGAAACCTAGCTCATTTATGTTAGTGTCGGAGAAAAAACTGTGAATGGCTAGGCTGATGAGCACGATCTGGATTAGAACTAGACACTTCCCGTCTACCAATTTAGAGATCAAAATCTGTCATCTGCTGGTGAGGAGTAAAAGTACTCTAAATCCGTGTTTTCTTTTTGATTTATTTCAAATAGTTAAGACATTATTTAAAAGATTTTAAGGTATCTTATAGTTTTATGTTCTATAACAATATAAAACATATAAAAGAATATAATTATTTATGTGGTCTTTAACAGGGGTCACAGCACACCTACTTTTTTAATGTCGTTTATTTTACTCTCACCGAAATTTTCAAAAGGAAAACATTTTTGAAGGTTTCAATGTTTTAATAGCATTTTAACCTTCAATATGGTGAGAGTAAAATGAAACTATCATAAAATAGAAGGATTGCTGCACTGTGATCCCTGTCTTTAAGCTAGTTTCGGTAACCTAGGGTTTTTTCCACCATCAATGAATTTTTAGTCCCTTAAATTTTGTGTAAGGTTTATTTTCCGAAAAGTTCATGAATCCAATATCACATGTAATTTTCTTCATTCACAAGTTTATGCTGAGCTCTTATATTTCTCTTGCATTTGTGTGGTCTTTTTTTAAGTACTGTATATGTATTAACTTATTTTAAAACTATTGTTTTATTTGTGTTATACTTTTAATCCTAATTAATTGGGTTATTAGTATTTTAAATATGGGTATTACTATGAATGAAAAAATTCTTTAAAGATTGTTTATTTTTAATGCTCTTCTTCACGTTACATTTTTGTTTATAGACACTTTTTTATTTATTTTGTTTGTTTCTTTTTTAGTTATTTAAAGTTAGATAAAACATTTTAGTATTTTTAAATAAGTCATAAGGATACTCAAAAGAAAAAAAGTAATTGACATTTCATAGTCATTTAAATGGATTGTAAAATTGTTAACTTTCTAATTTTTTAAATGTTTTCATTTCATGGAGGGGATAACAAAGTGCAATATTTTTAGTGGAAAGGATATAAAAACAAATAAATTGTATAATACTAATTATTTAAGAAGTGTAAAGTTATTGCTGCTAAATTATTCATTTTTCTTTAAATCAGCAAAATCATATATGTTAAATTGCTTATGTCTTTTAAAGACCAGAAGAATTTGAATGTGTTTGAAGTATCAGGTTATTACTGTTGTTTTTATAAAGATAATATCAAAATTGATTTATCAGTTCAGTGCATAAAACTGTTTTTGAATGTTTAATATTTAAAATATCTTTTAAATTTTAATTATAAGACCTTTAAAACTATTTGTTCAGTGACATAATTCATACTCTTTATTCATTCAATGTTTTGGTTTTTTGAAATGCTTTTTCATAAATCTTTGTATTGTTTCGTTTGTTTATTCTATTTTAAAACATTTCTTCTCATAGCACTGCGGCCATTGCTAAGCAACCTGCAGCACTGTCTCCCTTGCCAACTGCCAGCAGGGCATTTCCACGAGGCACTGCTAACAGAAGCACGTTTCACAGTGGGCAGACACGTGAGCGGCGTCACGTTAATGCCTGCAATGGACCTCAGGGCATGGTCCCTCTTAATTCCCAAGATATGTCTTCAATGAACCATACAGGCCGGCAGTCTTTTTTCAGCAAGTTATCCTTTAAATTTAGCAAAAGGTAACATCTAAAGTGCATTTTCCTACTATTGTTTCTGTTTGTGCAATAATATATTATGTATTTGTATATCTATATATATATACAGTCGAACCTCGTTAATGTGAACACTGTTAACATGAATTATTTTTAACATGAACTGTTTCCCACAATCCCCATTAAAATGAGTTAGTTTAGTTAAATGAAGATCACTTATTGATAGCATGAACTACTGATAATATGAATAGATATTTTTTTATCCCTCTTGAGATTTACGTTAGCGAGGTTCGACTGTATATTTATATATATATATATTTCCCCCTCCCTTATTTAAAATTTTTTTTCACCCCTTTTAATCATTATTGTTATGTCTAGTACTGCCAACAAAAATTTCTAAAAATTAATCCTTCATTTTAAAGTTATTTTTTTCTTATTTAACCATATTTTTTGTCCTAAAAATGGGATGTTTATATTTTAGATGAAAAAATTTAAACCACTTCTTATGTTTGAATGCTATTGCATTTTTACTCTCAAGTAACATATCTTGCAGTGAGATGTTACTGGCCACGACCCCTCAAAATACGATATGTATTATTATTATTTTCAACAAGTTAAAAAGCATCTGGGTACCATCTGGACCCAAGATCATAGTGATAGGGTTAAAAACGTGTATGGAAAAGAATGGGATTGGTGTGATTTAGTATAATAATCCAGGCTAGAAATCATATTAGTTTGAAGGTTTCTAAAATAAGATATGAAATTAAATTGAAGAGACATATATAATATTTATAATATATACACACACCATGCAGCAGTGGTGTAGCAGTTTTTGGCTAACAATATAAAGACAATGATATTCAAGTCAAAGTGCTTATTAGAATGTATTCATATCTGTGTCATTATTTGGATAGCTTCATTTTTGCATTACATGGCATAATTCAATTGAATATACTAAGTGTTAGCAAAGACCAGACATAGTTTTGGGGGCCAACTGCATAATACATATAAAATTAGCTCCAACTCTTTGCACTTTGTTCACATGATTATGTGGTCACTTGATAGATGGCATTGATGTCACCAGGTTTATTTTTTTTATTTTATTGGATATCTGAATTTTGATATTTGGGCCTCTCGATAAAGGATCTCTCAGATTTAATTTCAAAAAGCTGTAAGATACACTTACATTGAAAATTACTTTTAAGAACTGTTTCTGAGTTAAAATTTTGGAAAGAATTTTCTTTAATGAAATCTTATTCTTTTTTTTTTTTTTTTTTTTTTATCTTATATAATATATATTTATATATATGATGGCTGTCTGGCCTTTTTTTTAAATAATGCAATTTTTCTGGTACAGAAGATTTTTTATTGGAACTTTAACATTCTGTTTGGTGAAGTGCGTAGAGATGCCAGACCAGAGAGGCTCACAAATTTCTTTAGCATCTGTTACATGCTTGGAAAACTCGTCTCTCTCTATATATGTATTTACATTTTCTTAAATGTTACATCAAATAAGGTTTTTTACTTTCATTTTGGTAAAATCAGTCTTTAATTTATATTAAATATATATATATATATATATATATATAATAGGTGATTTTGCCATCCAAATTCTAGTATTTTAATATATATCTTTTGCATAAGTTTTTTTTTTTTTTTTTTTTTTTAATAGTAAATATTATAAATCTCATCCCTGAAAGACAGAATAAAGCAAGTTGAGTTAGATTGATATTAGATTGATAGATAGATATTTTTTATAAAAGAAATTGTTTGAGAAAAAATTACACAATTTTTAAATAAAATTTTTGCGGTGTCAATCTCTAAATATTTCTGAATATATAATACACATGATTTTAAATTATAGCTTACAGATTTTACATTAATTTGGTTATTTTTTACTAAAGATGTAAAACCTGATCATTAAAATTTGAAGCCTATAAAGTTTCATCGGTGTCTTCCTCTTCTCTGTTGTATCGGTTCTAGGTCCCATTGGTTTCATTTGCGCCTTAACCAGATATTTCAATTTAGGTGCTAACTGGATGATAAGTGGTGCTGCTATTATGCAACAATTACGTTTTTCGGACAGATTACCATCTTCATTCGATGACAATAGATGGTAGCACCAGACAGTCTTCCCAGCTGCAAAAATTTTAATTAACAAAAAAAAAAAAAAAAATACCTTTGAGGTACTGCAGGAGAGGTCATAATAGAGATCCATGCAAAATTCTGTATCTGCGATCAACCATTTTGCTTTTAAAGTGACAAACACGCTTCTATGTTTAACTTTTTTTTTTGTGTGTGTGTGTGTGTGTGTCACTTAATTGTCATCTGTATAGTTTTGGATATTCTGATGACATTTAAAGATATCTTTTTATCAGTTGACACATTTTCTATTGATTATCTGCATTAAGTAACATACATGGTTCCCACAGGTCAGGGAGAACCTGTAAAAGTCAGGAAATTTTAAATTGGTAAAATAAAAGGCAGGGAAATGTCAGTGATAATTTGCAAATAGTACCCAAAAGCCTGAAAAAATTATGATATAAACTTGGAAAATACTTTTTGAGTGTGCAATTTATGTTGCGAGTCACATTACTATGTTGCAAGCTATGTTATATTTTATGCTGTCAGCTATTTAAGTTGTAAATCAAATTTTGTGACAGAAATTTTATAAAAATAGACCTGGAAAACCTTTAAAAGTCAGGGAATTTTATTTTTGAAATTGAGTGGGAACCCTGAACATAGCAAGCCTTAGAGACTGCTCGAACTAAGTTTAGTATGGCACTCTAACCAACTGAGATAATGGGCTGTGGAAAGGCTTTTCACATTTATATTTCTATCTCCAGAATCGATCATTTAAAAAATGTATGGATTTTAATTAATAATAAAACTAAATAAAAATTTGGAAACTGGACTTTGAAGTGCATGATCAAAATGGACTTCCATACAGAATTCTCTAGCTCTACAATCAGCCATTGGCCAACACAGCGATGGACACACACACACACACAAGCATCTTGTTTTGTTATATTTAGAGATGTGCATATCAATATGTTTTTATATGAAGATACTGGATATGTTAGTGAAAATAAAAATTAACATTTGCTCTTCAGAAAAGTTTATAATTAGTAATTAAAATAAAATATCAGCTATGCTAATTTAATTAATATAAAACATATGAATAAAACAGTCATAAAAATGAAGTAACTCATGACTTAATTTTAACTACATCTTAATTAAAAATAATCAAATTTTGTAAAAGACGAAACTTCCATTTAGAATAGGTGTACATTCATCATATTACTGATAATTTGAGCTAATGTAATTTGTTCAAGCAATTTTTATTTTTTATCGTTTTTGTATTAAGATCTTTCTAAAAAATTATTCTAGATCAGAGCATGTGTTCTGCAAAGTGCCAATCTCTGAAAGTTGTGTGTACAGGGTGGCTACTAATCGGGGAAAGTCAGGGAATTTTGACAAATTTTGTGGAAATAAGCCATATTTGGAAGCTCATTAATGTAAATTGCTAAATTATTTGCTAATTTTCTGAAAATTTTTAGGGGAAAAAGCTCTACAAGTCAGGGGAAATGGTAAAAAAGTAGTCATGAAAAAAATCAGGGAATTTTGAAAAGTTTTAATGTTAGTCACCCTCATGTAAGACTATTAACAAACTTACTTTTTCTGTAGTTTTGTCTTGATGCAAAGTCATTAAATATTTTCTATACAAATAAGGACACTTTTGAGAGACCTATGTAATAAGTGTTAAAAATCTTGTTGCTTATTATTTTCAGCTCATAATGTGTGAAACTAATATAAAAGAAATATTTATAGTACAGTTGAACTCAGTCATATTTTCCTTAGTTATATCATCATCTTGCTTATAAAATCAAAAATTCATCTACTTCAGTTTTATTGTTAAAATTATACGCACATTTCACTCTCCTCTCCCCTTTCGAGAAGAAATATACAGAAAAGTAAAAAGACGACAAAGGGTCATTCCATGCCAAATTGATCAGGATTGTTTAAAAAATGAAACCTACCATCACAGGTTTGGTCAATTGTTTTGAGATCAGTCAAACAGTTAAATTGTAAGCTTTTAAATATATACAAAAATGATTGATTTGCTGCCATTTTGAATATTGCACTTACTCCTTTATTTTTTTATAATAGAGCTTTCAAACTTTTTTTTTTTTTTTTTTTTTTGGGGGGGGTGGGGGGGTGTTAGAATACTTGTTTAGAATAACAAGCTTTCACTTAATAAACATTTTGTATTGTGTTGCATTACAATTATTTATGATAATGACTTTATCATTAGAAAAAAATATATATATAAACTTTAACCGGTTATTTCTTGCATCTCCTATCCCTTCAATTTAAGTCAAATTTTTGTATATAAACAACCCAAAGCATATTTTTATGCCTGATTAAAAAAATAAATAAAATAAGTAAATCATGGGTAATTTACAGGCATTTAAGTTAAACTGGAGAGTTTGTTAACTACCTTAGGTTTCAGATATCTAGAGTTAATTAATATGGAAGATCTGATTGCAAACACTTGCAAAAGAGCATTTGAATAAACTAATATTTCTTTTAAGTTGTAGAATATTTCGATTCACATTATGAAAGTGTTTTACCATGAAACAAAACTTAAAGGGGCAATTACAAATTATTAGCAATTTATAATTTTCACTAACGATTTCTAAATTTTTAATATGGATTTTTTTCTTTAATTAAATTTAACTTTTTTTTTATCTTTTCATTTATGAATTTAATTTTGTATGAAATACAAATCAGGGTTGCCAACTGAACTCCGCAATTCCGCAAAGTAATGTTTATGCTCCGCAAATTCAGTCTTGACCACCTAACTAAATATTTTTTTTTATTAAATACATAAAACTGAATAGTGGCAGACACTGGAAAAAAAAAAAAAAAAAAAAAAAAACTATTTTTCTTTTTTCTTTCTTTTTTTTTTTTTTATTTCCTTGCACACATGTAAGCAGAAATCGCGATCCAATCCTTATCAACTTTTGATTTTACATTTCCAACAGTTGCCGCATAAAACATTCTTTGAATTTTTTTTTTTTTATCTATGAAAGCCCAGGTATCTTGAAAAAAAAAAAAAATAAAATAAAATAAACTAACTTTTACAATTTAGCTGAAGAACCACATGCTTCCTACAATACTCATAAATAGTAAAGAAAACATTCTAGTGCTAGGCATTGCGTAATCGAAATATTGCTGACTCAGAACTGGAACAAGTATTTGCTTACATTAGCTAAGAGTGTGTTTAATTAAAACCACAAGCTGAAAGGGGGGAAGAAAGAAACCAAATGCTATGATTATGCGGTGTTTTGATTTTCATTTAAACTATATCAATGTTTCAGTTATCTTAATGCTTAATAGGTCGTTAAAGAAATTGTTTATTTTAATTATTTATTGATAAAAATAATGGATTCAAAGCTACTGAACTTTAAGGCCGATTGACAACACTTTATTTAAGATTTAGTTTAAATAATTACGCATTTATTTTATCATTCATTTAAAGCATTAATGATTTATTATTATATCTTCTTTTGTATCTGGGGGGGGGGGGGGGAATAAGTAAACAAATTATGACCAACAATCTGCAAAATTCTGAAATGTACAAAACATATGGTCCCAAGGTATGCAGATTAGAGGGAGTTGACTCAGAGATGAGATCATTTACACATTTATATGAATATCGGAGATTTCGTTTTTAGATTTTTATGTGATAGTATAATAATTATTTTGACATTCATGAAAATTGTTGGAAATTTAATTCCCCCCCCCCCTTTGTGCTTTGCTTTTTTTTCTTTTCTTTCTTTCATTCTTTCTTTTTTTTTTTAATGTAACTGAATAATCTACTTTCATATATTGTCTTTATTTATGTATGGAAAATATGCCATTATGCAAAAAACAAATTACTTTTGGGTTTTAAGCTTATATTCAGACGATCATTTCCCATTCTTATCTCTCTTCACTGTTTTGCTAAATATATTTGATTACAAATAAATATTTCTTAATTTCATATGATAATTGTTAATTTATTTTTGTTAGTAGTTTATTTCTTTTCTTTTCTTTCTTTTTTTTTTTTTTTTTTTTTATGTGTTTTTAAAATTGCTCATCAAAGTAGCCAAAATGCTCCTCAAAATTTCTCTGAATACTCCTCAAACTGTTTTTGAAAAGTTGGCAACCCTGACAAATTTTAAGACTCAAGTTCAGTTTAATCAATTCAAAAAGTTCAATTTACTGGAAGAATTTTCTAGAAAAAACAACTCTTTCATTCAAAACAATTGCTAGAACTTCAGATATTAGGCAGTCAAAACAAGTTTGCTTACTAGAAAACTGTTTGCTAAAAAATATGAGTAGGGGGGATGTAGGGGGAAAAAAATCTAGTTATCGAATTTTGTTTAGAAATTTTTAATAAGCTGTGCAGTTAAAGCATGTTTTAAGACAAAAATTTTCACAGTTTTGAAAGCATGAAATATACTTAAAAATGTTCAAGAAATACAGAATCGACCTGTGATTTAATTTCGGTAAGATTGATAAGTATGTAAAGTTTTTGTATTAAATTCCTATGTACTGGCAATCGTTCTAAATAAATGAGAATTTATTTTCTAGAAAATTCTTCAATAAATCAACATTACAAATTAAAATAATCAAAATTGCCTACTTTGCTTACTCCTTAAGCTCATTCAGCCAGGCACCCGGCCATCTTCAAGAAGCACTTGTCGCGTGTGAACAGCTAGGTTTCACTCCTTCTCTTCATCATGTAGCACCATTTTTTATATATTAGCTGATTGGCCTGTTTGCCATTACATGCACAGTCATTTGCCAAAATTTTGATATTTTCACACAGGACAGCATATTTGTAATTGTTAAAGTTAGCTAATTTTTTGGTGTTTTTAAAATCAATATTTATATTTAAATTTGTTGTTAAAGCTGTCGTTATTTTACTGTATTTTATATCAATTTTCATGTTCTTTTGTTCTGTTTTTGATTTTTCTCTTTGGTTTAAAACCAAATTAACGATTCACGAAAAACCAAAAATAAATATACAACATCAAACCCATTAGCAAAGATACCTCATTGTAAATAAAAAATGTAGTTGCTGATTTTAACATAAACATACCTGTAAAATATATTAAAATCACACAATCAACTGATTGGGAAGAAAATCATTTATTGAAATTTATTTTTCCGACCGAGGGAAAATAATGCCTGGACCGGGAGTCAAACCCCAGATCTTTGACTTACAAGGTCAAGGCTCTACCAATTGAACTATCCAGGCTGACAACCGGTCGACATTACTCACTCAGACAACCTTTAGGCAGAAAACTTCTGTCTATCATGTAGATAGCTTGACAGAAATAAGCCGCAGGTAAAGGAAAACACCATTAAACAATGGGAGAAAGAAAACTTCTTTCTCCCATTCTGCGGCTTATGTAATTTTGTCTGTTTTTTAAGCACTTACAACTATTTTAATTAATATGATATGTAATATAAGATTTATTGTTCTGATTTTGTTTATTGTGTGTAGATGTATGCAATCATATTTAACATTATTTTTATTGTTGAAAAATTTATATTGTGTCAGTTGCCTGATACCATTTTTGAGAGGAAGGGGTGAAAAGTTCAGCCTTTTTTTCTGTAAGCTTGTACCATGTCTGTAAACATTTTATCTTTATGGGCAGCATTCAAAATGGTGACAAATCTGTCATTTTGTTATGTATTTTAAAAACTCATAACATGAAAACTACTTAATTAATCTTAAAATAATTGACCTTTGTAGAATAAGCATAAAAAGTCCTTATATGAAATTTTATCCAAATCTATGTTGTTCAGTGTCATAGCCTGGTTGATTTGACATAGAATGAGTCCAATTTGAAGTTACTTTTTAAAGGTACCAGATGTATAACAAAACAATCCATTCATTATGTTTTCATATGTAATTTTGGTGTTAATAAACATCATATATATTTTGATTTACTTTAATATGGTGGCCACTAGTCAGAGAATTTTGACAAATTTTGTGAAAATAGGCCATATTTGAAAGCTCGTTACTGTAAATGGAAAAACTATTCGCTAATTTTGTGAAATTTTTTTTGGGAAAAAAAAAAAAAAAAACAGCATAATTCAGGGAAAATGGTGAAAAATAGTCAGGGAAAATTTGGAAATTTACTAATGTTGGTTACCCTGTTTTAATGAAAAGTGTACTTTTCTCTGGGGGAGAGAGGAGTACTTTAATAGTATTTTATACAACAATAATACTTATATATAAAAACACTGTTATACCAGTTACATTAAGTGACTTTACATGCATTTAAATTAAACTCTTATGTCACTTTGCTAATGTTTTGGTCCCTTGCATGACATTATAACCAAGTTTGACTGTATTCTATAGCTTTTTAATGGATACTAGACATTCTATATGTAACACATCTTAATTTATATTCTTCCCACTTTTTACCATACAATAAGATCTTCCTGGCTTCTCTTATTTTTTAAAAGTATTCTTTTTTTTTTTTTTTTCCCTCCATATTTATTTTAGTTTTTGTTTGCTACAAAATACTAATAAAACTTTTCAGTAGTTTTTTTTTTTTTTTTTTTTAATTGCATGAAATATATTGCAATTCCACAAAAAGAAAAGCAGCCAATCATTTCAACATTGGAAAATAACAAGTATTAAAAGTTCTCTTGTAAATGGCAATTTATTCGTTCGAAGATTTTTTTTCAGAGGAGTATTCTAAAGGGGGTGCTATAATTTTCACAACATGTCTTCTCTTAAATTAACCCATGGAGAACTATTAGTATTTCTTTAGTTTTCTGCAGCATCTATTCAAGTTCTGTGAAGCAAATATAGTGGTTTGTAAATTTATGAGTTTATAATTAAACGTGTGATTATTAAAAAAAAAAAAAAAAAGACACTTTGATCAAGGCAGTGAATGGGGGAAAAAAATATATAAGGTTGGTATTTCATGACCTGGGGAATAGAATCTAGATTGTAACTTGGTTGTGGTTTACACTAAGAGTGTCCTACCTTCGAAGAACAATGATGCACTATTAAATTTTGTAGCTATCAACAACAGTGGAACAGCTTGGTTACTAGCTGGCTGACTCAAGTTTCATCCTGCTTTTGGTAACTTTAAAAAGATAACATAATCTACAGACATTATAAATTATATTTCTTATTCAGCTACTAGCTGCCTTCGGCGACCAGCTGGTTCGTGATCCTTGAAAAATCCGACTTTACGAAACTCCCGCTCGGTGGCGCCTGCGGCGCCTTTTTCCCGTTTCAGGTCTTACAACAGCTTAGTGACATATAATGAAAATAGCTTAATTGAAAATTTCAATAAATTCCCGCTCGGTAGTGCCTGCGGCGCCCTCTTCCAGTTTCAATATCTGAAACAACCTGTTCGCTCACCATGTTATGATCTTTCAAATTTCTGAGTTCGGCAAAGTCCCACTCGGTGGCGCCTGCGGCGCCTTATCCCGGTTTTAGAACTGTTCAATTCCAAATTAACAAACCTTTCAAATGATGTATTACTTGTGAATTTATTTTAATTAGTAGCTGAGATACCAAAGGAAACCTAATCAGGAAACCTCGAAACGTGTAAATCGGGTGAAATCTCGAATAATTTAATCATAATTAGAAATTGAAATATTGAAAATATTACAGCGCCATCTGGTGGTATAAATATCTGTATTCCACTGTTCGATTCCAAATCAAAAAAGCTTTCTAATGATGTATTACATATGAAATTATTTTAATTAGTAGCTGAGATACAAAAGAAAACTGATTCAGGGCACCTCAAAACATGTAAATCTGGTGAAAACTTAATATGCTGTCTAGGCCGAATATTAATTCAAATGTAACGTAAATGAAAATTTGAAAAAATTTGAAAATTGCAATTTTCCCCCCACTACAAAACACGTGACATCTTGATCGGTTACAATCATTTCCTTTTTCATGGCAGACGGTCGTCTGGCATTTGAAATGATGTTGCCACAAAAAATTCATACTTTAGTTAATTTAAAAAAATCTAACTGATGCATCAATAAGCCGCTTGCACTCTTAGATTCAGAAAAAATTCCCCTTTCATTTGGTACCAAATTCGTAATGATTGGACTAATATTTCGAATTTATTTTCCATTTTTTCTGCTTTTAGCTCCGTTAAAATATCTATTTTTATGCAATTGCAGTGAATTCTGAGTAATTGAGATCGCTTTTTGATTAGACATAGGTCTACATTTTAATTAATATCTCCGGAACTAATTACAATTTTTAAATTCTGTTTTCACTATCAACTCGGGAAGGCTTCTAAGCACCCGTATGTCAAATTTTGTACTTCTGCGTTCAGTAGTGGCTGAACGTATAGATGCACAGACAGAGAGAGACAGACAGACATCTTCTTTTATTATTATAGATTGCAGCAAATAAAATTGAAGTTGAAATTAACATTTAGATTTTGTTATATATAATCTACTTGTTAATTATTTAATATCAGTATTTAATTTTAAATTTATTTGTTATAATTTAATGTTAGTATTTAATATATTAAATGTTTAATTACTTAAAATATAAATTTTTACTTAAATTTTCATTTGTTGTTGTAGTTAATTAATAAATATAACTAAATAATTTATGATGAAATTTACAATATGTGTAGGTTATTATATTTAAAAAATTTTTATAGTTTTTAATTATTATTATATTTAAAAGTTAAAGTTAATGAAGGCCAGATCGAATCCAAGTCAGCTGTTAACAGGGAGCAGTCCCTGCTCACCACTCGTAGAGTGATTTTGAGAACTTTTAGGGAGACTGCAAGTCAGCTGTTAGTTGGCAAGTATGCTGCTAACTCAGCTGCTCTACTGTTGTTGATATCTATGAAATTTAATACTGTCAACATTGGACCTTTGGTTGGCACTATACTAGAATTTTTCAAAATTTTTTTTTTTTTTTTTTTAACTTTACATTTTAGGGAATGTAATATAGAAAAAGAGTAAAACAAAATAAATAAATAAAATAAAAGTAACAGTAAAGAATTTAACTCTTTCGCTACAATATCTAAAATGTAGGTGAAAGAATTGTGAAATCCTGGCACTCTGCCATGGGTTCATAAATTGTGGGTGGTAACCAATAGTACATAAAGCAGGTGAAACTTTAAAGGCTTTTGTCTTGAAAACTACTGGCTAGTGCATCATACTACTTGAAGTACAGTGTGTTTCTAAAAGAATATTGGGGTTTTAACGCTTTTCAAAAACTTAAAATCATAATTAATTTATAATGTGAAAGAGTAACTCAAACAGTTCTGTTTGTTGGTACGCACATGCACTAGAAAGCCTGTGCGCTAGCACCTCTGCGCATGCTCTACAAAGCACTAGTAGCAAAAATGGCAACTAGTGACCAGAAAGCCTTCTGTGTTCTGCAGTTTGCAAAGACAGAATCGGTAGTTACTGTGCAATGTACGTTCCGGATTAAGTTCAGATGCGATCCCCCAAGTGATAGTAATAGATGGTATCATCAGTTTGAAAATACCGGCTGCCTTCTCAAAGGGAAGAGTGCAGGATGACCAAGGGTTTCTGAAGACAGTGTTCAGCAAGTGAGAGAGTCTTTCACGCATAGCCCGATGAAATCAGTTCGGAAGGCTAGTCGTGAATTAGCAATTCCGGTTACGACTATTTGGAAAATTTTACAGAAACGCTTACAACTACGTCCATATTGTTTATAGTTATTACAGGCTCTAAAGCCTAGAGACCATAGTTTATGTGCCAACTTTGCTCATGAAATTTTGTTGCACAACGATTTCCTGGATTGTGCTGTTTTCAGTGATGAATCGACATTTCACATCAGTGCACATGTGAACACTCATAATGTATGCATCCGGGGCTCAGAAAATCCTCACGAGATGGTACAATTGCAACGAGGGTCCCCTAAATTTAATGTTTTTTGTGCCATATCTCATCTTGGTGGAAAGTTTATGGGCTTTTTTTTTTTTTTTAACTTGGAGAAGCAACTGTAACTGGTACTTCCTATCTTGATGCTCTACAACTATGGCTATTTACCCAGTTGGTAGAAGACGAACCAAATAACTTCATTTGGCAGCAAGATGGTGCACTGCCTCACTGGCATAAAGATGTACGCGATTGGTTGAACGTCACTGTACTCGAACACTGAATTAGCCACAAAGGGTCCAATGACAGAGCTTGTTTCGCATGGCCTCCACACTCATCCAATCTCACACCATGTGATTTCTACCTGTAGGGGTTCATAAAGGTTCATGTGTATGTACCACCACTACCAGCTGACCTACCCGACCTAAGAAACAGGATTGAGGCAGCTGTTACAACAGTTACACCACAAACACTAAACAATGTTTGGGAAGAGCTGGGCTATCGACTTCATGTGTGCCGTGTCACAAAAGGTGCTCACATTGAACACTTGTAAGCTTGTATGTTTAACTGTTTGAGTTGCTCTTTCATTTCATGTATTAATTATGATTTTAATTTTTACATAATACTACAAAGCGTTAAAACCCGATTTTCATTTAGAAATATACACCAAGAGTGTCCTGGCTAGTGCATCATACTACAGGGTATTAGAACCCATGAAAGTTTGAACCTGAATTCAGCCCCTTTGTTAATCCTTTTTCTCATCCATTCAATTGCTATTTTAGTATTCATATTTTCAAATACCTATTAATGATTAGTTGCTTATAAAATTTCATGAGGAAAATATTTTGCTTGAAAATGTTGAATATAATCTTTACAAATACAGGTACCTTTTAATGAACATTAAATTAAGGCTACTTCTTCCATCCACACACCCACTCACCCTTACAGATTTTCATTAAATTGGTAAAAATAAAGTAATAATAATAATAATAAGAGAGAGAGAGAGAATATACATATCTTTTTATGCTGCAACTAATCTTTAAAGCAGTTTGTTTTGATTTAATAAATGTTGTGACATAAATAGAAAGTACAATGCCTTTTTTATGTAACCAAAAAAAAAGAAAAATATATTACTTTTTTTTTTTTCAATTTCAATAAATTTTACATGAAATAAATTTTCCTGGGTATAGTGGATACAGACGAAATCAGCATGCTGTGTAAACTTGTGCAGCTTCCTGATCAACTTACAGTATTGTCAACTGCTTCAAGAATCTTTTGAAAGCAATATTCGAATGATGCATTTGAAGATGTATTAGGACTTCAATTTGTTTCTTTCATTTGAAGAAATTGAAAAATTTGTTGTTCTGTACACAGTTGTTCCCAGTGTTTTTTAAATTCCATGATTGTTGTAATCTAGCGCAGGCTAGTTTGACAATGCCCTGATAGCAAATAAGATTTTTTAAATTTGTTTATTATTATTATTTCAAAAAAGTTATCTTTTAGATTAAATAAACTAGGGTTTAAATTTGTTTTAATGTTTCAAAACTAAAACGAGTGATTAAATTTTAACCAATTCTAAATATGAAATTATTATTTTGAATTTATAATTTTTTTTTTTTTCAATATAAGTGCTTAAATAATGTTCCCCATATATTAAAAAAGAAAAAGTAATTGTTGTTGTTTTTAATTAAACAAAATAACAAATGTAATACTTAGAGAATTTATATCTCGTAATTTTTATAATTACTAAGTTTTTTTTTTTTTTTTTTTTTTTTTTTTAATCTGGTCTAAATACTTAATTTTTTTGGATACAATATAGAAACATTTATTCATAAACCATCTCTTTAATACATAATAAAAAGGTGGTGTGTCCTTTTGATAAACAAAGATTTAGTTGACTCACTAATACAGCTTATTATTGAACGTCTAAAATGCTAGATATAACTATTTTTGCTTAAAAAAAAAAAAATCTGTTACTTTTTTTTTTAATATGTATTTATCAAGTAATCTATATCATATAGTTTATTTGATTAAAAGTTAAAGAATAACTTTTAAGAAAGCAATCGTGTATAGTTTCAATTTTAATATTGTAATACTGATGTTTTTTTGTTTGTTTTTTTTTTTCCTTCTTTTAATTACATTTAGAAAATTACTCTAATTCTGAATTATATAATGATATGCAAATTGATTTCATGACTAAAAAAAATCATTCTTTTTTTTTTTTTAGCTTTATTATTATTTAACATTAATATAAAGAGAACTTTTTAATGCATGGTTTAAAGGTGCTAAGTAAATAAAAATGTCATTATTAATCTAGATGCTTAGCATTGAAACAGTAAGTTTTTCTTTTTTTTTTTTTTTTTTAGAGAAATTGGAGTGTAAGGTTGAATTTTTATGCAAACTATGTGAAGATTAGTCTAACCTGGGCACTCTGCTTACCGGTAACTTTGCCAACTGATAATATGTGAGAAATACCGAGTTGGTAATCAGCCAGGTGGCTTAGTGATAGAGTATCCGCACGGTAAATAGAATGCCTGGGTTTGATTCCTGGCTGTTCTCATTTTTTGCATAGTTGGTATTCAAATTCAACTTTATATATTTTTCTTTTTTTTTTTTTTAAGTACAATTATTATTACTTCTTTAAATTCCAAATATTAGCAAATATAGGTACATATATATATATATTTTAAACCATATTTCTTTTATCAAATGTTAGACTCTGTCCAAAAGCATGTGATAAAAGTGTTTTGGAGAATATATTTTAACAAATCCTGCTAAGCTGATGCTTGACTAAAATAATTTTATTGAACAGGCTTATGAAAAAACACATTTAGCGAAAAACTGTTTATACAGCTCTTGATTTAATACTAGCTTTAGGAAAGGAAATTAAAGTTACAAGTATTATTTCATTCGTGTAGTTCTGCTTGTTGGAATAATATCTACAAAATACCTATTTTATTATCTTTGAAAAATGAACTAATTTATGATTAAGCATTTTATAATAATAATAATAAGTAAAATGTTTTTCCTTAAAAGTAAGAAAACATAATAAAGAATTAAATAAATAGCAAAAACCTTAATTTTTAGGCTTCATCTTAGTCACTTGCGCCGGGGGCCTCCGGCGAAAGCAACTAACAAGGAAACATTCAAAAGGTGTCGTCTTCAAAAAGTATTGAAAAAAATATGTGATTCTACTTTTCATAAAACACCAGAAAATGAAAAAAATATCAGCTGAAATTAATTACAGCGACCACAAAAAATTATCAAAATTAAGCATATTTGGCGATTTAGCGCTCTTAGGCGATATGTTTGTTAGCACCGAGGTTGCCGTGTACGAACAGAACCGTGTTTTGCTTTTCTGCCAAGTACTCATAATCAATCGCCTGGCAGTGTGAAATCGCCAAATACGCTTAATTTTGATAATTTTTTGTGTTCGCTGTAATTTATTTCAGCCGATATTTTTTTCATTTTCTGGTGTTTTATGAAGAGTAGAATCACATATTTTTTTCAATACTTTTTGAAGATGACGCCTTTTGAATGTTCCCTTGTAAGATGAAGCCTAAAAAGTAAGGTTTTGCCATTTATTTAATAAGTTTAAAGGCTTCATGTTTTTTAAATCTTAAATAATAAAGAATGTTGTAATTATTATATGCAATTTTATAACTCAAAATAATTTTTAAGATTTCTAAAACTTGGATAATTTTTGCTTTGTTTAAATTACAAAAGGCCCTAAAGTTTATAGTTTATACAAATATATGAATGCTTTAATGATTATGAATTTGGAGTTAAGATAAAAATAATAAAGAGGCATAAAAAAATTTTGCATTTTTACACTTTTAAGGCTGATTTTTAGACTTGCAAAATTTGTTACAAATTATTACTACAGTGCACTCCCAGAAATCCGCTCAGCTTAGGACCAGAAACTGTGCTGATTTTAGAATTTTGCAGATTTCAGGTTTTTCTTTTCTTTTTTCTTTTTTCTTTTTTTTTTTTTTTTTTTTCTGCATTTTTAAATTAGAATTTTAATGCTATAATCTATTAAAAATGATAGTGAATGCATATAAGTAAGCATGTAAGACATTTGAAATATTAAGAAAAAATAAATAAATGGAGACAAGTGCAGAGTATAAAAGTAGTAAAAAAATATATATATAGATATAAAATTTTATGTAAGTATTAATAAGTTAAAAATTTGTTTCATAAAGCAAAATGCAAAATAAACATCTGATGCATTAATAACATATCATAAATTAATATTTTTTATTAAAGTTTAAAAATATAGGTAAAGACAAATGATTTAATATATATATTTTCATTCTATAAAATCATTTTTTGTTCAAACACAAATACTGTTGGGTTAAAGAATTTAGGTACATATATCCAAATCCTGGACTTTGCTGAAAATTAACTTTTCTTATCTCATTAAATTCAGTTTCTAAAGCATCACCATTAAATAAGTTCTATCTTGATTTTTCTGCTTAAAAACATTACTGTAAATTTCATTGTTTACATTGGTTGTGATGTGCAGATTTCTGGGAGTCTACTGTAGAAGGTAAAATAAGGGAGGGGGGGGGGGAGTATGCATGTAAGAGTCTGAAGTGCTGTAATGCTGCTGACACTAGAATAAAATTGCCACCAGGTGAAACTCACTAAAGGGACAACCTTTTTCTGTAAAAGAGAATTACTTGCTTCTTTGCTTTCACATCTGCAGAACTTGGTGCAGTTGCTTTTTACTTCCATTACCCTACTACCGTAGGTAATGGAAGTATTGTATTCGGTCTGAAAATTCGATATCGGGTTTTCACCTGATTTACACGTTTTAAGGTCCCCTGAGTCCAAAAAAGTGGTTTTTGGCAATTGGTCAGTGTGTATGTATGTGTGTGTGTGTGTGTGTATGTATGTGGAGAATCTTCTGGCTATTATAGCTCAGAAACTAATAAAGATAGAGCTACGAAACTTTAGAATTCAAATACGTCTGGCCTACAGATGAAATTTCCAAATTTTCGTGAAAATTGAAAAACCGGAAGTGGGACATCGGAAACCGGAAGTTGGACCGTAAGTCCGTATCTCAAAAACGGCTCTAACGATTTTCTTCAAACTTGCTATATAAACACTCTATTAGATGTCCTTTCGAATGATATAGTTGGTTAGTTCAAGAAAATTGATAGGCGTCCTGTATAAATAGCTCAATTTCAGGCCTCCCAAGGGCGTTCCTTTAAAAACGGTTGTACGGATTTTTTTCAAACTCGCCATTTTAACTCAATTTTAAATATGCTTTTGTATGTAATTATTGTTTTCCTGTCAGTAATTGAGTTTAACCGGAAATGAGACATCGGAAACCGGAAGTGGGACCGTAAGTCCGTATCTCAAAAACGGCTCTAACGATTTTCTTCAAATTTGCTATATAAACACTCTATCAGATATCCTTTCGAATGATATAGTTGGTTAGTTCATGAAAATTGATAGGCGTCCTGTATAAATAGCTCAATTTCAGGCCTCGCAAAGGCGTTCCTTTAAAAACGGTTGTACGGATTTTTTTCAAACTCGCCATTTTAACTCACTTTTAAATATGCTTTTGTATGTAATTATTGTTTTCCGGTCAATAATTGATTTTTTGTAAACGTTGGTATCTCAAAAACGGCTCTAACGATTTTCTTTTTTGGTCACTTTTATGTTTTCTGATCACATTATCTCTCAAAAATGCATGTAATACATGTAATAGCGGGTAATGGAAGTCGTGTGGTTGTTTCACACCAGATTTTTTATAAGTGTTTTACTCTATACCAATAATAGTATTTAAAAGGGGAGGGGGAGGATTGCATAGAGCTTTGCATTTTTTGTCATGTATGCTTAGAATTTTGTGCATGACATAAGTAAACTACTTGTTCTTACTGGAATACTGTGAAACTATCCTCATGAAGCTATAATATTAGAAAGAAAGTTAGCCTCTGGGTCCTTAAAATGTTAGGAAGGGCCACCAGATTTTAAAATGCTTTTAAAAAAGGTTACCAGTTGCTAAAATGTGTAAGAGGCCACTGGGTGCTGCACTCTGCTAAATTAGGCTAGAGTCAGCACTATGTATTGCAAAACATGTTATATTAAAATAAGAGATTGACTGCAGTATTAATGTCTTTTTTTTTTACACAGAATTTTACACTTTATAAAATTTACGTTGTGTAGTAGAAGTAAAGTAGTAATATTGTGGAATTTGATAAATCATCACTACTTTGGAACTATAATTATTTTGAAATTAACTGTAGATTAAGTATTATAAATGAATAAAAGATATCTATCAGTAGAAACAAATCACAAATCACAGAAAGATCACAGATTAATTATTTTATACATATTCATTGCTGATCTGTGTTGAATGTAACACCAAGGCTATATTCAATCAAGAACAATAATCCTTTTCCATCCACATTTATCACTGTGTACTTTATTTTATAAAAATCTGATAGGAGAAAAAATTTGGCCATATTTCTTGTATTTCATTTATTATTTTGGTATAGTAAATAAGTAAATAAACTCAACATTGATCGTAGAAAATCCCCTTTCCCCCACTTCCCAATCAATAGTATTTTACTTGTTGAAAGAATATCTTAATTTGTATTATTGTGAAAATATTGTGCAATAAAAGGTAGATATTTAAAGTATACCAACTGTGAAACATTTTAAAGATTTTGTTTCATTTGCATGTAGTTAATTGGTTAATACTCCTGATCTTTTTTTTTTTTTTTTTTCATGCATTAGACTAATTTATTGATTTTATATGAATGTTTTTCCCCCTCTACCTTCTTTTAAATTATACATTTTAATAACTGCTAATTTATTGTAAGCTTCATTTTCATGGTAATAAGTTTTGTACCTTAAGTATCTGTGTTTTAATTGATCCAGTAGTAGAATTTTTCTTTGTCAATCTGCTGTTTTCTTTGTCAACTGTTTTTCCAAACAAAACTTATTCGTAACTCAAAAGGGGTTGAGTCAAGTCTACTATCATTGAAAATTATACTAAAAATTATACTATATAGCAAACAACAAAATGTTAAGCTGCAAATATATGATGGATACAAACAGTACAATATGCATAGAAAATTTTCCTCAAATTGAATGTGTGGTTAATATAATTAAATAAAAAAACTTAATTGTAAAAAAACAGGGACAAAAATAATTTATTGTATCCTTTGCTTATTGTTAGTGAAAGCATCGTAAGCAGTTTTTTAAAATTAGGTTTTATTTTTTAAGTGTGTTACAACATAATTTAATGCAACATTCTAATTTATAATTTTAAAATGGAAAGCAGGTGTACCTTGCTTGCTTTTCTTCTTAATTAAGATAGGCTTTACAAATTGTACGGATATTGAAAATTTACCGTAGATGACACACATATATATATATATATGCAAAAGTTATATGTAATATTAATCTAACCCACACTAATATAGAATAAAAATAACCTGCAGTGCTTGCTGCCATGCTGAGTTTATGCTCTTTTACTGAGCTAATTGATTAGAAAAAAAATATATTTGTTTTAATTTCTCCTAAATTTCTTAAAAGAATTCTTTTAAAAACTTTTTTTTTTTTAGTATAATTTAGAATTCAAATATTTTTTGTTTTCATTAGACAACATGAAACATTTAATATAGATATATATTTATTTTAAAGCTAAATTTGGAAATGAGGTCATTGTTTCAAACAAAATGATTAAGCCCACCCTCTTAAATGAACCCCCCCCCCCCCCAAAAAAAAAAAAAAATAATAATAATAATAATAAATAAACTTCACGCATAAATAATTATATAGAGAAATCTAAAGAATGATTCTGATTTTGCTAATTAAATTCTGTTGCCTCTAAATAATAAAAAGATTTGTTTGATTAACATTATATATATATAATTGCCATTACAAATCGGATTGTTGTGAGAATTTGCTTACCTTCCTTACAACTTGTTCAATAATCTGATTTTTTTTTTTTTTTTTTCAAGCTTTTAATCCTGTAGCATGTTTGTTTAATTATTTATTATTTCCTACTTAGGGCATGCTCTGGTAATAAATGTTATTCTTTATATAAAGTTTTTTTTTTTTTTTTTTTTTTGAAAAATTGTCACATTTGATGTAAAATATACCTATTTCAGGGATCTAAGCCAAAGTTTCTGGATATTTGGCCCACTGTGCAAGAAGTTCAGGTCTGTTTTTATGACCGCTTCTATTATAAGCACTTAAGCATTTCTGCAATTACATAATACCATCTGTCCTTATAATACATTTTACTAATTCATACCTTTTTTTTTTTTTTTTTTTTTTTTCTTTTAAATTTACCAGATTGATTTGTGCTACCCATCGTTTGTAAATAAGCTTTTTTTTTTTTTTTCCAACCTGCATCTTTTGTGTTTTGACTGCTTTTATAAATTTTGTTAGTTTTAAACTATTTGCAATTATTTTTCAAATTGAACAATATATTTAACTTTTTAACTCTTTTCATTGCTTGCTTCAGATCATCATAACCCATGACTAATAGTCGAGAAGTATTGCTAGATATTTCCAAATTTGTTTTAAAGGTATACAAAACAAATGGTGGAAAGGTAAAAAAATTAATAATATAATAGTAATAATAATGCGGTTGAAACATTTCATTAAGTCTATAATGATATGCAATATTTTTATTTCAAACTGTTAAAATAACTTTTATTTTAGAGTATTTTATGTACTTTTTATAAATTTAATAGTGATTTAACTTCAGTGTTTCTATTTTTACAGTATTTAATTCATTTTATGTTGGATATAACAAATTTGTTTCCATTTCCCTTGGGGTATTATAAGTTATGGAAGAATGTGTAGTTAAATAAATGCAAGAACAGAAAACCACAAAAAATATAAATTAAAGAAAAATAGTAAAATAATAATTGTCTCATTTCTTAATTTTCTTTCAAAATAGATTGCTTTTATAAATAATTAACAGAATAATGCAGTGGCCATTTTGTAAGATATTAAATATTATAAATAAAATTTTACTTCAAATCGTCTATATTACTTTAAAAATAATTATCCCTTTGATGTTCATTAGCTTCACAATTGAAACCTAATATTTGTCATTTTGTAAGATTTAACTTTTTGTTATTTTTTTTTTTTTTTTTCTTGTTTTAATAGATTTTTAAACTTTTGTCCCTTACAGTGCTATTCCAAAATTTAACAAATGTTGTTTTATAGGAAGCCAAATGCAGAAGTCTCTTGAAATTTCTTGGTAGGCACGAATGCACCTTGTTAGTTTGAGGATGCACTCGTGTCTAGTATTTTACCTGACGAAGGGTTGTGCTATTATTTTGACCTGAAACAATTTTTACAATTTATAATGCTTACTTACAAAGTTATCTGTTTATTAAATTGTTATTTGAATTCAATCATATATACAGAGTTTCCCCTAGACAGTTTCAGGAGGACGCTGCCCCGTGTCTGCCCTATGACTGAAAAAATAGCATTATTCCTGCCCCTCATCCAAAAAATTGCACCCCTCTCACCCTTAATCTAAAAAAGTTGTGCCCTTTACTGCCTTATATTGAAAATAACCTTCAAACTTCAAGATTTGTTGTAAATGTATTGTGCATAACAATCAACATTTGTTCATACATCAGTAACAAGCAAAATTAAGGTGTAAAGAAAGTTAAAATTTAAAACTTTTTCTCCTAAACCTGAAATCGAAATTTTAAAGTAAGTGTCTGGATTTTAAATTTTAAATGTGCCCTTAAGAATCCAAAACTGCCCTCATGAATCTAGAAAATGCACTTTTTTTTTATATTAGCAGGGCCTTGCCCTTTTTTAAACCTTGGAGAAACTCTGTATATAGATGTTTAAAAAAAAAAAAAAAAAAAAAAAATTGTTATTTATTTTTTCGTATTATATATTTATGATTATCTGTGTGTCTGATTTTATAGCAATATTGAAAGGAAAATATGCAGTGAATCTTAGAATAAAGTAAATTTGACCTTAATGTATAAAAGACTTTGAATAAACACAATAAAATGCAAAGAATTATTTCACGTCTTTGGAAGTGGCTGCTTTGTTTGTAACATTTGTGCCTACTTTGTTTACCTAAGAAGGGTCATGCTTTATTCCATAGACCCCCAAAAAATGTTGAGTGATTTTTGTGTTTCATGGTGTTTATTCAAAGTTTTTTTACTGATTGTTTTTCAACACCAGTTCTCTGGTGCATTTTTATTATTTAGTATTTGATTGTGCTGATTTTTCTATGTGCAGTTTAGTTTCTCATCATGAAATTCGAATGCAATTGGTATTAGTGTGCCAATTATATATATTGCTTAAAATTGTTAGTTCACGAAAATTTTTGTTTCTTTTTGTGCCATGTTCATACTTTTTATGTTTGAGTCTTTTCTTTTGTAGA
The DNA here is from genome assembly GCA_963930645.1 of Salticus scenicus. Lineage (NCBI taxonomy): Eukaryota > Metazoa > Arthropoda > Arachnida > Araneae > Salticidae > Salticus > Salticus scenicus. The sequence continues at coordinate 328,289,273 of OZ005653.1, read as the reverse complement.
TCTCTTGACATTTATAAATATCTTATTTAAATGAAAAAAAAAAAAAAAATCATTGACTTCATTCAAAGTAAAACTTAGTTTAACGCCTTTTCTAATGCTTCATAACTGTTTTTTTTTTGTTTTTTTTTAACATAAACTCAATTTTGTTTTTCTCTCAGTTTTTAATTTCCTTTTTAAAAAATATTTAAGTTAAGAATGTTTCATATTTTATTATTAAGTTTCTTTATTTTAATATTTATAATTTGGGAATTTGCAATAAAAAAAAATTTATGTTAATTTTTTTTTTCTTAGATTCCAAATCGATTTTAGATATTTCAGTACATTTTGATAATTTTTCAATTGGCATGATAGATGCATCCTTTGATTATATTTTACTGTGATCATATGTATACCTTTTTTCCCCCTTGTTTTGTATCTGACTACTTTATTGGATTTTATTTATTTTTATGTATCAAAGTCTGAAAAAATGAAAATCTGTAAAAACAAATAATTTCAGCAAATGACATTTGCAATGTTCAGTCTTTTTTGTGACTTCTTTGTTAAGCTGAATGCAAAATAGATTTTCTATGTATATTTTCTTATGAATTAACTGAAATTCCTGTTTTACTGGGTTTTTTTATTGATGTTTTCTCTCTCTTTGTGTGTGTATATATATACTAACTGTAAAAGAAATTCCATTAGTTATATTTGGAGATGGTACTGTGATATTTAACCATGCATTTTTGACAAATGCATGTTAAATCTCCAATTAAAATCTGTATTCAGGAAAAAGTCCTTATGTGTTATTTTTAAAATCATGCTACATTTATATATTTAAAGAATTTAGTTATTTTGCATGCTTTTTAGATTTTAACATGACACATAAAGATTTTTTTCTTTTGTGAATGATATTATGTATATATATTTTTTACTAAATTAGTAGGTGCCAAATGCAAAAACAAATGTGTGCCTTGAATTATCTGACTATGAACATTGTTAGTTTGTACAGATTGTTAGTATGTAAAGTGTTTTTATTTTGTTTTCTGAGTTGATGCTTCTGTAAGCAATTCTAGACTTTGTTTAGCTCACCAGTTCAAAGATGTTTGTATAGGAATTTTAATTTATATGGCAATAAAATAATTTTAAGTAATTAACTGTCTGATTACTTCTGAGTGCTTTACCACTGTGTATTCTTTTAAAATTGTCTAAGTTTCACTTACTGACCATAACTATAGATTGTTAAGTGTACTTGAGAAATTGTCCAACAAAAGTTGTCCATGTTATTTTTATTGATTCCATACTATCTCTCTACGTGGTTAGGGAAAAAAAATCTTAACACAATCTTTTTGAGCTAATTTTGTTTCATCATGTTTATATTTACATACGCATTGTTTAGTAAATATGTTTAGACATGATTAAACAAATGTGCGAGAAAATCTTTATACAGTGTGATTTTTTTCAAATAGCTTTAATTCTTAAAGAAAAAAAAATTATAAGAGTAAAGTTTTTTTTTTTTTTCCCCCATCTTTTAGCAATTATTTTAAAAAAATATGTTGCTTAAACAATCTTAATGTTTTCAGGACTCAGTATATATGTATCAAAGAAAAGGAATATTCTTCCTTAGTCAACAAAATAGAAAAAATAAAAATATATTTCAGATTGTAAATATTCATATAAATTCAGTTTTGAAATGAATTTACATTGCATATTGTTAAAAAATATATACTTTTAAAATGCATTATAATGTAATATAATACTTAAATGCAAAAACATTTCATGAGTGAAAATAATGATTTTCATGTTCTATTTTTAGGACAATGAATGATGATCAGGTGAAGCCTAGATCTCTTAGGTTTACTTGGAGTATGAAGACAACTTCGTCAAGGGATCCTAATGAAATTATGCAAGAAATACGCAAAGTATTAGACAAAAATAACTGTGATTATGAACAAAGGGAGAAGTTTTTATTGTTGTGTGTTCACGGAGATCCCAACACAGACTCTTTAGTTCAGTGGGAGATTGAAGTTTGTAAACTTCCACGGTTGTCTCTAAATGGTGTGCGATTCAAGCGTATATCAGGCACATCTATAGGCTTCAAGAATATTGCATCCAAAATTGCTAATGACTTAAAACTCTAAGTACAACTTCAAATTTCGGTGGACATAGACTCTATTCCTTTTAATCAGAAAGAAGCGTGTGGCCAGAATAAACAAGCGGTGGCATCTGAACTAACTGGTTTTGAGAAGCATACTTTTGTGTGCACTTTTACTGACTTCGCTGAGGCTAGAAGTTCAAGTTGTCACTTAGAAAAGAAAAGCAAAAAATGCTTCATAACAAACCAAAAGTAAATATTGGACATGCCCTTTTCTTGATCTTTATTTTTGGGGGGTTAAAAGAAAAAAAATTACCACACATTACTCATGACTTCCAACTTCTGTACAGATTCTTTCATTTAGTTGAATTTGATTAATACCTGGCACACGATAGTTTGTCTCTGTTGTCAGGGGTTCGCTTCCGGTGTACGGATGTTTTCCCATCACTGTATATAGACTAGCACTCAGTATGTAGAGTTACTTCAAAATGCTGTCATTTTTATTTCAAAACCCATTATTTTGTAATGCCTCTGGAGAGTTGAGGTTGAAGAGTTTGACTGTATAAATTGTAAATTGTGAAAAAAAAAAAATATGGTAATTTGGAAAAATATATATACATACATATAAATATATAAATATTATAATAGTTTAATGAGATTCTACACTACATTCACCTAACTATGTAATTGTACTGTTTTTTCTTTTTTGTTGTAAATTTTCCTAATTTTAGATTAATACTAGATTTTATCAATTTTTTCATTGAATATCTTTACATGTAATTTTTTTAATGAAAAATTTAACTCATAAGGAAGGAAACAAATTTGTGTATGCAATCTTTTGTTGTTTTACTTAATGTATTGAAAGAAGAAGAAAAAAGCACTGCGTCTCGAAACTGCTTGCATAATTGTTCGAGTATGAATTTCCTTTTGAATTTCAGTGTACTCTATTTCATAAAAAAAATTATATACTTCTCTCTAAATTATGAAAAAGCATTTATAATAATGAGTTCTACTTGTTTTGAACATTTATTAAATTGATGCTTCTCTACCAGGCTGTATTATCCTTTTTTTTCTGTAGTGTGATATTTCATATGTATAAATGACAGTCCACAAACCTGTGAAAAGTTTCATGTATTATAAATAGCATACCCAGTCGGGGTGTCACTTTGACTCACTGAATTTAGATATTTTGCATAATTTTTTAAAAATCTGAACTGTCACATTTTGTAAATAATTAAAAGTTTAAAAAAAAAAAAAAAATGCTGTAGCTCTTTGCTACCGTTTGTCAAGATGTATATCATATGTCCAACATACAAAAAACAATCTGTAATGCTAGAAGTAAATTCTAGATCTGTTTGCACGTTTACTCTAGCATGCAATTATCAGAACAAGTGTAGCCCATTACATACATTTAAAAACAGCAATACTCTCATGTGGAAACTAGAGCTTTTCTGTTGTTAATTTATAGTTTTTAATTTTGGTTCTACTGGGCTATCCAAATCGACTTACCTATTTTTCTGTGCAGCTGCGATTGTTTTGTTTATCCATGTGATAGTACTTGTATGATATTATTATTTAAAATAAACTATGAAAGAATGATTTATTAAATAAATTCAGCCAAATACTTTCAAAATGTACTTTTGACATTTTTTACATAATTGATAATAAACTAATATATTGAGTTGAGGGAAACTTAACTTTATTTGCTGATTTTACTCCATTAAAAAATATGAGTGAATGAATGACAGACAACATTATACCTCAAATGTAAGTTTATTCAGAAGGTATGGATGATATATTGCCATAAAATTTTAACTTATCTTAAAGGTTTATTAAAAATAATTTTCAGTTCAAATGTTTCTAGCCATTAATTTAAATTTAATACAGTTTTGATTAATAAAGGCCAGAGTTTTTCAAGTTCTTTTTTAGGTGAGTGATTTGTAGTAATATTTTTTTTCAAGAATGTGTTCTTTTTTTTTTTTTTTTTTTAGCATTATGTAAAAGTAAGTGCAGAATTTTCATCTTACTTTTGCATTTGAAGGAGGTTTTGGGTTAAAAGTAAACAACACCTAATCTCACCAACAGTCAAGGCCCATGTTATTCTATGGATTTTTTTTTTCCCCAAAATTACTACATAATGTATTAAAAAAAGTTTTCATAATCAGAAAATTCACAACCATTAAATTACTGCTTCCTTTTAATTTTTACTATTTTATTTTTGAATTAAAAAATAACTAAGTGCATTTTTTAGCAGGAAAATAAAATATATAAAAATGTGAAAAATCAATTTTTCAAGGAGTACTGTTTTAACAATTGGGAATTATATTAAAAAAAAAAAAAATAACATAATGAGTAATTGGGAAGATAAATTTCTTCATAGAATAACATGAGCTTTGGCTGCCTTATTACTTAAAAGAAGTATTGTGTTGATTTAACCTATATTTTTTCTATGAAATAAAATCTTAACTTCATATAAATACATACCATGTGATGAAAGTAAAGATATTTACCAAATATTAGAAATCAAAATACCAAAGGTAGACATCTAAATCCTTTTTCTTAAGCATTTGTAACATTAAATAAATCCATTGTATTTGGGATATTTTTGTGATTTGCTTTTGGATGAAATTGATTTTATTTTTTAGTGTTGTATGTATGATGTGTGTGTGTGAAGGGGGGGGGGGGTTGTGAAATAATTAGTTTGTGTCTGAATCTTCTAAATTCATTCAATACTAGAGATGAAAAATTTCCGGAAATTTTGAGGTGGTGGAAAAAACTATTTTTTTTTTCCCCTGGAAAAATTGAATTTTTACAAATAAAAATAGGGTTTCTTATTAGTTATAATATCTTAGAAAATATAAAGTGTTAAATAATTAAAAATACATGCAATCCATATTATTTTTTCTTAACAGAAACATACAAAAAGCTTTTAATATTAAAACAATTACAAGATAAAAACTTTTTTATATACGATCTTTTTGAATTTTTTGTTGATCATATAAACACTACCGAAGGCAGCGGGGAACCAAAATAATTGGCTAAAACTATTTAAAAAATGCATTGTCATTGTGTTCTGAGCTATACGAAAAGTTTCAAGTGTCTAGCTAGTCAGGAAGTAAGTTAAAAATCGATTCCAAGATTTCTACTGGACAAAATAACAAACAAGAATTTGAGTTAATAAAAACATGGTAAAATGAGCCTTTCTGTTTCATAACTGCCTGTACCTTTTCTTGTAAAAAACACTAGTCAAATTATCATTAAACCATTAATTTTGCATAGGGTGTGCATTCCTATGGTATGTTCATCTCCCTATCAGCATTGATACAATGAATTTAGATTAGAATGAAACTGACAATTTTTTTTTCTTCATCAACCCAAACTTGATTCCTTTATATCCGAAACCCAAAAACTAAATAAAATTTAATGATTCATCTGAAAATCCTGCAAAACTTTTTAAAGTTATAAATATAAAATAAATTTTCATTCTCACAGAGTTAGTAAATCATTTTAAAAAGTTTTTAAATGGAGTTACTAATACATTAAGTTAAAAATCTGAAAAATGGATTAATTTTTAACCATTTATGTGTGTGTACTTCAAGAGTACAAAAATATGCTTTGAGTTTATTATATATGATTTTTCTTATTAGTATTTATTTATTATATCATATGATGGGGGAAAAACTTTTTCCAGTGTTTTTGGACCATTCCTATCTCTATTCAATACAATAAAACTATAGGGCAAGTTTATTTTTTTCTTCTTTACAATTTCTATTTACAAGTAATCATCAAACTTGTGAAAAACTTCTCTTGTTCCTCTACATAATACTTGAGAAGAATTTAAGTACAACAAAGAAAAAATTTAACTTGACAAATACATGCTGTAAGATTATAGATTGATTATTGCCCAAAGTGATAAAAGGCAGTGTGACTACTTAATAACAGTTTATCCCAAGCAAGAAACGATAAATGGCTTTAGTAATCATCACAGCATACATTACAAGTATTTAGTATTTCCTGTATCATAATCATTGTTTAGATCAGTGGTAGTCAACTCGGTAGGGATTTTGTCTAATACTGAAGAACATTTATTTTTCTTAATTTATTTGAAATGGAAATATGCTTTACTAACATGTGCTTTATAAATTAAAGTTGCTTCTCTATTTAATAATTTATTACTGTAAAACTTATGGGTGGTTAGAAAATTTTGATATTGACGGACATCAAATGTGGGTAGTAAGTATAAAAAGATTGACTACCTTTGGTAGTTTAGGTAATGTACCTAAAATATATATATAACGAAATTTTCAAAAATTTATTGAATGAGAACATTTTAGTAGATTTATCTCTGAAGAATTTATTTTTGGTAGATGGAGAGCACAATGGAAGTATATTTATATTAGAGAAATAATTTATTTATGCTTTTGCAAGTTCCACACTTCCACTGTACTTGCTATCTACTGAAAGTAAATTTTTATATTCTTCAGTAAATAAATCTACCACAAAATTTTCAGAATGCTATTCAATAAATTTTAGAAATTCTGTTTATTATTGTACTCTGCAACAGGCAGTGCATGAAGCCTCACAAAGAAAGAAATCAAAATCCTGGTTGGCTTAGTTCAAGAATGAATGTGCTATACTGCACTTGCACATTAACCCCTTGGGTACATTTGACGTCTGAGACACGTCATTCACTTTTTTTGTTTTTTTATTTTTGTTTTGCAATTCTAATTACTTGAAGACATCTTAATACTACATATGTCACCAATATTTTAGAAATAAATTCTTACGTCAAATGTACTGTTTTTACATACTACTCCAAGCAACCAAAAATTATATCCGTTCCACATGCAAATATTTTCTCAAATAAATCCATACTCAAGGGGTTAATACACAGGGTTCATACTCATCAGGGAATACTCAGAGAATTTGGAATTTGTTTAAAAAGGTCAGGGAAAATAAAGATTTTCATTAAAAGTCAGGGAAAATCAGTTATAAAACCTGGAAAAACAAATATTTTCTTTTTCTCAAGTTATATTTTTCTTTTTTATCTTTGTATCAAAATTCAGTTGTTTAAGTATTGTGAAAATACGCATGTAAACAATGATTTCTACCTGAATTTCTATCATGGTCGACAGTAATATGACACCATACAGTGGAAGTAGCTGTGTATTTTGTCCTGTCTAGAGGAGCGTTTCTTGTAATACGTCACTAAATATTATCTTGAAAATTGTCTGAGAACTCAGGGAATTTTTTTCCCATATATGAGTATGAACCCTGAATACAGAGTTTTCATCATGAAATGGATGCAAAATAAGTGAAATAAATGACCATTTGGGAAAGCCGTTTAATGAACAATTTGTATTATTAAAGTAAAATTATATTGTATAATAATAGGATTTTACTATAATTAATCCATGTATTGAATATTTCAAGTGTTGATAAACCTGTATATTTGCCATATTATACAATAACGTGTAAATATGGCAAAAAAGATCCTGAATTCGTCCCTCGCACAAAGTGTTCCTATTTTTGTTCTTTGTGAGTTGGCAGCTATGCACTGCCTTTAGAGTTTTGCATAGTCATAAAGGATCCACTTTTCATCTCCAGTAATCAAGCAATCAAAAAATGCTTCTGTATTATATGCATAGCTTTGTCAACATCTAAAATTATTTAATATATAGATTAATTATAGTGAAATAGTTTTTAATTATTATTAATTTTAAACTATACAAATCGTTTATTAAACAATTTTTAAACATTACTTAAACAGGAAGAGGGGGGGGGGGGGGGTTACAATAAAAATTAGACGAGTGAGAGATATTCAACAACTCTACCTCTTTGTTGATTCTAGAGTCTAATAAAAAGCAAGTTTAAAATGAACATTTATTATGTTGCAGATATAGAAAAACTGAAAATCATAAAGCTTCTTGAGGGCATTTGATTGTCAATCAATAGTGGGAGGAAAAGGATGTAAAAGTTACGTAAGTGAGAGAGAGTGAACAATTCTACTTCTTTACAGATTCTAAAATCTAATAAAGACAGTTTGAAAAGAACATTAGCATTTATACTGCAGATGGAGAAAAATTGGTAACTGCAAGGATTCCGTGATACGTTTGATCACCAGTTGTTAATAGATGGGGGAGGGGAGAGGGCAAAAAATTGCATGAGTGAGAAATATTGAATAATTCTAACTCTTCATAGATTCTAGAATCTAATAAAGCAAGTTTAAAATGAACATTGGCATTTATGTAGGGGATGAAGAAAGATTGAAAATCGCAAAGCTTCTACAATGCACTTGATCACAGATCATTTTATTTCTTTTTAAATGTTATAAAGCTGAAAAATCTGAATATTTTTGGGCAAAATTGGATTTCTGGAACAAAGCTAAAAAAAGGAACAAATATGGGAAAATCAGAACACTTGGCAGCTATGAAAATGTCCCAGAAGACTGGCCAGGGTTGCTACACAAATCAGGGGAAAAAAAATTCCCTGAGTTTTCCCTGATCCTTTTAGAAGTAAAATAGATGACATGCAATCATGCAGTATTAGAATCTAACATGTTTATAAGTCAATTGAACATATTTAGGGTAAATTAATTTGATTAACTTATTATAGTTGGGGGAAAAACATGATTGATTCATTATAAAGCACTAAAAATTTTTTAAATATTTGATTATGAAAAAATTTTCCAATCTTTTTCCAAAATTCCCGGAGTTTTCCAGGTGCTGTAACAACCCTACTGGCACTTACATTAGTAAAAAACTGACAATGATTGTTTCATGTTGAAAGAAAACATGAACCTTTGTCAGGCAAAGTAGACACAATTTCTCTTGACCCTGAACATTTGTTATAAGTTTTTTTTTGTGCATTGCCTCTTTTTCTTATGCAGTTGTACCTACTTTGTTTACCTGACAAAGGGGTTGTGTTTTCTTTTAACTCAAAATAATTGTTGTGAGTCTTTTGTATTTTAGGGTGTTTAAAGTGATTTAATAAGTAGAAAACTTTAAACTTGTGTCAGACGAAGATTATTCAAAGTGTACAATAAGCTGATAAACAGTGACATGCACAAAAGCAATATTATCTTCTGGTCTCACATTACAACATTACTTTCTAGTATCTATAAAATAAAATAAAATTTTTTATCAATGTCTAAGATGTTTATACATGTAGTATGATGGGGAAATAAAAGTGACAAAATAAGTATTTTTACACAAAAAAGTGACTTGGTGGTAACCCTGTTATTACTAAAACAGGGTTGCAACATAAAAAAAAAAAAATAATAATAAAAAAATCCCCATGCCTTCCCTTCATGTATGTATCCAGTGACGTAGTGAGAGGGGGGGGGGGGTAAATGACTATATACACATAATACTTACATTGCAATATCCAGACCTCCCACCACTCCTATATTTTCTATACTTATTAATAACAATATTGGTGAGGATATATCCTTCAAATATTACAAACACATAATTCTTAAAAAAAAAAAAAAAAAAAAAAAAACTTTGCCAGTTATGAAACATTTTTGCCTTTTTTAGTGTTAAGTCTTTATCATGAACACAGAATTTGTGCCTTATCAATTAATTGACACCTTGTCAGTTTGTTAAAACCATAGATATAGTAATAAGACATAAATTGATCATTGGAGGGGGGAAAATGATACCATTTTACTCAGGAAAAGACGGCCATTTTACTCTCTTATGGATATATTTTCCCGAGTGAATATACATGGTAATACACATAGGTAATTTAGCAAATAAAATTGATGAACTAAAAGAGAATGAAAAACTCAGATACTTTTTCTTTCTTTCTTTTAACTTTCCTTTCTTTTTTTTTTTTTATTATACTCTAGTATACTCATGTCTTCACAAAACTGTCTTTCTTTCGGCATTTATTATTATTATACTTATTTTAGGCAAAAAACATCTGCATTCATCATGAAAAATAATTTTAATAAATTATTTGTATGGGATTATATATGGAAGAAAGTCTTGTGATGGTCACAACATACTTCTTATATATTAAAACTTCCGCGACTACTAACTATATTTAAAAGAATTTTGAGCATTCCATATTACTTACTAATATAAAATTTTAAAATATATTAAAATTTTAAAAAAGTATTCCATTAAGTATGAAGACAGTAAATATTTCATAATAACAACAAAGCAACTGATTATAAAAATTCTATTTTACATAAATTACTTGAATATAACTTATTTATGAAAACTTATCCCATTTCTTTTCGTATATTTATTAGAACACTTAAAAGCCGCGCAATATTTCGGCATTTTCAAAATTCATTACCATTCTATTCTATTATTATTTTCAAGTTTCAACCATAGAATAATAATAAAGGAAGAAGGAGCATAAGGTTTCTACATAAGCTGTTGTGTTGCCACAAAAAACAGCGATTATTAACAAGCCTTTATTAACAAACTTCAATATTGAGAGGAGCAAAAGTAGCTTTCGCTGGCATTTCACTAGAAGGGGTTTGTAAGCATTAAGACTATTGGCGTGCTCCTTCTTCCTCTATTATTATTCTATGGTTTCAACTCTCTGATGGCTGATGCCAAAAAACTTTTTCGGCATCAAAAATCTTTGCTTGTTAACATGGGGATGATAAATCTATATAAATTACTATGTCTATGGTTAAAACAACTCCTTCCTTACTGAATGAAAAACTATAAATAATTTTTGTATAGTTTAAGCTAAAATCCAAAGTAAAAGTGGAGATACAATGAAAGTTTTAATTTCATCTTGAAGTTTTAAAGCTTTCATAGAAGCTAGCGAGATGTATAAGAACTGTTATGGAAGTTGCAAATAAGAAAAGCAGAAGTATGACAAAATATAAACTTTAACAGAAGAGAAAATTACAATTATAAAAAAACAGTTGATTCCAGAATCCAACAGTAGACAAAAGCAATAGAATCTGTAATAATAAAAGGAAAGGTTTGTCTGTCTGTCTGTTCTTTTATACGTTCAGCCCCTATTGAACGTAGAAGTACAAAAGTTGACATATGGATGCTCAGGAGCCTTCTCGAGGGGCTCCTGAAAACAGAATTTAAAAATTTTAATTAGTTTCGGAGATATTAATTAAAACGTTGACCCATGTCGATTGAAAAATGACCAAAAATCCTTATTGCTTAAAAAGCGGCATTCTATCAGCAGACAATTTTAACACGGCTGTCTCGAATGGAAACAGAACATGTGGAAGTCATTAATGTCACATGATCTTTAACTGGGGTTAAAAATTGCAAATTTCAAAGTGCTTCAAATTTTCTTTTTTGCACACAACACTTAATATACAACCTATTCAGCACAAAACTAACCTGCAGTTAAAATTTCATCAATTTTCATTAATAAACAAAGCAGTTACATTTTAATTGCAAATTAAATTCTATTCTAACACGTAATCTATCTTTCAATAGACGATAGGAGTTTCCATAGCAACAAAATACGTTTGAAGGAACTAAAAATTACTTTTTCTTTTTACTTCCATTACCCAACTACCGTGGTACATATAGGTTTTGGGGACCTGAAAAATATTTATTTTTCTTTTTACTTTCATTAACCGACTACCGTAGACAATGGAATTGGAGATTTCACATGATTTACATGTTTTAGAATGTCCTGATTAGGTTTTCTTTTGTATCTCAGCTACTAATTAAAATAATTTCATAAGTAACACATTATTTGAAAGCTTTGTTGATTTGGAATTGAACAGTAGATTACAGAAATTTCTACCACCAGATATTTTAAAATTTCGATATTTCAAATTCTAATTAAATTATTTTTAATACATCATTCAAAAGATATTTTAAAGTTCTTAATTATCGAAAGTTTTCACCAGATTTACATGTTCTGAGATGTCCTGAATCAGTTTTCTTTTATATCTCCTTTATTAATTAAAAAAATTTCATAAGTAATACATCATTTGAAAGCTTTGTTGAGTTGATACACATTTTAAAGTACTTTTACATTATCGAGAATGGAATTCGAGATTTCACCCGATTTACACGTTTTGAGGTGACCTGATTAGGTTTTCTTTTGTATCTCAGCTACTAATTAAAATAATTTCATGAGTAATACATCATTAGAAAGCTTTTTTGATTTGGAATCGAAGAGTGGATTACAGAAATTTCTACCGCCAGATGGCACTGTAATATTTTCAATATTTCAATTTCTAATTATGATTAAATTATTTTTAATACATCATTCGAAAAATATTTTAAAGTTCTTTTATATTATCGAAAGTTTTCACCAGATTTACACGTTTTGAGGTCTCCTGAATTAGTTTTCTTTTGTATCTCAGCTACTAATTAAAATAATTTCATAAGTAATACATCATTAGAAAGCTTTTTTGATTTGGAATCGAAGAGTGGATTACAGAAATTTCTACCGCCAGATGGCACTGTAATATTTTCAATATTTCAATTTCTAATTATGATTAAATTATTTTTAATACATCATTCGAAAAATATTTTAAAGTTCTTTTATATTATCGAAAGTTTTCACCAGATTTACACGTTTTGAGGTCTCCTGAATTAGTTTTCTTTTGTATCTCAGCTACTAATTAAAATAATTTCATAAGTAATACATCATTAGAAAGCTTTTTTGATTTGGAATCGAACAGTGAAATACAGAAAATTGTACCGCCAGATGGCGCTGTAATATTTTAAAATTTCAATTTCTAATTATGATTAAACTATTTTTAATACATCATTCGAAAGATATTTTAAAGTTCTTTTAAATTATCGAAAGTTTTCACCAGATTTACTCGTTTTGAGGTGTCCTGAATCAGTTTTTTTTTGTATCTCAGTTATTAATTAAAAAAAGTTCATAAGTAATACATCATTTGAAAGCTTATTTTAGTTGATACACATTTTAAAGTACTTTTACATTATCGAAAATGGAATTTGAGATTTCATCCGATTTACACGTTTTGAGGTGTCCTGATTAGGTTTTCTTTTGTATCTCATCTACTAATTAAAATAATTTCATGAGTAATACATCATTTGAAAGCTTTGTTGATCTGGAATGGAACAATAGATTACAGAAATTTCTACCGCCAGGTGGCGCTGTAATATTTTTAAATTTCAATATTTTAAATTCTAATTATGATTAAATTATTTATAATACATCATTCTAAAGATATTTTAAAGTTCTTTTATATTATCGAAAGTGGTATTCGAGAGTTCACCTGATTTACAATTTTAAGGTGTCCTGATCAGGTTTTCTTTTGCATCTCAGCTAATTGAGTAAGACTGTTCAAAATTGGTATATGTAAGTTAATTAGGAGGGGCTGGAAGGGTGGGGAAGGAATAGGTGCACAGCGTGCATGGGTTTGAGACCCGGTGCGAGTTTTTACCCTATGATAATTTTTTTTTTTTTTTTTTAATTATTTTCTTAATAATAAAAGTTTGAGTTGAGAAGGAATATGCGTGTACAGCGCACGTATATCCTCAAACGTGCGCGCATGGGTCTGCGCTGCCGAAGGTAGTGGGGTCCCGGTGTGAGTTTTTACCCGATGCTAAATGATATATTTTTTAATTCCTTTTCTTAAGAATAAAAGTTTATGAGTTATAACATGGAATTTTGAGAAGTCATAAGGATGGTGAAGGAATACGTGTGTGCAGCGCACGGGTTACGCTGCCGAAGGCAGTGGGGAACCGGTGCGACATTTTTCCCGATCAGAAATTTTTTTTCTCTTTTTTTATCACATGATAAAAATTAATGCAATTTTGAGAATTCATTAATTATTGTGATTCATTTAAAAATAGTGACCAGTGAAGCGGGCGTAGCCTGCTAGTATAATAATATGACTAAGATGCATACTGCACAGGCTTTGCTTCAGTCAGGTTATAAACAGTTAATAGACAAATGAGATGAATTTAAAAAATCTGTAACAATTAACTGCTGTTACTAATTACTGCATATATTAGAATGCCTTCTTTTTGAGAATAGTGTGGTTAGAAGATATATAAAATTCATTTAACCAATCAGATGCCAATCAATTTTCCTGTAGTAATAATTAATGCATACATCATAAAGACATATAAAAGATAGTTTATAGAGCAAATTTAAAGAAAATTGATAGAGTTATTTTTTGAGAGCCAATTTTCTGAGATCTAAAGCTCACCTAATCAGGGCGGGTATTAGTTTCCTTGCAGTAACCAAGTAAATTTGTTAGAGCCATTTTTGAGATACTAACTTTTGGCCCCAGTTCCCTGATTTTCCTCTGTGCACGACCTATCTTCATTATTAAATTACGTTGTTCTGTCTTTTACACACACACACATATATATATATATGATAGTCGTGAAATTTCCCATGCATACACACATGATCAAATTCCAAAAAAAATCGTTAACAAATTTTTCATAATTGATAAATACAGAGTGATTCAAAATTGATCATTTAAATTTGATGGAAACGTACAGAATTGAAAATGATTTCTTATATGAAAGTATGGGTGAAAACAAATGCATAATTTTGTAGTACAGTGCACTTGCTATGTATTTACAACTTCTATTTATATACAAAACTCTCAGAAAAGTTCAGTTGATAATTATATTCTACTAAGTGACTCCGTAGAATAACATGAGTTGATAGGAATTGCAATTTCTAACAGCATGAACTTAATAATCCCTAATTGATAAATACAGCAATTATAAACAACTGTGCAAAATTGGATCAAAACCTGGCACAAACATAATAGATTTAACCACTAATCAACATGGACAGTTTCAGTTGAAAAACTGTCCTACAGTTTGTTAAAGACCAAGCAAATTTCAATACGCAAGATACCGCTTGCTGGTTTATGTTTTACTTTATTTGATGGGTGCAAAGTGAGTGCATCATTTTCATTTGCAAAGTATGTAATTACATTAAGCAGATGATCTGATTTTGTTGCTTGTTACAGCAGAAAAATTCCATAACTTGATTTTATAGTGTATGTCCTTTTTCTTGAGGAAGCTTTCTTCACCCAGAAAAGTATATTTGACACATAATTCTCTCACAAACTGAACAATTTCATGCCAACTCATATTACTTCTCTGAAGTGATCACTCCTCTCCGATAGTTTTGTGCTTGAATGGAAGTTCAACGTTATGCATTAGATTCTGTCCATATTTAGCAGTTTTCATTTTCTATTACCTACATTCTCACCTTATCAATTCTGAATCCTCCTGTATATATTCGTCAGTAATTTTACATCCCCCCCCCTCTCTTGAAAATGGTCTATAAATATGAAGCAATTAAGAATTAATCCATAAGCAATTAATCCAGAAGCATTAAAATTATTAAAAACAAGAAAAACTTTACTTGAGCTTCTGTATATTATCCATAGACCTTTCGAGGGAGCTCCCCCTCATCATCAGTGGATTGCTTAGGTGGTCTGCTTCTTTCAGCGAGCCTCTTCCTTTCTTTGTGTTCTATAAGATGTTGGCACAATCCTACTGTTGGCTCGTTGCCATTTATAGAATTATAATTTGTAAGAATTTCTACAGTATATCTATTCAGTGCGTAAGTGTTGCTATGGTAATTTGTGATTTTACCAACATTGCCAAAATCAATTGAAACATCTTGTTCAAGGCATGCTTTGGCTAACACGGTGGTGGCTTTTTCAAATTTAATATCTGTTTGATGTTCTTCGATACGTGTTTTAATTTTCCTTTTCGTCATTCCTATGTAACACTTATTATACTAATTAACTTCGATTGGAATTTTGTAAATACCTGAATTTTTGGTTGGTGGGATTGGATCTTATTTTAACGTCTACACCACGATCGTAGGGGATTGAAGAGATGTACTTTTAAAGGGGTTTTTGATCAGAACTAATATTATCAAAGGTTTTTTTCTATATAACTTATTAACTAAATTTCTTGGATAACCTGCATCGACGGCGATGTTTGTTATGATTTTAAGTTCTTCCTTAAGGTCATCAATTTCTTTGCAAATGAGGATTGCTCTATTAATGTATGCTTGTAATAATGTATTCAAATTAAGAAATCTTGAGAACGTAATTATGGATTTATTAAAATTTTACATTGGTTTAGATATGTCGATGACATTTTAGCGGTAATATACCAGGATGAAAATGTTAGTAATTTAATAGAAGTTTTGAACAATTTGCATCCCAATTTAAAGTTTACTTGCAAAACCAAAATTAATGATACTATTAGTTACCTCGATGTAAAAATAACCCGAAAACACAATTATATAAGAACCACCATATACAGGAAACCAACTGCTAGCAATGAAATTATAAATAGTAAAAACAAAACACCATACCACTACAAAATAAAAACCATCCAAGCATACATTAATACAGCAATCCTCATTTGCAATGAAACTGACGACCTTAAGGAAGAACTTAAAAATCATTACAAACATTGCCGTCAATGCAGGTTATCCAAGAAATTTAGTCAATAAGTTATATACAAAAAGAATCAAAGCCCATTATAATATTAGTTCTGAACAAAAACCCCTTCAAAAGTACACCTCATCAATCCCCTACGATCACGGTGTAGCCATTAAAATAAAAAATTTAGGTAAAAAGTACAATATAAAAATTCCGTTTACAGGTCAAAATATTTAATTAAAAATATACAAAAATACTTTTAAAAACAATACATGAAAACTTTACTTCTGAAAAAAAAAAAAAAAAAAAAAAAAACTAAAAATTTTACTCTAAAATTAATATTTGGTGAAATAGTGAGGAAAGGAAAGGCTTTTTTTTCAAAGAATGGTAAAAAACATGGGAGAATTAACAGGCTGAAATGTACATTGGGCACTCGACTCACTTTTGGCTTGTTCAGACCTTGACAGCATCAACTGAATGTGTTTCTGTGAGGTTAGAGACAATAAAATTACTTGTTACTGATGAAAAATATTTAAATTTTATTGTTAATAAATTAACTTTTTTTTTGACAAAGTTTCAAGTAGAACATAGAAATTCTTACATTAAGCACACATTCATATCTAGTTTTGTCATTAAAATCATTTTTAACATTTGTGTAGCAGTTGCCTCATGTAAGAGAAACTTTATCTAATTAAAACTTATACTAAGAACTATTTATGATCGACGATGAATAACTCTCAGATAAACAACCTCATTTTTCTGGCAATAGAATATGTGATCATAAAAATAAAGCCTTTTTAGAAATACTTCTTTTCTTAAATTTGCATTGCCTAAAACCAGGAAAATTAATTTTTAGGAGTTACTGTATGTCATAAAATTAATCTACTCTCCTTAATTACAATGTAAAACAACATTTTAAAAATTTCCTAAAAATAATTATTTTGCTGCTCATTCTTATAAAATAAGCTTTCTTCATCAGGTAAATAGATAGACATATTAACAGAAGAAGAGTAAAAACAATTAAGCAATTCATGCTATTATTTAATCCACAAGTGGCGCTAGGAAAGGGGGGGGGGAGCATACAGGGCCGGCTCGACCATATAGGCAAACTAGGCGATGGCCTAGGGCGCTCAAATCTAGAGGGCGGCACAATCCAGACAACAAGATATATTTTATTTATTACTATCTAACGGCACTTTAGAATAGATAAAATGTAGTCTTGGAAACACAGCACTCATGTTGTGGGAAAATTTTAAACACTTACAATCTTTGCCTAGAAAGGACTAAAAGGTACAAGTCTGCTGCTATCACTTTGAAACATTTACTGAGTTTTTCTTGACGTGTTTTCAACTGGACGTGTAAAAATGAAGTAAATATCCTCGAATTGACTTTTCAGGGCATCAAAGTCAATCTAATTTATCTGATGAGAAGCGCTAGAGAAAGAGTCACAAACAACTGGCTTGATTTTACCATAATAACGATCTATTTATTTCAAAAACTTACAACGTCGAATTGAGTTTTGAAAACAGTCCGTCATTAAATCTGTCCATCTAATTGTTATCAGCTTTACGCTATATCTAAAAGTCACCGAGTCATTATTTAATGGGGCTGTACTTTATTGGAACTATAAAGTTTTGACTTTCCACTCAAGGGTCTAAATTGAACATCATGTTTCTTCTCATGAATCACCCCTTGCACATCTTTTATGTTTGATGATTGATTACGCAGATGATTGATTGAAAAAGATTATAAAAGTAAGAATGTGTATAAGTATTACATAATTATTTATCTTATTACATTTTGTTTTATATTTACTTAATATTCGAAAAGTTATAAATATTTTAATTTTATAATTTTGAACTGACATAAAAAGAAAAATAATAATAATAATAAGATTTGAAGGAAGCTAACTAGAAAGAAGTTTTAGCTCTTTAGACTAGGTGACTTTGTTGGGGTTATGCGTGGGGGCTTTTTGGAATTTTACAAAGTGATTCTGTTATAGTTTCTTTTTCTAGTAGCTCAACTTAGTAATAAAATGTGAAATTTCGTTTTCAGTACAGTTGGGAAAATTAGAGAAAAAATATCAGTCATTTGAAAAGTTATTTTCGTCCGAATTCTAAAGTAACACTATCAGGATAATAATTTGAAAAAACGAAAGATTTTTCCACCTGAATCTGAATAAGCAAAAGTCTTGCTTCATCTTCCAAAATAATTAGTAAATAAACAATAGTTTGATATGAAAGAAATAAAGGCTTTGATAAACAGAACATGGAAAATGCTTCCGGTTTCACTTTGAGTTTATGCATCCTTGCAATGTGAGAAAATTCTATGGGTAATCTGCAGCGAATAGACGACATGACTCTCTGACGCCATTCAAAGTCCTGACGATTTTCTTTTATTTAACCTGTAGGAGTCTTCTTTTAACCCACAAACAGTGGAATGTAGCCTATCATAGCACAGCTTTTTCCCACAAACTTTGAAAGCTCCGCCTCGTTCTGGTTCTAGTTGTCCATTCTTGACGAACACAAGCCAGATCATGTATAAAAAATGTTAATTTCCTATTAGAAAATAAGTGAAGAAAGTTTTCGTCAGTACAAAATAAAAGACGACGCGCCAATGGTGAAAATGTGACCCAAACTCCACTACTAATGCACTACTAAAAACAAAAAAAAATTCTCGGAAAGTGTAAAAGTGATTTCGGATTTGATAAACAGGAGGCATTTTCAGAAAAAATTAATATTGCGGTATCATTCCCATCGGAGTCAGAGCCAGCCCGATTACGAAAAATGAATTATGCAGTCAGCTGATAAATCAACAAATGATGCTAAACATCATTTTAAGATTAATTTTTATATTTCTTTTCTTGATACAGCAAGAAATTCGAATGATGAGAAGTTCAAACAGACCAAAAAGATAAATCATGTTTTCTGATGCCTTTCTAACGATTGTGAGTCGTAAAAAAAAAACTTTTAAAAAAGTGATTTTGAAATTATGTAGAAGATTAGGAGATTATCTGACTCAAGGAGACTCTAAGGATGTTGATGAAAGTACACTACAGGAAGTTTCGAATAATTTTTGTGAAAACGAACATTGCGTATTGAATTTAGTAACAGCAATAAAATTGTTGCTGACACTTCCTGTGTCTGTGGCCAGTGGAGAACCCAGCTTCGTATAATTGAAATTAATAAAAACTTACTAGCGTTCTATAGTGACGTGAGAACGATTTGTAGGACTATCACCATTATCAACAGATCAAGATGAAGCTAAAACAATTCATTTGAAGGATATTGTTTCTACTACAGCTAAAAGTAGTGCCGAAAAAACAATAATATGCAATATGTAATAAAAATAATTAGTTGATTATTTATTACAGTATTTGTATGTGTATAATTGTCTGCGTGTCTTCCATTTTTAAAAAATTTGTTTTAATGGGGCGCCACAAAAATATTTCGCCTAGGGCGCCAAATTTGCTCGGGCCGGCGCTGGGAGCATATTCCTAAAATCTGTCGGGGGACAAAACAATGATTTTTTAAAATGTTTCTGCCTTTAGCAGCAATTTTTTTTTCCTTTCCTTTTATGAATTTTGGAGCATTCCAATTTTTTTCAGAGAATCTCCAATTCCTTATATCAAGTTTAAGAAATATTATAATCCTGATTTACAATTTGTATCTTGTATAACTTAAAAACGACTAGCTGTAGAATGTTGAAATTGTGTAGACTTTTGTAACATCATTTTATTCACTGCCAAATTTTCAAGATGAAAATAAAATGTTGTAAGAATTTTCCTTCATGAACTCTGTACATATTTAATTCTTTAGAATAAAAATAGTATCGTACAGTTGATATCAGGGTGATCTTCAAAACCGCAAGGAGTACTAACAAGTGAAATGGTACAAATAATAAAGTGTATAATTACTATGGCGGACTCAAAAACGGCATGGCATGACACCTTGTTAATGAGTCGCATAACAAACTCGTATATACAGTGCCTCCTATCAGGAAGGTGATGTCCCACCATCAGGGAATTTCTGGTGCCACTACAGACTTAATCTATTCTCGTTGTGTTGTGTGGCTTATTTGTCTAAAGAAGAAATGTTTACTTTTTCAAGATTAGCAAAGAATTATAGATTTTTATAGTGTGTTTAAGATTTTATTTTTGTTCTATCGTGTTTTATCTCAATATAATAACATTTTATTTTATATTCTTACTTTATGTTTTCATTTGTAAATGTTATTACGAAAAATAAAATAATAATTAAAACATTCACATTTATGCCCTACTTCACTATTTATGATAATTAGTTAGGTTGCATTACTAATGTTAGGTATTGATATACTTTTGTCTCACTAGAGGGCGCCAGAGGTCCCGTTGAGATGAAATTCGAAGAACATTTTTTGTTGACTCTCGTGGGACATTAGTTTTAGTTTTAGTTCTGTTCTAGAATGGAGAGCAATGTCATGAAATAGTAGTTTGCTCTCGGGGCCTTTTTGGCCTGATTTTATTATTCATGGAGCTACCGTTGAAGAAACAGAAAAGGTAGCCCATAGATTAGTTAGTTTTAGTTTGTCTTTAGTGAAGAGAGCAACACAATGAAATAGAATGCTCTCAGGCCATCTTTGGCCTAATTTATTTTTATGGAACCACCATTGTCATAACGAAATAGAAAACTGGTGGCTTAGTTATTAAAATATTACGAATAGAAAATTGTTTTCGTGAAATTTCGAATATGTAAATACCTTTTGTAAATAGTGTTTCTTCATGTAAATACTTTATTTAATAAACTGTATATATTTTTCTCATCTTAAAGAAGAAGCTATTATTTCTAGAAAAACAAGTGTCCGTTATTAGTCTTCATTTTTTTACGTCGAAGAATTCTACAGGTAAGAAGAATATTATTATATCAGTTTGAAGATTATTACTTTGAAATATAAAATGATTTGAAATTATTAAATAAGACATTTGATTAAATGCAATAGCCTGCAATCTTTATATTACAAAGAATCGAGAAGATTCGCTTGAAGCCATTCAGAAGAATGGCGTTTTATAACATAATTTTATGGCGTCCGCCACATCAGGATGTATTGTTTATATTAAATACAGGAAATATCGCTTATGTTAATATTGTTTATATTAACTGAAAAGAAAAGAATTATTTTCATTTGAAACAATAAATGGTTTAAAATTTATTTTATTATTATGTGAAATGTTTTTCAAAAGATATCTAAGATTGAAATTATTTAGAATATAGAATATTCCTTTTTCAAAGTAGATAAAATTAAAAATGTCTGATTGATTGAAATAAAACAAGATTTTTTATTCGTTCTATTATTTGTACATTTAAAACGTAAATTTATCAAGGTCAAAATAAGATAGTTGTTTTTTATGATTGAAATTAAAAAAAAAAAAAAAAAAAAGCAATTGAGTATTGAGTTGACCTTGAGAAAGAAGCATCATTTGATGAAGAAAATAATAAAAAGTATTTTTTCCATGTTAAATATTAGATGATGTCAAAATCTGATTGCAGTGAATTTTTATTGTTTTATTTTTTGTTTCGCAATGATAATGAAATAAAGTATTATTTTAGAATTTATGAATGAAAACAGAGTATGCAATCAATGAAAGTTTCAATTTTAATTTCTTCTTGGATTGGATTTTGTGATTGTTTAATTCGGTAAATTTTTACAGTTAATAAATAAATAAAAATTATTATTCAGTTGGAAATAAATATTGCTATAAGAATAAAATAAAAAATAATAAATGGTTATTTTCTTTTGTTTACATTTTATGAAAAGAAAATGGCTCTCAAAAATAGAATTTTTTACAAGTTGTTCTTAGAATAAAATCTTCTTGGTAAATAGAAGACTGAAGGTTTTTACATTTAAATTAAAAGGCATAAATAACGAGTAATTGGTTAATTAACATAAAACTGTTCTGTTTTTGTTTAAAAATCAGAAATGGAAAAAATAAAAAGACGTAGAACACCATTACGATCTTCCTTTACTAAAACTTTAAATAATTTAAAAACTGAACTAGAGAAAGAAGATCTTGAGAAGGGTATACTTTTAGATAATTTAAATAAATTAGAGGGTTTAATGACAGAATTAAAAGCATTTGATAATGAGATATTGGACATTATGTCGGAAGATAGTAAATGCGATGAAGCTTTGATTATAAAAGAAGCCGAAGAAAGCGAAGCATACTGTGATGAATTTATCACAGTTAAAAGACTAATTAATGAAAAGTTAAAAGACTAATTAATGAAAAGTTAAATTCAAATGTAAATTTTAATTACACAAGCCAAAATAAAATAGAAAGCGAAACAAACTTGAAAACAAAGCGATATAAATTACCAAAATTAGCTATCAAGAAATTTGATTCAAAATTGATAAATTATTTGCCCTTTTGGGCCCAATTTAAGAAAATTCATGAGGATGAAGAATTAGACAACGCTGACAAATTTCAGTACCTTTTACAGTGCGTAGAACCAGGAACTCGAGCCAGAGAATTACTCGAAAGTTACCCCGTAACATCAGAAAATTATTTAAAGGCAGTAAAGGCTTTTCAAGAACGCTATGGGGATAAAGATATGTTAATCGAAGTATATGTTCGGGAATTTTTGAAATTAATTACAGCTAATGTACAGACTAGGGGAAATAGCAAAAATTTGTGTAATTTAGTGACCAAGATAGAAGCACACTTGAGATCGCTGGAAGGCATGGGTGTAAAAATTGATCAGAACTCTGCGTGGCTGTACCCAATGGTAGAATCCTGTTTACCCGAAGATATTATTAGAACGTTTCAAAGACTTAATGTTGGGGCCAGGGAAGAGTCTACTGAGTTAGATGATAAGGAAACCACACAGAAATCGAACTTGTCACTATTGCTGAATTTTTTGAAAAGGGAAGTGGCAGGTGAAGAAAGGTTACAATTAGCCAGGTCGGGTTTTGAAATTAATTCACCCAGGGAAAATGTAAAAAATAAATTCCACAAGAGAGATAACAGGGTCCCCACTGCTACAGGCTTATTCGCTGCAAAAGAATTAAGCTGTATATTTTGCGGAAAAACGCATGAGAGTAAAGACTGCATAACAGCCAGATCGCTCTCCCTTGATGAAAAGAAAAATAAAGTAAAAGAAAAAAATTGCTGCTGGAAGTGTTTACGTTTTGGACACCGGGCAAAAACGTGCAAGGTTTTTATTAAGTGCCACGTTTGTTCGAAACCACACACAGAACTATTTTGTCCAGAGATAAGGAAAGGGGGTGAAAATAGTAGAAGCAAACCTCCCGAAGTAATACAGAACACTGTCGCCAAACAATGCTCCCAGGAAATAGCCCTTATGACGTTAGAAATAAATATAAAAGGGGAAAAAGGCCAAAAAAGGGTGCGTTGTCTTATGGACTGTGGTTCCCAGAAAAGTTACATATTAAAGAAAACTTCGAAAGAGCTCAAGCTCAAACCCATTGGAACAGAAGTAATTGCCCATACAGTTTTTGGGGGTACACAGATAGAAGCTAAACAGCATAATAAATTTAGAGTTACAGTGGGTGCATCGAATAATTGGGTCAGTTCCATACATCAGCTCGATCTTTTAGACCAAGAGAAAATTTGTGGTGAAATTCCTCGAATTCCAAAGGGAAATCTGTGCAGAGAGCTCAAGAAAAATAAGTTGTGGTTGTCCGATATCGGCCCTGGTAGTACGGAAATAGAAATCCTGATCGGGAGTGACGTCTACGGTCAACTGTTAACGGGTCGAGTCAAGCAATTAGAAAATGGACTCACAGCGATAGAAACCAAACTTGGGTGGACAGTTTGTGGGAAAACAGGGCTTCCATCTCAGGGTTGCTTGAATAGCGGTACAGCAATATTAATGACAAATCTGTACATAAAAGATTGGAATGGTCTAGACTTGAGGCGACTCGAAACGATAGGAATCAACGACCCTGCACAAATCTTGTCCAAAAGAGACGAAGAAGAGCAAGTCCACGATATGTTTCTTAGACAACTCACCAGAAACGTCACATCTGTAAACAACACGTCCGATTTGGAAGAATTTAAATCTAAGGCAACAGAAATCATGGCTGAAGCTAAAATGGACCTAAGATTGTGGCAAATCGGTCCTGTAAAAGAAATAGAAAAGTTGTCTTTAGAAAATGAAACGGAAGACTTCTCAACTCCAATTCCAGTTTTAGGAATTAAATGGGACAGAACAGATGATAGCTTGATGGTCTGTAATAAATTTGACTTAGAAATAGTGAATCCATCAAAACGTCAAATTCTATCCATAACTCAAGGAATTTTCGATCCCATCGGTTTTCTAGCTCCAGCATTGTTACCAGCCAAGATAATAATTCAAGAATCTTGGTCCAGCAAGTCAGCATGGGACACTCCGCTTCCAGAGAAAATTCAAAGAGACTTTCAGAAATGGTACAGCGAATTAAAACAGCTAACAGAATTGAAGATCCCGAGAAGAATAGGTTATGGAAATAAAGAAGATTGGACCCTACATATTTTCTGCGATGCAAGTCAAAGTGCCTATGCAACAGTAATTTTTCTACGGTGCGAAGAAGAAAAAAGAGTTTCAATTCAATTTTTGGGAGCAAAATCGCGGTTGGCTCCAAAAAAGGCTCTAACGATTCCTCGTCTTGAGCTGCTTGCCTGCGTGTTGGGATCCAGACTATCAAAGTATGTCGTAGAAGCTTTGGACATCCATCCCTACAATACCAACTTACTTTTGGACTGATTCTTCGACAGTTTTGGCCTGGATTAAAAGAAATGACCAGTGGGGTACCTTTGTGGGCAACAGAATCAGAGAAATATGCCAACTTACGAACCCTCACCAGTGGTACTTAGTTCCAGGAAGTCAAAATCCGGCAGACCTGCCTTCCCGTGGTTGTAGTCCTAAATACCTTGTGGAATCGGGATGGTGGGAGGGACCTAAATGGCTAGAAGATGAAAAAAGTAACTGGCCCCAACCGAAGATTGTCCCTAATGAAGTCTTAGTTATGTCGGAGAGAAAGAAAACTGCAGTGTCATTATTTTCGAGTCAAAATGTAGATCCATTTATGAATTATGAAAGAATTTCGAAATTTAGTAAACTTGTAAATATTATTTGTTGGATAAGAAGATTTGTAACAAAATGTAGAAATAAAAATCATATTTTCCCAGCTGAACTTTCGGCAGAAGAAAAGGAAGAGGCGGAAAAATTTCCCTGGTCACGCATACAGTTAGAATGTTTTGGTGATGTGCGAGAAACAATAAAAGGACTTGTTGTTATGAAAGATCAAGACAATATTCTAAGAGTCAAAACAAAGTTGTTAGATCGAGAAGACACCTTTTCTTTCAAGTATCCTATATTGTTGCCATCAAAACATCATGTTGTAAGGTGCCTAATTAGAGACTGCCACTTGAAGAATTGCCATGCTGGACTTCAGACAGTTGGTTCGATCTTACGTGAACATTACGGGATAGTTTCTGCAAAGCGTAACATCCGAAGTGAATTGATAAAATGCACAAAGTGAAAAATTTTTTCTTCCAAACCATTTGTTACTCCTTCGATCCATTTACCTTTTGACAGAGTCAGAGACTCAAAAGTTTTTGAAGTTGTTGGCATCGACTTATGTGGCCCTCTTTACCTGAAAAATAAATCCAAAGTATGGATAGTCATTTTTACCTGTGCAGTATATCGAGCCATACACTTGGAATTAGTGACGAATCTTTCAACAGAGGGATTCATACAAGCGCTAAGAAGATTTGTTGCCCGAAGAGGAAGAATTTCAACAATCTACAGTGACAATGGAACTAACTTTCGCGGTGCCAACAATCTCTTTAGATCTCTTGACTGGAATCAAATTCAAAAGACGGATGACATAGCTCTAATAAAATGGAAGTTCATCCCCCCAACCGCTGCTTGGTGGGGCGGATGGTGGGAGCGTCTCATTAGAAGTGTAAAAAACCTCCTACTGAGAACTCTTGGAAAATCTTCCCTCAATTTTGAAGATCTCTCTACTATCTTGTGTGAAGTTGAAGCCATAATGAACAGTCGACCTTTAACATACCTATCAGAAGAACCAGACAAGTTCATTCCTTTGACACCTTCTTGTTTTATGCAAGACATTCAAGAAATTGGTGTACCAGATCTGGATGCCATTGATGCTAAAAAACTGAGAGCACGATACAAGCACTGCCAAAGTGTTCGAAGGCAACTACAAAGTAGATTTCGAAAAGAGTATCTAGCGCAGTTGGCACAACGAAGTAGACAGATATGTAAGCCTGTTAAACAAGGCGACATTGTGCTAGTAGAAATCAACAGTGTGAAAAGACTACATTGGCCAATAGGAAGAGTAGTGAAAATTTTTCCCAGCCGAGATGGCCGTGCCAGGGTTGTGGAAGTGAAAATGCGTTCTGGGACATTGATTAGACCACTTCAAAAACTCTATCCCTTAGAGATATCAGATGCTGAGGATCCAATGATACAAGCAGCAAAAGAGACAATAAATTGAAAGTGGTCAAAAACTATAAAAAACTTTTTGAAAGACAATCACAATTGTTTTAAAATTGCATTGAACTTTAAAATATTTTATTTTTCTTTATTTTCATTAGTTTGTAACTTTAATTTTTACTATTTGTAGTTTATAGCTTTAATTTTTCTTAGTATGTAGTTTTATAAGTTTAAATTTTCTTAATTAATTAACTGTTTAATTTTTTAGCTCTCACCTAAAAAATTAAAGGTGGGAGGATGTTAGGTATTGATATACTTTTGTCTCACTAGAGGGCGCCAGAGGTCCCGTTGAGATGAAATTCGAAGAACATTTTTTGTTGACTCTCGTGGGACATTAGTTTTAGTTTTAGTTCTGTTCTAGAATGGAGAGCAATGTCATGAAATAGTAGTTTGCTCTCGAGGCCTTTTTGGCCTGATTTTATTATTCATGGAGCTACCGTTGAAGAAATAGAAAAGGTAGCCCATAGATTAGTTAGTTTTAGTTTGTCTTTAGTGAAGAAGCAACACAATGAAATAGAATGCTCTCAGGCCATCTTTGGCCTAATTTATTTTTATGGAACCACCATTGTCATAACGAAATAGAAAACTGGTGGCTTAGTTATTAAAATATTACGAATAGAAAATTGTTTTCGTGAAATTTCGAATATGTAAATACCTTTTGTAAATAGTGTTTCTTCATGTAAATACTTTATTTAATAAACTGTATATATTTTTCTCATCTTAAAGAAGAAGCTATTATTTCTAGAAAAACAAGTGTCCGTTATTAGTCTTCATTTTTTTACGTCGAAGAATTCTACAGGTAAGAAGAATATTATTATATCAGTTTGAAGATTATTACTTTGAAATATAAAATGATTTGAAATTATTAAATAAGACATTTGATTAAATGCAATAGCCTGCAATCTTTATATTACAAAGAATCGAGAAGATTCGCTTGAAGCCATTCAGAAGAATGGCGTTTTATAACAACTAATATATTCAGTGACAATTGTACAAATTGACAGAGACATTTAAAATAACATAATAATCAATCATTTTTCAAATATCCATGAGCAGGGGTGACACCACCATTGAGCTGGAGAACTGGAGGAAATGCTAGACCGTTTTTTTCTCATGCCAGTTTTTCAATAGTTCGTCTGCTATGATTTACTGTACAAAGTCAAACCTTGTACAAAAGAAAGCATTTGATACTTTTGTATTTCAATTTAAAACTGTGTAAAGGTTGTCTGATCGTACAACCAAATGCAGAACATATTACAGTGGAGCACCGTTTATACGTTTTTCAAGGGACCGTTCCTAAAAAACGTATAACTGAAAAAAACGTACAACTGAAAATTCGTTTTAACATTAATACACATTAAAGTATCATATTAATAATAAAAGTCTAATCAATTTTCATGATTTCCTTTACATTTATTCGAATAAGATATATTTTTAATTATATTTTAAATATTTTTAAAAGGTTAAGTAAAAATTAAATGATAATTAAAAATATAGAAATTCAGAAATTTTTTTCAAGATTTCGATTTTAAGATTTAAAGACAAAGCCTTTTGTTCTCTAAACGAAGATGACATTTTTGCAAACCATTAAAAGGAAAGAAAGAAAAAAAATTGTTTCTCCAACCGTAATGTTAAATAAACACGTTAAAGAAAATCTTCCAAGTCGCCTAACGGAAGTGAGTAATAAATCTTCAAATTTACAAAATGCCTATAGAGTTGTGGGCTTTTTTCCTTTTATACGCCATTCCTGGAATCAATTAAAAGAGAAAGTGGGAGGTCTTCAAGTGGTCACTGGCTACTTGTATACCTACCATTCAACCCAGTCGCCAACTGCTTATCTCTGAAAATTTCTCTAACCCCACCTTTCCCCAGGCTATCGATGCAAGTCGCACTTTGTTTTATAGCCGCACTTTGTTACCATAGTTCTAAGAAAAAATAATCGAAAAAACTAAATAAATAAATAAAACATAAAGAGCATTCAACATTTTTTTTTTTTTTTTTTTTTTTTTTTTAAATCCTTGAATGAAACTCAAACTTGGGATTCTACAAGGAGAAAAAAAAAAAAAAAAAAAACGTATAAGTGAAATTAAGAATTTACTTGTGTCGTATAAACGAAATATTTTAACATTAGAATTCAATGGAATGATTTGGGACCGAAGTCGAAAAACGTATAAATGAGAAACGTATAAAAGGTGCTTCACTGTACAATTTTTAATTTTAATTCTTTAAAGAGTATAATAGTAATGGACGGCTCGACAAATGTTGCCTGCCATTGCCATAAAAGGTTTGACTTCGTACGGCAAACGATAGCAGACATATTCTTGAAAAACCGGCATGCACATATACTGTGTAAAGGTATTGGAACCATTTGCTCCAGTTGGTTTTCAGCTCAGTGGACACCACTGACATCCGCCCTGGGTGTCACCTACCCTAGCTATTGCACTGAAAGTAATATTTCGAGCCGATAATAACCATAGTTTATTTTTAAAATAATGGGTCAAGATATGTCCATTCATTATTTTTTACAGGAATGAGATTAGCAAAAATACAAAAAGTCTGAAACTACATTCAATGACAATATACTGAAATGAAATACTAAAATTGTTATGACAAAATCCTTTGCATTAGAGTAATAAATGCATTTTTTTTAGTGTATAAAGATAGAACAAATGACTTTTAACTTGTATTCCACAAGTAAAAAAAAAAAAGATTTTATTCTTTTTTTTTTTCTCTCAGAACAAAACTGTGAGAAAGAAAGAACAGAGGGTTCTTTAAAAAAATTTCTTTTCCTCTTATTCCACAATGATCCCGTCATAAATCGTGTACTGAATGTACGTTGCGATTTTGTGAACAAATGATCAACAGATTATTATATACAACCATTTAATAAACACATAGTCATACAAATAACACTGCGCTGCAATTTTTTTTTTCCGAGTCCCGTTACCATTCTTGCTGATTCTTATGTAAGATGACCTCCTGAATCCGAATGTGACCCAATCACTTATCGTTTTCTCGGGACGCCACCTCCTCCCCCAATTTTTATCACTGTTTGGTAATTTTATGGCCATGAATTTGATTTGGAGAATGGAAAACAATTGTTTTAACACTTAAAAACAAAAATATATAATGTATAATAAATAACAATAATAATTGATTAATAAAACATAATAAATGTAATATATATAATTTCAGTGCCAAATCACCCCTTAAATTATCCTCTTGCTGCAAATGTTCATGTTATAGAATTTTCAAACTCTCTAGCTCCTCAGAAGATATTTAACAGTTAATTGATCCATCTCATCCCTAGAAATAAAATTTAGCCATAAAATTACAGAAAAGTGATAAAAATTAGAGGAGCATCCCTAAAAAACGGTGGGTGATAATGCAAAATGGTCGTCATATTCAGATTCATGAGGTCATTTTACATAAGAATTTGCAAAAATGGTGTTGGGGCCAATTTTTATAAAGAGCAATGTAATTATTATATACACACCACAATTATATACAGTCACTGGAATTCATCACATTATTATATACAGTTATTTAATAAATAACTTGTAACGCCATGAAAACTTGTACAAATTTTATAAAAAATAAGACGAAATATTTGAAAGCAAATAGCCTTATATATTTTTTATAACCTATATCATGTTCAGTATTTTTTACATGTCCTCTATACACAGGACATTTTAATGAAATTTTAAACCATTCAAATATGCATTCATTGTGAAAATAATGGTTACACGATAATCTAATTCCGCTTCTTTTATGTTTTCTTATCAATTTCAAACAAATGGGATTTTCATAGCAATCTAAACAGCAGGTTGTTAAAGTCATGGTTTGGTTGAAAATCGCCAGCCATGATCTGGAAAAAAAAAAAAAAAAAAAGAAAGAATATATTAAAGTATATTTAAATAAATATATATATATATTCTAACCTTCTATCATTTCTCTCTCAGTTGTGTCGAAGGGACATTTTCATAGAAGTCCAAACTCAGAATATATTTCAGAGATTTTTCGAAAACATCCAAACAGCTATGAATATATATTTTATCTTTTCGACAACTGACAGAAGAAATAGTCTTAGCGGTACATACTGAGAGAGAGATGATAAAAGGTTAAATATATATATATGTTACGGTGAAACACCGAAATCTGGAGAATGTCGACTTTCACCGGTGAATGTCAACCACAGATTATCATACAGATAGGACAGTGAAGCTAAAACGCGAACCGGAAATATAGTAGCACCACTAGTGTCAACAGAGGGGAACTACAAGTGTTAAGTCTACATGAATAACATCTTTGATCGAAAATTGTTTTTCTATTTCGCGAGTAGTTAGTAGCAGGTTAGTATGGGAAATTTTCTTTTCTTCACTTTGAATTCACAAAATTATCCTCAAAACATTCACAGCTATTTTTCTAAGAAATAAAAATTAATTTTTATAATGTTTAAAAATATGCTTTGTCAAACATATCCATATTCAAGTACAAATTAAAATTACAAACTGTAATTCTGAAATAGCAGTATGAAATCATTAAATATTTAACGTTGCTTGTTTTAAATAATACAAAATGCTTTAAAATGCAAAAAATGTTTTTATTTTATGTATATTCAAAGTTTATTTTCTTAATATTTAGCACTTGCTTCTTAAAATAAATTGCTTTTAACAATCAACTTTGTAAACAATAATAAAGTTGCTAAATGAAAACACATGTGCAGTTTTCTTTGCTTCACTATTTCTACTACTTTTAAATTCACAAAATCATAACATTACAGCTATTTTCTAAGAAATAAAACTAATTTTTATTATGTTTGAAAATAAATTTTGCCAAACACATTCGTGTTCAAGTATACAAATTAATATAACAAACTGTAATGCTGAAATAGCAGTATGGAATAAAATCTTAAATATTTAACATTGTTTGGTTTAAATAATGCAAAATGCTTTAAAATGAAAAAAAATATTTCTGGTTTATATATATTTTCGAATTTTATTTGCTTAATATTTAGTACTTGCTTCTTAAAATAGATTGCTTTCGACAATCAATTTCGTAAACAATAACAAAGTTGCCAAATGTAAACATCGATACAATGGTTAGTTGGTTGGATGTTGGGTTTAACGTTACACTAATATTGCAATGAACATAGATACAATAAAAATAAGATGAGCGATTGCGTAAACCGGAAATCTCGAGAAACTTACAGCCGTTGACAATAGGGTCGTTGCAGTCAAATTTTGGTTACCGAAGAATATACGGGAGTGTCCTATCTGTATAATAATCTGTGATGTCAACAAACACATAGTTGCTTGGTGTATGTCCGAAATATTTGCTAAATACCCTTATTTCTGACTTACACCAGTAAATGTCGACATTCACCATGCACTAATGGTGAATGTTGAACAGGTCCGAGATGTATATTTTCTTCTCCGTAATTCAGTCGCGATAAATTTTTCGCCTCTCTTTCTGAGAGGAATGACTAAGAGCTGAAAACACACAGTACATTCAAAATGAGAAAGGAAAATAATAGAAGTTAAAAACTTACTTAATTATACAGTACGTTCTAAATGAGAAAATAAAATAATAGTAATAAAAAACTTACTAAATTATGTGATTCAAATCTTATTTATTGCAACAACTGAAACTATTACGACACTTTGAATTGCACAAGAGGCCTTTGCTTTTACAACTGCATTTATTTGTGGAACACTTCTTTTTGCAATGACAGCGTTTATAGCCTTGCCCACCGCTTCTCGAATTAGCTGCAGCTGCTTCTCTCAGCGAAATTTCTTTAAAATGAATCTCATCAATGGAAAGTAACTTTTCTTTACAAATTACGAACTGATTACGTGTGTAAAGCTGCTTGAAGGTACCATTTTCATTTGCAAGTTTACAGAAGTCGGAGTCTTCTATTCCAACAACAACCGCTAACATATTTCGGTTATCTGTACGACCATGGTCGACATCAGGGACTTGTATTCGTACAGTATCACCAATTTGAGCAGGAGGAAATTGTTTTTGTGAGGTTCGTAACATTTTTGTTGCTTGCAGTAGAAGATTATCTTTCGCGGCCGCTCTTTTTATAGAAATTAACTCGTGTTTTTCAGTCAGAACTTGATGTGAAGACGTGGTAGATTGCAAGTCCTCTTCAATATTTTTCTTTGGAATATGGTTTTCGGTATGACCACCACTCAAATTTTTTTCAGAAGTATTACCAGTTTCTTCAAGCTGTTCTTCGGTTTCAAAAGTATTGGCAATTTCTTCAAATTGTTCTTCGGTTTCGATATTTGCGATTTGTTCGATAGGCAAAACAGACGATGCTATGCCTCTTTTCGCTTTAATGCCAAACATGGCTTCATAAGGACTTTGACGTATTCCTTCGTGGTATGTAGTGTTCTTGGCAAATTGGACAAAGGGTAAACCTTCTGACCATTTATTTGTATGGTTATCGTTCATCCATGCAGTTAGCATATTCTCTATATCCTGATTGGCCCTTTCAACTGAGCCTTGTGTTTGACTATGCCGAGGCTTTCCATGAACTATCTTAACATCTTTCCACATAGCGCATATTTCGGATATGACTTGATTACTGAATTCTCTACCATTATCTAATTGCAATATTGCTAGAGCACCAAATGTTAAAAATATTGGAAGAACGTGATACGCTACTTCTTCCGCCCTCTTAGTTTTCAAAGGTCGTAGCTGGACAAACTTAGTTAAATGATCTTGATACACCATTATGAACTTATATTCGCCATCTCTGTTTGACTGCAGATCTATCAGATCAACTTGACATCTTGAGTTTAACTCAGAACTGATCATTGGTTTCGCAACAATACCTTTCCTAGGTGCACTGTGTTTCATTTGACACTGTTTGCATAAATTTAAATACAACATTATAACTTCATATGTAATATTTTTGTATTTATTTTGCAACTCTTTAAGCATACGTGTTCTTCCTCCGCTATTCTGGTGTGAGTTTCATATAGTATACTGAACAATTCCTCATTGGTAACATAATACTATATATTCGTTTCTCCTGGTTTTAATGGTACAATTAACTTCTCTTCATCATTAATTTTTAAAACGTCAAAACGTTTTAATCGTCTGTAATCCAAAGGTGTGTTACACTTAGTTTTAGCAGAAACCACTTCAGAAAGTATTTTAGAGTACTTTTCTTGAGAAAAATAAAAACAATTGTCTTCTCGTTTACCCGCAATTAATGCATTTAACTTTTCAAGAAAAAGATCACGATTCACTGCAGTATCCATTCTGTATAAATTAGGGTATCGGAAAAAAAAATTAAGAAAACGTTGCTCTCACCATCAAACCTTGCATAAGACTGACAAAGCTGACTGACTCCAAGCAGAACAAAGGATTTGGCGGGAAACAGCCAGTCGCCTCTTTGTCTGCTCCTCTCTTTTCGACCTCCACCAAAGCATATCTGTGATTGTCGACATACACCGGTGAGGGTCCGAATGTACAAGAATGTAATGAAATATTCGATCTTTCACCGACGTATTTGGTGTTTGTTGATATTCACCGGTGAAAGTCGACATTCTCCAATTTCGGTCTTTCACGGTAACATATATATAGACATATACATAGACTAGCAGGCTACACCCACTTCACTAGTCACTATTTTTAAATGAATCCCTTTCATTAATGAATTCTCAAAATTACATTAAATTTTATTATGTGAAAAAAAAAAAAAAAAAAAAAGAGAAAAAAAAATTTTTTTGATCGGGAAAACTGTTGCACTGCCTTTGGCAGCGCAGGCCATTGTGCACTGGCGCATGCACATTTATGTTTAACACTCTTAATGAATCACTATATTATCGTAAGGGAAAAACGTAAATATAAATATTGGAAATTTAAAGTTGTTCCATGTTGTTTCTCTCATTTGAATCATTAAAGGAATTTTTAATTTTAATAACAGATTTAAATTCTATGTAAATATAGGTGCAGTAATGAAACGGGTGTTGAAGGGGGTGGTAGCTCCCCTCACACAGAATTAATTATCATATAAAACTCTTCCGAAGCCTAATTTGAATTGTTTAACATAGGTTTACACTAGCAAGCTTTGCCCGCTTCGCTGGTCACTGAATTTAAAGGAAACTCTTTTCTATATAGCTTTATAAAAATAAAATAAAATAAATTACTGAAATTGTTCAAAAGCTCTCTTCAGGTTGCTACTGCCTTCAGCAGCGATTTGGTCATCCACTGCAATTCGGGCGCTTGTCCCTATTACCTGCGACAATGGTTTACCAATGAGCTTCCATTTAGGTGCTTATTATATAACAGTTTTGAAATAGATAGTATCGAAAAAATTGGAGTTTCCCTTTTATATTTGAATCCCAGTTACATGTGAACAACACTATACGTGGTGCACATAATATTTGCTTTTACATTATTTCCTATGTTTATTTTGTTTGTCCAATCAACCATAAAATGACAGCAATTTCACGCCAAATATTACAATATGCTGTGACCGGCTACGTCTGTCGCATGAGGCAATTAATTTTTTGTGTTTATATATAATTCATGGTTTGTAAACATGATAGTACAGCCTTAATATAGTGGCGACTTTTATAGTGGCTCTTTGGCGACTTTTGAATTTTTGTCACCATTTTAGACTTTTAATCCATTGTAACAATAAGACTTAATCCCTTGTAACAATATGCTATGAGCGCTATTTCTGCCGTATTTTAGACAACTGATCTTTTTATTTTTATATTTATTTCCCATTAAACATATTTTTATTTATTTATTTAAATATTAATTTGAATTATTCAAATATTTCTGTTCGACAACGTGCAAGTGCAGTAACACACAGAGGCTAATTTGTTTGTATGATAAATTAGCATAGTAATTATTATATAAAAAAATAAATAAATAGGTAAACATTATCGTGCTACACAACTTTATTATGTCGCTCCATTGGCGGCCTTTGAATTTTTGTTGCCATATTAGCGATGAATTTTTTTTCTTTTTCTTTTTTTTTTTTTTGTATGAAAAGGGGAAGACTGTTTTGCTAATAATTTTATCACACTCTTTTTTGTTTATACATAAGAATCCTTCATATTCTGCTTATATTTTTTATGGTTTTTAGGTTTAAAACAGTGCATGTTGAAATAAATTTCCTATGTTTAAAACTGCATTTTTTCTGTAAATGTTGTGTAAAAATAAATCATTTATGTTTTTATATATTTGATGCGCTATTTAGATTAAAATGGCTGTTGCTATATTAAACTTCTTGTCGAAAAACGTTCGGTGTAATTCAACACCAAAATTAAAATTCGCCCTGCAGGATCTATTAATGGAACTGATAAAATAAAAATATGGTTCATAGAGTTTAAATAATCTATTTAAAAAAACTTTTAAAACCCAAATTATTAATGTATCGTATCACATACATAGATATAGTAATAATATATAGATTGATCATTGGGGAGAAAAAAGGGATTCATTTTCACTCGGGAAATGACGGCGATTTTACCAAAATATGGCAGTCTTTCCCCGAGTGAATACACACGGGAGTACACACGAATATTTTAGCAAATAAAATTCATGAATAATTTATTTACTAAAGGTGAATGAAAAACTCCAGATATAGTTTCAAATTCATTTTTCTTCTTTTCCTTTTTTTTTTTTTTTCAATACCACTTAATGGCTGATTCCAAAGCTTTTTTTTTCTGCATCAAAAATCTTTGCACGATAATATGGGGATGATAGATCTATATATATTATTATATCTATGATCACATAAATCTTTTCAAAGTTAGAATAAAACTTAATTTGGAAAAAAAAAAAAAAAAGATGTAACTTTTTAGTTTATTAACCAAAAAAATTGATGAAATTTGAAATGCAAGTTGGTCTTGTGGGGTACAGGCTGTATATTATATTTTTGTGTTCGTGAGAGAAAATTTAAAAGAATTTGAAAACTGCAATTTTTAATCCCACTTCAAAAACATGTGACTTAATGTGAAGCAGATTTTTTATTTTTTTTCTCCTAACGGTTTCCATTCAATCTTCTGCTGTTGCCGCCTAAAATTCATACTTTAGTTAATTTTAAAAAATCTAATTGTCCGATTGGTAAGCTGTTTAATGCATCGGACTCACAAAAATTTTCCGTTTCATTTGGTATCTTATTTGTAACGATACGATTGATATTTCTAATTTATTTTCTAGTCTTTCTGATTTATTTTCCTCATTTTAAATAAATGTTCGTTGTTTTTTTTTTTTTTTTTAATTATTATTATTCTGTCGAAAAAAAAAATTGGCAACAATTAAATTATGGATAAAATTTAAATGGCTTATTTATCAGAAATTAGAAGGTTATTATTTTCACATTTTAATTAATTAAGAAAAAACTAATCAAAAATTCGAAAATCTGACTTCGATGTGCACAATGACCCTCCGGAGGGCACTTTTATGTTAAATCTCGTGACTGTCCGAGCTACCGTTTTCGAGAACAGTGAAATATATATACAAATATTGCTCACTTAATAGTATATGATAACAGTACTCGTTATCTTACCTCTTAATCTACAACCTGTATTTATAGTATTAAATTTCAGGGTAAGAGAAAGTCATGTGAGTGACACACCAGATTATTTCATATATATTTTATGCAAAAATATTTCATTTCATTTATTTTTTTCTTTTGTGACTAAATTATTGTTATTAGTTGTAATAGTTTAGTAGTATCCCCCCCCCCCCAGTAATAAAATAAGTCTCATCTTACTTTTCAGTAAAAATATGTGAAAAAAAATTAGAAAAAATCCAAAAAAGTTATCAAAGAACAACAACAGTCAATTCTTCATTAAGAATTGAATAATTGTATGCAAATATACTAATATTTCTTAGCAATTTGCCATGACATATATTTAAAAATTTATCCTATTACTTATACTTTTTAAAAAAGGATTATATTTATAATTTTAACTTAGATAAATTTACCTAAAACAATATCCTTTTAAAAAACTTAGCAAATATATTCCGGGTATCACCGTACCCATCGTCAATGCCAAGTGAAAACGTCTGTTCCACTGAGGAGGTCACTTCGTGGTGTTCGTAGTCTCGCTTCACTTCATTCCTTTTTTCGTTTTCTTGTAGAATCAGTTGCCACACTCGACGTTAAAGACTTATATCCCTCTATCGATATCCCGGAAATGACCCACATTATCAATACCAAAATAACTGAAACTTATGGAAACAACAAAGTCAGTGAAACCCTAATTCGCGCCAACAACCTCCTTCTGAATGAATCATACTTTATGTTTAACCAAAATATCTACCGGCAAGCTCAAAGGGTCCCAATGGGCTCCCCCATTTCGGACATTATCGTCGAATTAAAATTACGTCACCGCGAAAATTCCGTTAAAAATATTATCAACAAATGCAAACTTTGGACCCGTTATGTAGATGACGTCTTCGCCATTATTCCAAATTCCATTAATCCCGATAACATCTTAACTGAATTAAATACTCTTGATAACAAAATTAAATTCACTATGGAAAATGAAACTAATCATACTTTAAATTTTCTGGAGATTAAAATTATAAAAAACCCAAATAACTCTTTTGATACCACTATCTACCGGAAACCAACCACTAATTCAGAAATCATAAATAAAAACTGTAACACCCCCCTCTCCTATAAATACTCTGCTCTCCGTTCTTCCATTAACCATGCAATCCTCATATGTTCCAATAAAAAATTACTCATAGCTGAACTCAACTACATTAAAAAAAAAATCGCACTTGACGCTAATTACTCTAAAAATCTCGTTGGCAACTTTTATAAAAAATGCATTAAAACCTTAAATAGAATTAACAATGCCCCAAAATCCAAATCCAATTTTACTACTTCCATCCATTTTGTAACGGTGCTAGCATTAAAATAAAAAACGAAGATAAAAATCTAAAAGTAAATATTCTGATCAAACCAAATAAAATTTTTTTTCAACACATCTGTAATGAAAAAGATATTATCAACTACAAATCCACCGCAGGAATCTATAAAATAAATTTTGAACACACCAACGGTAAAAAAGCATATATAGGTATGACTACACGCAGGATAAACGATCGCGAAAAGAACACCGCGCTGACTTAAAATATGGTAAATCTTCCGCCGCTTTCTTCTCCGCCCACAATATTAACCCTATTAATGTAAACTCCATCAATATTAATAAAATATCCCCGTACAATAATCACCACTACGCACTAAAACGGGAAGCCATAGAAATAATTGCTAACAATCAAGCTGTTAATAACCGGGAGCACTGCATTATTCCGGCAGTGTGGCAACAGATTCTACAAGAAAACGAAAAAAGGAATGAAGTGAAGCGAGACCACGAACACCACAACACCACGCCAAATCAAAAACTCCAATGGTCCAATCTGGTTGGTCTGTGCGCTCGGGTACCATGTGCAAGGAATCCACTAAATTGTGAGAACCGTTGTTGAGCTCGTACCACATGTAATAAAAAAAGAATGCATTGTGTCGAGTACAGAGGTCAATGTAGAGACGCATAACCCACTCTTCAGGTTCATAATCGCTAATTTTATATTTTTTGAAAAGCCTACCAATGTTTTTGTGGGAAGCAGTTGTATGGACCTTATAAAAAGGTTTTCGACTATAATCTAATTTTCCCTTGGCCAACCTTATATTTTTTTACAAATAAGGCATCTCATCGATGCTTTGTATCCTATAGTATATACATTGGATATATATATACATTGGTATATATACTATATACATTGGGAAAATAATTAGCAAATAAATGTTCTTTTTCACATGTTTCCCAAATATAAATAAAATTTCTCACAGTTTCCAATGTTTTAAAAAACTCTTCAATGTCAATTTTATTGTCTTCAATATTAAAATTTGAGAAATTTTTCAAGATTTATTCCATTCAAAATATCTTCATCAAGAAGATCCATTCCTACATTATGAAAGAAATGTTAATTAATAAATTCTTAAATAATTATCTTAATATATATATATATATATATATATATATATATATATATATATTATTTAAATATAGCAAAGTGATGTAATACCGGACATTTCACGATGGATCGTATTTTATTAGATCTGTTTTCCAAATGGTCCGTAATGGTTGTACAAATTGGAAACAAATCATAAAAAACTATTTTGAAAAGTATAAATATTTCCATGTAAAGCAAATAAAATTTCTTCATTTTCGTCGGATGAATACAGAGGATGTTAAAATTCCTTTATACTGAGTGTGGTTTCCAAATGAATACCGAAATCCACCACTTTAAATATCAATTAATAAAAAACAAAGTAGTTGTTTATACTATTTTGTTTTAAAAAAAATCGTCGTTTGGAAAATTTCATGACAGATGTGTACAAATTATTTGAAACAAAAACTAAAGGGAAAAATCTACAGAGAATGGTTCTCTTAAATCATCTTTTTACGTTTTGTGGTGGTAATCATATTCACTTCATATCAGCTTCATGTAATGACTTCAATTTAAAGTATTGGATCTCTGTAGGTAAAGGACAGCGTATACGGATGGAAGAATATTAACATTTTCCTAGCATTGTTCAAAATACTTCTTATTGTAATAACTCTTCTTTAAAGGAAATGTGCCTTTCTAAAATATGGAAACATTACTTAAATAATTGTTTAAAAAAATTAAATAAACTCCTAAATATTTGCCATGATGGTGAATTACTTTCTTCCGCTTTTATAACTAAATAGCATGTTTGCATATTATATAAACACTTATTAGCTGTTCTTTTATCACATCCAACGGATTCGCAAATTTCTTTAATAGAATGAGAAATATGAGGTTGAAAAGATAAAAATTTGAGAATTTTATTTTGAATTATCTCATCTTTTTAAGTATTTTTGGGTACTTTTCGTACTATTTTTAAACAATTTTTACACTGTTTAAAACAATTTGGCATTTCATCAATGGCTCTATCTTGTTTCAAATACACGATATAGTCTGGATTTTTACAACAATTTTGTTCCCAATGTTTGTTTGAACCACTGTTGACATTGCTCTTTCGTAAACACTACCCTCATCTTGAATAAACCAAAGTCTGACTCAAGTCTTTCTATCAGGATTACTCCTGCTTTACTTTTGGTATTTTTACACGAGCCATTCACAACCCGTACCCAAACCGACGAGTGGAACCCCTTCTAAAGCTAAACCCTACCATTTTACTTTCAACTCCAAAGTAACCAACCATTTTCAATTTTTAGTGGATTCGAAAGTTGCTTGGGAACACACTATTCCAAAAGACTCTTACGTTTGTTATTCAGGAAAAATTAAGAAAAAAGACGCCTGTTACGGCGTTCCATTTGGGAAATCGGTGGTAACTAAAGGCCAAACACTTTACAACTATTTAAAGGAAAAACCAGAAATGAAGGAGGTTTTGAAATTTCAGGAAAAGAGCCATCATATGGTTCAAACGGGTGACATATTTTACTTCACCTGCAACAACAATGAGATAAGAGATTTAAAAATGTGTCCGTCGGGACAAGTCTTTGTACAAGGAAAGTGTCGACCTGTCAGTGCATGTACAGGAAACCCAATCAAACGAAACTATCCCACGCTGTAATTACTAAATACATCTTATATAAAGATCAAACAGAGATTGTAAAAAAATTGTCCCTTTGAAAACTTTTTTATCACGATCGTTGTATGAATACAAAAAATTTAAATCATTATTGTAAATTTTATGCTGCAGATACACCTTTCCTCCTCAATAGCGAAACGCGAGTTGAGTGCGTAGCAGGTAAATCCACTTACACGACGTGCGAGCCGGGAACTCAGTTTTTTGACAAAGATTACTGCGAACCCAATATTTGCGTGGGGCGACTGGACGGCACTCCACTGCCCCTCTCTCGGCAGCACCTCAAACCCTTTCACTTTATACCAGGTTTCATGACGTGTCGCGGAGGAAAAATTGATAAAAAAACGGTCTGTCCCCAATCCTGGGACTACATGTTGACCCAGGGGGATAATCTGACCCACTTACCCATGGTGTTCGATGGGCAACAATGCTCTATTCCAAAGTTTTGTGAAAATGTATTCTCAGACGATCCGGACGTCATGGTACCCATTCATGAGTTTACCAAGTGGGTTCAAAACTGGAACCTATCTGAACGTTACGACACAGCTGTGGGTTACGTGTGTGAGGGGGGGGGGGTAAGCGAAAACGACGCCTGATGGACCCCCACTTGCGGATAGGAAAGCGATTCAAATCTGAACCGACGTGCTCTGGTTCGGAAAAATGGCCAATATTCGATGATCCTGGTCGATATTATGACTGCACCTCCCAGAGTGTCACATCTTGCGCCCCCACGGAATACTTTAACGGGTTGAAGTGCGCCCCTAAACCGGACGAGGCTTTCTATTTCCACCAAATACCCAGGTTTCAATTTGATTCGTTGAACAGGAAGTCTTGGATAGCTCCTTGGGACTATGATCCTCGAGACGAGATGATCTGCGAAGATCCCGAGTCGACTCACGTCAAACCCTATAATATTTGTTCGCATCCCGACTGTGCCTCCATGAGATTTCTGTATCTCATTCCTGATTTGTCTCTGTTATTACCACAAGAGAAACAAGCCAAATGTAAATTCTATAGAGATGAATATAAACTAAAAAAAGAACCGGTGACTCTAGAATACAGTTTTTGGAACCAAAAGTTATTCGACGAGGGAGTGGGGGAAGAAGAGACGTGCACACCCGGTCAAAATCTTCAAACGGGTCATTTTATTTGGGATAAAACGGTTTTTGCCACGTGTGACCTCAAACACCCATTTGTTTTTTTTTTTGTCCCTAGTCCCACAACTTGGGAATTATTCCGAACCATCATAACGGCTATGCTTGCAAAGCGCCTGACGAAAATACAGTTGTAGAGAATTTAAGGATGCCATATTCTCAAATGTAGATCTTAAATCCTAGATCTTACTAGATTTTAAATATAAACTTGAATACATAACTGCTTAATTAGCTAGTAATAAGAAGAGCTCGAGACAAAGTTAACAAACAAATAACAAAGTTTATTTAACATTCAATATCAAGGAGGGCGTTGAGCTAACTCGATTATCATTTTTAATAAACCCCAGGAAGTAATTTTAACAAGACATAAAATAAAAGGCTGCTATCTCATCAACACTGATCTTGACAATGGTTGCTCTCTGTTATCACTACTCTTCACACACCAGGATATCGGCCGGATTCCCGAAGCGCGATGGATCCTTTTCTTCACTTACGCCACAATACAACACCTCTCTACCATCATACGCGTAGAGCTATCACCATCAACATTACTCTTAACTCCACCTCCTCACACGCTAAGCAGCTATCAATTCATTACCATTTCCATTACATTACCCCTAGCAATTCACTATCCTTCATTTTATACTACATCCTAACAAACATCCTTTCCCTTCATTTCAGTTAAAACTTACAATCACTTCCCATTCATCAAACACTCAGATCCTAATTATTTCACTGCAGCCTCCTGCCGACATAAAACTAACTCGACTAAGACTTTCGCCGAGTTACTGGCGACGAAGTGCCTTAACCGTCCCAACTTTTGGTGACGGTCTAGAGTCTCGACCTCACAGTCCCCCTCCAAGAAAAAAAATTAGTAGGGAAAATCCCCAACGGATTT
The DNA here is from genome assembly GCA_963930645.1 of Salticus scenicus. Taxonomy (NCBI): domain Eukaryota; kingdom Metazoa; phylum Arthropoda; class Arachnida; order Araneae; family Salticidae; genus Salticus; species Salticus scenicus. The sequence goes on along the minus strand of OZ005653.1, from coordinate 328,245,654 downwards.
GATCGAGTAATTTTAAACTGCGTAATTCCATATCTAACTATCTCATATCTTGGAAGTGTGAGTGCAGCCACAACATAGTTTCTGAAATTTAAAAATAAGTTAGAAAAAAAATTAAAGTTTAATTTTCTGAGCAATGAACTGCTTACAGCTTCAAATACAATAGCGAATAAAAAAAAACCCTTTTCGGCAAGCTTAAAGGCAAAGGTAGATTCCTTTACGTTAATGTTATGCAAAAGTAAAGAAATATTACACATGCATTAACACATACTTAGCCAATGGCTTTGTTCCCACACATTGCATTATTTACGTCGCTATTCTATTTTTAAGAAATTTAATTATCAACTGTTATTTATTCTACTTAAAATTTTAGGCTAGATTTATTGGTCAGTAAATTTTTCAATTTATTAAAATCGAAGCTCATAATCATTCAACAAATAGAAGCCATAAAGATATACAATTTGGTGACAAAAATTGCGACTTAGCAATGAAATTTGTGATTTGGCGGCAAAATTTGATAGTTGCCGACGAAATTTTTGACTTGGCGACGAAATTAGACATTTGATGACAAAATTTGGCAAGCTTGGCGATGAAAAATGGCAGCTTTGGCGTCATTATATTTTCTTCGCACGCGAAAACCTCATATTTTTCACAAACCAACATCTTGTTTCCACAAGATAAAAAGTCAAAGGAAGCAGTAACGTATTACTCTCAATTTCAATCGTAAATTTAAATTCTTGCGTAAACCAGTGTTCTAAACTATTCACCACAAACGATATTTTTACCAAGACTAACATATTATTTTAATTTTGTTTTTTAAATGATTAATTAAAGCTGTTACCATGGCTTTTATATTTTCAGCTATATTTTTTATTATTGTTTGCACGTGACGTAAGCATCAGATTATAATTTTAAGAAATTAAGGCTAAAGAAAAAGTCGGCTTTATTACAATTGACGAAAAATCACTTTTTAACTTGTAACTTTTAAGCAATTGAAGTTATCGAAAAAGTTTAAATACAAAAGTTGTTCCTTAGGGTAAGGCGGTAATTCGCCTGATTTGAAGTATTTTCCTATTTTCAATATTAAAGAAATTATGGGCAAATGAAAATTTCCACCCCCCACAATTTCCACCCCCTTGGAGCTGGATGCCCCATCTACGAACTCGACCGAGATTTTTACTGCCCTGACAACATATCCCAAGCTGGTTAAATTTAAATAAAAATTACTCCAGTTATCGTGTTCACAACTTAACATGGGAAAAAGCGTTATACATATATATATATATATACCTATATATATATATATATATATATATATATATAAACTTTTGAACGGAGGGTGGTTTTGGGTTCTAGGGGTCATGATCGGTGAAGATATGAAGAAATTTTCCAGAAGTCGTGTCATGAGAACCATTGCAATAGGTAGATCTCCTATAAGGAATCTACCTAAAACCCCTGAGCTTAAAACCGGACAAACCTCGAAAAAAGAAATTTAAGTTTTAAATTAAAACGAGGGCCCTTTACAGCCGGAAACTACGGGGGAAAAAACTCCTCAAATAAGTTAGCTCAACTATACAACGGGGCTTAGAATCATCTTTCTGTAATTCCAGAAAGGAAAAAACTTAATTTTAAACTTTAGTTGAAGGAGGATTAAGTACAGGGGGGTTGCTTTAACATAACTAGCAACATGAAGAAAATAATTTTTATTGAGATAAAAAAAACTTGAAATTCTGTCCGAAGTAAGCCATCCTTCGAAACTTAGAAGAGGAATTTCTTCATCCATTAGAGATCCAGTCTAGGCCTAAAAACGTCAGCTATAACTTAGGTCATCAAAAAAACGAGGCTTTCCATCTTTGGCTTACAGGAGAGTAGGACTGTGGACATCAGATTAGATTGGAAAGACTGGAAATTCCATTTGGAAAGTTTCTAAAATATAAAACTCTTTTTACTGTATAAATCAAAAAATAGACTTAAACTACAACTTGTAGATAGATAAACGAGACAAATTGTCTCTGAATACATAAAATAGTTTATATACAACAATTTTTCCCTCCTGGGCTATAGCATACGAAAAGACAAAAAATTAATTTGTTAGTGATTTTAGTTAAAAGTTAAGCGTGATTTATGCATATAGCCAAAAAAAAAAAAAAAAATATTTCCCCACTCAAACACACACATATATATATATATAACTTTTAGTTGAATACAAAAGTTTTAACAATAAAAAATATTCATTTTATACACTTATCAAATTTCATTTTATATATGTAAATACAATATGTATAGAAATACGAAAAGGGGGGGAATATTTACAAAGGTTAAAAAAAAACATTTTACATTACCCGCTCTGCAGGTGATGGCTACAAAATAAAAGAACTTAGTATACATACATAAAATATACATTAAGAGAGAACAAAAATGTTGACATTGAAGCAGAAACATGAATTTTGACGTGAAAGTTCATGCCCAAATTTTGAATTTTACAGTTTTTAGTTTCAGAAAGTTCATTTCTTTCAGAAGAGGTTCACAGGTCCAAACGGCTTCAATACATGTCGCACATTTTGGTACAACTCTGATAAACAAATACTTGAGAAAAAATAAAATAAGAAACGATACAACCTGACCAAAAGTTTCCGCTGTAACAGCATTAGTATAAAACCTGCTGGTCATTGCACTGGTCGCAGAAATCACAGGGCCGGAGGCTTGTAGAACTGGGTCAGGCGTAGCAAAAGCACCTTCCTGGGCTGGGATCGAATTCGGCACACAGTCGCTGTCCATAGCGTCAGAGGACGATTCAGCTCGCTCTCTACTCATGAATGTTGAGGTCTTGGAGGGCTTACAAGCTTGAAAACAGTTCAAAGAAGTAATGGAAATCACATCATTTTCTTTTAACTTTGTAAAGAAATTTTTAGAAGCAGCGTTACTTAATGTATCCTTGTCAGTTACCGGATTTTCAGCCAAAATACGCGACCCTGTCAACTTCACAGTTGTAGAACATAAATTTAATGCCTTAACGTAGAAATGTTTTAATCTACCTAATTTATTCCCTACATTTTTCTGTAAATCAGCTAGCAGTTTTTGAGCCGGACCGCTATTGAACGTTCCACTTTCTTTTACAACATTTTCCGTGGAACTAAAAGGATATGTCGACTTGACTGTTGTAGAAATTGAACGTAAATTATCAGGAGATGCATGTAAACTAATAGATAAATCTGTTAGTTGAACAGAATGAAAACAAGAGTTTGATGCCCTTAATAAAGATTTAGTACCAACATTAATTTTAACATCATTTTCTGCGACACTTTTTCCTGTTACACGAGAAAAATTTCCGGACTCGACCAGTTTAGCATTTGCGTAAGATTTATCATTACAAACTATCTACTACTATCAAACTACTACTAGTTCAATTAAAGTAAAAACTATACCATCATAATTCTAAGCGAAAATATAGTATTTTTAGTAAAAAACATTACCCAATTATTAAAAATGTTAAAACACCAGTGCTCGTCAGGGGTGACGATCACTGGTGATACGTGCAAAATATGCACCAGTAGGCGTCATACCATAAAAATCTTTATATTATGTTAAATTTTAAAAAGTCGCACATAAATCGTATTCTACATATCATAAACTTTATATGCAATGCTTTATGAGCAATGTCAAATGCAACAAACAACAAAATATATCAAAAATGCATACCTCATTCCTTAATTATTTGCTTTACGTTGACTCAATCCAATTGTCCTTTAACGCATACTTCACTTATTTTGCTTTCCCTCACTTTTCCTTAAGGACACTGTCCCGAAAGCGTTTAGAAATGACGCGCTAGTATAAAACCTATGTAAAATGTCTAGAGAGATTTCTCATTCGCATTTTAATATTTTTGAATTCTGTTTTTTGCACATGATATTTGAGATCAAACCACATGCCTCCAGTTTAATAAATTTTTGATTTGTGTTATTGTTTGATTGTGATTCTAACTGCAATTTTGGAACTTTGGAAAACTAGGGTATTGTTCTATTTATAACTTTATAATAATAAACCTGTGAAATAGCCTTAAAAATTAAATTGCCGTCGGCAATCCTTAAAGTTCGAAGTTTTCAAATACTTTTTTTCCATAATTTTCACTAATTTCGTAGATCAAAAATCTTTCTAGAAATATTGCGAATTTTTGCGCAAATACTGAAAAATTCTTAAAATCTCCGCCTCACATCCGTTCCGCCCTTTCTCTGCTTGATTGATGAGACAGTTTCTACTCTTTTTAACTCCTCACCCCCAGTCACACAGCAGGTGTTTTGTCTGTGAGAGGGGATGTTTAGCAGAAAGTAAAGTAAAGAAAAGATTGAAGTATTTTCTCAAAAGTGCACTTTCAGAGTCAAAACATGATTTCGTTTAAACTTCTTCATTGTGTAGTACTTTATAATTTAAGTTACATAATTTTTAACAGTTTTAATATAATTTCTTCCCTTGCCTTTTCAGACTAAGAAACCTACAATTTAGAATTTTACTGTTAAACAAAAAAAAAAAAAAAAAAAAAAAAAAAAAGACTATATAAAGATTTTTTTTTTCTTTTGCGGAAGGATGAAATGAACAATCACAGGCTAAAAAGAAAAGCTAACCAAAAAATGTTAAATTTCATATACTGGAAATTTAAAAAGAGAAAAAGTAAAAGTATTGGTATCGTTATTTGGATGAAGGCGATTGACTGCACTAGGGTCCTAGGCCTGAGGGGGTGCCTTCTGTGTGTGTGAGGGGGGGGTTCTAAGGGATTAGCCCTATTTATTTATGTTTCTTGGAAAAACACGAAAAACTCAGAACGGCTAGGCTGATGAGTGCGACCTGGGATCGAACCCGGCACCTCACGTCTACCAGCTTCGAGGACAGAATCTCTCGGCCGCTGGTAGGCCGAAAAAATGAAGGATATTCTTTATTTAGATGAGTATTTTTTATTATATTTTCTTTTCAGGACGTAAAGGAATAGTCGAAAGATGAAAAAATAAAAATAAAAATTTCCAGTTTTGACTCATGGACATTCAATTTAACATTTCACTGGAAAAGTAAAGTTTGAAAAATTCTTTATAAATTCAAGGGAGGACGCCATATTGGTGGAGGGTAGAAGGGCAGGGAAATACAAAATACATTTTATAACGATTATTCGTTACCTTGCCTTCTCTGATAAGGTACACAATTTAGAATTTTGCTGTTGGAGGATTAAAAATAAATAAATAAAGCTGTATATTTTCGGAAATTGGTATGAAAAGAATAATGGCAGGCTAAATAATCTGGTGTGACTTTCTCTTATCCAGAAATTTAATACTATAAATACAGGTTGGAGATTAAGAGGTAAGATAACATGTACTGTTACTTAAACCTATGTTAAAACAATTCAAATTAGGCTACGAAAGAGTTTTATATGATAATTAGTTTTGTGTGAGGGGGGCTACAGCACCCCTCAACCCTTGTTTCATTACTACACCTACATTTATATAGAATTTAAACCTTTTATTAAAATTATACAGACAACTTTCACATGCAACATTCCCTGAAACTTATCAATCTTGATCAAATTTTCCAGCAACAAATTTATATTAACTTGAAAATACAACTTTTGGATCTCCTGAAATTATTTGCTTTTGAGTTACTCTAAGTGAAACAGACAAAGATCAAACGTTAAAAAACTTAAATTCGGTAATCATGAAGCCACAAACGTGTAAACATACATAAAACAAGCGATGAATAACTTAAAAACATACATTATTTACCAGTGGCGCACCCAGAATTTCTGCCTGGAGGAAGCTGAAGAATAATAGGGTCCTGTATAATAGGTTTATGAGCATATACGCACACATATATGTAGTAAATAATCTGCTTTAAATATTTCTTTTGAAATAAATGAATGAATGAAATTGAATTTAAGTTGAATAGCACAATCGAGGAATTTATATCAGTATATAACATGCTAAATTACAGTAGTTCGGTCAGTTGGGGTTGGCACGGCACTGAGCTTGCAAACATAAAGTTGTAGGTTCATTTAAGATAATAAAAAAAATGTCATATGATAATAAAAATAACTAGTGGATCTGCAGATCAGGAGCCTCAACGTCCTATTTGCATCAGTCATTTTTCAATAGGTCATTTTTATTTATTCCTTATTATATAATAGTATATATTAATTCGATCGACTTATTACCATAATCAGATACATTCTTGAGGGGGGCTGCCGCCCCCCTCAACCCCCCGCTGTATCTCTCTTTGTATACCTATTTGTATATCATATAAAGTGTTACGGAATTGTAAATAATTGCATTTATTTTTGTAAAAATTTTTTCAAAGAGGCTTAGTAAGTTGAAAAAATGCTAATTTTGTGCATTTCTAGTCGTATTAGAATTAAAATAGCCTAATTTTCCTTTAAAAACGCATTAAAAAGCACCATATAAGGGAAGAAATGGATTTGGCGCCAAAGTTGGCGACTGTTTCCCTCCTTGGCGATTTTTTTGGCGACCTTGGCGAGAAAATCCTTATTAGGGATATTCCAAATATGGAAGCTCTAATCTCATTGGCTTATGAGATACGATAATTTTTCAGAACAGTCTGTGTACTATAGAATAGAATAAAAGGAGCATTTTTTTAGCCAAGGCGGCCAATCTCAGATCTGTGTCAGTTTCGTCAAATGCTTGCTTTGCTTTGAGCCTCTTTGAATGAGACTTGCTTTATGTGTTACTGCTAAACAGTTTGTACTGTTGTTTTGCTGTTAACGGCTGTTGTCTAAGCTATGTTTACTGGTTGAATTGAAGCTGATACTTGGTTTATAGACCTGTATTTTTCTGGAACTTTCTGTGAATAAATCACTGAATTTTTGCAAGTTTCGTCTTTCATTCTCGGACAACTTACGAACCCCTAAGTACGCAACAATATGTATTCTTAATAAACGACGGTCTTGTATTATTTCCCTGAAATTCATAAATACGAAATTTCATACAAAAAAAATTACATAGTATATCGGAAATATTTTGCGTATCCTTTAAACTAATTATCAATTCTATGCCCGCAATTTTCAACAGGAAAACATGCTTTTAAAATTCTAATAAAATTTCATTATATTTGATGGGGTGTAACCATGTTAAAATACACTTTTAAGAAATACCGACTATAGACCGTAATAGTACGAAATTCCTTTATGTATCCCGGAAAAGTAGCCACAGTCATTATAAACGCCAATAATAAGATTAAACCAAAGTAATTATAACTCATTAATTTTTCAAACTAATTTGACATCATTTGGATGATTACAGTACATACTCGGAATTATTTTGTGTGGTCCCATAAATTATTTAGTCTATACATAACCTTTTTTAAGAGAAAACATGATTTTAAGCATCTTTATAATGTATGTTAACTTTATTAAGTTTAATTCAGCATAAACGCATTGAAGTGCGCGCTTAAATTAAAAATTTGTCCATAGGCTCTATTGTTACAAATTTCTTTCGTGTATCTTTGTAAACGAGCCATAAACATTGTATACACCAGTAAAAACTATTCAGCTTATTTTGCTTTTAAAATTAATAATTGTTTCAAATTTAACATCGTTTGGATGACTAAGTGACATTGTCAGAACACTTTTGTAAGGTCCTGTACATTAATTAGAAAGCTTAAGAGCACATATTTTCTTCAAACAACATAAGTTTAAGCATCTTACTCACGTACTCTAGTTTCATTTTCTTCATTGCAAAGTAAAGATATTAGAATGCGTTTAAACGAAATTCACCCCATACGCCGTAATGTTAAGAATTTTGGCATCTCCCTGTACACAGTTTATAAAAAATATAGCAATAAAAATTATACAGCTACTTAAATGCAAAGCTGGAACGTGTGCTCCAATTTGCAAGGCAATCGAAGGATTTTTGCGGCCGCTATTGCGGTACAAACAAATTCTTCAAATAGGCCGTAAGGATAAGAAAAATTTTGGCGTGTCCCTGTACACGAACAACAAATGGAATACACACCTAACACTATTCAGCTAATTCCGTTGGGCTCATGAATATGTGTACAAAATTGCAAGTCAATAGCGTTATTTTTGGGGCCGCTATCGCGGCACATACAAATTCTTCCCATAGGCCGTATTGATAAAAAAAACTTTGGCGTGTCCCTGTACACGAACTACAAATGGAATGCACACCCGAAACTATACAGCTAATTTCATGGGGATCATGAACTTGTGTACAAAATTTCAAGTAAATAGCGTGATTTTTGCGGCCGCTATCGCACGACAGACAGACAGACAGACGGAACCCAAAATCCTTTTGAGTCTCAACAGAGGGCCTCCACTGACGTTTCGGCAAAAATTGGAAGTCAATAGCTTGATTTTTGCGGTGGCTATCGCGGTACATACAGATTCTTCCCATAGGCCGTAATGACAGAAAATCTTTGGCGTGTCCCTGTACACGAACTGCAAATGGAATACACATCAAAAACTATAAAGCTGATTCCGTTGGGCTCATGAACATGTGTACCAAATTGCAAGTCAATAGCGTGATTTTTGTGGCCGCTATCGCGGTACATACAAGTTCCTCCCATAGACCGTAATGATAAGAAAAACTTTGGCGTGTCCCTGTACACGAATTACAAATGGAATACACACCCAAAACTATACAGCGGATTTCGTGGGGCACATGAACACATGTACCAAATTGCAAGTCAATAGCGTGATTTTTGTGGCCGCTATCGCGATACATACAAATTCCTCCCATAGGCCGTAAAGATAAGAAAAACTTTGGCGTGTCCCTGTACACGAACTACTAATGGAATACATGCCAAAAACTATACAGCTGATTTCGTGGGGCTCATGAACATGTGTACCAAATTTCAAGTTAATAGCGCTATTTTTGCGGCCGCTATCGCGATACATACAAATTCCTCCCATAGGCCGTAATGATAAGAAAAACTTTGGCGTATCCCTGTACACGAATTACAAATGGAATACACACCCAAAACTATACAGCGGATTTCGTGGGGCACATGAACACATGTACCAAATTGCAAGTCAATAGCGTGATTTTTGTGGCCGCTATCGCGATACATACTAATTCCTCCCATAGGCCGTAAAGATAAGAAAAACTTTGGCGTGTCCCTGTACACGAACTACTAATGGAATACATGCCAAAAACTATACAGCTGATTTCGTGGGGCTCATGAACATGTGTACCAAATTTCAAGTTAATAGCGCTATTTTTGCGGCCGCTATCGCGATACATACAAATTCCTCCCATAGGCCGTAATGATAAGAAAAACTTTGGCGTATTCCTGTACACGAACTACTAATGGAATACATACCAAAAACTATACAGCTGATTTCGTGGGGCTCATGAACATGTGTACCAAATTTCAAGTTAATAGCGCTATTTTTGCGGCCGCTATCGCGCGACAGACAAACAGACAGACAGACAGACACAGCCCAAAACCGTTTTGAGTCTCAACAGAGGGCCTCCACTGACGTTTCGGCAACTACTGTGTTGTGGCCACCACACGATTTTCTTCTATATTTTCCTATACAAATTCACTCAGTAAAATTAATTTATTAAAATTATTATTTAAAAAAATTATCTTCCATGATGATGCAGACGATTTCCATATTAGAGAAGTAGTATAAAACTAAATATCCAAAAAAAGTTAAATTTGTTTTCAATATTACATTTGAAAAAAAAAAAAAAAAAATTTTTTTTTTTTTTTTTTTTAATGAAAAAGAAATCGATAACTTTATTTTAAATTATCGCAGATCGATGGTTCAACCATTCGATTTAAAGGTATTGGCGAGTACTTTTGAAAGATACCCATCATGAAAATTTACTCCCCTCGAGGGGGGACTTCCCCCCAGGGGGGAGGCGAGGCTCCTACAAACACATTTTTTTTTTCCCAGTTGACTATCTCTATTTAAAAATATATATATTCGTTTCATTTGGCTTAATGCAGTCTATAGATGTTAAACTCTACTTACCAGCACTTTCCCCCATAGACGTAATGTATTTTAATTCTCTTGGGCGTCCCTGTACACGAACCATTTTCTACATCTCAACGAAAAACTTAGTGTAGCATCCCTATATCATACACATTTTGAAGTTTGGACTTTCTGCTACTATTTGTTCTTGAGCTACGCTGATAACACACACACACAGACAGAACATTCGCTAAAAACATATTTTTCGGATTCAGGGTGCCTCAAAACGGGTAAATATAACAAAAACTCATGTACGAAAATTTTACCCTGAAACAATACTTTCTCTGCCTTATGGGTAAGAGAAAGTAAAAAATAACCAAAAAATATTAAATTTTAATAACTTGAAATTTAAAAAGTAAAAAAAAAAAAAAGTAGAACAATAGCGATTTGTCATTTTACTTTTTTCTGTACTCAATAGAAGAAAGTTTTGGATTTGTAAAAATTTTCTACTTCCGGTTTTTTGATGGATTTACACGTTTTGAAAGCACCAGTTCGCGATTTATCTATTTTTAGGAAACGTCTGCCTGTGTGTGTGTGATAAAAATTCCGTTCCAATTTTGTCCCAGGAGCTACTGCTCAGATTTACCTATAAATTTATATGTAGTTTAATCTTGACATAAATTAAAGCCAACCAATTTTTGTGTTAATCGCTCAACAGGTGGTGCTTTTACACAGCAATTTCAGGGTATGCTATATCTCAGGAACTATTGCGTAAAATTTGATATAAATGCATATGTTGGAAAGGAAAGGAAAGAAAAGATTATTTCTTCACAAGTGCAATTTTAGAGTCAAAACAAGATTTCGTTTCTGAACTTATTCATTTAGTAGTCGTTTTGTAATTTAAATTATATAATTTTTAACAGTATTAACACAATTCCTCCCTTTGCCTTTTCAGACTATGATACATACAATTTAGAATTTTACTATTAAAGGTTAAACAAAAGAAAAAAATACTTTATATATTTTAAAAGTATAAACACTCTTTTTTTTGCGGGAGAATGAAAAGAACAATCACAGGCAAAAAAGAAAAGCTCACAAAATAAATAAATAAATAAATAAATTTTATTATACTGGAAATTTAAAAAGAGAAAAATAAAGGTATTGGTATCGTTATCAGGAAAAAGTTACCAAAAAAATATTAAATTTTAAATGCTTGAAATTTAAAACGATAAAAAAAATTAAGAACAAAAGTTACTTTTCTTTTTACTTTCTTTTGTTTTCGATAGTAGAAAATTTTGGATTCGTAAAAATTTTATATTTCTGACTTGCAATGGATTTCCCCTTTTTGAAATATCCAGAATGTGATTTATGTATTTTTAGGAAATGTTCGTCTCTGTGTGTGAGAGAGATAAAAATTTCTTTCCAATTATATCTCAGGAACTACTGCTCAGATTTACCTGTAAATTTATCAATACAAAAAACCCTTAACGGGTTAAAAGTTAGTGACGCAGCACTGCACTTTATGGCTATAAGAATTAGAAATACGAGTCTTAAAAATAATGATATCAAATTTTCAGTGACGCTTTGCTATTAATTAAAAAATACAGAGATTTTCTTATTTGAATTTGTTTTTTTCATCTATTTATTTTTACAGTGTAAACGTTATTTTCAACATAAAATAATATATAACATTTATTTACCGATACCTTTTCATTCACATCTCTTATAATATCAAAATATGTGTTTGAAAAGAAATGATATGAAATTCCAGCAACGCAGTGATGTTACACTAAATGATTTGTTTTTAAATTCCACTGCAATTATTTTGTTTTGCATATTAAAGTATATTTGCACATTGAAATATTGCTTTTAATTTTCAAATACGCAGTCAAATATATTACTTTCATTAAGTTTATATTATGTACTGAAATGTATTTATTTCAATGAATTATTTTATCTTCTGCGCCACGCCATCCAAAACTACAACTAAAAATTTCGCTTTTTTTTTTTTTTTTTTTTTTTTTTATGCACACTAAAACTTTTTTTTTTTTGCAGCACATTGAAAAAGCATGCAAATAGATATTTGCATGCTTTTTCAATTAATTTGGATAAGATGGCACAAAATAAACATTTCCATAAATTTTACTTACAGTTTTGGATAGCGTGACGCAAAAGATAAAATAATTCATTGAAATAAATACATTTCAGTACATAATATAAACTTAATGAAAGTGATATATTTGACTGCGTATTTGAAAATTAAAAGCAATATTTCAATGTGCAAATATACTTTAATATGCAAAACAAAATAATTGCAGTGGAATTTAAAAACAAATCATTTAGTGTAACATCACTGCGTTGCTGGAATTTCATATCATTTCTTTTCAAACACATATTTTGATATTATAAGAGATGTGAATGAAAAGGTATCGGTAAATAAATGTTATATATTATTTTATGTTGAAAATAACGTTTACACTGTAAAAATAAATAGATGAAAAAAACAAATTCAAATAAGAAAATCTCTGTATTTTTTAATTAATAGCAAAGCGTCACTGAAAATTTGATATCATTATTTTTAAGACTCGTATTTCTAATTCTTATAGCCATAAAGTGCAGTGCTGCGTCACTAACTTTTAACCCGTTAAGGGTTTTTTGTATTGATATCATTACTTTTTAGGGGTTAATGATTAAAATATAAAATTAAAGGAGCATGGCAATGAGTTTGTAACCCTTAAAAAGTGCAGTTTCATAGTTCATAACACATTAAATTTTACCTCGAACAAAATAACAAACTAAATGAAATTTTAAAAATTTATGAAAAGTGATAAATAAAAAACTTTAAGAAAGAATATTTGTTGTGTGATGGAAACACGCAACATTACAAAGGCATAATCTATATTAATAAAATCAGAGTTTTGTCTGTAAATTTGTCGGAATCGAATAATTTTGCGATATCTTCACGTTTCACACCCCATGAAAGCCGAAAATGACTTCAGAAAATTTTGCCTGTGTGTGTGTGTGTGTGTGTGTGTCTGTGTGTATGTCATCGTGTCCGAATGTCGCTTTTTTTGTCCGGGCATCACTCGGGAACGGCTGGACGGAATTCAACGACGCTTGGCAGGAATTTAGGTCTTCACCCAACTTAAAATTATATCTATCAACTTTTCGGAAATTCCCCCCCGTTCCCCCCTAGGGGGTAAAAGACTAAAACACGTTTGTCCGGGCATCACTCGAGAACGGCTGGACGGAATTCAACGACGCTTGGCAGGAATTTAGGTCTTCACCCAACTTAAAATTATATCTATCAACTTTTCGGAAATTCCCCCCCGTTCCCCCCTAGGGGGTAAAAGACTGAAACACGTTTGTCCGGGCATCACTCGAGAATGGCTGGACGGAATTCAACGGCGCTTGGCAGAATCTTAGGTCTTCACCCAACTTGAAATTATATCTATAGAAATTTTCAAAATTATAATTAGTGTTTAAATTGTGGGTAAAAAACGCCTGCGCATGCGCCATAAATATCTTTTCACTAAAATGCTTTGAATGAAAAAATGAAATATAAAAATAAATTTTTAAGTTAAAGACTTTTGTATTCGCGTGATTTTCACTACAAATTATGAAAAGATTGAAATGAAGTGTTGCCATCTAAGTTTCATACTTTAGTTAATTTTAAAAAATCTAATTGTCGTATCGAAAAACTGTTTACACCCCAGGATTCAGAAAAATCACCTCTTTCATTTGGTACTGAATTTGTAACGATAGGTCCTATATTTCTAATTTATTTTTCCCTTTATCCGTTTTTCCGTTGCCACTTAAATTTCATACTTTAGTTATTTTTTAAAAATCTAATTGTCGCATCGAAAAACTGTTTGCACCCCTGGATTCAGAAAAATCGCCCCTTTCATTTGGTATCAAATTTATAAATACAGGTGTGATATTTCTAATTTATTTTACCCTTTTCCCGTTTTCAACCCAGATTCGGTAAAAGGTTTTATATATATTTTTTTTTTAATGAGGAATTTGCACGTGGATAAATATTTTCATAGAGATATTTGGCATTAGTTTAATATTTTTATTTAATTAAGCAGTATTTTCTTTCCTGCAGTAAAACAAAATTTTTTGTTGTTATTATGTACCTTATGAGGGTTTTTTTTATGTTCTCCCCTTAACTGTAAATGATTATAATTTCCATTTTAATAAGATTTTTTATTTTTATTTTGTAAATATCAGAAAAGAGTTTTTATTTTATTTTATTTTATTTATTTAGTGTATGGAACAGCTTTAGTATTGGATCCCTTTGGCAAAATTTAAAATTCGGAAACGAAGTAGCTCGGACGTTTCTCGCCAAGATCTTTAATTGCACAATTGAGATAGCCAATTCAGTTCATCGCAAAAATGGCTTAAAATATTTAAAGTCACCAGAGGGTTCCCATACTAAAGCTGTGCGTTTTGTATTTATTTATTTATAATATTTTCTATTAAAGACTTCTGTGGTCAGGAAATTTGGTGCGTAAATTGTTTGTTTGCATCCGGCACTTATTGTAACTGGATTTCACGAAATTCGAAATCCCCCACCCCTTCTAGGAGTCGGAGGGCAATAAACGGTATAACTTCAGTATAACCCCACAGCTGAATTTGGCGATTTTTCTTTGGCGTCGTTTTGAAGGATAACGATTTCGTTCTGGACTGTTTGCAATATAATATGGCAGCCTAATATGTTGTTTATTTTGGATTTTGGATTTTGTGTTTTATGATTTATGATTTAGATTATGATTTTATCATTTATCATATATGGTTTAAGATTTTTAGATTTATGATTTAGCCATTATAGCCAACAAAAAAATCGCCAAATATCGTTGTGGAGTTATACTGAAGTCTTTCCCAATAAACATGTGTAAAAACATGTTTTTTCGTTTGAATTCGCTTTGAATTATCTTAGAATGGCGAATTTTGGTGTGCGGATATTGATTAAGTGTACGCATTATGTACATTAGTGGGATTTTGCAAAACTTCGAACTCACCCGCTGAAGAAAGGGAAGTAAGAAGTGAGTAAGTTGTGCCGAAGGCCGTGGGGACCCAGACTGGATATTGATTAAGTGTACGCATTATGTACATTAGTGTGATTTTGCAAAACTTTGATTTCACCCGCTGAGGAAGGGGAAGTAAGAAGTGGGTAAGTTGTGCCGAAGACATTGGAGACCCAGACTCCTCACTTTGCGAGCGAGAAAACCTCTACTAATCACAGCGAGAACTTAGGTTATTAATAAAGATATGGGATTTCGACAACTCATTTAAGTTTAATGTCCAGCGAAGCGGGCAAAGCCTGCTAGTATAGTATATTTTAAAAATAACAAACAATTTCTACAAAAAAAAAAAAGACAGAGAGAGAGAGAGAGATTTATTTTATTTTATTTAATATTCAATTTCTTTGGTTCAACGGTTCATCTGTTTCTTAAATAGTTCAACAGAATATTTAAAATAAATGTTCAAAAAATAATTTGTGTACGAAAGTTTTTGTAAAAAAGTGTTATGAATAAGTTTTTAAAGAGCTCCATTCACCGCATAGATTTTGGTTAGATTAAAAAAAAAATTAAACACAAGTTTTTAAATGGTCCAATTGAATGAACAAAATATTAATATTTTGTTATATTTTTAATTTTAGATATTTAAAGTAAAATGTTGTAAGGATTTGACAGTAATTTTCCAAAATACCTAACACCATGGGGGTGGGGATCAGATCCTCCTTTGGAAACACTGATAATTCTAAAAAAGATGCTTAATCAATCTGAGGGAGATTTTGTTTGGTTTAAAATTAATTCAGATGGGGAAAATAGGAGGGGGCAATCAGAATCTTTGAAATTTTAATCGGGAAAACGTTTTTTTAGAAAATGTTTTGTTGAATGTAGTTTTATTCCTATCTGGTTAAATATACTGTACATAGTTCCCACATTCTTCCTGGCTAGAATTCCTGAAAATTTTCTAAAACGTGGTGAAGGGATTTTGGACATTGCTTCATTTTCTAAAATTGGGTTATGGGGGTAAAATGTATACTAAGAGATCTAACATTAAAATTTTAAATGATAAGGATTTTTTAGCACTTTGAGAAATCTTCTAGATGCAATCACTTCAACGATAATTTTTTAAGGTTGGTTGGTAGTAGGTTTTAAGGCCAACTGACTACGCTAGGGTCCTAGGCATATAGGTAGAATGACCTCCATGAGGTCTTTCTAAGGGGTCGAGGCCCGTATTTAAGCGAGTTTCGGAGAAAAACACGGAAGGAACGGCTAAGTCAAAGAGTGCAGGATGGGATCGAATCCGGCACCTCTCATCCACCGCTCGGCCGCTGGTGGGGCATTTTTAAGGAACATAATTTTTTTTTTTTTTTTTTTCTAAAAGTCCCATCTTCCTCCCCAAATCTATCGGAAACGACTAAGGGAAGGCAATAAACTGCAATATCTGAATAAAGGCAATAAACAAAATTTGCAAAATAATACAAAATTTGAAATGTATTATTAATTTCTAATGTAAAGGTTGCAGATGCATGGTAATTTCATTTTATTTCAATATTATATGTAAGAAATAAGTCTGTACAAGTGAAGGAGGATTTCTTTTTTTCTAGAGTAGCTTTTATTGTTATATTCATGCCTGCTCCCTACTGTTAAATTTAAGAAAGAAATAATTATTATTTTTGAAGTATTAGATTTGATTTAAAAGAGAAAAATAAATAAAAATAGAAAAATCTTTAAAATGTGAAACTTTTATACTGATAAATATTTAAGTAGTATAGTTTTTTACTGGAAATTTAATGAACAAAGTAATTTATAAAATAATACACTGTATAATTCTTAATTATTTTGCCAGTATGCTTTGCAGAAATGTATTATTTCGTAAAATTCAAGTATCACAATGCGAAAAACAAAATTAATTAATTAATATTTTTAAAAATATATTATGGGTTTAAATTAAAGTCAAATAAAGATGTATTTTACTTCATTTTATTTTATTACTTATTTTACTAATTTTAATTCTGTTTTCAGTTTTTCCATTGCATTTAAGTGTTTAGTAACCGAGGTTTTTTTTTTTTTTTTTTTTTTAATTTCATTACAATATTATTTTATAAAATTAAAAAATAATAATAATAACAGAAAACATGAAATTTTAGATTTGGATTTGATATATTATAATTATTACAATCTTTGTAAAATATTTCATTTACATACTATATTATAGAAATTTAATAAGCAAATTAATCAATTAATTATTATTATTATTATTATTCAGGATTTTTTCTATCCATTAGTTTAAGTGATTTATCACTTAGTTTAAAAAAAAAATTTACAAATATTTGCATATGATTATGATATTATCTATCATTTTTATGAAAGTAAAGAAAAGGGTTTTTGTTGTTTCAATCACTTTTTAAAATAAAACCAATTTTGAAAGTTAACAACGTATCAACTTGAAAACAATGGAATTAAATGAATATTTTTGATAAAAAAAATATTATATAAAATACAAATCTCCAAATAAATAACTCATTTAATATATATATTAAAGAAAGAAAAATATTTTATTTTGTAAGTTTGTTTTTGACACTAACTGCCGATAGATGGAGCCAAATTACCTATCTGAGATTGAATATTTCAAATGGAAACGAAGACTGTATACGTCCGCGAACATTCCAAACCGGATTACATTCTTTTCTTTTAAGTGATGCGAAAGAAAATAGTGTAATCCGCGAGGTAATATAGTTCCATTTTTAAAGTGAAATATATAAAAAACAAGAGTTTTTAGGGAAAAACGGGCGACGTCACGCTTCACAGACAAAATAAATTAATATCATGTATCAATTTCATAAAATTTCTTCGAGCCGTTTTCGAGAAAAAAAACTCACACAATTACCATTTTTCCTTTGAAGTCTTAACGTGCAATTTCAGATCTCAAAATATATAGAATGTGGAAGTGTGAAACTTTCAGGATAGCATCATGCAGAAGATAAAATATTATTCTGAAAACATCAGATCAAAATATCTCTTATTTACTGAGATATTAAATGTCGGCGTTTCCAAATTCTTTTGATGTAAAACTAGCTGTATAATAGAGTGTCGCTGCTAAGCTTTGTTTGAGCTTTGCTGCGTCACTCAAAAAACTGTCGTTTTTTATGATATGTAGTTCAACCTTGACATAAATTAAAGCCTACCAACTTTTTTGTTTTAATCGCTCAACAGGTGACGCTTCTACACAGCAAATTTCCACAATATCAGAGAAGGCAGGAACTAATGCGTAAAATTTGATAAAATTGTATATGCAGTAACTACTGCGTAAAATTTGATAAAAATGTATATGTTGATGCACTTTGACCTGAGTTAATGCTTATTACATTTGGTGCTAATAGTTCAATAGGTGGCGCTGCTGTAAAGCTAATTCTGAAATTTTAGGAAAAGCTTTATCTCAGGAACTAACACACACTAATAAACACATAAACTAATGCATAGATTTGCATATAAATGTAGATGTATATTCACCTTAACATAACTTCATGCCTATTAACTTTTGGTGCCAGTCCCTCAATAGGTAACGCTGCTATACTACGATTTCCGCAGCTTACAGGAAGGTTCTATATCAGGTCCTATTGCGTATAATCAAACTAAACTTGATACGTAAATTGACTCAGCTGAGTCAATTTGGGTGCATATCGACGGATAGAAGGCTCTACTATTTTGAAAATGTCTCCGAGAACCAGATGGATGTTATCTGCACAGAAAATATTTACTTTCGTTGGGCATTTCGCGTGATACCTCTCTGAGATGAAAGAAGTCTCCATTCATAATGGAAATAATAATAATAAATTTGTATTACGAAAATTTCTGTAGGAAAATACATAAGAAAAATTTTTTGATGACCACAACATACTAGTTTTAGATGAGTGTTTTTTGTTATCTGTCACTTTTCAAGACATACAGGAGAAAATAAAAATTAAATTTCCAGCTTTGACTCATGCACACCCAATTTTGACATTTCACTGAAGGAGTAAATTTTAAATAATTCTTTATAAATTAAAAGGGGAGGTTATACAGACTGAGGGAAGGGAGGAAGGAGAGTGCTTGCTAGGCAGAGCTCGAAATTAGCGGTCGTTAGTTGTATTTTCGAAACAAATATTTTGTTTTGATGACCACAATTATATACCTGGTCATCACTTTGACGCCTAACATTCTTTTCCCCGTGCAGTGTGCAGGCATAATATGCGATGAAATAAAGGCACTAGCAACAAAGTAGTAGAATTAAATTCCCAGCTTTCTTGTAAAAATATTTGCACTAGCACATTTTTAAAATGCAAAATACTAACTAATATAGAATGAGCATTTTAAATAACTGGAGTTTATCTACAACGTTTACGCATATGTTTCTGTGTGTAAATAACAATTTTAAAATGGCACTTTAGTACAACATAATTGCAACTAAGAAAACAATGTTAGTTGCCATTTGGCACCCAACTTGTTGATTCTGTGATTTCAACCTCTGTTGCTAGGGTTATAGAAAATACAATTTATAACTTCACCCACTTCTCCACCTAGATAACCATATCTCATATATAAGTAAAACCGCTTATGTATATTTTAAAAACATTCAATAAAAATAAACTTCTATTTGGAGGGTGAACAATGATGACGTTTCAAAAGAAATTAATCTTTTTTTTTTTTCCTTTCAAAGCGTGCTACCAAGGTTGAAGAAAACATGAGACAGAGTGGAAAATTTATTTAACTAACTTCCCGACTAGCTAGACATTTGAAAGTTTTAGAATAGCTCAGAACATGGTGACAATGCATTTTTTAAATATTTTTAGCCAATTATTTCGGGTACCCGCTGCCTTCGGTAGCGTTTATATGATTCAACAGAAGATTTAAAGACATGGCAAATAAAAAGTTATTTTTATCTTGTAATTATTTTAGATTGATCGTCGTAAATAAAATATGTTATTATTATTATTTTTTGCAGAGATTAGTCAAAAGCTTGAACATATGACTTTCTGTTTTTCAAAAACGTTTGAAACTGTTACGAAATTTTAGCGTTAGATAAAAACATTTTGTGTAGACTATTTGAATTTCCCTTTAAAAAACAAGTTTAATAGCATGCACTTTTTACAGGGAAACATCTAAATCTGAAAAAAAAAAATAGTATTTATAATCCCGACTGTACAATTAACTTTTATTTTTATCTAAAAGATAAATAATTTATAATTTGTTAATAAATAAATAAATAAAGTAAAATAACATAAAATAAAAATCTTGCGGTTACAAATTTAGATGAGAATGCATTGAATTCTTCCACAACATAACTTGCTTATTTTATTTTTATTTATTTACTTACTTTTCAGAATTGGTTTCTACCAGTGGAACTATGATGTGCAACACACTGAATATAAGCACACTATCTTTCAACCCAGAATCATGCACAATGTGTCTTTGAGTGAAGTTACTTATTCTTCGTTTCCATATATACCGCGCCAGGGTTTATTTTAATTATTTAAAAGAAAATGTGTGCACATTCAGTTTTTATTCGATATAAAAAAGAAATATATTTGAATATATATATAAAGGTCAATTTTTAAGTCTTTTATGTTTTTCCTCAATTGTGACTTGGTTTTTATTTTACTCTTTAATTATGAGCAGCTAATTACGTAATAAGGGTAAGTATCAATCATAAGCATATGGTACCTTTTTTTCTTTATAACATTACCTTCATATACACCAAGGGAAAAAAAAAAAAAAAAAAAAAGAAAGAAAAAGGCGCGCGCGAGCTTGGATACTTTCATTGTTCTTTTCAAAAATCACCAATTTTAAAATTTAAACGTAGGGATTTAACAGAGAGTAATTTTTGCCGGATATATCTGAAACACTGATGTCAGGTGGATACTGATATGCGGCATCGGGCAAAATCGCTATTCGTTTTGTCCTTAATTTTAAATGATTAAATTGGACAATTTTCAAATATATATATATATTTTTTAAATCCCTTCGTGCAGATATTAACTTTTTGAATTTTTATGGAGTAGTTTTGAAGTTATGCAAATTACAGATCACGAATAATAAAATCATTCTATGCATAGTCTTTATACTTTTAATAATTTTTTAATAGTTAAACTTATGTTACAAAATTTCTTTATTTTTAGAAATTTTCATTTCCGTTTTTTTTTTTTTTTAAGTTTAATCTTTTTTCATTTATTTTAATTTATTAGAAATTGCCATCACTATTTTAGAAACTTTATTTGCAGTAATTTTAAAAATGTTGATTATAAATATTTTAAACTCGGAGTAATATTAATAGGAGTTGAAGGTCCAATGGGAGAAAGCTACGAAACTGTGATCTAAATTTTTGGTAAATATTGAGGGCGCCACTTGTCATTCCTCCCTACCTCGGCGCGGATATACTGTTGTTTTCAATAGAATTTTGCTGGAGTACATTTTAAATTTTTTATTTTAAGCAATTTAATTTCTTTGTAAGTTCTTAAAACTGCATAATTCAGATGTTTCAAATAAATGTTTCGTTCCTAGTTGTAAAACAGGCTATGATAGTGATAAGAAAAACAAAAAAAAGCGAAAAGCCCTAGGAGAAAAATAAAGTCCGAGTTCGTGTTTTCTGCACCTAAAGTAAGTTTATTTTTTCTCTTTACAAAATTTCATCCATTCTCCTTCCTCCCAATTATCTGTTTTAGCTAGCTTCGGTTCATAAGAATCGTCATTTTTTAAAAGCTTTCTTTCAAAGTAAAATTAGTATAAAATGGCTCTTAAAAAAAACATGTTGGTTAGAATACTCTATTTAATGAAATTTGCTTTCAATCGAAATTTTTTCAGCTTAATATTATTTTTAAAAAAATAATTAAAACGAGACATTTCCCCATTGAATAACATTGCGGAAGCTGGAGAGAAGGAAGGATTGCACGCTGGCGCCATCTGTAAACATTAGAAAACAACATCACAAAATTTCAGCGTTACCTTCATCTCCTGTCTTTTTACTCCGTGGTTTTAGGTATGTGAAAAACTCTTGATTTTGACAAATATGTGCAGTCGATGCACTATCTAATGTCCATTCCCTAGTTGGTAATAAATTTTCGCTTTCAAAGCATTCTGAAATAAACTCGGTTACAAAAGAGGATTCTTTTACATTAGTTTGTTTTTTACTATTACCTTTATTTTTAAACCTACAAATATTTTCGGTGTGGTTTGGTTTTCCACAAAAACTACATGTAACTAATCTTGCTGACTCTTGTTTTACAGAACTAAATAAGTCAGGATGTTTGTGTTTTTCAACAGAAAAGCATTCAGTTGTTTTACTAAGCTCATGCAAGTTACGACGATTATATTCTTTAACTAGCAGGCTTTGCCCGCTTCGCTGGTCATTATATTGAAGTGAATCCCCAAAACAGCATATCATTAATAATAATAAAATATCTTTATAAAAAAAAAAAAAATCATTGAAATCCGTCAAAATCTAAGTTTAAGTTGCCCAATGCCTTCGGCAGTCCCTTACCTGCTTTTTACTCCCCCTCCCTCGCGGTTACAGTTGAAAGTTTTACAAAATCTCATCAAAGTGCATATTTCGCACACTTAATAACACCCACACACCAAAATTCGCCATTCTTAGGTAATTTGGACGGATTTAAGCTTCAAAATGTGGTTTTTGCCCCGCCCGCCCCAAGAGGAAGGGGGGGGGGGTAAATTTCCAAAATTACTTTATATTGCATGTTGCATACACATACCTAACCGACACATCAAAAAATTGAGATCATGAAATTATTTAAAGCTGAGCTATGCTTTAAAACTTTTTTTTTTTTTTTAATCTCTCCCCCCGTTCTTAAAGGATGGAAGGAGGAGGGAATTTCGCAAAATCTCTTCATACTATGAGTTAGATACATATAATCGTCCCTTACATAAAAAATGTCCAACCTTAGATAATTTAGTGCAGCGTTACGCATGAATACATGTTTTTGCCCCCCATTCTCCAAAGGGCGGTAGGATGGAATTTCATAAAATCCCTTTGTAGTGTGTGTTCAGTTCGATTTCCTCGTGTGTTGAGTACCCTTCTTCCAAAACCTTTTCCCTTCCCTCCCCCCCTTAAAAATCCAAAATTCCAAAATCGCAGAAAATAATTTTTTTGTACTCAAGTCTGGTCTTTCCATCTGCAATTTCTTCACCGTTAAGTAATTTGGAGCCGAGTTAAGCCTTCTGCCCCCCAAGGGAGACAGGGGGGGGGGGGGTATTTTGCAAAATTTCGTCTTAGGTGGGGGTCAGGCTCCGAAAACCAACCTGGTCACTAAAATTTGTGACCCTCTTTCCCACAGAATCGTCATGGCAGTGTTGAGTCAGTGAATCATTGAGTTTACTCTTTTATATGTACAGATTTGTTTATATTTTTTATGGACTACTTGGCTTAAGGTTGCTGTCACAAAAATTAGAGTCCTTGGCGAAAAATGTCCTATCTACTTCAGTATTAAAATTAAAAATATACGCAGGATTATCAACTAATAAAGCTCTTTGATACAGATCTGAATTAGCTTTCATTTTCTTATTATTTAATTTTGATAATGACGTTATGTTGTCATGTGCCTAAGCAAATTTAATATTTATTATTTATTTTATTATTATTCGCGTGAAATATTCTTTGGCAACAATTAGAAATTAAAACAAATTATTTTAAAGTTTTATTATAGAAGAAATATTTATATTATATAGAAGGTATAAATTTTCCGGTATAAATAGTAGCCTATGTCTTATTCCAGACTATTATCTATCTCTGTACAAAATTTCATCCAGATCCGTTTAGCCGTTGTGGCGTGATTGAGTAACAAACATCCATCCAAACTTTCGCATTTATAATTTTAGTATAGATTAGTTATCATGTGCATGTGTTAGATTGAGTTATTTTGCTGTCATATTGACAAAAATTTAATTTTAAATTTCAAAACTCTGTCGCTCTTGGCGCTTATTGTATTTGGTGATCAAAAACGTAATACGAAAATATGCATGCCAGATGTATATTTTCGTAATATGCATTGTACCAAATATTGTTTCATATTATTCATTACTCTCTTAATATAAGTTGTTAAAATAACCATGATTTTTGAAAGGAATTAAATTATTTTCGCCAAATAATTTGTCGATATATTTTTTTTTTCTGTTAAGGATGACCGATATCAAATCTATTCCGCTGCATCACATTAGTATCTTATATCAGATACTTATTTAGACATTTGAATACAAATTTGACTTCAAATTATGATAGAATATTTATCATTTTCCTTTTAATTAGTATATTAGTTGGATATTTATTGTGTAAATATCATCTTTTGAAATGAAATGTTTGTGTTTTCAATCGATTATGGAAATTTGCCATTTTTTCCCCCCTAGAGTTTTGAAATTAAAAATTCAAATTTGTCAATTTTACAACAAAAATAACTTAATCTAACGCATGGACATGATAATTAATACATACCTAAATATGGGGATTAAAATCGGGAAATAATTTTCCTCGATTTTTAATAATTTTTTACAAAAAATCCAATGGACGTTTAACATAGGAAATATCTTTCTTGCATCCACGTACGGCCAATGACGTCATCACTTCGCTTGCGTATTAGCACTTTATCAATGTGTAAAAGAAATTTTTAATTAAAAATTACGTCAATTTTTGTGAGATGCATATTTTTTTTTTTTTTATATAATTTTTACCGTTCACGTTTAGATAAATGTATTTATTTTCCTGTTGAAAAAAATAAATAAATTCGTTTTTTTTTTTTTTTTTTTTTTTTGGCAACAATTAAATTATGGATAAATTTAAATGGCTAATTTTTTGCTATTGATAGCTTACAAAATTGCTATTTTATGCATAAAAATCGCAAAAACAAATTTTTTTTCGGAATAAAAAGTACCCAACTTTTTAAGTTAGGGTATAAGCTATCTCCATAACAAATTTTATCGAAATCCATCGAGCAGTTTTAGCGTGAAACTCAGTCAAATAAACGGACATTCACATTTATAATATATATAAGATTATTTCTGCTTTTAGTTTTGCAAAATTAAAGTCTGTATCCTTACAATTTTCAAATTCTCGAGCAAGATAATCGTAATCTTCTGGCAAATTTTGCAAAAGCATGGGCGCATTCGAAAGTATTTCCCGGGAAGCCCGGTCGACCGGGAAGAAGAACAGTTGTTCGAAAGTACTTCCCGGGAAGCCTGGTCAGTTGCAAATGGTGTTCGAAAGCTTTTGACCGGTCGACCAGACTTGTCCCGAACTTCCCGAAATATTTTGTTGGGAAGTGTGGGAAATTGAATCACGTGACACAACACACGTGGATTGAATGCTTCGTCGGTGCTCATTTTAGCGCAATTTGAATTAGTGAATGGTTATTTTTCAATATTGAGGTTATTTTTCTAAATTTTGTGGTTATTTTTCAAAATATATATTTTCTTCTATGCTCCGCCATGTTTGTTTATATTTTTGTTTCCCGGGAAGATGAAATGTGTTCGGAAGTACTAGGCTGAGTTCAGCAGTCGCTTCCCGGGAAGCCCGGTCTCCCCGGGATCTCCCCAAGCCGTTCAGCGATGTCATCACGTGACCATTTGTGGGTAACCCAAGGCGTTCAGCGCACCAGTCTGGGGAGCACGGGATGTTCCCATTTTACCCAGACTTTTTTTACGGGAACTTGGAAGATTTTCTGGGGAGTTGGTCTCGTGACGTGTAACGCGCATGCGTGTGTGCTTGTTTGTCAACAGAATCATAATTATTTTGCATTGTGTGCTTTTTTTATTGGAAATTTTATTAATGCAATTAACTTTGATTAATTTCGGCAGACTATAAAAGTATATTACATTACATTTTAAGAAAAGTAATAAAATATTTTCATAATATAAAACTCGTACAGTAAATAATTAATACGTATTTTCACTGTTTTTAAGAAAGCAGTGCTTTTCTCATCTTCATCACATGATTTAAATGAGCTATGTTTTAACGTGTTTATTTTTTAAAACACATTTCCACTCCGCATATTATTTACATTGATTACATGAATATTTTTTCGTTATTTATCATACTTGCCAACTATGCGAAACTTCACTAAATTTTTAAGTTTTCAGTGATTTTCGCTTTTGCCGGAAAAAAAAAAAAATCATGCGTCTCAATAGACAGCATTATTTTTAAATAATAATTACTAGATTTTTATTTAATTATTAAACTTTATTTATGCATTTTTTTTTTTTTTTTTTTTTAACAATTTAAGCCATGGATTAAACTATTAAAAACTGGCATATGTCGAAAACCTGCCAAAGTTATTAGACTGAAGCCAATCAATATTATGTAAAAACCTGAAAATGCCATATATAGAATCACCCTTATATTAATCCTATGTTGGTAGATATGTTAAGTTATTAAATGCATTTGAGATCTTTAGTTTACTTGTGTCCCACTGTTTGTACTAATTTGAAGAATTTTATGTTTGAATTTAGATGTAAATGTTTAAAAATTTTTGATAAGTTAAATAAAGAAAAATAGATTGTTAAATTACATGTCATTCTTTAGATTAATTTCAAAGTATTGCTATATTGAATGATGTTTTACACAAAGTCCTTACTGATTACTGTTATACTTAAATGCCACAATTAGTTAACTAGTATAGCAATTTACTTTTTCTTACGATGTGAGAAACACATTTTTTTTTTTTTTTTTTTTTTTTAAATCCAGTGAATAAAGTATGAGTATTATGATATATACTTTTCCATGTTTTTATGATAATGAAATTATTTATTTATTTTTTTTTTTTTTTTTGTGTGTACGTGTGCTCAGTTATTTATAATTTACAAAAAGCAGCAAATTTTTTAAAACAATTTATTAGTGAGGAAAAAAGAAAGTGTTTCTTGAAATTATCCTGTTAGTTGAATGCCTGTTAACAAAGAGTTAACCGTATTTATTTATTTTTTTTATCATTGTAACTTAAAAAAATATACGTTTTCTTTTAAATTCATTTTTTATGCCCTTTTTTTTTAACAGGGCAATACATGTCAATTTCTTATATTTGCTGATTTTTACTATTTACAGTTTTGTCTGAAGGAAATAGTAAGATCTGTCATACTTAAAAAAAAAGAAAAAACTAAATCTTTCCAGACAAGAAAAAAATAAAAATAAAAGAGTATCATTGCCTTGTGCTGTGAACTGCCTAGAATTTTACAGAATCTTAAGAAATTACAAATACTTAAAGAAGAAAAGTCTAAGTCAAAAATAAGATTTGTTTAGGAGAGATTAAAATATTACAAATTAAAGAGATTACAAAAAAAATTTCAACAACCTGAAAACTGACCCGATCCCGCAGTAGAGAATTTTTGTGACCCACACCTGCTTTCTTTATATCCAAACCCAAAAACTATAAGACCATTAATAATTCATCTAAAAATCATGAAAAACTTTTTTCAAGGATAAAATAAGGTAAAATTGTATTTATTGTCACACAGTTGGTAAATTATTTTTAAAAGAATTAAAAATGTAATTGTAATAAGTTAAAAATCTGAAAAGTGGATTAACCCTTTGCACTTGAGGCTTTTTTCGCTTGAATGAATCAGTAATCCGAGACTTTCTATATATGAGGTGAATTTCTTACCATTAACATAAAATGATTTCACACAATGTGTGTGCATCTGTCCATGTTATTTGTCAACAAAATTGTAATAACTGGTAAGAAATATTAGAATGATGATTTTTATTTGTTATATTAAAATATTATACATTATTTATGTCACATTGTGTGCTATTTTTATTGGAAATTTTATTAATGCATGTAAATTTCAGCACACGACGAAAATATATTTTATTAAATTTTAAGAAAAGTAATAAAATGTTTTCATAGAATAAAATTTTTACAGTAAATAATTTTAGTACTTATTTTCACTTGTTTAAAAAAAACAGTGTTTTTTACCACCTTCATTTGAGCTATGTGTTAACGATGAGCAATCTCGGACGTTATTTTAAGTTAGTATTTATTTTTTTAAACACATTTCCACTCTGCATATTATTTAAATTGATTACATGAATATTTTTTCGTAATTATATCATGCTTGCCAACTATGCGAAACTTTTATTTTGGGATTGTCATCTACTGCTCCTTATTCTCATATTTGTCCCTCCCCCCCCCCCTCCCTTTTCTTTTTTTTTGGAGCATTTTAAAGTTATACATGTATTTTATCAAAAACTTCTATAAAATTTTAATTTTCTAGTTACTTTCGCTTTTGTTGAAAAAAAAAAAAAAAAAAATCTTGTGAGTCAATAGACAGATTTATTTTAAAATATCAATTAGTACATTTTTATTTAATTGCTAAAATTTATTTATACATAAAAAATTTTAACTATTTAAATCATGGATTAAATTATTAAAAACTGGTATATGTTGAAAACCTGTCAATATTATTGAACTAAAGTCAACCAATATTATGTAAACCTGAAAATACCATATATAGAATCATCCTTATTTTGATCCTTCAATGTTGATAGATATGTTATTAAATGCATTTGGTTTTAATAATTAAGTTCTTTAGTTAACTTGTGTCCTATTGCTTCTACCAATCTGAAGGATTTTGTTATGTTTGAACAGTGGCGGATTTAAGGGGGGGGGCTAAGGGGCTGAAGCCCCCCCCCCCAAAACACTGACATTCACAATTGAATATTGCAATTGTAAATTTTTTATTGGTCTAGAATAACACTTTGAAAAATCTTAGCCCCCCCCCCCCAAAAAAAAAAAAAAAGTCAAGTTCTGGATCCGCCACTGTGTTTGAATGTAGTTGTAAATGTTTACAGGTCTAGTTAAGAATGGGCGGTAAGCGTACCAAATGTAGTGGTATTTTTCTCGCCAAATTGCATATGAGGAAAGCAACACAACCTCCTGTTGGCATCGTTAAAGTCTGAAATTATATATTAACAATCTATACTAATATTATAAATGTGAAAGTTTGGATGTTTGTTACTCAATCACACCACAACGGTTAAATAGATCTGGATGAAATTTGGTACAGAGATAGATAATAGTCTAGAATAGGACATGGGCTACTATCTTTACAGA
The DNA here is from genome assembly GCA_963930645.1 of Salticus scenicus. Lineage (NCBI taxonomy): Eukaryota > Metazoa > Arthropoda > Arachnida > Araneae > Salticidae > Salticus > Salticus scenicus. The sequence continues at coordinate 328,216,627 of OZ005653.1, read as the reverse complement.
AATTCACCCACATTCTCCCCTGGGGGGCAAAAGACAAAAACACGTTTGTCCGGGTATCACTTGAGAACGGCTGGATGGATTTCAACAGTGCTTTGCAGGAATTTAGGTTCTTACCCAAATTAAAATGATATCTATCAACTTTTCCGAAATTACATCCGTCTCCCCCTGGGGGAGGGGGGCAAAAGAAAAAACGCATTTGTAAGCATAACTCGGCTCCCAATTACTTCACAGCAAAGAAATTGCACACGGGGGGACTAGACATGTGTACAAATAACACATTATCTGCAATTTATAATTTTTCGATTTTTAATGGAAGGGAGGAGGAAGATCAATTTTTGGCGGGAAATATCGGAAATTCCTGATTTTGAGTAGAACTCTACCAAAGATATTGAAAAAGGGCTATGCGACTTCCGTAGGATATTTCCAAATATTCATTTATTTTTTTTTTTTTTTTTTTGTGGGGTGTTAAGTGGGGGGGAACTCAAGAACCTCTTTTAGCACTAAATTCGTCATGAATAATCTATGGAAACTGCGGTCACGAATTTTGGTGCTTAGATTGTTCATACACCATAAAGGACACCTAAAGCAACAAATTTATCAAAATTACCCCCATTCCCCCCCAAAAGGGGACAGAAGGCAAAAACTCCTTTGTAAACATATCTCAGCTCCAAATTACTTCACAGTGAAGAAATTGCGCAAGGGGAGACTACACATTAGTACCAGTGCTGCCAGATTGAGGAAAATTTTTATTTAACAGCCACCACTAAATTTTAATTAAAACGGTTTCTTAATTGTTCCAAAATATATTTTAAAGAAATTTTCGATGTGATTTGGTAACCGTTCCAAGTAAAATTTAACGGTGGCTGTTGAATAAAAATTTCCCTCAAATCTGGCACCACTGATTAGTACAATTAAAACATTATCAGCGATTTAGGAAATTCCGAGTTTTAAGAGGAGGGATAGAAGGAATCGGTTTTTGGCAGGAAATTTTGCAAAGTCTGGATTTTTGAGTAAAACTCTCCAAAGAATGGAACAAAGATGTAAAAAACAGCCATGCGACTTCTTTAGGATATTTCCAAAACATGTTTTTAATTTTTTGTCACCTGCCATTTTTTTTTTGGTGGTGGTGGGTATGGTATGTGTTACAAAGGGCAAATTTGAGACACCCGTTTTAGTGCTAAATTTGTCCTGGGAAATTTATGAGAGCTGCGGTCATGAAGTTTGGTGCTTGGATTTTTTATATGTATCCGACAGCTAAAGAAACGGGATTTATCGAAATACTCCTACTTTTCCCTTGGAGGGCAGGAAGAAAACAACGTTTGTAAGCATAACTTCGCCCCAAATTGCTTCACGGTGAAGAAATTGTACATGGTGAGATTAGAATTGAGTATAAATAAAACAAATACCATTTTTTAATTCTTGATTCTTAAAAAAGAGAGAGGAAAAATCGTTTTTTGGGGGGAAATTTCAGAAATTCCGGATTTTTTAGTAGAGCTTTTCTAAAGATGTTACAAGGGTATTTCCAAAGACACATTTTTTTTTTTTTTTTTTTGTGATTTTCGATTTTTTTTTTTTTTTTAGGTGGGGGGGTTACAAAGTAGCAAATTCAAGACCCCCCCCCCCCTCTTTTATCGGTAAATTTGTCTTTGGAAATCTATGGGATCTGCGGTAACAAAATTTGGCGCGTCAATTGTTTATATGTATCTGACACTTATTGTAATGGGATTTTATGAAATTTCCCCCCCCCCCCATTACCCAATTGAGGACGAGGGGGCTATAAAAACACATTTTTACATTTGAATTTGCCTTAAATTATCTTAGAATGGCGAACTTTGGTGTGTGGATGTTTATTAGGCGTACGCAATATGTACTTTGTCGAGATTTTGCAAAACTTCAAACTTAGCCACTAGGGAAGGGGAAGTAAGAATCGGGTAAGTTGATGCCAAAAGCAGTGGGAACATGGATTCCTAACGTTGTGAGCGAGAAAAATCTCTACCGAACACAACAGGAACTTTAACTCAGGTTAATTAATAACGATATAGGATTTTGACAACTTATTTAAATATTGTGTCCAGCGAAGCGGGCAAAGCTTGCTAGTCTCTCTATAAATAAATGGCTAAGAGATTTTTGACTCTGTGTGTTGATGCAAGTTGCCACCAGATTTTCATACTTTAGTTAATTTTAAAAAATCTAATAGTCCGATCGATAAGTTAATCCGACGGATTCAGAAAAAATGACCCTTTCATTTGGTACCTTATTTGTAACGAAACTTTCATTAGATTTTTTTTAATTAATTAAAATGTGAAAATAGCCTCGTAAAAGCTTTTAAAATGGACATTTAAATTTTTAATTGTTGCCCCCCCCAAATTTTTTTTTTTTTTTTTTCAACATAAAATGAAATATGCTTTCACGCAAAAAAAAAAAAAAATTAAATAAATTTGCTCTTGCACATGAAAAAATGAAAATGGAGTAAAAAGAAAATAATAATAATATTACCTCAATTTTAGATTTTTTTCCCCCTTTTGTTTAAATAGTATGTTTTTGGCACGGATGAATCGTGCTTGCATTAAAAGCTAATTCAGCATTACATTAAAGAGCTTTACTTATTGATAATCCTGGGTAATTTTTAAATTTTGATGCTGAAATAGATCGGACATTTTTCTCCAAGGACTCCATTTTCGTAAAAGCCACTTTAAGCCCAGTGGTAGAAAGTTTTGAAGCTATCTGCGACTGGCTTTTAAAATTTCATAATCTGTCTGCAAAATTTGCGTGTAATCAGGGGTGAAAAAGGTTTACACACAAAAAGACTGAAAGCTGAGGGGGGGGGGGGGGGACTTAACATCAGTAGTGATCTCATGCAACAATACACAAATACAATTTTACTACAAAACAATATATTATAAACAATTGTATTCATTCAATTAAATATTTTATAGCAATGTTTGACACAACACATTATAAATAATAAAAGTATTAGTTTTAGTTTTGATGCAGAAATTTTTATAAGTGAATTGTTATCCGAAAGTTGCGGACAAATTTTTTTTTTCTCAGTGCAGACAAAAACTGTCCGCAAGCTGTTTTTCTGTGTCCGTGACTATGTCGCCGTGTTTCTGCCACTGGGAAGCCAAGTAGCGCATAAAAAATATAAATAAATTATTAAATATTGAAAAACAGAAAAGAAAGAAAACGAAAAGAAAATAATAATAATAATAACATAAATTATGTATTTTTGTCTAGAGTGACGATAAAAATTCAAAAGTCGCCAAGGGTCGTCAGGTTTACATATTTCATTATTTATTTTCCTATATACCAACTACTATTATAACCACAAAAATTGTCTCATGTGATAGACGTAACCGATCATAGCACACTGTAATATTATATTTGGTGTGAAATTATTGTCATTTTATGGTTGATCGAATAAATCAAATAAATATAGAAAATAACGTGAAAGAAAATATTATGTACACCACGTACAGTGTTGTTCATATGTAACTGGGATTCAAATATAAAATGGCTACTTCAATTTTTTCGATACTGTCCGTTTTGAAACTGTCATCTGATAAGCACCCAAATGGAAACCCACTGGTAAGCTATTGTCACAGGCAATAGGGACAGACACCCGAGAATGAGTGGGTCGCTGCCAACCAAAGCGAGCTTTAAAGCAATTTCATGTCTTTAAATTTTATTTTTGTTTGTAAAACAATATAGAAAAAAGTTTTCTTTAAATATAGTGACCAGCGGAGCAAGAAAAGCCTTCATTGATTCACTACCTTCATTGATTTCATTAATTAAAAAATGGTTTCGTTAACAAACTTCGATCTATTGGCACGCAGGCAACATCAGGCCGAGTTTGATTTTGAAATTTTTCCCGCATTCGGAAATCGGTACGTTTCCGAACCGGGGCTTTACTAGTAGTCGATAAATATTTATAGCATTTTCTTTCTAATTGGTTCAGGGTTCATACTCAAATATGGAAAAAAAATTCCCTGAGTTCCCAGACAATTTTCAAGAAAATATTAGCGACATATTACAAGAAACATTCTTCTAGACAAGACAAAATACAGCTACTTCCACTGTATGATGTCATATTACTGCCGATCATAACAGAAATTCAGGTAGAAATCATATTTACATGCGTATTTTCACAATAATTCATTATTTAAATTTTGATACGAAGCTAAACAAGAAAAACATAACCTGAGAGAAAAAAAAAAAATTGTTTTTCCAGGTTTTATAACTGATTTTCCCTGAGTTTTAATGAAAATTTTTATTTTCCCTGACTTTTTTAAACAAATTCCCTGAGTATTCCCTGAGAAGTATGAACCCTGTGGTTGTTATAGTTTCATAATTTTTAATATTATTAAAAATTGTATTGAAGATGATTTTTCTTGTTTTCTATGCTTGTTTCTGATCAAACTGCTTTTTTTTCAACATGTTTTGTTGATTAGTTAGATCACTGAAAAGATCGCTATCTTATGCCGGCAATGGGCCATTATAACTGCGCTACAATGTTAAATTTTTTTTTTAAAGCACCAAGTGGACCAACAGACTAATTTTCCCTTATATATGTGAATTGCACTATTAAACACTAACTATTTGATTGCATGCTTGTAACATTATAAAAGAAGTGAAAGATTCATCATATTTCAGAAGACACTTTAGGCTCAGAAAATAGAAGCTCTTGTGAAAATATTAGTTTTTTTTTTTTTTTTTCAATTGTATTTACAGTTGAACACATTTCTTTAGTTTCTATTAGTACACTATACTGGAAGTGCTTAAGCAGATGAATGAAAAGTCATATTTTTCGGTTCATATTGGTATTTATATACGTTTCTTCCTTTTTTACTTACATTAAAGTAAACTTGTTAATTGCAGTTGTATTAGCCAAACTTCACAATACATTTCAGATTTTATAGATTCTGTTGTTTTAAAAAATGCGATTTAGATTTTTTTTTTTTTTTCAGTTTTAAGTAGTATTTATTATTACTTTTTTTATGAATGATCAAGTTTTATTGGTATTCGGTGTTTTAAGATTAAAGGCAACTGAGTACTTGAGGATCCCAGGCCTGATCAAGTTTACATTATATAACTACATTTAAAGTTTAAATTGCAAAATTTTATAATGTGATAAACATGCTAAGAAAAAGATATATCTGTTGTCCTTAGTGAAAAAGAAGAGATCAACAATTTATTTAAGAAACATATTTAATTCCTCTGAAAAATCCTGATTATTTTGATAATGTATATTAAGGGAGCAATCAGTAATACAAAACAATATTTTGCCCAATATATATCATGAAAATATACACGTCATGTATGTTTTCGATTCCCAAGGACAACATATCAAATCTATGCCTATGCTAAAAACAAAGTATAAATGCATAAAGCATAAATCACTACATTCTCTGGGACTTTTAAATTTTTCATTTATTTTTGGTTTTATGCAATGATTGAAAAATTCTCTCCACACACACAAATTTTTAAATGTTAATTTACAATTAATAGTCACTCCACTACATACACAACATCACTTCATAAGAATGTAATTTACATATTAATCAAGATACCGTTTATTATATTTCATAAGCCAAAGTAGTTACTTACTTAAAACAAAGAATGTTGAATACATTATAAAATAGATAACAATCTTAAAAATTGAACACAATTTTATTTTTTAAATAAGACGCAATAAAACATATACGTGATGAAAAGTATCCGGTTTTAATTCAATCTTTTCAATGTAAACTTGATCATCCATAAAATTTAGTACTTCTTTAAATTTCAACATAAAAACATTAGCATGTATATTTTATAGGAAATTACATTTTTTTCAAACGATAGTAATACATAAAACCAAATTAATATGCGAAGCATGAATCTGTTAAATCCGATATGCATTACGAAGTCACACTAGTACAATTGCACAATTAACAAGTGCTATTTAATCTAATGTAAAATACAAAAAAGAAACCTGTATAAATAATACCAACATAAATCGAAAAATGTGATTTAACCGCTCAAATACTTCTCAGTATAACATAATTTAAACTAAAGAAAAGAATTCATCTGAAAATACGATTTAAAAAACATACCATGCTTCCAACAACAGCTTATGTTTCACGATTTAGTGTGAAATATCTCCTAAAATTTGTTTAATCATTCATTTCTTTTATAATTTTCGTATAATATTTTATTCTTTGAAGATAATTTCTTTTAATTAAGCTATTTATTGTTTGTGACTCTTCTTTTTTGGAGTCTTAAAATATACACAAACTTATCGACGAAATCCGCCATGTTTGTTATTGACTAGTTGATTGAGTGAACTCCCCAAAGGCGTTCAGCAAATCTTCTCCCCACACAACTTCCCGGGTAAAATTCGTGACGTCATTTTTGGGGAGCCCGGGGAGAATGGGGAGCAACGCTGAACTTACCCCTAATAACCCGGTCATTTCCCGAACTTCCCGCGTGACGTCATTTCCCAACTCGGGAAGTGACCGGGAAATACTTTCGAATGCGCCCCATGTAACATCGATGTTCCTCACTTACAGTTTCCCCTGCATCAGTTACTTTTCTATACTGATGTTCAAATCTATCAATAAAAGTTGGGAGTTCCTCATCCGGATTTGGTTTCATAGTTCTGAATTCAGCTAAACATAGAGATTTATAAGAACGACTGGCCGTCAATAGATTAGTTTTTAATGTATTCCAGATAATTTCTGGTTCTTCTAAATTATCAATCATTAAAACTATTTCTTGACTACAATAGGTTTTAATTAAGCCTGCTGCTTTTGCTTTAGATTGATTTAATTTAAATTGCTCTAGTGGGGATAATTTATCCATTTCTTGAGGATGCTTTTCTGCATCAATCCAAGCAATTAACCCTTCTGTTTGCAAAATTCGTTTCATACTAGTTGACCAAGATTGGTAATTATATCTAGTAAGCAACATTTGGGGATTTATATTGGATGCCATTTTTCAATTGAATTTAAATGCAACTCTAGCAATTACTTTTCGATCAATAAAGACTGCAATAAAACATATTACAATACTTCATTCTTCAGGTTAGGGCTGGGCTCATAACCACTGTTAAACTTTAGTTTATGGATACTGTTAACTTTTAAAAGAAAATTATGAGTGAAAGAATAAATAGTATATAAAGTGGAATACTTAGAAAAGATTGTTGCTTCTATAATACACATTTAGTCACACTTGAAATCTTCATTTAGCTATTAGTAATATAAGTTCAACCTTAAAAAATGTAAAATAAGTAAATAAACTTTCACTCATCTAAGCAGCCTGAAGCAAATGAAATCTTGGTGTAAAATTGATCATAAGAAAAGTCTTGAAATAAAAACTAAGAATTTGCTATACATTAATTTATTTAAGAATTCTACTTGATCCTTATTGTTACAAAAAATATTGTCTTGACAGTAACAAGAGAAATCTTGAAAATAATTTTCTAACATTAATTTAAATAATATAAACTCATACCCAATGCCTTTGCAAAGATAAACAAACATTTGGAAATTTCTATTCCAACACCTGCATCCATTCTAGTAACTGTCATGGCATATCTCCGTCTACTGATGAGTCTGGTAAGAAAAAAAGAAAAAGCGATTTGACATCGCCGTTAATAAAGTAAAGTAAAAAAAAAAAACAACAAAAACATCCAAAGTAAAATAATTAATGAATTTTTTTATAAACGAATATGTCTAAAGAAAAATTAAGTTTTAGTAGCTTTACTAGTAGCTAGTCATTATAATGCAGTTGCGATCGCAACTGTTATTGCTGAATACCAAAACTGGGAGTTTTCTAAGAGTGGCAACAGCTCATTAAAGTAAGTTTTGTAAACAAAACAACGTCTAGTTAGATCGTTCTTAACAGGAAACTATAAAATTAAGAAATAAATTAAAACTTTGGATGTTTAAAGAAAAAAAAAGGTAATTAAATTGATTCAAACCTTTAAGAGGTAAAAAAAAAAGTTGTATTGAATATGCATGGGGAAACAACGAATGTAGAATGCACTGCATCTACAGATGGGCTTGTCTTTTAATTTTGTTATCTATTTTTATATTAACTTGTTCATTGTTCATTATTGTAATAAATTAATATTTATGTTAAAAGTCCAGCCTGATAATTTGTTTTAAACATCACTTCAATTTGTTTACATTCTGAAACATATCAAGTAGACAGGTGCTTATCCCTAACATAATGAAACATGATCGGGGCCACGTGGGTCTGGAGAACGTGGCCCGTGTCCGGCTTGACGGTGCGGTGGCCGAAGGTGAAAGCACTCTTCACCAGAAAAGTCCGGCCCATCACGAATCCCGTACGAACGTCCGTGTTGCGTTTCAGGGACTGGTCCGGCACCCGCTTCAACTTGTTGTCGGCATAAGTCCAAGGCTTGACGAGGGCGCCTTGGTTGCAGCAGGCTTCTTTCACCGTGTCGGCGAAATGCTTCAGATAGTGCTGACTGTACTTTTGCACGTGATAGTAGACTTTGTCGGCCCCGGTCATGGCGATGATGAAAGGCGTCAAATCCAGGTCCTCGTGCAGATTGTTGTAGACGGGGGTGGTGAGTGGCGTGAGAGCTGCCGACACCTCCGAGACGGTGTGAGGAAAGATGTCCACGACTCTTCGCGTCTCCACGGCCATGGTGAGAATGGTTCGAAAGACGGTCGGAAGCAACTTTTGAAGACCCAACTATTGGGTGACCTCCTTTCCAACCATTGGTTGAGTCCTTCCCAGCCATTGGCTGACCTCCTTTCCTGCCATTGGCTGAGTGGGCGGGACTCCAACCATTGGCTGAGTGGGCGGGTCCTTCCCAGCCATTCTCTCTCCTGAAACTTGCTCAGTCACAACCAGATGCAGTCATGTCGCTCTCGTATGCAGGTTATCCGCCTCTGGACTGTACCTTCCTGACGCTCCGCACCCGAGACAGCCGTCTCTTTCTGCGGGCCGCGGACGTCGCCCAGGCTTGCGCCCGCAGTCGGACGCTGGTGTACGTAGGCACGCCGGAGAAGGATTTCGTGAGCGTGCAGAGAGACAGCCCGGCCATCGAAAAGACGGTCTGCGGTTTTGCTTCCCTGACGACGCGAGACGTGTTAGGATGGCAGTGGCCGACCGGCGAAGGACGTGTGGAGCACGAGCTGTGGTTCGACCTCGAACATGCCCGACTCTTTTTGCCGAGGGAGATCTCGGACGCCCTGTTTCCATAATTTTTATTGTGCAAAAACATTTTAGATGTGTTCCAAAAACATTTTGGATAATTTTTATGTGACATTTTAGATGTGTTCAAAAAACATTTTAGACAAAAACATTTTAGACATTTTGGATGTCATTTTTATGCTGTCAATAAATACTTTTTTCGACGTGTTTATCTTTAGGGTCACAGAAAATTTTTTTTTAGAACCAGATCATGAGGGTCGATACACTTTAAGGGTGAGTCCATCAAAAAATATTTTATATTGTTATTTATTTATATATAATTTATGATTTATATATTTTAAAATTTCTTTAAACATTGAAGGGAATATTGTGGGATTTTTAGTATAATTTCTGTGTGAAGCCGATAATAACGATATTCCACATCAGACAGGGCAATGTCCATTTGAGATTTGAAGTAATTATGTGATTCATTGTTTTCATTTTTTGATACTGACATATTGAAATATTAACACACACATTTTATCTATGATGGGTAAAAAAATAATACACTGGTTCACATTTAAAATGTTTTCTAATTTTATTTGAACTTTTCCTCCCATTCAGTTGGATATTTTCTGACTTATATTTTAGCATTTCTCTAAATGTTGAAGGTAATATTTTGGGATTTTGAGTATAATTTCTATGTGGAGCCGATAACGATATTCCATATCAGACAGGGCAATGTCCATTTGAGATTTGAAGCAATCGTGTGACTCATTGTTTTCATTTTCTGATACCGTAATAGATAAAAAATAATAAATAAATAAATAATAATAATAAATATAAGATAATAATAATATATATATATATATATAAACATTGAAGGTAATATTGTGGGATTTTGAGTATAATTTCTGTGTGGAGCCGATAAACACGATATTCCACATCAGACAGGGCAATGTCCATTTGAGATTTGAAGCAATCATGACTCATTGTTTTCATTTTCTGATTCCGATTCGGATAATATATATATATATAATATATATATTTTTTTCTAAACATTGAAGGTAATATTGTGGGATTTTGAGTATAATTTCTGTGAGCCGATTCCACATCATATGTATTTCGGGTAATGTCCATTTGATATTGAAGCAATCATGTGACTCGTTGTCATCATTGGTCAATCTTGAAAACTCGGCAAAAGATTTTTTTGAAATCGTTAATAGTCACATACAATGGCGGCGGCATTGAGTTTTTGCATTCAACCATGAAGCACCTGTCTTTCGGATGAATGGGGTCGATTTTCAAAAAAGGGCATGACTCATTGGCAAGCAGCTGCTCTCACATTGTTCTCCTTTCAAAAGGGACAATAGTGTTAGTGGCGGCGTCACCCTGTCTCATTGAGTTTGTGCATTCAACCATGAAGCAGCTGGCCTTTCAAAAGGATTGGCAAGCATTGTTCTCCTCTCTCAAAAGGGAACCAGGTGCATCGTTTTGAACAATGCCGGCCTGTCTCAGGGGGCGATGAGGCAGCGGCCCGCTCTCATTGAGTTTGTGCATTCAACCATGAAGCAGCTTTTTGGATAAATGGGTCAAAAGGGACCAGGTGCACCCCAGGATGGATGACTCATTGGCAAGCAGCTGCTTCCCAATCGCATGAGTAACAACAATGAAGCATTGTTCAATGGAACCAGGTGCATGATGGGGGAACAATAGTATGGCGGCGAATGAAGCAGCTGTCTTTGGTTTGGATGAATCATTGGGGTCACGCAAGCCCGCTTTCGAGTCTAACGTTTTTTTTTCATTCAACCATGAAGCAACTGGTTTGGATGAAGCCTTTCAAAAGGGACCAGGTGCATTGAATCCTAATCACCCCGTGATGGGGGAGATGTATGACTCATTGGCAAGCAGCTGCTCTTTTCCTCCCGGGCAACAACAATGAAGCCCTTTCAAAAAAGGGAACCAGGTGCATGTTTAACAATGGCGGCGTCAGCCTGTCTCAGGTGGATCATTGATGACTCACGCAAGCAGCAGCTGCCCGCTTTCAAGTATAACGGTTCCCTTCCCACCTCTCTTTAGCAATGATGCAATATTTCTGAGGCTATCCATAATATTGATTATTAATAAACTTTAAAAAATTCTACGAAAAAAAAATCTTTCACCGATCGCCAAAGCTGACAAACCATTCAAAATTTTTTTTTCCAATTTCAAAAAAATTTTTCTTGGATCATGATTGGTCAACCTTGAAAGCTTTGAGCTTAGGCGAGTTGGTGAAAGATTTTTTCTCTTGCTAGATCTCCGAATAAAATTTTTTTTGAATGCGTTGTCATGATTGGTGATCAATCTTGAAAGCTTAGGCGAGTTGGTGAAAGATTTTTCTTTTGCTCTAAAAAAATTATATAATCAAGAGTGGAACCATTCTTTCCAAACGTCCATCCTATAACTAACCATTTAAATTAAGACAGTAAAACAACTAATATATAAATGTTACTGGTATTTAAAAACAGATCTTAGAAAAGACTGATGAACTGGTGCTCTGTGTTACACATTTTTTATTTTATATATGTCACTTAGTATCGAATAGCTATATATATATATATATATATATTATTTATATATAATATAAATAATTTTAAAACTTTTGCGAACAAAATGAAATGGTAATATTTTCAATATGTTACCGGTATCAGAAAATGAAAACAATTGCTTCAAATCTCAAAAGGACATTGCCCTCACAGAAATTATACTCAAAATCCCACCTTTAATCCAACAAAATGGAAGGAAAATATAAATGATGTACCAAAATGATGGTTCAAATAAAATTGGAAAAAAATTTAAATGTGATCTTTTGCTCTGAGAGAGAGCAAAAAAAATCTTTCACCGACTCGCCGAAGCTGACAAACCATTCAAAATTTTTTTTTTCCAATTTCAAAAAAATTTTTTTTGAATGCGTTGTCATGATTGGTCATCAATCTTGAAAGCTTAGGCGAGTTGGTGAAAGATTTTTTCTCTTGCTAGATCTCCGAATAAAATTTTTTTTGAATGCGTTGTCATGATTGGTGATCAATCTTGAAAGCTTAGGCGAGTTGGTGAAAGATTTTTCTTTTGCTCTAAAAAAATTATACCGGGTGATTCAAAATAGATGTTACAGCGATTATCTCGTAAATTAAGAAAGATAGAAAAATACTTCCAATTACAAAATTAGTGCAAATTAGGAGTAGATTTCAGATATAGAATTTTTTTGTATAAGGGGCTGTATACATATTAAATACGAAATTTAATTTTTATACGGCCCCTCCTATCATGTGACTTATATTTAGAAAAATATTCTCCTCGCTCTAACAAGCAAAATTAAAAAAAAAAAATCATCTCTCTAAGTCAAAATCTCGCTGAGTTATTGCAATTTGAAAATGTTGACTTACACCACTTTTTTTTCAATTTTGGCATCTATTTTTCGACGCCAATGGACTCATTTTAGGGGGTTATCTATGAGATGAGAAATATTAAAAAAAGATCCTTTATTTTAAAATAGCAACTAAAATCATTCAAACACGTGAAATCAACAGTTTTAAGAACTTAATGCAAATTTACAATATTAACACTTTTCAACAAGGTTGAAAAGTGTTTATGACTTCGGTTTGTCTGTCTATGTGTCGGTCTGTCTGTCTATGTAAGTACGTCTGTCTGTCTCTCTGTCCGTCCGCCTGTCTGTCCGTGCTCTAACTCCCGTAAATATTTATGGAATTTCTTGAAACTGATATATGTTATTCAAGTTCATTATAGGACGTTCCCTATAGAAAATGGAGTTTATACCTCTACTGGTTTGTGTACAGGGACACCCGAAAGTATTTCAAAGCATTGTGTTCTATGAGAGGTATTTCTATAAACCATATTTTCATACCTTTACTGTAGACATATCTGAATGAAATTGAAATATGTTATTCAAGTTCACTATCGAACGTTCCCTATTGAAAATGGAGTTTATACCTCTACTGGTTTGTGTACAGGGACACCCGAAAGTATTTCAAGGCATTGTTTTCCATGAGAGGTATTTCTATAAACAATGTTTTCATACCTTTACTGTAGACATATCTGAATGAAATTGAAATATGTTATTCAAGTTCACTGTTGGATGTTTCCAGTATAAAATGGAGGAAATACCACCATCGGTTTATGTACAGGGACACTCAAAATATTCCAAAGCATTGCGTTCTTTGTGAGATATTTCTATAAATCAAATTTTAATAACTTTATTTTCCACGAAGTTTTTGGAAATTGAAATATGTTATTTATATGCAGAAACAAATGCTTTGCACAGAATATGGCATGATTAGCATTAGATTTACAGGGTGGCACAAAAATATCCAGTTACATTAAGAGCTATTAATAAAAATTGCTAGATATGTACTTTTGTTTACGTGAAGCGTTTTTAACACTTTCTAACATTTTTTAAGTGTGAATATGATTTCAGTTTTGTGTATCTGCCTGTCTGTCCGAGCTCTAACTCCTGTAAATATTTATGGAATTTCTTGAAACTGATATATGTTATTCAAGTTCACTAATGGATCTTCCCTATTGAAAATGAAGTTTATACCTCTACTGGTTTATGTACAGGGACACCCGAAAATATTTCAAAGCATTGCGTTCTATGAGAGGTATTTCTATAAACCATATTTTCATACCTTTACTATAAACATATCTCAATTAGATTGAAATATGTTATTCAAGTTCACTATTGGATGTTTCCTGTATAAAATGGAGGAAATACCACCGCCGATATATATACAGGGACACTTAAAAGTATTCCAAAGCATTGCGTTCTATGAGAAATATTTCTATAAATAAAATTTTATTAACTTTACTTTCCACGAAGTTTTAGGAAATTGAAATATGTTATTTATATGCACAAAAAAATGCTTTGCACAGAATAAAGCATAATTAGCATTAGATAAATTAATAAAAAATTGCTAGAATTGTACTTTCGTTTACATTAAGCGTTTTTAACACTTTCTAGCATTTTTAAGCGTGAATATGATTTCAGTTTGCGTATCTGTCTGTCTGTCTGCCCGCGCTCTAACTCCTGTAAATATTTATGGAATTTTTCGAAACTGATGTATTTTATTGAAGTCCACTATGGGATGTTCCATATTGAAAATTGAGTGAATATCTCTTCTGGTTTGTGTACAGGGTCACCCAAAAGCATTCGAAATCATTGTGTTCTATGAGTGTTATTTTTATAAATATTTTCCTTATAGAATGTTCACCATTTAAAATGACATTAATATCCTGTGTAACTAGTTTGTTTACTGGGACAAAAAAAAAAAAAAAAAAAAATATGCCAATGCATTACGTTTTAGGACAGAAATTTTTAAAAGTTATATTTAAAAATCTTTCTACTGTAAAAGTCATAAATACATTGAAACGTATTTTAATATTCTACAATAATGTTTTGTATAGAATATGATATGAATAACTTTCTGATTTACAGGGCTACACTAAAGTATTCAGAGAGATCAAAATCTGTAGTTATAATCTAATGGCTGCATTTTCTTTTTCTTTAAGCCTTTTTAACACTTTCCAAAATGCCTAAAAGTAATTTTAAAATCAATTAGTCTATCTGTATATTTTTCAGTCCTTCTGTCTGTTGTGTGATAACGTAGGCAAAGAATATTAAAAGTTATTCGATACAACAATTACGTACAGTTGGAAAGTGTTACTAATCAATGCGTACCGTATGATTTTTTTTTCTTGTTTCGCATTGTTAAAAAATTTAATAGTTCAATTTCTTAGGGTGTCACCTGTAAATTAAAACACGTTAAGAGAGGAGAAAAATTAAAATGCTAGCGAAACCGTGTGAAATTTTCGCGCTTTATTTTTACCACTTTCCATCATGGTTGAAAAATTTAATGACTTCGGCTCTTTAACAATTCCAGCAAGGTTAAAAAGTGTTAATGACCTCAATTTGTCTCTCTGTCTATCCGTCTTTCTGTGTGTCCGCGCTCTAACTCCCGTTAATATTCATAGAATTTCCAGAAACTGATATATGTTATTTGAGTTCACTATCGGATGTTCCTTATTGAAAATGGAGTGAATACCTCTGCAAGCTTGTGCACACGGACACCCGAAAGTATTCCAAAGCATTGTGTTCTATGAGAGGTTATTTTTATAAACCATATTTTAATACCTTTAATTTATGCATATATTAATAAAATTGAAATATATTATTAAAGTTTTCTATCGGATATTTTCTATAGAAAATGGAGTAAACATCATCACTGGTTTGTATACAGGGACACCCGAAAGTATTCCAAAGCATTGCGTTCTATGTGAAGATATTTCTATAAACCAAATTTTAATTACTTTGCATAAATCAATGAAATTGAAATATATTATTCATATGCACAAAAGAATGCTCTCTATAGTGTACAGTACGATTAGCGATAGATTTACAGGGCACACAAAAACATTCAGTTACGTTAAGGGTTATTATTGGACATTTCCTGGAATTGCATTTTCGTTTACAAAAAACATTTTCTAACAATTTTTAACTGTGAATATGATTTCAATTTGCATATTTTTTTGTCTGACTGTCCGTCTGCCTGCCCCCAGCGTCTGTAAACATTTTCAGAAATTTTAAGAAATTATACATGTTATTTAGGTTTTCTATATGATTTTTCCTTTTTAAAATGGAATTAATTAATCCTCTGCAATTGGTTTATGTACAGGAACGCACAAAAAATGCCAATGTTTTGGGTTTTGGGACAGACATTCTTATAAATTACATTTAAATAACTTTATACTGTAAAAATCATAAGGTTTATTGTTAATATTCTAAAATAATGTTTTGTATAGAATTTGATAGGGTATAGATGTATAATTCTATGTCAGTGGGGTTACCACCTTTCTCAACTCCCGTTTAATTATAGTGCCTATATTTATCAATACAAAAATTAAGTCTGTTATCAATTTCCTTTAAACTTGCAAACCTTGATCAACTTTACAAGTAGCAACTAGATATGGAATCCAAAGTACCAAATTCGCATTTCCTGTAGTTATTACTTTCTCATACCCATAATGTAGAGAAAGTATTGTTTTCGGGTCAAATTTTCGAAAGTAAGTTTTTGTTATATTTACACGTTTTGAGGAGCAGATATTCCAAACTTGGTATTCTAAATATGTATCATATAGGGATGCTACACTAAGCTTTTCGTTGAGATGAAGCAAATGGTTTGTGTACAGGGACACTCAAGAATATTCAAATACATTACATCTATGGGGGGAAATGCAGGTAAGTAGTGTTTAACACCTATAGACTGCACTAAACCAAATAAAATTAATATATATATTTTATATGCATAAAAACATGCCTCATGTAGAATATGGCAGGGAAATCATTCACTGTTCATTTACAGAGCTTCACAAAATAACTAGATTATAATATGGCAATAGTTGAAAATTGATGGAAGTGCATTTTAGGTTGTGCCATATATTGATACTATAGATTTATATTTAAGTGCACGTTGTGGTTTGTACATGTTCTTCAAAAGATATACAGGGTTACAAATATTTAAGCGGTAATATTCTTTTTTATTGTTAGTGAAAGTGCTTTACTATAATATTTTACCATGTCCAGGAAAGCTGCTCAAGAATGGAAATTAATTCCTCATAGGCATATGATAAATAATGTATGTTTTTAAGCTAAATATGCATCGCTCGTTTTTTGTATATTTACACGTTTTGAGGCTTCCTTATTACCAAAGTCAAGTTTTTTAAAGTTTGATATTGCCTGTGTCGAATAATTTCAGGAAACGAATAAATTCAGGAGATTTAAAAGTTGTATTTTCAAATTAATATAAATTTGTTGCTGGAAAAGTTTGATTAAGGCCGATAAGTTTCAAGGAATGTTGCATGTGAAAGTTGTCTGAATAATTTTAAGTGAACTGTTAATTTTAATAACAGATTTAAATTCTATATAAATGTAGGTACATTAATGAAACGGGGGGTTGAGGGGGCGGTAGCCTCCCTCACAAAGAACTAATTATCATATAAATCTCTTCCGAAGCCTAATTTGAATTATTTTAACATAGTTTTACATAAAAGTACTCTTTTTGTTACCTCTTAATTTCCAACCAGTATTTATGGTATTAAATTTCAGGGTAAGAAAAAGTCGTGTGAGTGGCACACCAGATTATTTGTTGTTAAATTATGCTGATAATTCATATATATATACAGATCAACCACTAAAAATTTTTCTTTCGTACTCAGGATGCCTCAAAACGTGATATTATACAGAAAAAAAATCGCTCCCCAAAAACTACTTTGTTTACAGTATGGGTATGATTAATTAATTTTCCGTTCTGTGTCAGCAGTGTTCTTCGAAATAAAAAAAAATGCAGCAAAGCACTTACGCCAATTACATTTAATAAAATGTTTAATTTTGGGTAGCCCTGTGTACTATCTATAAACTATATACACATGACTTTGTGTACGTAAACTTAGTGTTATATGTAAAACAAGTAACAAAGATTTAAATACACTTCCAGCAATTTCCAAGTATAGCTCCAATATACTAAAATACTCTGGGTAACACTGTAAATGAATGATGAATGATTGTTATACCACAATCTACATAAAACATGCTTTTATGCATATAAAAATATGTTCTTTTCATTTTGTTTAGGGCAGTCTATAGATGTCACACTGTACATATGAGAAATTTCGTTCACAGACGTAATGTATTTGAATTCTCTTGGATGACCCTGTAAACAAACAATTGTCTGATCGCAACGAATACTTTAGTGTAGCACCGCAATATGATACGGATTTAGAATATCGAATTTGGATTTTCTGCTACTATTTGTTCTTGAGATATTCTAATAACACACACACACACACAGAGAGAGAGAGAGACCAACCGCTAACAACAAGATTTTTGAATTCAGAGAATATGAAAACGTACAAATATAACAAAAAGTAATTTTCGGAAATTTGACTCAAAAACAATACTTTCTCTACACCATGTATGCGAGAATGTATAAAGGAAAAGAAAAAAAAATTGAATTTGAAAATTCCCTTTCAGTACATAAATTATTCATAAATTTTATTTGTTAAATTAAAAACAAGAAAGAAAAATCATGCAGTACGCATTGATTAGTAACACTTTCCAACTGTACGCAATTGTTGCATCGAACAACTTTTAATGTTCTTTGCCTACGTTATCACACAACAGACAGAAGGACAGAAAAACATAGAGATAGACTAATTGATTTTAAAATTGCTCTTATGCATTTTGGAAAGTGTTAAAAAGGCGTAACGCAAAAGAAAATGCAGCCGTTAGATTATAATTACAGCATTTAATATATGAATATTTTAGTGTAGCCCTGTAAATCTGAAAGTTAGTCATATCTTCTATACAAAACAATATTTTAGAATATTAATAATACACGTCAGTATTTTTATAATTTTTATAGTAAAATTTTTTTAAATATAACTTTTAAAAAATTCAGTCCTAAAACGTAATACATTGGCTTTTTTTTATTGTTGTTGTTGTTGTCCCTGTAAACAAACTAGTTGTACAGGACCTATTAATGACATTTTAAATAGGGAACATTCCATAGGGAACTTGAGTGTATCATTATTTAAAATTCTCAAAATATTCACGGATGATAGGAGCCGGAGACAAACAGATAGAAAGGTAAACAATCGGACAGACAGATGCAAAAATTGAAATCATATTCCCACTAAAATTATTATAAAGTGTTAAAACGCTCATGAAAACAAAAGTTCAATTCCAGCAAATTTTTATTAATACCTCTTAATGTAACTAATTATTTTTTTGTGACCCTGTAAATCTAGAACATAGAAAGCACTCTTTTGTGCGTAATATATTTCAATTGCATTAAGCTTTGTGGAAAATAAAATTATTAAAATTTGGTTCATAAAAATAACTCTCTTAAAACACAACGCTTTGGAATACTTTGAAGTGCCCCTGTACGCAAACCATTTAGAAATTTACTCTATTATACATAGGAAACATCCGATAGGGAATTGAATAACACATTAAAATTTCATTAAAGTTTCTATATATTAAATGTATTAAAATATTGTTTATAGAAACTCCTCTCGTAGAAAACAATGCTTTGGAATACTTTCGGGTGTCCCTGTACACAAACCAGAGGAGGTATTCACTCCATTTTTAATAGGGAACATCCGATAGTGAACTTGAATAAAATACATCGGTTTAAAGAAATTCCATAAATATTTACGGGAATTAGAGCGCAGAAAAACAGACAGAGAGACAGACAGACGAACAGAAGAACAGTCAGACAGATACACAAATTGAAATTATATTCACACTAAAAAAATGATAGAAAGTGTCAAAAATGCTTAATGTAAACGAAACTAAAATTCTAGCAATTTTTTATCAATAGCTCTTAATATAACTGAATATTTTTGTGTCACCCTGTAAATCTAATGATAACCATTTTATATTCAATGCAAAGCATTCTTTTCTGCATATAAACAACATATTTCAATTTCCTAAAACTTCGTGGAAAGTAAAGTTATTAAAATTTGATTTATAGAAATATCTCACAAAGAACGCAAGGCTTTGGAGTACTTTTGAGTGTCCCTATAGATAAACTAGTGGTAGTATGTAATATATTTTATACAGAAAACATCTAATAGTGAAATTGAATAACATATTTCAATTTCATGAAGATATTGTACAGTATGTAAAGGTATGAAAATATGGTTTATAGAAATACCTCTCATAGAACTCAATTCTTTGAAATACTTTCGGGTGTTCCTGTACACAAACCAGTAGGGGTATACACTCCATTTTCAATAGGGGACATCCGATAGTGAACTTGAATAACATATATCAGTTTCAAAAAATTGCATAAATATTTACGGGAGTTAGAGCGTGGGCAGACGGACAGATAAACAAACTGATATCATATTCACAGATTAAAAAATGTTAGAAAGTGTTAAAAACGCCTAATGTAAACGAATGTAGAATTCTAGCAAATTTTTATTAATAGCTCTTAATATACCAGAATATTTTTGTGTAACCCTGTAAATATAATGCTAATCATGCTATATTCTATATAAAGCATTCTTTTGTGCATATAAATAACATATTTCAATTTCCTAAAACTTCGTGGAAAGTAAAGTTATTAAAATTTGATTTATAGAAATATCTCTCCTAGAATGCAATGCTTTGGAATATTTTGAGTGTCCCTGTACACAAATCAGTGGTGGTATTTACTCCATTTTATATAGGAAATATCCGATCGTGAACTTGAATAACATATTTCAATTTCATTAAGATTTGTGTACAGTAAGGGTATGAAAATATGGTTTATAGAAATGCCTCTCATAGAACACAATGCTTTGAAATACTTTGGGGTGGCCCTGTGTACCCGTGTATAAATTAGTGGTGGTATTTAATCCATTTTATACAGGAAACATTCCATAGTGAACTGGAATAACCTATTTTAATTTCATTAAGATATGTGCACAGTAAAGGTATGAAAATATGATTTATAGAAATACCTCTCATAGAACACAATGCTTTGAAATACTTTCGGGTGTCTCTGTACACAAACCAGTAAAGGTATAAACTCCATTTTCAATAGGGAACATGCGATAGTGAATTTGAATAACATATATCAGTTTCAAGAAATTCCAGAAATATTTACGGGAGTTAGAGCGCGGACAGACAGACAGACAGACAAACGGAAGTCATTAACGCATTTCAACCTTGTTGGGAAGTGTTAAAAATGTTAGAAAGTGTTAAAAACGCTTAATGTAAATGAAAGTACACTTTTAGCAAATATTTATTAATAGCTCTTTATATAACTGAATATTTTTGTGTCACCCTGTAAATCTAATGCTAATCATGCTATATTCTATACAAAGCATTTTCTTTTGTGCTTATAAATTACATATTTCAATTTTATAAATCTTCGTGCAAAGTAAAAATATTAAAATTTAGTTTATAGAAATATTTCTCATAAAACGCAATGCTTTGGAATACTTTTGTGTGTCTCTGTACACGAATCAGTGGTGGTATTTACTCCATCTTATACAGGAAACATCCGATAGTGAACTTGAATAACATATTTCAATTTCATTAAGATTTTTGTAAATTAAGGGTATGAAAATATGGTTTATAGAAATGCCTTTCATAGAACACAATGCTTTGAAATTTTTTCGGGGGTCCCTGTACACAAACCGTTAGAGGTATAAACTCCATTTTCAACAGGGAACATCCGATAGTGAACTTGAATAGCATATATCAGTTTCAAGAAATTCCATAAATATTTACGGGAGTTAGAGCGGGGCAGACAGACAGACAGTTGGACAGACAGACAAACCGAAGTCATTAACATTTTTCAACCTTGTTGGAAAGTATTAATGAGTATTCTCTTGTGTATTCATTAGGGGAAAGAGAGACATTACAGGTTAAAATAGCCGTCTTTTCCTGAATGATTTTTCTTTTTTTTTCCCCCAAACGCTGGTCAAATTGTGCCTTATTACAAAAGCTATAGTAATTACAATTTCTCACTTTTGATACAACCCCTTAAGACTTGGCGAAAAATGCTAGAATTTTCAAATTGCAATAACTCAGCGAGATTTTGACTTAGAGAGATGATTTTTTTTTTATTTTGCTTGTTAGAACGAGGAGAATATTTTTCTAAATATAAGTCATATGATAAGAGGGGCCGTTTAAAAATTAAATTTCGTATTTAATATATATACAGCCCCTTGTACAAAAAAATGCCATATCTGAAATTACTCTTAATTTGCACAAATTTTGTAATTGGAAGTAAGTTTCTATCTTTCTTAGTTTACGAGGTAATCGCTGTAACATCTATTTTGAATCACCCGGTATAATCAAGAGTGGAACCATTCTTTCCAAATGTCCATCCTATAACTAACCATTTAAATTAAGACAGTAAAACAACTAATATATAAATGTTACTGGTATTTAAAAACAGATCTTAGAAAAGACTGATGAACTGGTGCTCTGTGTTACACATTTTTTATTTTATATATGTCACTTAGTATCGAATAGCTATATATATATATATTATTTATATATAATATAAATAATTTTAAAACTTTTGCGAACAAAATGAAATGGTAATATTTTCAATATGTTACCGGTATCAGAAAATGAAAAAAATTGCTTCAAATCTCAAAAGGACATTGCCCTCACAGAAATTATACTCAAAATCCCACCTTTAATCCAACAAAATGGAAGGAAAATATAAATGATGTACCAAAATGATGGTTCAAATAAAATTGGAAAAAAATTTAAATGTGATCTTTTGCTCTGAGAGAGAGCAAAAAAAATCTTTCACCGACTCGCCGAAGCTGACAAACCATTCAAAAATTTTTTTTTCCAATTTCAAAAAAATTTTTTTTGAATGCGTTGTCATGATTGGTCAACCTTGAAAGCTTTGGTGAGTCGATAAAAAATTTTTCTTTCGCTCGATTTCCGAATAAAATTTTTTTGAAACTGAAAAAAAAAATTTGAATGCGTTGTCATGATTGGTCATCAATCTTGAAAGCTTAGGCGAGTTGGTGAAAGATTTTTCTCTTGCTAGATCTCCGAATAAAGTTTTTTGAAATTGGAAAAAAAAATTTTTTTGAATTGTTTGTCAGCTTCGGCGAGTCGGTGAAAGATTTTTCCTTTGCTCTGCAGCTGTCTTTGGTTTGGATGAATGGGGCCTTTCAAAAGGGACCAGGTGCATTGAATCCCCGTGATGACTCATTGGCAAGCAGCTGCTTCCGGCAACAACACAATGAAGCATTGTTCAATCCCTTTCAAAAAGGGAACCAGGTGCATGATAAGGACAATAGTATGAGTTTTAACAATGAAGCAGCTGTCTTTGGTTTGGATTGGGGTCACGCAAGCAGCAGCTGTCGCTTTCGAGTATAACGGCCAATCTCATTCAACCATGAAGCAGCTGGTTTGGATGAATGAAGCCTTTCAAAAGGGACCAAGTGCATTGAATCCTAACCACCCCATGATGACTCATTGGCAAGCAGCTGCTTCCGGCAACAACACAATGAAGCATTGTTCAATGGCCAGGTGCACGATGGGGGAACAATAGTATGACAATAGCGGCAGCTGTCGCTTTCAAGTATAACGGCCAATCTCATTCAACCATGAAGCAGCTGGTTTGGATGAATGGGGCCTTTCAAAAGGGACCAGGTGCATTGAATCCCCGTGATGACTCATTGGGGTCACGCAAGCAGCAGCTGTCGCTTTCCAGTATAACGGCCAATCTCATTCAACCATGTTTGGGGCCTTTCAAAAGGGACTCATGGGTAAGCAGCTGGTCTCTTCCTCTCAATCGCATGGGACCCAGTTTTAACAATGGCGGCGTCAGCCTGTCTCAGGGAAACTCTTTGGCGATGAGGCCCACTTTCCTTCCCTATCAACAACGAAGCAGCTGTCTTTGGTTTGGGGTCGAATGTGGTGACGACCTCTCTTTAGCAAGGACAGCTATGGATACAGTTGTGCGATTTGAATTCATAATATTAATAAAACAATTAAAAAATTCTACATTTTCACACATGGATAATGGCTTTATTTTTCACTCAGTCGGATAAAATAAAAGTTTCAATAAATATAATTTTCTTAAAAAAAAAAAACAAAAAAAAAAACGGTTGCACACATCTCTCAATTAGTTGTATGATTTTAAGGGGATGAAAATCGAAATTCCTTTTATTAATCTTCTCTGATTAATTCTGCACAGTATACGACCAATGGGATGTTTCTAAGTTAATAATTTCCAAACTTATAGACGTTAAAAAAATTAAAGGACCATTTAAATGCCTTCTGAAATGGAAACAAAGAAGCAGTAAAGATTAATCATTCATTTTTTTCACATTTGAAGCAGCTTTTTCAAGTTTTGTAAACAAAATTCATTGACTGATTCAGTCAATGCATACCCCGCTAGTGTAATCTCGTATTTTCATCCCGTTTATTTTTTATTCCATGGTTTTTGTCAGTATAACCGATCTAGAATCGATTTCTAAACTGATATAATCGACTGATCTAAAAAAAACGTTACAATCCCACTCAATGAAATAAACACGATATGTGAACACGCTATCAAGAAAAAGTAAGTGAAAAGAATACTATATATAACTTTTTTCTGTTTCTATTTTAACAAACTTCTTTTTTAATCTGTTTCAAGCGTTGATTACGTCGCTTTTTGAGTAATGGATACAAAATCTTGCTCAATGTATTCAAGTAACCGAAGTTATTCATAGATTTGTGTAACTTTGGTTTTTAATACCCTTACAACTTTCCTATAAAAATTTGTCAGTTTCATTAACTACTTTCATTTTCATAGAAGTCTGAGGTCTTCGTCACAATCAGGCTTGTGGCTTTCATGTCAAATATGAAAAATTTCTGCATGTTTTTTTTACAATATTGCGAGAAATTTCAAATTAAAATTTTAGTTGGGTGTTCAATTACACGGACTAAGTAACGTATAAATGAGTAGGGGTTATTAGTTTGAAAAAATTGCTAGCAATAGTCCAAATTTATTCGAAGCTGATAATTAAGATATTTTATGAATTTTCATGTAGTGTGAATGCATATATCAAAAATTGTGTAAACACTCGGGAAAAAATGTTTGCAATTTTTCCACCGCAATCACCTATTTTCAAAGTAAAATGACTAGTATTACAAAAAAAATGTCCACTCTGTTACAAAAGCTTATTTTTGTCGTAACAAAACAACGAATTTTAATGTATTTGTATAGGGTTATCAAATTAAATCTCCTAAGTTTTTTAACCTCTTGTTAATATGTTTCGTAGTTATTTTTATATTATTGAAGAGGTTCATTTAAAACTAATGTATAATCAATTTAGTATAATCTAGATTGATTATAGTAAATGCATAAAATTAAATAGTAAAACATTTTTATACATTACTTCAAAATAATATTTATTTAGATAATAATTTGGCTTCTGATAAATTTTAACTATATAATATTTCTCTAAAGTAACATTTTGTAGAAATGATACAATAAAATAAGTGAGGATATGTAAAAATTAACAATATTTAAGCACACTGACTTAGCTAAAATGAAATACTACAATACACAGTAATAAATATTTCTTTATTTATCATTTTAACTACAAGATAATAATAATAATAATGGTAAAGAAAATTACAAAAATATACACAAAAGAAGAAAAAAATTAAACAATTATTGAATTAAAAATATTTTTTGTAAATTTACTATATATTTTTTTTAATCTCTTATATTTTTTTAATAATTTTTTTAATTTAAATTTTAATTTTCTAGATTGATTTAATTTTATAAAATTTTTAATTTTTTTAGTAGCTTTCTTTAAGCGAAGGGCGAAAGCGTACGCGTACAAATGGCTCAAGATGGGGTCGGCCTCTTCTTCATTGATCACGGGAGACCCGGCAGGCTCTCCAAATATTGATTCGACTGGAGGCAAACTCGAACTAGAATCAGATACATCGATTAAATTAGGTATTCCTAGATCTTTTTCTATGCCTTCCTTGTAAATTGTCCGCCTACACAACGGGCATATAGCCTGTCTATAATCCTGTAACTGTAAGAAATAATTTCTTGCACAGGATTTATCCATAACATGATGACAAATTAAGCGAAACGCCTCCGAGATTGGATAAAGACAAATAGCACAATTTTCTCTCAATAACACATCTCTCCCATCTGGAGCAGCTGTTAATTAACCGTCAGTGTCCACACATCTGCAGTGATTTGTTTGGATGTAATAATGAGACCACATGTCTGACTTACAAAAGCGACAGATGTTGGGCTGCTGGAACGGGAGGAAACGATGGGACCAGCAGAGATAGGCTGACGAGGGAAATCCGGGCTGCTTGAGCGGGAGGAATCCGACACCACGATCTGTTCCGGAACATCCAGGTGCCCCTCCATTCCCTCGTAGTAAAATCTGAATCGGCACAGGGGGCAGAGTGCACTGGAGTCGTCCGCCGCATGGTGCAGGAGACTGCGGACACACGCCGTGTGGAACATCTGTCAGCAGTCCAGGATGAAGTTGATGAACTCAAAGAGAACCTCGAAGCATACAACACACTCCTCCATCTCAACTGAATTGGATGGAAAACGGAAAACCTCTCGAGATAGACTGCTTCACGTGGCCCCGCCTCCGAGATCTCCTTTTAATCGCACTTAAGTTGTGGTAACCTAAAAATAAATAAAATATATTGTTGTGAGAAGGGATGAATTATCAGATTCTCATTTCAGTCTTGAGTAGTTAACTATAATTATTTATTTTATTATGTATTTTATATTCACATTGTCATTCTAGATTTACATTAAATATAAATTATTTTATATTTAATACTTTTAAGTCCAAACTTTTACCATCAAAATTTAAATATTTTAAAAAACAGTTTAATATTAAAGCGTTATTAAAACTTGGAATCAAAATACATTGAAAATAATGAATAAATATTAATTTCTGCGGCCATTTTTTACATATTAAGAAAAATTAGACCACTATAAGGGCCCATGACTAAACTTGGATTTGAACCTTGCTCCTAGAAATTGCTGGCCAGAGCACAGTATCATATGGTTAGCGAATAATTAGAAAAGAGAAATTATAATTATCGGAAGAAACCACGGAAAACTCCGAAAGGTTAGGGCGATGAGCGCAACCTGGGATCGAACCCGGAACCTCCCACTATTGCATTAGAGAAGATTAGACATCAGTCTGTTGTTATCTACGGCAAAAATAGTTTTTATTGTTAGCCAAATCAAAATTTAAAACTCGATTTAATTAATAAAAAAAAAAAAAGACGTGATTAGTTTTAATAGCTGAAAAAAAGATTACTTTTTCACTGTTAGTTATTTTCACTTATATATGTTTACTTTTTTTAACCCAATGACTTATTTGCGTACTGGGTTGAGCTTAAAAATTGTAATTAAGCGAGTTTTGGAAGAACGCCCATACATATATATATATATTACAGTTGTTTCATTTTATTTTTTAAATGTATTTTAAATTTTAAAAACTGCTTTGCGTATTTCGGTTAATTGTTCTGAAGTATCATTAATTTTCACAGACTTACTTGATGTTTTCACAAATTATTTTATAAATTCACAAATGAGGTACCCTTTTTAAAAAGCTGGATGAACCCCTGATTATTAACTTTATTTCATCTTAATGTGCATTATAGATCTTCGGGTAAATTTTTCGTATATTTAAAAGACATAATTTAACTTATTCATCTTTAAAAAAGAAAATAAGATAATAATAATAAAAACAAGCATAGGTGTCAACTTTTTAAAAAATCTGGCGGGGGGGGGGGGGGGGGGCGAGTTTCAGTGGAGCTATAATCAAATAAGATTTTAAAAACTTTAGAATTTATATATATCGCATGTGATACCCCTCATGTGGGCCCCTCGCATGTGATACCAACAATACAGCTATTAAAATGCATTCTTTATAAAAATTTTAACTTTCTATAAAGGAAAAACACAACTGATTTAATTGTGAAGCAATGAACAAAATAATGAAACAAATCAGTAGGCAAGAAAAAGAAAAATTTAATCCGAATTGATAT
Organism: Salticus scenicus; assembly: GCA_963930645.1. Classification (NCBI taxonomy): domain Eukaryota; kingdom Metazoa; phylum Arthropoda; class Arachnida; order Araneae; family Salticidae; genus Salticus; species Salticus scenicus. The sequence continues at coordinate 328,188,858 of OZ005653.1, read as the reverse complement.
CAATCTTATCCGAAAGTAATAAGGAAGGTATGACTCATATCACTCATATAGCCCACGCGCGGGGTATTTCTTTGGAGCATTGATATAAAGCCCAGTAGGTCCCACGTGTGTCGGATCACCAACGTAGGAGTTAAAAAAAATCTGCACAGGCAAATTTTTGTCACTTAGTCAGCCTGGGAGACTTCTTCCCGGGGAGGCCGCCTCCCAAAGAGTTAAAAGTGGGGGGGCCAGCCCCCCCTGCCCTCCCGTAGTTTACGCCTATGAAAACAAAGATGTCCCTCCTGCGGTCTCATCCCACATGCATTACCTCCAGCTAAGACGCTCAGATCTTCTTCAACATATGGGATGTAAAGATGGATCAAGTTGATGTAGGGAAACACATGGCGTCGAAAATGCCCAAAAGAGGTTAAAAAAAAAAAAAAAAAAATTAAACACTAAATTCTACCGACTTCCACTGACAGTTTTGTATACGATATTTTTTATTTTGATCCTTATGACAGATAAAAAAAGAGCAAACTGCACTGAATTGCGTTTCCATTTTAAATAAACTTACTGACACCCTTTCGATACATTTTTTATTATAGTTTAACATAGATAAGCATAAATATAATTATTAGTGTGCTTAGAAAAAGAAAAAAGTACCCACTGAATTTAAAATTAGACTTTTCTTAAAATCTTAATCATCACTTCCTCATGCACCACAGAGTATAACATAAGGTTTATAGAAATAATTAGCGAACAAACAAATACAAAATGAAACATCCACCCACACACACATACATTGTGAGGAATTTAAAAGTGTCTGCCTTTGTTTTTTGTATTACTCACATCTCTAATATATGCAAAAAGACTTAGCATTTAACATGTCCTTATATTTAATGCGCATGTATTGTATGTTTCATTTTCTAAATACGAAAACTCATTTCTTAAACATAAATTCGCGTAACCGTTATTACTAATTTTTAATCCGTTTCTTAAGTTTAAATAAATAAAATAAAAGCGTTGAAAGAAGCAGATGATTTCCACAAATTATGTGATTGAAATCGATTAAATAAATAACGATTTTCAAAACTTAAGATAAAATTTAAATATGACTGATATCAAAAGCATAACGGGTATAATAACCTAACCTTTCGGAGTTTTCCGTGGTTTCTTCCGAAACTCGCTTAATTACAATTTTTAAGTTCAACCCAGTATGCAAATAAGTCATTGGGTTAAAAAAAAGTAAACATATATAAGTATAGTTGAACTTTCACGAGTTGGCCCTTCGTCCCTCCTTCTTTTCGAAGAGTTTATTTTAAGGTAGGGGTGCACAAAGTGAAAAGAATGAATGGGTGGGGAAAAAGAAGGTTGCTATGAAAATAACACATCAAGCCACTAATTTTTACTTTTCGCCAATGGAAAAAAAAAAAAAAAAAAAAAAAAAAAAAACACTTTTCAATCATGTCTGAAATTTCAATAGGCACTAATGACTTGTTTCCATAAAGAAGTTTTGAGCAATAAATTTAAACAAGAAAAAAAAAATCTTGCTGCTTATTATTGTTCACGCATTTTATTTTGTATTTCAGGAAAAAAATAATTTTCTTTGAAAACATTTAAAAAATAAAAATGAGAAAAAGTTTTTACGCTTTTTTTTTTTTTTTTTTTAAAGAAAAGAAAAACATTTTTTAAAATACTGAATAAATAAATGGGGAATTTTATTAAAATAAATTGAGATGTACACATAATTTACAGTATTATATACAATAGCTCTCAGAATATTTGCATACACATCAGATACGAATATGAAAGATAATTTCTTACATTATTCTTATAATGGCTTTTCATTTCTATGTATTTAGTCTTAAAAAAAAAAAAAAAAGAGAGAGAGAGAGAGAGAGAGAAAGAAAAGAAAAGAAAAAATTTTAATTACATGAGTGCAGTTCTTTTTTAAATTTTAAATATATATATATATATATATATATATATATATATATAACAATTTTATTTATTTATTTTTAAGAGAAAGAAAGCAAAAAGAAAGAAAGTTTGGTAGATTGGTAGTTTTTTTTATGGTGCTAGGTCCAAATTAGGACATAAGGAAAGAAAGAAAGAAAAAAGAGAAGAAGAAGAAGAGAAAAAAAAGACTGCAAACCGAAATTTTGAAATATCGTTTAGACAATCATAACATTCCTCATGGTATTAATAATTAGTTATAACGTAACAAATATTTTTTAATGATATAACGTATTAGAAAGCCCAAAAGTTCTCCTAATTTGGAAATAAGTAAGTAGATAACAAACAGTATTTTCGCCAAAATGTCGCAAAACTCGTAAAGATAGCAAACCACCTCCCTTTTCACCCTCAACCGATTTCAAGGTAGTAGAATCGTCCCTGCCTATGTCACGCTTGATTGACAGGGGCCAACTCGTGAAAGTCGAACTATAAAAATAACTAACAGTGAAAAAGTAATCTTTTATTCATCACATCTTTTTTTTTTTATTAATTAAATTGAGTTTTAAATTTTTATTTGGCTAACAATAAAAACTATTTTTGCTATAGATAACAACAGACTGATGTCTAATCTTCTCTAATGCAATAGTGGGAGGTTCCGGGTTCGATCCCAGGTCACGCTCATCGCCCTAACCTTTCGGAGTTTTCCGTGGTTTCTTCCGAAACTCGCTTAATTACAATTTTTAAGCTCAACCCAGTACGCAAATAAGTCATTGGGTTAAAAAAAGTAAACATATATAAGTAAAAAATAACAATACAAACTATTTTTGCAGTAGATAATAACAGACTGATGTCTAATCTTCTCTAATGCAATAGTGGGAGGTTCCCGGTTTGATCCCAGGTCGAGCTCATCGCCCTAACCTTTCGGAGTTTCCTGTGGTTTCTTCCGAAACTCGCTTAATTACAATTTTTAAGCTCAACCCAGTACGCAAATAAGTTATTGGGTTAAAAAAAGTAAACATATATAAGTAAAAATAACTAACAGTGAAAAAGTAATCTTTTATTCATCACATATGTTTTTTTTTTTTTTTTTTTTTTTTTTTTTAATTAAATTGAGTTTTAAATTTTTATTTGGCTAACAATAAAAACTATTTTTGCTATAGATAACAACAGACTGATGTCTAATCTTCTCTAATCCAATAGTGGGAGGTTCCGGGTTCGATCCCAGGTCGCACTCATCGCCCTAACCTTTCGGAGTTTTCCGTGGTTTCTTCCGAAACTCGCTTAATTACAATTTTTAAGCTCAACCCAGTACGCAAATAAGTCATTGGGTTAAAAAAAAGTAAACATATATAAGTAAAAATAACTAACAGTGAAAAAGTAATCTTTTTTTCAGCTATTAAAACTCATCACATCTTTTTTTTTTTTTTTTTTTTTATTAATTAAATTGAGTTTTAAATTTTTATTTGGCTAACAATAAAAACTATTTTTGCTGTAGATAACAACAGACTGATGTCTAATCTTCTCTAATGCAATAGTGGGAGGTTCCGGGTTCGATCCCAGGTCGCACTCATCGCCCTAACCTTTCGGAGTTTTCCGTGGTTTCTTCCGAAACTCACTTAATTACAATTTTTAAGCTCAACCCAGTACGCAAATAAGTCATTGGGTTAAAAAAAGTAAACATATATAAGTAAAAAATAACAATAAAAACTATTTTTGCAGTAGATAATAACAGACTGATGTCTAATCTTCTCTAATGCAATAGTGGGAGGTTCCGGATTCCATTAATTTTAATCAGACACCAAATCTTAAAATTTCTTTTAGGAGACTTCATTTTAAATCCTATATTCTGTAAGGTGACTAGCAACTTTGGAGTTGTGGAAAATTCATGGAAAATATCAGAAAAATTGACAGGAATCTCTAGTAGTCGAGAAATTTCGACTAAATCTTGGGAAGAAATCACGAAACTTTGATTCCACCTAAAATCAATGATATATTGACCATTTTGTTGGATAAGCTTTTGCCAACTTTTGGTAAGTGGGAAAATTCCACGTTCGAAGAAGCCTTGGTTTTTAGAAGCGAAGGTTTTAAAAAACGACATTATTTATCGAAGAACCCAATATAATATAGTTGAAGGAGTTATAAAATAGCTTTTGCCTGATAGCACGCTTTTTATAGATTTTTTGGCCTCCATAATTTTAAAAGTGTTTACACACGATAGCCAGGATTAATTAAATGTTATTAACTACATTAGCGAAGCAATAAAATAAAAACGATTTAAAAGATTTTATATAAAAGTTTTTTTTTTTTTTTTTTTTTTTTTTTTTATCGATCTATCATTTAATGACTGAAAGTATTTTCTTAGAGTTTATAACTTGCCTGCTACTTTTTAATTTTATCGTTAAAATAGCAGAGAAGAGGTCAAAAAAAAAAAAAAAAAAAAAAAAAAAATAGACAAACTGATCTTTTTGAGGTCATTGAAGATAAAGTTCCATCATGTCCCCCAGTGGCTTACTTCCTGTGAGATGTTTATTCTTTTCTTTCTTTATTTCTCTCTCTTTTTTATTAATATATATATAAGTTGCGACCTTGTTTCCGAGGTGATTTTCGTTTAATTTCTTTTTATTAACCATTTTGGGTAACCATTCTGGTGGCTGGCTCAGGGTCACGCTATTGTGTAGAACTCAATCATTTCAGTAATGACGCATTTTCAGTGAAATTTTTTTTTCTATGTCACGTTGCAAGATTGTATGTATAATATTTATTTATTTCATGTCTAAAAGTGATTTTTAAAAAATTCTACAGGGGGATGACACTAACAACATTTTGCGCGTGACTGTACAATTTTTGCAATGTATTAAAATTATGCATATTCCAAGTTGAAATTAAATATAGAACTACCAAGGTCCATATGCTAAGAGTAAAAAAAAATTCCCTAACTTTTCTAGGTTTTCTGAAGAAATTCCAGTAGGCATGAAAAACTGAAGTTAGCACAAATCCTATTGATATTGGTGAATCTAGCACTTATTTTTTTTTACAGGAACAAAAAGAAAAATTCTTTATCATAATGGTCTATGGGGCCAAATTTTGTGAAGTGCGAGTGTCTAAACGTCTTATTCGTTTGAGATGAAAATTTATACACATGTTATGAGTCACCGTCACACAAACTGCATAAATTCTGGTGAATCTAGCATTTATAGTTTTTTTTTTTTTTTTTTTTTTTTTACAGTGACACAAAGATAAGAATAATTCTTTATGATTATGGTCTATATGGGCCCAAATTTTTTAAACAGCAATAGCATCTAAACCCTTTTTTCAATTGAGCTGATAATTTACACATTATAGGTCACTGTTGCCCGAAGTGGATAAATTTTCGTGAATCTAGCACATAGTTTTTTTTTTTTTTTTTTTTTTACAGGGACACAAAGAAATTTTTTTATTTTATCATTATGGCCTACGGGCTGAAATTATTTAATGTGATAGCATCTATATGCCTTATCAGAACGAGTTGAAAATTTATATACGTGTTAAAGGTTACCGTTGCACAGCTCTTGGTGAGTACTTATAGTTTTTTTTACAGGAACAAAACAAAAAAAATCTCTGGCCTGTGGGCAAAAATCATTAGCATCTAAATTCCTTATCCGATGGAGTTGAAAATTTATAGACGTACCGTAGGTCACATTCGCATGAAGCATACAGATTCTGGTGAATCTAGCAAAGTGATTCTCAACCTTTTTTTTTTTTTTTTTTTTTTGTCATGGCACACTTTTAAACGATTTCAAAATTTCGCGGCACACATTTCACTCGGGGCAAATATTTCACTTTATGAAAGGTCACAGTTATTGAAGATAAAAACAACAGTTTTCTTTTACAGTATACTTTTCATTAATTTAAACAAACTTTACTCATAATAAAAAATATATATATATAATTTTTTCTATATACATTTCTAAAATTTGGTGGCACACAAAAGTGCCGCGGCACAGTGGTTGAGAATCACTAATCTAGCACTTATAAAGTTTTTACAGGAAAACAAAGAAATATTCTTTATCATTATGCCCTATGAGCTCAAATTATTGAAAGTGTGATTGCATCTAAACTCCTTATTTGAATGAACTGAAAATTCATACACATGTTACAGGTCACAGTCGCAGACTACACCATATAGATTTTTGTGAATCTAATTCTTATTCTTATACACAATTTTTATGTATTAAAATTAGTGCTTATGAAGATCATCAGAAAAAAAAGTAGCAAGTTGTAATTTTATTTCCAGATTACTATATCCAACAAAATATTCCATTAATATTTTCTATTAAATCTGAAAGTCTTACTTACAATTAATCTACACAATTTTTTAGGACAACAGAAAAAAAAAAAAAAAAACTAGAAAAAAAAAGTTAAGTAACTATATTTATTACAAATGTGCTATAAAATTATTTTCAGAGTTTCCCCCAGATAGTTTAAGATGGGTGCTGCACCCTGTCAGCCTTATGACTGAAAAAATAGCACCTTCTTGCCCTCAATCTAAAAAAGTTGCACCTGTTATGGAAAATAACCTTCAAACTGAAGATATGTTATAAATAATACAGTGGCGTAGCGTAGGGGGGGGACAAAGGGGGCACCACTTCGCTAGGGGTGGCAAATTTTGATATCAGTTGAGTTTTTATCTGCTCAAATTTTTAATTTTTAATATATATATATTTTTTTCTTCTCTGAAATTTGCCAAATTTTTCTGCTTGCTCTTGTGTTAGCCAGAAAACAAAAAAAAAAAAGCGTATGTGTGTGTGGTGGGTGGAAATAAATAAATTCCTGGTTTTCGATGAAGTTACACATTTTGAGATTTCCTGAACTCAATTTGACCACTTTTAGAAAATGGCTGTCTTTTTGAGTTCGAACACTGTACTTCATGAACCAATGGACTTAATTTAACCGAACTTCATATTTGGTTGGACCTTCGTTTGAATTGGTTCCGATTAGCTTTTAGCCTATATCATCCACGTTGCGATTTCCTCTCATTTCAGAAAAGGCTCAGCATCTACAGTGTACCAAACTTATAGGTATATATTAAATAAATCTCTGCTGATTCAGTTTGAGTGCATATCGGCCAACAAATGGCGCTGTTAAATTGCAATTTAATCCCATTTTAGGGACGACAATAAGCTTCTATAGTGTATAAATGTACGAAATTGCTGCAAGAGATGGTTATTAGGTAAAACTATGCTGATTCATTTTGGATACATATCAGATGATAGGTGGCGCTGCTATTCAGCAATATTTTCCGTTTACGGGAAAGTTATATCTCAGCTTCTATCCTATATAAATGTACTAAAATAGATGTGTCAGTACATATTATCAAAAATTATTTTTATCTTTAATATTTTAATGCAATTTCTCTTTGCTATTATTTGTCTCTATGTGTAAATTTTACAGTATCTCGTGAATCAATAGGCGAAATTTGAACACAATTAACAATTGGTTAGACTTTGGTTTAAATTGGTGCCGATTAAATGCTGGAATATATCACCCAAAAGGTGGTGTGCTATGTTGTGATTCATTCCATTTAAGTTAAGGCTATATCTCAACTTCTGTAGTGTATAAACGTACCAAACATGGTATATGATATGGACATTATGTAAAACTATTCTATTTTAATTTGGGTGCATATTGGCCGACAAATGCACTGCTGTGTTGCAATTTAATTCTGTTTATGAGGAGGCAATTACTTTGCTTTGAAAAAAAGTGGTCAAGTTTCGACAAATGAGTGAAAATATATTTTTTTTTTCCAGTTTTCGATGAATTTGCACGTTTTAAGACGTCCCAAACGTGACTCGCTTATTTTTACAAAATAATTATTTGTCTCTATGTGTAAATTTGACAGTATCTCGTGAATCAATAGGCGGAATTTGAACACAATTAACAATTGGTTAGACTTTGGTTTAAATTGGTGCCGATTAACTGTTGGAATATATCACCTAAAAGGTGGTGTGATATGTTGTGATTCATTCCATTTAAGTTAAGGCTATATCTCAACTTCTGTAGTGTATAAACGTACCAAACATGGTATATGATATGGACATTATGTAAAACTATTCTATTTTAATTTGGGTGCATATTGGCCGACAAATGCACTGCTGTGTTGCAATTTAATTTGTTTATGAGAAGGCAATTACTTTGCTTTGAAAAAAAGTGGTCAAGTTTTGACAAATGAGTGAAAATATATTTCAATAAAATTTTCTTTTCCAGTTTTTAAACATTTTAAATTTTAGAAAATAATATTACAAATTCGTAAATTTCTAATTTAAATTTCTAATCTAAATTAAATTTCTAATTTCCGGTAGTGGGCCAGTTGGTAAAGCTCGGTTCAGTTTAGAACACCGAAAGCGAAGCAGCACTGATCGTGGTTAGTGCTTCGTAGTGGGGTTGCCTCTGTACTGGTCTACGAAAGAGGCCGAGGGTGAGACGTCTCGTCCTTGTTAAACTAAGCTGCACCATCAAGTGCTGGACTTCTTGCATACGTCGTCGGGCTATTAAAATGCGAGTACCATCCTACCGTAGAGAATCAAAATCGTGATGCCATGTCTCCGGACCGTCACCAATAGCCCAATGTTCAGTCTTGTGCAACGTTAATCAATCAACCAATCTAATTTAACATTTTATCCATTCTTTGGAAAATTTTTATAATTGTCGTATTTTTTCTGGGTGTAGAAAGGAGGCGGCAAATGTGGCATCTGCCCTGGGCGGCAGAAACCTATGCTACGCTGCTGAAATAATAGTATTGTGCATAACAATCAAAATTTGTTAAATACATTAGTAACAAGCAAAATTAAGGTGGAAAGTAAGTTAAAATTTAACCTTTTTTTTATTTATACCTGAAATTTAAAGTAAGTGTCTGGGTTTTAAATGTTCCTTTAAGAATCCAATACTGCCCTTATGAATCCACAAATTGTTTTTTTTAAATTAGCAGCACCTTGTCTCTTTTTAAACCTGAGGAAAACTCTTATTTTTGCTTTATGAAAATAAAACAAAATATAGGTAGATTGTTTACTTTTTCAATAATATCAACATTTGCTTTTTTATTTTTTGACAATTCAGCAACTCAATATTTTTAGGTTAGTTTTGAACTTCAGTTGTTTTTTTATGCTTTATTTATTTTTGGAGTTTTTTTTTTTTCCCCCCTTTTTGTCTTTCGATAAAAAAAATTGTAAATGGGTGATTGCCAATCTAAAGGGTAGAAAACGAAGACTAATTTGAAAATATAAAAATTTTACCAAAAAAATTTGAAAAAATTCCTTAATTCCTTTTTGACAACTATGAATCTAAATTACTTGATGAGCTATCTCGTTAGCTATTTTTTGGTTGGTAATTAATTAATTTCAAAATTAATGTGTCAACGGAGCGGACATCACTGACCACGGAGTGGACACTTATAAATATCCAAACCTGAAAGTTATTTTGCAGCTGTATCTTTTCATCCTTATTGTTTTACTTGTGTTTTAGAAAATAATCAACAAATATTTTTACTTTAATTCTTTTGAAAAATGAAAATAACAGGAAAATAATTGTTGGTTCCGCATATTCTTTCTTTCTTTCTTTTTTTTTTTTTTTTTATGTGATTGATCTAATATGTTGAAGACACTTGTTTTTCCTTGCTATTTCATTTCTTATGCTCTTATTATACACAAAGATGTTTCACGCGACTGTTATTTCATCCAATTTTTGCTCCAATTTTCGAAAGCTGTAAACCGAAAGAAGGTTACAATAGTTGAATCAAAAATTGTTCGAAAAACTGGTTTACACGGTGTACAGTACATGTCAAGTCACACCTATTTATCTCTGTTTTAACGGGGACGACATGGGAGAGCGAAGAGGAAAACGGTGAATGAATTCCCGCCGGCGCTGTCATTTATCGGTACATAAAGAGCTTTCTTCTCACTGGTTTATCACAGTCTGACTTGCCAGAAAAAATTGATCGTATTCCCAATTCCTATTACACTGTTCATTGACGTGATTTGAGCCAAATTTACAATTATCTCAAAAGTTGTGTGAAAACGTGTTGTGTGTAATAGGAGAATTAGTCTGTCTCTTGCTCTCTGCATACTTTTTCTTTTTTGTTCTTTACGTTTTTCTGTAGTTTGGCTAGGAAGTTTCCTTTTCTTGTTATTTTTCTTATCTTTTTGATTTTCAACTCCACCTAATTTTCTTTTTGACTGAGTTTGAGCGAAGGTTTGTGCACATTTGTTTGTTCTGCATTGGGTTACATACGAATTTCCATTTTTCTTGAACAGCATAATAAATTTCTGCAAAGAAAATAAATATATATTTTAAGTATTGTTTATATATATATATATATATATATATATATATATATATATAAAAGTTATTCAATTAATAAAAATACAAAACAATTTTAGTTTTGCTGTAAAACAAAAATATTTTTATTTATTTTTTCTTCTGAAACTAAATTTAATTATATTTTTGCAATTATTTTTCTAAAGTGTTATGTCCCCTTTTCTACATTTTACCTTTAAAAAAAAAAAAAAAAAAGACATGTAGTATACATCATCCTTTTGCAATTACTCTGTAAACAACACTCATAAAACTGTTCTTAAAATTATATTAATACGAATTCTGTTGTTACATTTAAACCATGAAGAGAAATGCTTAAGAGTTCAGTAAAAAATAGCAAATACTGTTTTAAAGACGTTGAAATGACATTTTTAGAAAATCACGAATAAAAATATAAAAGTTAGGGGGAAAATATATTTCCATTGCACCTTAAGCAATCAGTAGGCTAACAAAAAAATAAATAAATAAATAAATAAATAAAGGGATAAAATTTATTTATCAAATTTATTTAGATTATTTTTCAAATGCATCTATTTTTAAGATTAATTTTGAAAGTATCCACTCCGTGGAAAGAAGTGTCCACTTCGTGATCAAATGATGTCCACGGAGTGGAAGTCCACGGAGTGGACAGAATGTCTGATTTTGAATTTTAAGGAACAAAGCAACAACGTCAGGAACAATTTAACTTTAGTGTTGAATTAAGTCTTATAATCATTAATTGTAATAATAATTAGATAATAAATAATCCTTATAATTACTTGTATACTTCTGACCACGGAGTGGACTGATGAGATAGCCAAACAGAGGTATCACAGATGAAATCTATTTTAACAGAACGAAATAAAGCATTGAGTTCAGCACATGTAGGTAAAAACAAAGATGGCTTCACCCTCTTTCTTCTCAGTTACACACTGGTGACAGACAGTGCCATCTGCTGAACTTTATGGGAAATTAAATAGTTGTCCACGGAGTGGACGCATTTTATTAGGGACATTTGTTATAAATTAATTAAAAAAACAAGATTCATTTTATAACTCTATAATTTAATAAATATATTTTTAAGGATAATTATGTCCTGCTTAAATCAAAATGTAATTAAAAAACATTAATATTAAGCTTGAAAATAATGCTATATTCTGCAGACTTCCCTTGGGGACAGTCCACGGAGTGGACATTCCAGGTTTTATTGATCGAGTTCTAAGAAAAATAAATAACATTAAAAACTTTTATAATAATATTCAACTAGAGAAAATCGTAAGAAATAGCCTAGTTGTAAATTTTTTTCTGATTGAAAATATTTTCTATTTTTGAGGGCTAAGGGACATGGTTTCTACCCCTTATGTTGGCAATGACCCAAATACACATAAAATTGAATCCATTTTCCATCATGCTAAAAGTGTTCTTCGTTGAAAAATTTATGCATCTCTCCGAGAGAAATGGTGCTTTACAAAATCCCCTGACTTTTTCAGGTTTCACGCTAAAACAAATTTTCCCTAACAATTCCAGGTTTTCCAGGTGAGTATGAACCCTGACTACGCTTGTGATTATAATCCTTATAGCTATTATTTAAGACTTACAAACTTCTAAAGCTAAAAATTTTTAACTATTAATTTTGAATTATAAGTGGAATGTGGAAAAAAACAGTTTAGAGACCAGATAAAATCTTCTGCAGTGGTCAGATGGTTAAAACAAAGTCTGCCATTTTTTAACAATACTTTATATATTCTGAAAAAAAAAAAAATAATAATAATATAATTATACAGACACAACATTATTTCATTATTTAAAACATGAAAATCTGACATTGATAGATTTTAATTTAGTGCCAGAGGCCTACTGCTAAACTTGTTAATATCGACAAATTCTTCTTTAGTTAATTCGTGACGATCTAAATTCCATGATAAAGTTTTCATTAAATCAAACCAATGTGTTTCAGCTGCAGATACTGTAACAAATAACGTTGGAAGTCCAAACTGTCTTATAGCCGCAAAACAACGTTTTCTCTCTTTTTCCCAATGAGGGGGAGGTGTGCCTTGGGGGGACTCATGTCAAAGGTGTGCCTTGGGGGGGGGACTCATGTCAAAGTTGGGCCTGGGGGGGGGGGACTCATGTCAAAGTTGAGCCTGGGAGGGACTCATGTCAAAGTTGTACCTTGGGGGGGGGGGGACTCATGTCAAAGTTGTACCTGGGGGGGACTCATGTCAAAGTTGAGCCTGGGGGGGACTTCATTCAATAAACCGACTGAAATAGGCCCTTAGCACTATTAAGAGTGACGTATAAAAATTCGACAACGCTGGGCCTTGGGGGGGACTCATGTCAAAGTTGTACCTTGGGGGGGGGGGGGGGACTCATGTCAAAGTTGTACCTTGGGGGGGACTCATGTCAAAGTTGTGCCTTGGGGGGACTTCATTCAATAAACCGACTGAAATAGGCCCTTAGCACTATTAAGAGTGACGTATAAAAATTCGACAACGCTGGGCCTTGGGGGGACTCATGTCAAAGTTGGGCCTTGGGGGACTTCATTCAATAAATCCCCATTCAATAAACCGACTGAAATAGGCCCTTAGCACTAATTAAGAGTGTATTATAAAAATTCGACAACTGTACCGACTGAAATAGGCCTCTAGCACTAAAAAAAAAAAAAAAAAAAAAAAAAAAAAACTAATAAGCTCTAGTGATCTGTTCGAGCGTATATGATCCCATTCCAGCCGGGTTATGTTTATCTTTTTCATAAAAAAAATTTATTTTATTCTTAAGAATTGTATAAGCATCATCAAAACTATTGCATTTAGTAAACCAAAACTGCTGCATTTTGAAATATTTTTTTGAAGAAGAGAAAAAGTTTTCTTGCTGTGGCAAATCTTGTGGTTAAAAGGAAATATATATTTGCACATAAAAAACATTTCATTAAATTAATGTCATATTTGGGCGAAGTGGTGGGCAAAAGGAGCCCATTTTTGTTCCTAAATAATAGATTACAAAATTCTGTACAAAATAGTATTTAATGTAGTACAACAAAACTTTTTTTTCCTTCTTATAACGGCATGCAGTAACTGTCTCATTTCTTAGGAATGGTTATTCATATTTCTTTGGTGCAAATTTAGAATATGATAACATTGGCAGCTTTTAAATTTTTGTTACATTCTTTGAAATGAATTAAAATACCAGCTATCGCATAAAAATCTTTGGCACTGATGGATGTTTCTCACAAACTTCAAATTTTACCAAGGAGTGTCATACAAAAATTGTTCCATTAAAAAAAAAAAAAAAAAAAAATTCAATAGAGTTTCTACTTGATTTACATATTTTAAAAGTCCAAAAAATGTCCACAAGTCCAAAAAATTAGTTTTTGGCAATTGGTCAGTGTGTATGTATATGGGGAATCCTCTGACTATCATATCTCCAAAACTAATAAAGATAGAACTATGAAACTTCAGAATTGAGATATGTCTGGTGTACAGATTTTTCTAACTTTTCGTGAAAATTGGAAAATCTGAAGTGGGACGTCAGGAACCAGAAGTCTTTATCTGAAAAGTGACTCTTAATGATTTTATTCAAATTTGCTACATAAACACTCTATTAGATGTCCTTTCATATAAATTAGTTCGAGAAAACTGATAGGTGCCCTGTATAAATAGCTCAATTTCAGGTCTCGAGAGTGCATTCCTTTAAAAACATCTTTTTTATATTCGCTATATATACAGTGGCGTAGCAAAGAGGGGGAAGGGGGTGGGGTCCTATTATGCCCTTAAGTACCACTGCCAGAGGGGCACCAAAAGATCCCAATTTTATTCTACATACCGTATTTTATGGAAGAAACGCCGCGGCGTTTACGAGTAGAAAAGTATAAAAAAAATAAGTGCGGCGCTTACGCCGGTGCGGCGTTTATGATATTTTTTTAATCTTAAATAGACGAAGTCGTTAAGAAATACGCTGTAAACATTCAAGAAAAATGCATTTGTTTTTAATTCCGTGAAATTACTCCAATGTTTACTTTTTGTAACGTGCTTCCCACCTCCTCAGAAAAATGGTTCGATCCCGTTTTGGCAAAATCAGTACAGTGTTGCCAAACTGCGCTACAAGCAGCAAATCACGCTTTTTTATGACAACACTCAGTCTATGCCATGGAGGTGCTCCATGGTCTATGCATATGTGCACATTTACAATAAGACAAAACTAAAGCTCTGATTGGCTGATAGCATGATATGATCGATTCAGACTCATGAACGAGTCACCTTTACACCAGCGTTAACTATATTTTTTTAGTCTTTGGAATGGCAATAACATCTTTCAATCTGACGTCACTGAGCAAGCGGATCATTTATTTACTTTTTACATTCGTATTTCTGCTTAGCGTACTTTGTCATTTGCCTTGTGTGAATTTTCATTTCTGAAATTTTGCCTACTAATTTTGCTTTATTAATTTTTTTTAAACACTTTAAAATTTAATTAAGGTTTATTTATTATTATTTTAATGAATGATTACTTATTTATTTAAAATCGCGGCGTTTACAATGTTAGTTTTTGTTGATTAAGCTCATTATCAGCCGTGCGGCGTTTATGATGATTTTCCGGTTTATTAAGCTCACTTTTGAGAATGCGGCGCTTACGCCGGGTGCGGCGTTTCTTCCATAAAATACGGTACATTAGTTAGTATTCTTCGACCACAGTTCATGAAACCCTGGAAGTCTCTGCACAAGTGCTAACTCAACGAGTCCAGTGTTAAAATAGGGGTGATTGTCATCCAACTCGGAGAAAATGAGCGATAACGCAGTGCCGAATTACTGGATATTTTTCAAATCACAACCTGTCGGTCATGCTTGCATTCCTCCAACATTTTAGACGCATCCTCACTGTTAGTTTAGGAAACATGGCTGCACTATATACTAGCTGCCTTTGGCAACCATCTCATTCGCTATCTTTAAAAAGTCCGAGTGCATGAAATTTCCGTTCTGTGTTGCCCTCTTTTCCTTTTAAGATTTGAAACAGTCCGTTCGTTCACCCTGCAGATGAACTTTTGAAATTCTGATCATAGCAAACTCCTGCTCAGTGGCAACTGCATCAAACTCATCTTCCCTCTCCCTTGAAGCAGCATGTTTGCTCACCATAAGAACAACATTTAAAAATTTTGACCATAAAACACTCCCAATGAGTGGCGACAGCGGCTCTCTAACCTGCTCTCCCTCTTAATAATTTTACACTTTCAAAAGCATACAAGGCCAATTGTCCCCCCCCCCTCCAAAAAATCTAAAAAACACGGTGTAGCTTTATTTAAATTATTTTAAATATATATCAGCATTTTGCATCTTCGACAATATGTACGATTCCTCATTCCCAATAAACCTATAGGCTCAAATTTTCAAGGCCATAGTTCAATTTTATATTTTTTAATTATTTTGCCGCCTATCTGCCTACCTAAAAATTTCATAGACATAGTAATTTAAATAGATCTATCATCCCCATGTTTTCGACCTGAGATTTTCCATTCCAACAGGAGAATCTGGCAACAGCAATTAGTGTGGTCATATAACAGAAATGATTGTTGAGCAGGGTTGTTGATTTTTTTCAAAAAAATAGATTTATTACCAATATTTTTATTCAACATGGTATCTTCATAAGTGTAATTTTATGGCAATCATAAATGTGGTAGTATGAGCCACTCAACTTGTAACTTTGACTTGTAGCTACAATAATTTATTGAAATAAAGTAAAATCTTACCCACAGTATTGAACACGTAAAATAATTTTGGAAAAGGATAATTCAATAGGAAAAATGACATAAAACTGAAGCAATGGATTAAGAAAAAGAAATTTTTACTCATAGTTTCTAATCAAAATAAAAAGAATCTTATACTATTAAGTGAGCAATATTTGTATGTATATTTCACTGTTCTCGAAAACGGTAGCTCGGACAGTCACGAGATTTAACACAAAGGTGCCCCCCGAAGGATCACTGTGCACATCGAAGTCAGAATTTCGAATTTCTGTTTAGTTTTCTTTTAATTAATAAAAATATGAAAATAATAAGCTAATAATAGCAAAAATTTAGCCATTTAAATTGAATCCATAATTTAATTGTTGCCAAAAAAAAAAAAAAAAAATACGAGTTTATTATTTTGTTTCCAAAGAGGAAAATAAATACATTTATCTAAACATGAACAATACTACGCACTACTGATCGCAGAGCTTCCAAATTTGGCATATAGGTACCTGGGACCCTGCAGGTGTGCACCTCATCGAGATTTTTTCGAATTTGAATTTTTTAAATTAATGTTTTTTCGATTATAAACATTGGCTTTTATGTTTCATTTTTCATGAATTTATTCTTCGATTGTAATCATCTGCGTATCTTAGCAACGGCTATATTATGCAATTTATTTTTTATTTAATACATTTATTTGAGGGCGAATCTTTTTCTCTTTTTAATTTATTATATTTATTGAAAATAAAATGGTAATGCAGTAGAAAAAATTAAATATATTAAATTTAAAATTTAAAAACGTATTTATAACAGTTATGTTTATGTATAATTTTTGTAGTATAACAACAATTATTTTTCATTTGTTAATTTAATTTCTTTAAAAGTTTTTTTTTTTTTTTTTTTAATTTGTAGTATTTGTCAGGAAATAATGGTAGTATATAGTAAAAAGGATTAAACTGATTGGAATTTATTTGTTTTTTATGTATTTAATTCCTTCTAAAAGAAAATCTACTTTTTTTTTTATTTCATTACATTGGTCGGAATCAAATTGTAACACAGTATAAATAGCATGAGCAATAAAATACTTGGTTCAAAAACTAAAATATTTAATAGACGCTGAGATACGGTTATCTTTAAAATCGTAGTTCTTAAAAAATGGCAGACCCACTAATCGTCAATAAATACCCATATTGAAATACATAGGAAAGAGATTTCTGCAGGCAGTAGGAAACTGCTCCCAATACAGTGCGGGCAGAGAAAGAGCTGCCGTAGTCAGCGAGTACCCGATGCGAGGTCTAGAGCGATTTCAATGTAATTATTTTAGTTTTTATTTATAATGTGATGTGAAAAATAAATAATGATCCAATTCTTTTGGAGATTCGTTTAAATATAGTGGCCAGCGAAGCGGGCGTAGCCTGCTAGTAGGGAATTAAAGGGAGAAAAAAATATATCCTAAAAAATTCTTACTTAAGTTAATGTCATTTGAATCAAGAAAATTTTTTCACACTTTACCCATTAACAGAATTCACATTTTCATTACCGTCTTAATACTTTCACTTATTCTTTTATCTTTTTTTTATATTTCAGGGGTCTGTTAAGAGGCAAACCTGGGTCCATTAAAGGACCTTTCAAAAAATTTTATATCTTAAAAAAAGGACCCTTCACAAAATTATTTATCCCAAAACAGGACCCTTCACAAAATTTTTATCGTAAAACAGGACCACTCACAAAAAGTTTTAGCCTAAAAAAGATCTCTTCACAAAATTTTTCTCCTTAGACCTTTGATAAATCTCTCATTTTCAAAATTAATTTTCAGTGGAGCGAACATAGACTGCCTGAATAATCGGACATTTTTGTTGTATTTCTCCCAAAAAGCTGATACTCAATTTCTAATTTATAAAGGACTTCTATGCATATGTGTGAGTTTAGTTCTATAAAACTGAACTGTCATTGTCAAAAATTAAATCTTAATTGTAATTTTATTTTGCAAAATTACATTTTTCACAATTTCACAAAAAGAAAACCCTAGCCAAAAGTTTGTGAAGAACATTATTTTCACACTAAATTTAGATTTACAAAATTACGTGTAGAAATTTTCACAATTTCACAAAAAACAGGACCCTGTGTGAAAAGTCTGGACAGACCCCTGTATTTAGAGGGTACAATTCATTAAACAAGCAGCGAGAGCAGCCTCGAATTATAGTTAAATGGTTGTATGTTTTTAAATTAAAAGGTTATGATGTTTTTAAAACTTTTTGGAGCCTTCAGGACTTTTTAAACACTACAATGTAAAATATGCTATTATTTTTAAAATATCATATGAGACATTGTTAAATGACAAACTGGTATGAGAGCTAAATAAACAAGGAAATATTTTCTTTTTGAAATATCATCCACAAGGTGGGCAAAGGCGAACTGGAATATATGTATAACATCAATTAATGAATTGTATACTAATTAAATATTTACAATTCATACACCAGTGCTTGTATAAATAATTAAAATATAATGAATTATTAAAATATATAATATGTATAAAAATAATTAAAAAAAGTTAAAGTATAATTTATTTTTGTGTTCATTAATGTTGTTTAGTAGAGATAAATCTAAATTTAAGAAATGAGAAATATTAGTTCGTCTAATGAAATATTTTGTTATATTTTACGAACTTTTTTTTAAAATTTACATAAGAAATAATTAAAAGTCTCATTTTTTAAAAGAAAGATAAACAATTTCATTCCATTAAAGCCAATAACTTTGGTATTTAAAAAAAGTGATTTAAATCAGTGATTTTTTTCAAAAAAATCAATTGATTTAAATCACTACAACCCTGTTGTTGAGTGAATGAGTGGTGAATCAAATATGAAAGTTATTATTTATTCATTTTCTATTTTACCTTAACCTTTATGTATAAGCTCTTGTATGTCCGGCTTTGTGTAAGCTCTAATATGCAGTGACATTTTTAATGTTAAGCAAACTATATTTTAGTTAACCATAAAACTGATTATTTTTTTAAAAATAATTTATTATTTTATTCTATAAACATAAGTAGAAAATATAAGATTAAAGAAAATTTTCGATTTAAGGTTTTTCATGAATTTACATGGTTGAGATGCCCTGAACATATATAGAAAATGTCCGTATGTATCAGCAAAACTTTGTGGTCGCTGTCTTATTATTAAAGAGAAAATAAAGTTTTATAACAAAGTTAAAATTTTCAAATCTTCACAAAGGGTATTGCGGGATAAGCATATGAAAACTGCACCAGCATCGAATGAAGAGTTCTTGCCTTCTATTTATTGTTCTTTTTCTGAAACATATTTTACACTCAATTTTAGACTTCTACCTTCAACGATTAGGGAATATTGGCAACCTAAAATGCTTAATTATTTTTTTTTTTTTTTTTTAACTATTCAATATATCTTGTCGAGGTTGAAACTATTTATAAATGTTTATGAAGTACATTATATATATATTTTTCAGAATTTTCACTCGATTTTAAACAGTGTAAAATGATAAGTATATTTTTGATGGGCGATTTTTTTATACTATCCACCAAAGTGACACCTACAAAAAATATATATATATACAGTTTATGTTTATTAGTTAGCTACTAGATATAAAAATTACAGAAGTGTCAAATTGCAGGAACGTAGTGAAAAAAATAATAATCACTTAATAAAAATACAGGGGAGCAAGAATTTCCCTCTAAAAATAAAAGACTCATACCAAAACTCGTTATCAATAATTTCTATTACGGTCAATCGGAATAAATATAGGATTTAAATTGATAAAAATATGCTGGTGTAAGTTTTCCGTCCTGAGACGGAAACTCTTGCACCCCTGTAATAATACCAATGATATAATATTAATTTTAAAAAATTACTTAGTGTTAATAAATAAACAATACAAGCAAATATAAAAATGCTCTATAAACATTTGTTATTAAAAAGTACAAATTAGCAATAAAAAAATATTCTATTTGTTATCATCTCGTCTTTTTTTCAAGAGACTTTTAGGGATGAGAAATTTCCCTAATTTTTGTTACCTTTATTTTTATGCACTAACATCTATCCTGTTTAATCACGATATATTACTATGAAAATACTGATATAAAGATTTCTGTATGAAAATAGCAGAGATGCCAACATTTTAATATAGTCCAAAGTACTTTTAGCCCTGCCTTTATTTAGCACCACTTTATTTATAGAAAAATTTTATCAAATATATAACTTCGATAAAATCAGGCAGTTTTATCCTAAAAAAATAAGTGGTATGGTAAAAAGACGGGGCTAAAAAATAATCCAGAATAAATTAAATAGCGGCCTCGTTGGCTACATAGGCATAGCTGTAAACGTTTCTAATTCATTCTCTAACATTGTTAGTTACTGCCTAACAATGTTACAAATTGATGGGGGAAACTCCCAGATGCAAATATTTTGATTTATTCCGGAGTACTTTTAGCACCACTTTATTTATAGAAAAAAATTATCAAATATATAACTTCGATAAAATCAGGCAATTTTATCCTTAAAAAAAAAAAAAAAAAAAAAAAAAAAATGTGGTATGGAAAAAAAGCAGGGCTAAAAATTACTCCGGAATAAATTACATTTTGCAATCTATGCTATTTTCATATAAAAATTTTTATGCCAGTATTTTTTTTAGTGCTATGACTGATTAAATAGGATAGAGACTATTTATAATAATAAAAGATGTCTGTCTGAACATCTATATGTTCAGCCCCTACTGAACGCAAGTATAAAATTTAACATACGGGTGCTCAGAAGCCTTCCCGAGGGGATAGTGAAAACAGAATTTAAAAATTTTAATTAATTGCGGAGATATTAATTAAAATGTCGACCCATGTCGATCGAAAAATGACTGAGAAACTACGGATAATTGCTTAAAAAGAAACATTCTACCAGCAGATGATTTTAAAAGCTGTCGTGATCGGAAACAAAACACATGCGAGACAACTGTCTGCGATAAAAAAGGAAATGAATGTAACCAATTAAGATATCACATGTTTCATAGTGGGGATAAAAATTGCAATTTTCAAACTTTTTCAAATTTTCATTCACGTTACATTTAAATTATTATTTGGCCCAGACAGCATATTATAAAGCTACTGTTCAATTTTCATGAAAATATCTGAATAAACAAAAAAAAAAAAAAAAAAAATACATTTTTATTGGGAAAAGATATTTTGCAGTATTTTAAATTGAGATATGCTGTTGAAATTTCGTAGTATTTGGTTTTAATGCCTGATAATTCGATTGTGAATCTTTTTGAAAGAGCACAATTATTAGAAAAGCTTGAAACAGGGGAAGAAGGGGCAAAAATTTAAAAAAAAAAAAAAAAAGTTACAAATTTACTTTTTATTTTACAATAATGATTAAATTCTTTTTAATACATCATTCGAAATATATTTTAAAGTACTTTTAAAACATGAAGTAATAAAAGGTTGTATGTTTTATTAAAGTTTTTAATTAAAAACTTCATGGTTATAAATTATTTTAATGTATTTTAATGTACTTTTATATTATCAAAAGTGGAATTCCGAGACTTCACCTGATTTACACGTTTTAAGGTCTCCTGATTAGGTTTTCTTTTGTATCTCACCTATTAATTAAAATAATTTCATAAGTAATACATCATTTGAAAGCTTTGTTGATTTGGAATTGAACAGTAGATTACAGAAATTTCTACCACCAGATGGCGCTGTAATATTTTAAAATTTCAAATTCTAATAAGCGAAGAAGGTGTTTAAGCTCAAAAACGGAAATAAGGTGCCGCAGGCGCCACCGAGCGGGACTTAGCTAAAGTCAGAAATTTTAAAGATCATAACATGGTGAGCGAACAGGCTGTTTCAGATATTGAAAAGGGAAGAGGGTACCGAAGGCGCTACCGCACGGGAATTTACTGCGATTAAAATTTTCAATAAGCTATTTTCACGATATATCAATAACCTGTTATTAGACCTGAAACTGGAAAAAGGTGCCGCAGGCGCCACCGAGCGGGATTTTCATAAAATCGGATTTTTCAGGGATCGCGAACCAGCTGGTCACCAAATGCAGCTAGTATAAAAATAAAGGTAGCAAAAATTACGGAAATTTCTCATCCCTAAAAGTGTCTTGAAAAGAAACCTGGACACAAGATCCCTGATAATAATTAAATAGAATATTTTTTTTATTGCTAATTGTTACATTTTAATAACAAATGTTAATAGAGCATTTTTTTATATTTGTTTGCATTGTTTATTTATTATTATTATTAAGTAGTTTAAATATATATATATCATTAGTATTATTATTAAGTGATTATTATTTTTTTCACTACATTCCTGCAATTTGACACTTCTGTAATTTTTATATGTAATAGCTAACTAATAAACAAATAAAATGTATTTTTACTTTCTTCTATATTCAATAGAAGAAAGTATTGGATTTGTAAAAATTTTCAACCACAGGTTTTTGATGGATTTACACGTTTTGAGAGCTGTAGAACACGATTTGACCATTTTTAGAAAATGTCTGTCAGTCTGTGTGTGTGTGTGTGACAAAATTTTGTGGCAACTGTATCTCAGGAACTACTGCACAGAATTTCATAGAAATTGGTATGTAGTTACTCCTTGGCATAAATTAGTGCCTATCAACTTTTGGTAAAAATTGTCTTATAGGTTGCGTTGCCATCCCGTTTTTTCTAAATTTTTGACATGGTGATATAGGACAAAATTTTGTATAAATGTGCATAAAGAGAATTATTTGAAATAGAGATAGTCAACTGGGAAAATTTTTTTTGTATGTGTAGGAGACTTGTCAACCCCCCTGGGGGGAAGAGTCCCCTCCTTAAGGGGAGTAAATTTTCAAGATGGCTATCTTTCAAAAGTTCTCGTCAATACCTTTAAAATGAATGGTTGAACTATAAATCTGCGATAATTTAAACAACTTTATAAAATAAAACAAACGACCTTACTCGGGCTTCACTGACTAATGTATAGCTTTAATGAAGCCTGAGTAAGGTCGTTTGTTTTATTTTATGATTATGTTTGTGCTTCGTTTGAAATTAAAGTAAATTTAAACAACGTTATCGATTTTTTTTTTTTTTTTTTTTTACTTTTTACGAAAAAAAAAAAAACCTCAGAAAAAAAATCTTAATTCTTTTTTAGTTTTTTTAAAACAAGATTTGGTATTTAGTTGGCCCCTGACATAAACTGGTGCTGATTAAATTTGGGGATCAATCGCTCAACAGGAAGCAATGTGATCATATTTTTTCTAAATTTTTAACATGGCAGTATAGGACAAAATTTCGTATAAATGTATATAATGAGAGTTATTCTTAACCTGTGATTGTAAAATTAATATGAATTATTGATAATAGTAGTAGTTAATTAGGAAAAAAATTTTGTGCATGTGGGGGCATTGCCCCATTCTGCCGACACCCATGCTTGTAAAACATTTCATTTCACCTTTGTTATATAAACTAAATCTGACTAATGTGCAGCTGATTAACGCACGGGGTGATTGGGTTTTTCTCATGGGTCCTTGAAATAGGAAAAAAATTTATATTAAAATTTCGTTTACAGTTAAAAAGAAAGAAAGAAAACTTTGTAAACTGTAAACGAAATTTTAATATAAATTTTTTTCCTATTTCAAGGACCCATGGGAAAAACCCAATCACCCCGTGCGTTAATCAGCTGCACATTAGTCAGATCCCCCCTTTCTGCCTTCCCTTGTTGTCATCCTATGGGAATTTTGTTTCATTTTACAAGGATATTTTATTCAAAAATGAAGTTTTTCGAATTTTTTTTTTTTTTTTTTTTTTTTTTTTTTTCAGTATGACAGGACAATTTCTTTCAGACAGCAATTTTGCATTGTCATACTTCCAGTATGCTTGGCAATATCATATTTTACCCTTTAATTTCTTAAACTATCTGAAAATATTTAAAAATTTTATTGATAAATTCATCAACTGTGCAAATATATTTAAAGTAGTTTAGAGTATAAGATTAATTTTTTTTATATCAACTATGTGAATGGTACCAGAGCCGGGATTTGAACCCAGGCCCTCTGCTTACTGTGCAGATGCTCTTCCACCGAGTCTCGCTAGCCCCCTAGTTTAACATTTCTCACATAACTGTTATATACCTACCAACATTGAAAAATCAAAATAACGGAGATTTTATAAGTGACATTTTCAGGCCTAGAAAACATTGATGTGTTTTCGACATATGACAGTATTTTAATAGCATGTAATCCATGGTTTAAATTATCGAAAAGTTATGTGGTTAACTTAAATCTTATACTATTAAGTGAGCAATATTTGTATATTTCACTGATCTCGAAAACGGTAGCTCGGACAGTCACGAGATTTAACACAAAGGTGCCCCCCGAAGGGTCACTGTGCACATCGAAGTCAGATTTTCGAATTTTTGATTAGTTTTTTCTTAATTAATTAAAATGTGAAAATAATAACCTTCTAATTTCTGATAAATAAGCCATTTAAATTTTAACATTTTATCAATAATTTAATTATTGCCAATTTTTTTTTCGACAAAATAATAATAATAAAAATAAAAAAAAATTACATTTATTTAAAATGAGGAAAATAAATTAGAAATATCAGTCACATCGTTACAAATAAGATACCAAATGAAAGGGAAAATTTTTGTAAATCCGATTCATTAAACAGCTTATCAATCGGATGATTAGTTTTTTCTTAATTAATTAAAATGTGAAAATAATAACCTTCTAATTTCTGATAAATAAGCCATTTAAATTTTAAAATATCCATAATTTAACTGTTGCCAATTTTTTTAAGACAAAATAGTAATAATTAAAAAAAACAAACAAACAAACAAAAAAATTACATTTATTTAAAATGAGGAAAATAAATCAGAAAGATTAGAAAATAAATTAGGAATATCAGTCGCATCGTTACAAATAAGATAGCAAATGAAAGAGAAAATTTTTGTAAATCCGATGCATTAAACAACTTATCGATCGGACAATTAGATTTTTTAAAATTAACTAAAGTATGAATTTTAGGTGGCAACAGCAGAAGATTGTATGGAAACCGTTAGGAGAAAAAAAATGAAAAATCTGCTTCACATTAAGTCACATGATTTTTAAGTGGGATTAAAATTTGCAGTTTTCAAATTCTTTTAAATTTTCTCTCACGAACACAAAAATATAATATACAGCCTGTACCCCACAAGACCAACTTGCATTTCAAATTTCATCAATTATTTTGGTTAATAAACTAAAAAGTTACATCTTTTTTTTTTTTTTTTTTCCCAAATTAAGTTTTATTCTAACTTTGAAAAGATTTATGTGATCATAGATATAATAATATATATAGATCTATCATCCCCATATTACCCTGCAAAGATTTTTGATGCCGAAAAAAAAGCTTTGGAATCAGCCATTAAGTGGTATTGAAGGAAAAAAAGAAGAATGAATTTGAAACTATATCTGGAGCTTTTCATTCACCTTTAGTAAATAAATTATTCATGAATTTTATTTGCTAAAACATTCGTGTGTATTCCCTCGGGGAAAGACTGCCATATTTTGGTAAAATCGCCGTCTTTTCCCGAGTGAAAAGGAATCACTTTTTTCTCCCCAATATCAATCTATACATTATTACTATATCTATGTATGTGATACGATACATTAATAATTTGGGTTTTAAAAGTTTTTTTAAATAGATTATTTAAACTCTATGAACCATATTTTTATTTTATCAGTTTCATTAACAGATCCTGCTGGGCGATTTTTTAAATTTTGGTGTTGAATTACACCGAACGTTTTCCGACAAGAAGTTTAATATAACAACAGCCATTTTAATCTAAGTAGCACATCAAATATATAAAAACATAAATGATTTATTTTTACACAAAATTTACAGAACAAATGCAGTTTTAAAGATAGGAAATTTATTTCAACAAGCACTATTTTAAACCTAAAAACCATTAAAAATATAAGCAGGATATAAAGGATTCTTATGTATAAACAAAAAAGAGTCTGATAAAATTATTAGCAAAACAGTCTTCCCCTTTTCATACAAAAAAAAAAAAAAAAAAAATCCATCGCTAATATGGCGACAAAAATTCAAAAGCCGCCAATGGAGCGACATAATAAAGTTGTGTAACACGATAATGTTTACCTATTTATTTATTTTTTTATATAGTAATCACTATGCTAATTTATCATACAAACAAATGAGCCTCTGTGTGTTACTGCACTTGCTGTCGAACAGAAATATTTCAAAAATTCAAATTAATGTTTAAATAAATAAATAAAAATATGTTTAATGGGAAATATATATAACCATAAAAAGATTAGTTGTCTAAAATACAGAAGAAATCGCGCTCATAGCATATTGTTACAAGGGATTAAGTCTAAAATGGTGACAAAATTCAAAAGCCGCCAAAGAGGCTGTACTATCAGGTTTACAACCCATGAATTATAAAAAACACAAAAAATTGTCTCATGCGACAGACGTAGTCGGTCACAGCATATTGTAATATTTGGCGTGAAATTGCTGTCATTTAATGGTTGATTGGATAAACAAAATAAACATATGAAATAACGTAAAAGCAAATATTATGTTGTCTAAACCCAGTTACATTTGAGCCCAGTCCGAGTTACATGTGAACAACACGTATAGTGTTGTTCACATGTAACTGGGATTCAAATATAAAAGGGAAACTCCAATTTTTTCGATACTATCTATTTCAAAACTGTTATATAATAAGCACCTAAATGGAAGCTCATTGGTAAATCGCTGCCGAAGGCAGCAGGGACCTGGAGCGAGCTTTTGAACAATTTCAGTAATTTATTTTATTTTTATAAAGCTATATAGAAAAGAGTTTCCTTTAAATTTAGTGGCCTGCGAAGCGGGCAGAGCCTGCTAGTTTAATTATTAAATAAAAATTGTAATTATCAGTAAAAAATAGTAATACAGAGATTCATGAAAATTACTCAGCAAAAGCAAAATTTGTCTTAAAAAAATGAAGGTTTGTTGAAGTTTTGAATAAATTATAGGTATAATTTTTTAAATCTTCAGATTAATGGAGAAATGTTTGATAATAACAGAGAGTGCGCAGGTATGCTGTTATATCTGTGTTTGCAGATACAGTGACCTTGCTAATGGTTATTATGTGGGAAATGTCGAGCTGGTTATTAGCTAAGGTGGCTAGTGAAAAAAAATTTTTTTTTTTTTTTTTTTTTTCAGTTACAAGATTGCAATATATAAATTAGTCCTGTCGTACTAAGTTAAATTCTGTCAGACACAATTTTACTTTCGAATATTTCTCTATAAACATAACACCTTTTACCTTAGTGAGCAATTTTTTGAAAAAATTAATTTAAATATTGTTTTTCTTAAATAAATTTAGGACTAAGTTTCAATCTCTGAACGAAATACTTGAATTTATTTTTTTTCAAAAAACTGCTCTTTTAATCTAAAAGGTGACACAGTAAACGAGTAACATTAGAACTTAATTTGAAAAACTTCATTTTTGAATGAGATACCCTTATGAAACCAAGCAACGAAAATCAAATGGGATAATATGGGGAAAAAAGAAAAGAGGGAATCTGACTAATGTATAGCTTTAAATTGATGCTGATTAACTTTTGAGATATGTCAACCAAAAGTGACACTTCCGTGCTGTGATATAACTCATTTATTGAAAGACAGCTCAACCTCTAGAGTGTACCAAGATTAATATGTAAGGTGTATACTATTTTAAACCTCTTCTAATATAATTTAAGTGCATATCGGCTGACAGGTGATACTGCTTTGCTTCATTTTAATCTTACTTGTGAAAAGGCTATATCTTGGTTTCTACAGCATATAAGTGCACAAAACTGGGTATGTGAGATCGATATAATAAAAACTATATGCATATTCTTCAGTGCATATCAATCAACTGATGGTGCTGCTACTTTGTAGTATTTTTTGTTTACGGGAAAGCTATATCTCAGCTTCTGTGTTATAAAAATGCATTGAACTTTGTGTGTCACATACATTATGAAAAATTATGCTTATTGAATTTTTGTGTATATCATCTGACAGGTGACGATGCAGTTACTTTCTGCAATTTCTTGGAATCAATAGGTAAAAACTGTATATTTAAAATGTTAATTGTGAAAACTTATGTTCATTAAATTTTTGTGCACATTAACCGGTAGGGGACACTTACATAAAATGACATGGATAGAAATTTTGTGACTGTCACAGCGTACTAGTTATTTTCTTATTAAAGCTGCAATCACATGAAAGAGCATATATTCTGAAGTATAATCTATCAAACTTACAACTTTCTTGTGCTGAGTCAAGGGTTATTTTTCAGCATAAATGAAATCCACAAATGTAAACGAGCGCAAAATCTGGCGAAAATTCCCCTTTTAGAGGTTTGACAGGAATGAGGATAGGTATTACTCTGGAATCGCGATTCTCTGATTGGAGGACTTCATTCTAAAGATTAGCGTATGTGATTTTAACAGTAAAAAATGAGGTGATTGAAGAATATACGTGCGGCAAAAGCATCAAACGGTAGCTTTTCACCGGTTTACTGCATGAAAAGCCTGTTTATTAGTTACTATGTGCTAATGCCATTTATACGGAATTTCGTCTGATGGCGGCTTAACTACCCAAGAAGGTAAATTATGCTAATGAAAATTTTCAATTTTCAGTTTTCGATAAATTTACACTATTCGAGATGTCCTGAACATGATTCACCTATTTTCAGTAAATGTTTATTTGCCCATGCGCATGTATAATAAATAAATAAAAAATTTGAATCTCACAAATAAATAGACAGAAAATTAAGCTTGATACTTGATTAGAGCTTCACTTAGCTTTTGGAATATATCAACCAATAGGTGGTGGTGTTATACTGTGATTTCTTCCTTTAATCACTTCAGCAGCCACTGTAGTATGTGGAAGGCTACGTTCCCCCCAAGTTATCACGGGATGGCTGGTGAAGTGGTTAAAGAAAGACTGTATTATAACTTCTGTAGCATGTAAAGTTGCTATCAGACAGAAGAACGTATATTTTGAAGTACAATCTATTTCATCTCAAAGCTACTGAACAATTTTCTTGTGCTCAATCAATGGTTATTTTTAAGCATAAACAAAATCCACCTCTCGGAAATTTGAAAGGAATGAGAATAGAGGATATTCTGGAATCGCGATTCTCTGATCGGAGTTCATGCTGTAAACTACTATATGAGCTGTAAACAGTCAAAAGTGCATGAAAGAATATGTGCGACAAAAGTATCAAACGAAGATATTTCATCTGTATCCCCGATGGAAAAAACCTGTTTATGAAATGGTATGTGCTAATGCCCTTCATATGGAACTTCGTCTTATAGTGGCTAAACTGTATCAAACTTGTTCAGTTACATAGATATTAAGTAAAAGCTATGTAGCTTCTTTTAAGATGCATGTTAGCTGACACGTGTTGCCGCTGTGCTGCAATGTAATCCCATTTATGAGAAAGAAATATCTTAATTTGTATGATATATAAATATAAATACTTAATATGTGAAATGAATATTGTGAAAACATAGTTATTCAACAGGGTTCCCACTCTTAAAAAGGAAAAAAATTCAAGGACTTTTCAAGTACTTTTTAAAGCCCATTTGAAAATTTTCAAGGACTATGGGGGAAAATCGCAGAATGCTAGGCATATACACAAACCTTTAGTAAATCACAGAACACTAGGCATATGCACAAAACTTTAGTAACTACTTTCATTATTATTATTTTTTTTTATAAATAGAATAATAACTTTGCCTGTTTTCACAATACATTTTCGATGGATTGACCAAATTAACTTTTACAAAAGTCAAAAAATGATTACTTTAGGATTTGGAATTGGGATCATTATGATTATTCAAAAGTTCTTAGGTTTGAGTTCTGGTCTGGTCACTTTCTGCTCAAAATTAATGACTAGTCTACCAAACAGGTACAAGATTGGGGAAAAAGACAAATAAGCTGAAACTATATGTAAAAGCAAGATAATGAAATGAGAATTTTACGACAAAATGCATTATATTAGAAAAAGGCGTGTGCGTGTGAAGATGGAGATAGTTTAGCCCTGATCGAGCATTTGTTAGAGCGGAAAATTCAAGGATTTTCAAGGACTTTACATGAAATTCAAGTATTTTCAAGGGCCCTTGAAAAAGAAAATGAAATTCAAGTACTTCTTAAGGACTTTCAAGGCCCGTGGGAACTTTGTTCAACATAGGTGCATATCAGACAAAAGATAGTGCTTCTATGCTAGATTTTAATCCCATTTTCAAGAAGACTAATCCCAGTTTCTACAATATATCTCATAAAAAGACAATACTATTGTAAAAATCCCCCGACCCAGCAAAAACTATTACCTTTCTCAAGCAAATCAAATTTCTCCGCTGCTATTGAATCAAGGGTACTCAATGCTTAACTAAATGAAGATCTGCCAATAACACTGCATGTATCTTTCTAATAAATCCTAAATTTTTTCAGCATTCTTTGCTAGCTGTGTTAGTTTTTTCGCACATTATAAAGTTATAATTTAAAGTATTTTTACGGCGGGATGCATAATAATATTTTAATCTTTACTACTTAAATTTTTTATTAATTAAAACTTCTACATAGGGGACGCACCCCACCATAAAAATACTTTAAATTATAACTTTACAATGCAGCGAATAAATTAACACAGATAGCAAAGAATGTTGAAAGAGATCAGGATTTATTAGAAAGATACATGCAGTGTTATTGGCAGATCTTCAATAAGCTAGGCATTGAGTACCCGGGATTCAATAGCAGCGGTGAAATTTGATATCAATCCTTTTTTTGGCTGCTTAAGAAAGGTAAGAGTTTTTGCTGGACGGGGTGACTTTTACAATAGTATTTTCTTTTTTTATATGAGATATCACTTCTTTTTGCAGGTTATGTATGTGCTTTTATAAATTTAATATGTATGCATAATGAATATATTTGTGTAATAGATCAATAAAAATCATGCGTGTTATGCATAGATGTAAATATACTGTTACAGATTTCTAAATAGTACTAGTTATTTTTATGCGATTTCTTTCTAAGAGGTTTACTCACAATACAATATGCCAATTTTTTGCATTTCTAGCTTGTTTCCGTGTTAAAAGCACACGTTATCAGGGCATGTAATGGACTTGGTGACTTTATCGCACCTTGACAATTATTTTGACGGCCTTGGTGAAAAAACCTTTATTATCGATAGACCCATTGTCCAAGCTGTAACTCGATTATTACGAAAAGTACTATAAAATTCAGGATTAATAGCAGGCTATAAAAGGAGTCCCATTCCGACCACTGAAGTGAGTTTCTCACTAAGACTTTGGTATTGTTTGTGCTGTGATTTATATGTTGCCAGCTGTTATTTAAACTGCATTTTCTGGTGAAACTCAAGTTGATACTGGGTTTGACTAAGGCGACCAATTATTTTAAACCCAATTTGAGGACAAATCATCGCAGCGTCTTCAAATTGAAAGGCCATTTGAAGACTGAGTTAAATTATGCTTTAATTTGAGGACATAATTCGAGAACATTTATCCTCAAATGATTTTCAAATTGGTAAAAATGTACTGTCACCGTGTTCTGAGCTATTCTGAAAGTTTCAAATGCCTAACTAGTCGGGAAGTTAGTTAAAAATCGATTGCAAGCTTTGTGCTGGTAACGCTGCCGATGGCAGCAGGAACCCGAAACAGTTCACTAAAAGTATTTTTAAAAATGCATTTTCACCGTGTTCTAAACTATTCTGAAAGTTTCAAATGTCTAGCTAGTCGGGAAATTAGTTAAATAAATTTTCTGCCGAATCATATAAATGCTGCTGAAGGCAGTAAGGACCTGAAACAGTTGATTAGAAGTGTTATCGTATATGTAAGACGTATTGTCAACGTGTTCTGAGCTATCCTAAAAGTTTCAAATGTCTAACTAGTCGGGAAGTTAGTTAAAAATCAATTTCAAGATTTGTACTGGAAAAACAAACAAACGAACAAGAATCGAAGTTAATAAAAGCATGGTGGGGAAAAAAAAAAAAACCCTCAGTTCTACATCATTAAAATCATTAGTTGTGGGTCACCTCCAGCATACACATCAAATGCAGCATTTAGACGCTATCGTATTCACCGATACACATACATGCATATCTCTATTATAAAAAATGAATTCAGAAGACCTCAAAACTCATAAACACAAAAATGTCAAATTTGAATTTTTCCATGATAATATTTCTTGTATATAATATATGATCGGAATTTAATTATATGTATTCTTTCACCATCCGTAATTTTATAAAGTTAACGAATTGCTCTTTTATTTAATCAGCCACATTATTTTTGTTAAAAGTCTTTAGAACGTCCTTTAAGTATTTATTTATTACGAAATCCAATTTTTTTTTTAATTAATAAACATGCTTCTTGTAAAAATTTTAAGAAAAAAGTGTCTTAATTTCAATCTATTTTTGCAAATAAAAGTAAAGAAAGAAAGAAAAAGAAAAATAGGATTTATTACTATTGAATGTCTTATTAAATTCATTGAATGCGAGTGCCATCTCTTCATGAAATTTTTGGGTTAAATATAACAAAGTGAAAATAACTACCCCGTATATTGACCAAAAAAATTTTTTGATTGCAAAAGGCACTAGTACAAGTCAGAACAAATGTCCATGCAAATTTTCAGCTCATTAGCTGCAGAACTCTAGGCTCAATCACTGTCAACATTCTTTGTCTAAACAATTACAAGAATCTAACCGGCAAATTTCAGGTTTTTAAAGTTATATACCTAAGGCCCCTTAATTCGGAGCGACATGCAAATTTGCATGTTTTGTCTTAAGGTCTGTGCAAAAATCATAGGTCTTGGGGTTCAGGGAGCTGAGATACAGGTAGTCGGAAAGTCCAAGATGCTATGTCGTCATAATATACACTTGTAGTGTTCACCATTGACTTTCCTACTTTGTAAATTTCATTTGTTTTTCTCTTAATGTTTGGTTTAGCTTGGCGGGGCGGAACGCTACTGTGTTCCTTGATGAACCAAACTTGAGTGTGTAATATGTATATTATGAAAAAATGTACTTATTTAATTTGGGTGTATATTGCCCGACTGACGCTACTATTAGTTTCTGCAATTTTCTAAATGGTTATATCTCAACATCTATTGAGGAAAATTGCACCAAATTTACCTAAATTGAATCAGGGACCAGGTTTGGTTCATTTATATGACAGAATTTGATATATCTGTACCCCGATGGTAGAGGACACTATGTCACAAACTTTTTTTTTGTTTAGGTTTGTAAAATTTTTTAGAAGAGCAACCTTTTTTTTATTTTTTTCAACTTTAAATACACTTCTTTTCAACTAGCAGTAATCACTTAGTGATACTTTGACACACACATTATAAATGACATAATATACAAATGTAATAAAGAAAAAAATACACTTCAAGGACCTCTTGCTAACTCTTTTAACAAAAAATAGACATGGTGTCCTTCACCTCCTGGTCCAGATATAGCTTTACCCTAAAAGGAAAATGTCGCAGCACAGCATCACCACCTGTCATCGGATATGCATAATTTATTGCAGATTTTTATGAAAACTGAGCTGTGAGCTATTTCAATGTCATACTTGCCAACTATTAATTTCTGTTGAATTCAGTTAAAAACATTATTAGCTTAGTTTATTTAAGAAATTCTAATTGTCGCATTGATTAGTGAGTTGTACTCCAGGATTACGAAAAAATACAGATTTTAAAACTTTTTTACACACCATAAATTTTAAGCCAGCACAACCGATTTCGAAAGGACGTAGCCTTTCTTCATTAGGTGCAAAAAAGCACGCGCTACAACCTTGGAGGCAAAAGCAAGATAGGTAGTAGCACGTGTTTTTTTGCACCCAATGAAGAAAGGCTACGTCCTTTTGAAACCAGTTGTGCTGGCTTAAAATTAATGGTGTGTAAAGAAGTTTTTTAAAATCTTTATATTGATTGTACACCAGTTTTGAATTTAGTTTTGGTAAGAAAAAATAACCCAGCTACTGGTAGAGATATTTCTAATTTGCCCCTTTTAACATATTTCAAACATCTTTTTTTATTTGAGACGGATCGTCTGCTCTCCAGAAGGATCTAGCTGAGCAAGCAAGTTTTCGAAAAAGATATCATTTGAGAAGAGACATTTAAAATTACTATCTCAAAAATTAGTTTTTTTTTTTCCTCTATCCCTCTTTGGCATGTTTTTATACACCAGCATATAAATTTTTCTGCTTCTACATTCCATGCGGACTGAACATATAAATGAACAAGCAGGTAAATAAACATCTTATTACGTACATTGTGACAAAAAAAAAAAAAAAAAGGCGCAGAAAAATTGATTTATACCTTTTTTATTTGCAATAACTTCAAAACTAATGATTGAAAGAAGTAAAACTAATGTTCGCATAACACGAAAGAGAAAAATGATATCTGTGTATATTTTTGATTTAGTAATTTCTTTTATGACACTCTACGAAGTACTTTTTAAAAATCTATGTAAAACTTTCTTTTGAAACGTAATACCAACATATACTTTGTATTCTATTATGATTTATTATATATTACATGAAATAAAAACTATTTGTTATATCTAAACAAATACTTAATAAAAATATGTAATATGCATTGGGTGATTCCACCTTTATATGGAATTACTGCTTTAATGCACAATGGCATAGTATTATACAGTTTTGTAACATAAACCTCACAAATTTCACAGTGCAAAATGTCATGAATAACTTTTTAAAATTATTGCAAAGTTGTAGGCTAAAAAGTTTGAAACCCCCTCCCATTTTACAGACTAAACATTATTGAGCAGATTGAGATTATGACTATTTCTGTCTGATAAAGAAGAAATTCTATGATATTCTTTGTGGCATTGTGGGATTTAACTTAAAGGGAAAAAACAGTTATGTGCATTATCTTGAAATGTAGATTGCGGAAAAGTCTGATACCTCCAAAATAATCTGTCAGGCACCACTTTTATACTGGCTGTGTTTTATTTCGAGTTAATTTATCCCTTGCACATAAAAATTTGCCTGATTCTTTGAAAATACATGCACCTCCATACCGCAATGTACAGAGACTGTCATTGTTTTAAAAGCACAATTTTCATTAAGTTGGTTGCCTATTCATCGTCCTGTTAGCTTGTTTCTGTCAGTTTAAAGAAACTGAACTTGACTCATCAGAGAAGACTAGTTCAGCCCAATAATTAACTGATAATATTTTTAATTTTTATCAACTGAAGTCTTGTCTTTTTAATTCTTTTCCTTGATATTTTTTTTTTTGGTCGACTGAAATCTTGCTTTTATTTACTTTTTTTCTTAATAATAGCTTTTTTTGCAGATCTTCTGGATTTAACCTGCTTTGTTTAATTGTTGCTATATTGTTTTATAAGAAATTATTCTGTTTAACACTTTTTCCTTAAAATCTTTTCCAAGTTCTGAACATGATACAAATAGATTTTATAAACATTTGCTTTTTAACTTGCAGTTATCTCCCTTAAATGAGCAATGTGGCCACCTAAAGCTGAATTTCCAGTTTTAAATAGCCAAAAAATTTTATATCTTGCTAAAAACCATGTCACAAATATTTCTGTGACATTTAATTATTTTGCTATCTTGCGTATTAAAATATTTTTTTTCTTCTTCATTCTAAAATTAATGCTTTTTGTGGCATTGTTAATTCCTTTATCTTTGCCTTTTTAAAAATATTTTTTAAAACTACGATTTACCCTAACAACACAGTTTTGTTCGAAAATTTACTTTTTAAAACTATAGAATTGACAGTTGCAGAAACAGAAAACATTTAAATGTGGCTCCCCCCCTTTATTTTTTTTTTTTTTTG
The DNA here is from genome assembly GCA_963930645.1 of Salticus scenicus. Classification (NCBI taxonomy): domain Eukaryota; kingdom Metazoa; phylum Arthropoda; class Arachnida; order Araneae; family Salticidae; genus Salticus; species Salticus scenicus. Next base: position 328,152,971 of record OZ005653.1, on the reverse strand, counting down.
GGGGGGGGGGGGGGAGGACAAAAAGGTATGCCCTGGACACCAGAGCCACTGGTTACATAAGCCCATTTTAGATATTTTTTCTCGTGTACTACATGGTTATTACTGATAATTTAAGCCATTCTGATTAGATAGGTCAGTTTTAGATCATGGAAATTGGTGTTTCAAAAAATGTCTCTACTTTTTTTTTTTTTTCTCTTTAACATGAGTATAATCTTTCTCTTACCGGATAATTTTTTACGTGTGCAATTTGTTAGGTCAATTTTTTGTCTCATGTATCTGATCATATTATCTTCAAAAATTGTATATAGAATGGAAGTCGTGTGGTTGTTTCATGCCAGATTTAAAAAAAAAAAACTTAATGCAAGAGAGGGAAAAGGGGAAATTTTATTATTTTTAGGGGGTAAGGGGGAGGATGGATCAACTTGTTTTTCCTTTTCAATAATTTTAAAATTAATATGGCAACTTAACTTTAAAATAGACATTTAAATTTTTAGTTGTTGCCATGTTTTTCCAGCATAAAATATGCTTTCACATAAGTATATAAATATTAAATTTGCATCTATATGATGTCGTGATGATCTAAAAAATTACGTCTATAAAACAATTTTTAATTTTAAAGGCAAAGAAGAGATAAATTAAGTGCAAATGTGCTTTTGAAAAATAAATCTAAAAATATTTAGTTAAGTCTATGTCAAAGTAATCAATCATAACTGTTTTTTTTTTATGTTGCTGTTAAAAATAAAATTGTAAGTATACTTTATTCATTTTGTATTTATTCCAGCATTAATTTCATTCATAAATTTATCATAATATTTTAACTTTGTAAGTTTGGTTAAATATTTAAATAAGAAAGTCGTATCATGTGCAGATCATTTATCTTTCCATGTAAGCATAAAATCATTACATCTTCTCTCTCCACAAACTAAGAATAGAATTATTAAACTAATATAACTACACACCTCAAACTTTGCATTTGGATGTTTTTCCTAAACTTCAAAATAGAATACATTCCGAATTAGAAAAAAAAGTAGTTAATTCAGTTACACATTAATACTGTTTTCAGGGATGAGATTAGCAGAAATACAAAAAAGCTGAAACTGTACGCAAAGGCAAGAAATGAAATACTAGAATTTTTATGAGAAAATCTATTATATCACAGTAATAAATATTTATTTTAATCTTCAATATATAAAAAAAGAACAAATTCACATCAGAAGTATAAAAAAAGCTGAAAATTTTTAAAAGAGGCTGAAAAGCTAAATGTACAAAAAAGCTGAAATCAGCTGAAAATCTGAAAAATCTCATCCCTGTCTTTTGATTAACAAAACATTTTAAGCACATACATATTTTAAAAGATTAAAAAAAAAAAAAAAAAAAAATTTTTTTTTTTTTTTTTTTTGGCAACGAAACTTAGAATGCCTATAGATTTTCACAGAAGACAATTTTGTTTTTTAATGAATATACTAGGATTATAATCATGCTTATATATTGACACTACTAAATAAAAGTAACCTGAAAATTGACCTGAACCCACAATCTAGAATTTTAATGACCCACACTCGAACCAATACCTAAATAAAAATTAATAATTCATCTAAAAATCTTGCAATTTAAGTTAGTTTTTAGTGCCATACAACAACTGGTAAATAGTTTTAAAACAATCAAAAATGTAATTATTAATGCACTAAGTTAAAAGCTTTAAAATCTGAAAAATTGATTAATAATAATTTTTAACCATTTATGTGTGCTGTGTACTCAAGAGTACAAAATGGGCTTCAAATTTAGTCTGTTTGTAGTTCATTGTTTAATGCTTATATTCTTAAGAAATTTGCTACTTTTGTATGATAAGTTTGTGTACTTTACTACAATAATTTGGGTACACATTTATAATCGTGGCACATATAATATGTTTGCATTAGTTATGAAGTTATATTAAACATCTGTTTATTATGGTAAAATTATTTTGAAAGATTTTTTCTCAAATCGACCTGACTCGTACGGAAAAAAAAATCAGTCAACCATCCCGAACTGAAAGAGAAAAAAATTATTCGATCCGACCTATGAAATTGGGTTACCTGACCCAATACAGGACTTAAACTGACGGTCGAGTTTCATTACCTAGTAGACACCGTGTAACTGTAGTCAGTAACTGTCTTTTTATCAAAAAGGCTCGCAGAGTTGTCGTGTGCATGTTTTTTTCTTTGAAATGTTCTAAAGTTAAAATGTAATGTTTATATTCTGTATATATTGTATTATGTCTTCATTAAACTTCATCATGTGCTAAAATGATTGTGGAGTTTTCATCCGAGGCTTCATCTTTTATTCGATACCTCAAATTGTTTAAAAGAGTAAAATCCGCTGTAAAAGGCACGTTAAAAATATTTAAAGGAATTTTAAAAGGTTAAAAAACAGTTAGACAACATGTTTCGTGCTTATTTACTAGCACATCATCAGGTCTCGTCAGTTAATGAAAGCCACCGAGCTTTATCTTGTTGTTCTAAGAAGCTGGCAGCCTTAGAACAACAAGATGAAGCTCGGTGGCTTTCATTAACTGACGAGACCTGATGATGTGCTAGTAAATAAGCACGAAACATGTTGTCTGTTTTTTAACCTTTTAAAATTCCTTTAAATCTTTTTAACGTGCCTTTTACAGCGGATTTTACTCTTTTAAACAATTTGAGGTATCGAATAAAAGATGAAGCCTCGGATGAAAACTCCACAATCATTTTAGCACATGATGAAGTTTAATGAAGACATAATACAATATATACAGAATATAAACATTACATTTTAACTTTAGAACATTTCAAAGAAAAAAACATGCACACGACAACTCTGCGAGCCTTTTTGATAAAAAGACAGTTACTGACTACAGTTACACGGTGTCTACTAGGTAATGAAACTCGACCGTCAGTTTAAGTCCTGTATTGGGTCAGGTAACCCAATTTCATAGGTCGGATCGAATAATTTTTTTCTCTTTCAGTTCGGGATGGTTGACTGATTTTTTTTTCCGTACGAGTCAGGTCGATTTGAGAAAAAATCTTTCAAAATAATTTTACCATAATAAACAGATGTTTAATATAACTTCATAACTAATGCAAACATATTATATGTGCCACGATTATAAATGTGTACCCAAATTATTGTAGTAAAGTACACAAACTTATCATACAAAAGTAGCAAATTTCTTAAGAATATAAGCATTAAACAATGAACTACAAACAGACTAAATTTGAAGCCCATTTTGTACTCTTGAGTACACAGCACACATAAATGGTTAAAAATTATTATTAATCAATTTTTCAGATTTTAAAGCTTTTAACTTAGTGCATTAATAATTACATTTTTGATTGTTTTAAAACTATTTACCAGTTGTTGTATGGCACTAAAAACTAACTTAAATTGCAAGATTTTTAGATGAATTATTAATTTTTATTTAGGTATTGGTTCGAGTGTGGGTCATTAAAATTCTAGATTGTGGGTTCAGGTCAATTTTCAGGTTACTTTTATTTAGTAGTGTCAATATATAAGCATGATTATAATCCTAGTATATTCATTAAAAAACAAAATTGTCTTCTGTGAAAATCTATAGGCATTCTAAGTTTCGTTGCCAAAAAAAAAAAAAAAAAAAATTTTTTTTTTTTTTTTTTTTTTTAATCTTTTAAAATATGTATGTGCTTAAAATGTTTTGTTAATCAAAAGACAGGGATGAGATTTTTCAGATTTTCAGCTGATTTCAGCTTTTTTGTACATTTAGCTTTTCAGCCTCTTTTAAAAATTTTCAGCTTTTTTTATACTTCTGATGTGAATTTGTTCTTTTTTTATATATTGAAGATTAAAATAAATATTTATTACTGTGATATAATAGATTTTCTCATAAAAATTCTAGTATTTCATTTCTTGCCTTTGCGTACAGTTTCAGCTTTTTTGTATTTCTGCTAATCTCATCCCTGAAAACAGTATTAATGTGTAACTGAATTAACTACTTTTTTTTCTAATTCGGAATGTATTCTATTTTGAAGTTTAGGAAAAACATCCAAATGCAAAGTTTGAGGTGTGTAGTTATATTAGTTTAATAATTCTATTCTTAGTTTGTGGAGAGAGAAGATGTAATGATTTTATGCTTACATGGAAAGATAAATGATCTGCACATGATACGACTTTCTTATTTAAATATTTAACCAAACTTACAAAGTTAAAATATTATGATAAATTTATGAATGAAATTAATGCTGGAATAAATACAAAATGAATAAAGTATACTTACAATTTTATTTTTAACAGCAACATAAAAAAAAAACAGTTATGATTGATTACTTTGACATAGACTTAACTAAATATTTTTAGATTTATTTTTCAAAAGCACATTTGCACTTAATTTATCTCTTCTTTGCCTTTAAAATTAAAAATTGTTTTATAGACGTAATTTTTTAGATCATCACGACATCATATAGATGCAAATTTAATATTTATATACTTATGTGAAAGCATATTTTATGCTGGAAAAACATGGCAACAACTAAAAATTTAAATGTCTATTTTAAAGTTAAGCGATCGTTATTTTTTCAATCGAAATATCTTTCATAACGATATTCAGGGGTAAAGCGATTCTGCCTTCCGAACGTTATTATCAAACGAGAATGGGGGAAACTGCTTTCGAGGTTAACTCTTTCATCCAATCAGGACGAAGCACATGTTTTTTTTATTATGATTACAAGCGAATAGCAGACGATGGTCGCCATGTTAAATACAGTATAGGACCCATTATCTGGAACCCACAGGACCAGAAGCATTCCGGATTTCAGAATTTTCTGGATTTTGGGTCCTTTTCCCATTATTGCTTTCCCTTATTTATAAAACATAACTCAGTAATTGACAGGTACTAATTTACTTCTAGGAGCAACTACTTCACACACAGACAGACATTTAAAAAATATATATTCAAATTATATTCTAGATACGATATTCAGGGGTAAAGCGATTCTGCCTTCCGAACGTTATTATCAAACGAGAATGGGGGAAACTGCTTTCGAGGTTAACTCTTTCATCCAATCAGGACGAAGCACATGTTTTGGGTCCTTTTCCCATTATTGCTTTCCCTTATTTATAAAACATAACTCAGTAATTGACAGGTACTAATTTACTTCTAGGAGCAACTACTTCACATACAGACAGACATTTAAAAAATATATATTCAAATTATATTCTAGAGCTTTTACAACATGCAAATAAATAAAAATCTGGAAGTTAAGAATTTTTGCTAATTTGATACTTTCTTCTATTAAAGTAAAAAAATAATTATAATGCGTATATATATATATATATATACACACACACAAACATGTACATTACTGCCACTTGCCATGAGCGGCATGGTTGCTTCTTTATCAATGCTGTTAAACATGAATACTGTCTCAATCATAAGAGCAGAATGCTAAAAAAAAAAAAAATGATTTTTCTTTAAAAATCCCCCCCCCCTTTTTTTAGGTCTTAGTGAGAAGTAAAAAATCACCAGAAATCTATCTTCAAATAAATTAGAATATATATATATATATTATGTGGCTTTCTGTAAATTCCAGGATTTTCCTGGACCACAAACATCTCTGACCATCTTGAAAAAAAAAAAAAAAAAAAAAAAGAAATTCCGCTTTAATTTCTAAACTACCTAATAAAACACACAATAATTCATTTTAGGGCGATTATTATTATTTTCTGATTTTAGATATAAAATGTATTTTAATAATTTAAAAAAAAAAAAAAAATTCTAAAATGATTCTGGATTTCGGGTCTTCCGGATTTTGGAATTCTGGATAATGGGTCCTATACTGTATAGATTGTTAATTTGTTTGTTGTGAAAATTAAAATTAAAAAGCAAAGACACAGTGTGGATTCTTTTATGTGTTGTAGCAGAGCAGTTTTCCAGTTCAATTTAATTGTGTCGGCTAGATGAAAAGGAAATTTAAAATAGCCAAGTTTTATGTTAGACTGGCTGTTACAATGAAATCAGCTACTCGATATAAATAATTTACTCGGCAAAATAAAGAGGAAGTATTTTCTTATCACTTCTTAAAGATTCAAAATAATAGATTTAGTTTACTTACATGGTATGTACTCATGTTTTAATTATTTTTTTCAAAAATTAATTTTGAAGTATAGTACAATGCATCTTTATTATGTTATTTAAAGTAAACTTTTTTAATCACACGCAAATTTCTGTTAACACATCCGTATTAGAGAATTCTTTTAATAATGAGCGAATATATTTTTAAGTTTAATATTTGTGTTTTTAATTTCTTTCTTGTTTGAAATAATTTTTCGTTTAAGTGCAATTGGAAATATTTGATGTTTAGATATATTTAAGTAAAATTAAATAAACTGCAATGCTAATTTAGTGAGTAAAACATAAAAATATTTTTCTTTATAAATTTATTTTTACTTGAATAATTGAAGTTAAATTTATATAGCCATTGCCTATTGAAATGATATAAATATTTAAAAATTGATTTGAACTAATGTGATAAAATTTGTTAGCTTTTATTAAATTAAACGGGAATTTATTTTAATGATATTAGATCTTTGATTTCACTGTAGATACTAATTTCTAGAAAATTTGTATACTTATTTGAAAAGTATGTTTCTTAATTTTTTACATAAATATATGAATAATATATTGCTGTCTAAAATATATTAAACTTTAAAGTTGTTTAGATTTACTAAGCCCAAAATATTAAATGAAAGTATGCAATTGTTTAGAATCATTCAAAATAATTAAAAAAATAAACTAGATTCACAACTACAGCTGAAATTTTTATAATTTTAAAAGAAGAAAGTTTTCATATTATATATATACATACATATATGTATATTTCTAATTTAGTAAATAAAACATAAAAATATTTTTCTTTGTTTATAAACACATTTTTATTTAAAACTTATAAAGTCATTGTCAGTTGAGATGATAAAAAGTATTTAATGATTGTTTTATATAAATATCATAAAAATTGTTTGATTTTATTAAATTAAATGTGAATTGTTTTTAAATAATGTTATATCTTTTTAACTGTTTAACCAAAAAAAAAAAAAAAAAAAAAAAGGTATATAGAAGTTTGATTTAATCTGTATATTGATTTCTAGAAAATTATTTCTAAATTTATATGAAAAGTGCGTTACTCAATTTTTTACATAAATGTATATGATGAATAATGCATTGCTTTTTAAAAAAATATTAAGCTTTAAAATTGTTTAGAAGATTTACTATACCCAAAATATTAAATTATGTATGGAATCGTTTAGAGTCATTCAAAACAATTACTTAAATATATATATATAACAATAATAAATAAATAGGTTCTCAACTACAATTGAAATTTTCATAATTTTAAAATAATAAAGTTTGTATTTTATTCCCTTTTCACTTTATTTAAATTTGCGTGTGATTAAAAAAGTTTACTTTAAATAGCATAATAAATATGCATTGTACTATATTTCAAAATTAATTTTTTGGAAAAAATAATTAAAACATGAGTACACACCATGTAAATAAACTAAATCTATTATTTTGAATCTTTAGGAATGATGGAATCTTTAAAGTGATTAATTAAGTGATTAATTTTTATTTACATTCTATGTATTTTAAGCTTTGCTAACATTTCTTTAACCAAGTTTCCATATTTCATAAATCAAAACTATTTCTTTAAAAAAACAAACAAACAAAAAAAGAATGATTAAACACCTTTATCATACCAAAAAGGTGCTCCATATTGTAATGAATACAAGAGCCACTCAACGACAGCCTTAGAGCTCTTGAAAAATAACGAAGATAAATATCTCTAAAATTTCGATCGCAACAGCCCAGAATACCAAATTATCGTTATATTCCGAAGATCGTTGAATTCCGAAGGAATATAAGGAAGCAAACAGGCCAGAATAGACCCACAGTTCTCTTTAGACTTATTCTTTGGATTTGTTAGCATTTACTCATCATTTCGTTTTTATATCATTTACTATGGCTGGTACTCCTGATATAAGGAAACAATCTGAGGTGACTATCATGTTCATAGGCATTGTAGAATTGACGAAATGTGATGGTGGGGAGAGAAATAAGTTCTATCACCAGATTTCGAAGTAACAAAGCTCTAAAAATAGTCTTTTCAAAAGGCTAAGAAAAACCCTTCTAAGGGCTAAGCCTTACTCAAAGCTAAAAAATAAAAAATAGATAAATACACTAAATTACATTTTTAGAGAAAAGAAACAGCTCTTTTCTAAAATAACTATTTTAAAGAAACGTCAATGTTACTATCCGATTGGTTTTGCTGTCCAAGTTGGCAGACGGGTGAGGCAGAGTTTGAATCCAAGTCGCACTAATTGGCCTAGCTATTTGGAGCCATGGTTTTCTCCGAAACTCGTGTGATTATTAGCTGGAATTCCTAAGAAACACCCCTCAAGGACATCCAGGCTTATGTAAAAAACAATTGGGCTTAAACTTCACACAATCGCCATCATCTACATTAGATTTTAACTTTCATATTCATGATATAGTTCTTTACTTTCAGTTTATATTATACCTAAAGTATTTAAGTATGATTATTAAGAAAACAAATTATTTTATGAGGTATTAAATAAATCAAAGGTAATTCTAAAATTATATTAAAATTTCATGGCTGCAGGCTTTCTTCAAACCATTAAAAGTGCCGCAAAGTGGCGGTGCATGGTTTAAGATCAAACTGTTCCTTATTTACTCCGATATTTAGCTAGTTTTGCAGAAAAACATGGAAAACTCCAAACGATTAGGACTACAAGTGCTTTTAGGGTTCGAACCCGGCATCTCTTATCTACCAGCTTCAAGTGCAAAATTTTTTGGCCATTGATAATCTATGTGAATTAACGGCTTTTTTTTTCTTGATTTCGTTTCAACCGATCCTGAAAACAATAACAATATAAGATAAATAACTGATACCATAATTTTTTCTATATGCGATGATATATGAAATTTAGAAATTCATTAATTAATAATAAGGATAAATATAGGAACTAATCTTAATAATTTAGAATGTATTTAACTGCTATATTCTTTTTACGTATCTGAGGTAAAATTGAGAAAATTTCTTGATTTTAATCTTGAAACATTTATTTTTTACTTTTTATTCTTCTTATACATAAAGTAAAAAATGAAAATATAACTATTATTCTTATCTGTAATATATAAGAATATGCGGTCCAGAAAATGCAACTATCCCAATGCAATTTTGGTTATGAGTTTAAAACAGGGTTGGCAAAAACTTTTCTAGAAAAATCCAACCCACTTGCGTTTTTCTGGTCATTTGTCGGTTTTTGTTTGAATACATTTGCATTCAAATGTTAGATATATGTTATTTAGCAAATTAGTTGTAATACACCTAATTATATTAAACTACTAACTAATAATTAATCTAATATTTATTTTAGAAATAAAAATTGGTTTGATTCTAATATTAAAAGTGTGTTAATTAGTAAGATTAAGCCATATTTTATTTTAATGTATGCTTATTCAAAATAAATATTCTTAATGACAATAACTGATAAAATAAAAGAATTTAAATTCTTAAGTACAATACGTATCATTTAAATTCTTTAGTTCCACATCATGCTATAGATGGAGAACTTAGGTAATCGTGCAAATTTTTGACCTAGTTTTTTTTTTACTTTTTTACACGTTTCCACGTGTGAGGAATCCGAAAAATGACAAAATGTGTATGGTGTGTGTTAGTTTTATAGTCCGTTAGTCTGTGTACACGATTACTCAAGAAAAAATTGTCACAGAGAAGTAAGATCAGTTTTAAAATATTACTTTCAACACTGGCAAGAACCTTATTCATTTGCAACATTCAAATTAAAAAACTTTGTAAGTTTGTAAGTTATTAAAAATTTATTCTTTTCTTAACATGGGAGAATAGGGCAAAATTTTACTTAAACATGCATTAAATGGAAAATTTTTACTGAAAAAATACGAGATTAGTTTTAAAATATGAGTTTTGATGTCGGAATGAACATCAGTAACTAGAAACATGCTACTTTGAAAATTTCGCAAGTTATTGGAAATTTAGGAATTTCATAGCATAGCAGTATATGGCAAAATTTCACATAAATGTCAGTTTTTAGGGATATTTTCATCGTAAAGATGTCAGACCACTTTTGAAATATTATTTAGGGTACTGGCATGAATGTCAGAGTATAAATTTTCCAATTTAAAAAAATCTTAAATTATTTGGAATTCACGATTTATTTAAAATGGCAGAATAGGGCAAAATTGAGCATAAATGTCCATTTTGAGGATCATAACTATATAAGACAACTTCAAAATAACATTTGTGATACTTGTTTGAACATAATTGACTACAAATATTGTAATAGGAAAATTTTGCAAGTTACTCGTAATTAAAGATTTTATCAACATAGCAAAATGTGATATCCCATATAAATATGTATTTTGAGGATTGTTGCATTGGAAATAGTAGCATGAAAATGAAACTACGAAATTGATCCTAATAACAAATTAATAGATTCATTAGAATAAGATAAACAAGTAAAAGTGAACGGTGGATAGCCTATTAGGTGGAGATTTCATTCTGTCACAGTGTGTCTCCAAGTGTTTGGTCAGATTTATTTTTCTTAACATGATAATCATGTTAAGAGAATATCCTGTACTAGAAATTTATGAGAACATATGATAATATGAAATACGATATATATATATGATAATATGACATATATGATTATATTTATAACTGTAGTTACTTTTTATGTTTAATACTATTTTCTAGAAAATAAAAATAAGAGTTTTTTCTTTAAAAGGTAAGGCGTTTCCTATACTTTATAGATGGGATTTGTAAATTATAAATAATTTTTAACAAAAACTCAGTGGGTTTTTGTTTGTGGGCCTGCCCAATTTGCCAACCCTGGTTTAAAATATATATATTTCTAACGTTTTCTACATGTCTTTCCTATGTGAAGACAGGTATAATATAATTAAAAAAAAAATAAAGAGCTTATTGTGATTTCTCTGTTCCTAGATCAGGAAGTTTTAAGATTTTACTCAAACAAATTAAAATCATTTTCAAACTACAATGGAAAATTATCTTTGTTAAGCTAATAAATGAAAAATTCATAATTATATATTATCTTTTTTAAATAAAAGAAATAAATTTATACAAGAGATAACCTTATATTTATATATGCATCCTTTACAAGCATTAAAAAAAATTAATCTGCTCTTCATTTGCTTTTTTAAAGATAATGAAATTGTGTAGAAAAAAAGATGTGGGAAGTTAACGTCCCGTAATACCATGGTAACGAGCGAATGAAGAACCTGAGAGTTGGCCTTTAGGTCTATTTTTCTTACACAGTATAGTCAGCAATATAGTTTTGTTTTTAATATGTTATTTCAATATCAATCCATAGGAAAGCCGCTAAGTTTCGGTAAGGTGACTATCATAGGTTTTTTTTTTTTTTTTTTGGTAAAAATTTTATTGTTTAATTTTGTGATGTAAACGTGGACAAGCTAAGTTATTCTATTTTAGATATATATTTATATATATTTAAATAGGCTGTACAGGCCGTATATAAAGGTTTCAATGACCTGAAAACTGTGGGGGTATTCTATCAATGGTACACAATCTTATTTTTATGTTTATGGAATAGGTCATTACTAACTATACTGCATTTAAAAGTTATATTATGTGCATTACTTTGTGCCTTGTATCTTACAGAAAACAAAATACTTTTGTGTGTGATAATGTTAACTTTATTATAGTGGGAAAAAAAAAAAGATATTCTGTAACACATTACTGTTTATTTAACAAACCCACTTACCACATGAAAAAAGTATGTTTTTGTAAAAATAATAAATGAGTATACTATGAAGTCATGTGATGTTTAGATTCTTTTTTCCTTCTTGAATAAAAAATCCACATGTTAAGTACGTAATACATCAAAGGGATGCTTCACTTTTTTGCTGGCAGAAAAGCCCCATACTGTTCTATGGGGTAATGTGTTATGCACTCATTATTAAAGTTATTTTTTAAACTATAAAAATTCACAAACATTAAACTAATTTAAAAAAGAAAAAATCATTTTGAAGCTATACAGTGCAAAAAGTGCACTTAGTTTACTTTTCTTTGTCACTTTAAAATAAAACATTAAAAATTTAAAAAACTCATTTTTTGGAAGATAAGAAAACAATGGCTGAATTTTTTTAATGCAAAAACACGGGAAAAAAAGAATCTAAGTTATATCACAACAAATACTGCTACAGAACGACATGGGATTTTGGCTATTTGTGAAGCGTCCCTTTTCATTAACTCGACAAAACACAGAGCTTTCTATCTTGATCAAGCAAGTTAGCGGCATAATATAAATTATGACTCCAATTCATATTTTTTTTTAAGAAGACTTTTTTTTATGTTCTATAAAGTGTTATGGAAAGAAATGTAACACCTCAATTTCCTTCTGAACATCTTGCTTTACTGATGACCTAACAATAATGCAAATTTTACTTCATACTATTATATAACAAATATTTTTATGATAAAAAGTTAAATTTATGCAGGGTTAGAAATTAGAATGAAAGTCAAGCGTCCATGGCACCTAATTATTTTTTCATAGTTGGCAGAATTTTTTTAAATTTTTTACTGATCTCATAACAGGATAAAATTCTTTTATCCTGTTTCTTATAAAAAAAAAAAAAAAATAATTAAGCCCGGTCAAAAGTTAGGCGTCAAAAATGGCGACTAGGTGTGAATTTATGGTTGACAAATTTAAATTTATAAGTGCAAAATGTGCCTAACGACTGCTAATTTCGAACCCTGGTTACAAACTTTTTTTTGGTCATGTAAAAACATTTTATAAAAACTAATGTATTAACAAATTACGATGAAATACAAATATACCTATAATGCTTTTCTGTAATGCAGAGTGTACGAACATAATTTGTTGAAATTAAAATAAGCTGTTAAAACGAATCACATTGCTTCATAAAATAATTCAAAAAAGAAGGAAATTAAATGCTCAGTAGCAGAATTTTCTGCATCTATCAATGCTTCAGGAATGTTAGATTTAATCTGATATGACGAAGCATTAACAATTCATAAAATACCAATTTAAGAATACATAAAAACTAAAACAGTTTAGAGACAATGCATATTATATCTATATTTTAGTCTGCGTTTTCTGTAAGATGTTACATTTAACTGCAGAGTCTGCAGTGCTTGCTACTATTCCTGCATTATTTCTGCTACTGGATCTAAGCGTACATATGTCAAAAATAATACAGAAGACAAACCTTTCTAAAGTGTAATATTTTTAGCCTTAATCGCCCTAATATTATGATTTTGTTCATCTTCAGTTACAATAATTATCTAATTATCAGTTAATAAAGATAAAACAAAAAACTATCTGATTTTTTTTTTTTTTAAGTTTCTAAAACATTATTAAATTACCGTATTTTCTAAATACAGAAAGGTTTGATACTATCACAAGAAATTAATCAAAACAAAGTACTGTTAAACTGCCATAAAATATAAGTTTTAACTTGTTTACAACGGTATAAACATAATGTAAAGTGAAATGGGGGTAAATTTCAGCTTCCAATTCAACTGATAAGATGAATTTGAACCTAATTAGCTTTCATTATCAATTTGATTTTTTTTATTATTATTATAATATATTTAAGTCTAAGGAAACCAAATAAAATATCAAACATTGATAATTTTAGTACAAATTGCTTCATTTTCTAATCTGAGAGAGTACAAAATTTTCTCAGAATAAAACTTTACCATATTTTTCACCATTTTCTCCGATTTTCCTTTGACTTACTACGCTATTTTCTTCCAAAAAAAATTTCATAAAATTATCGAATAATTTAGTAATTTATAGTAACTTCAATTTATAGTAGCTTCAATTTATAGTAGCTTCTAAATATGGTTTAATTTCACAAAAATTGTCAAACTTATCTGACTATTTTAGACTCACTTAAATGCCCTGACTAGAAGTCACACTGTAAACTACATTTTTAAGAAAATAGAATCATGCATGAACATGCTTTATTTTAATTTCAGATTTGCTTTATTTATTTATTTATTTATTTTTTTTTTTTTTTGGGGGGGGGGGGGGGGGGGGTGTCACTTGTAGTTACATTTGCCCAAAACCATAAGTCAAATAGAACCACAAACACATTTTTCTTTCTAAGTGGCATATTTGTTAAACTATAAAGAGCTCATTTTTTAATAAGCTAATTAGTTTGTAATTATGCCTAAAAACTTTTAGAAGCATAATAGCAACTGAGCAAGTCAAACTACATGAAAACTTTCACTTACTCCATTTCACTTTACATATATGTTTATTCAAAACATTACACAGAAGTTAGTGCGTCAACTTCCAGTGATAGCTTTATTTAAAAAAAAAAAAAAAAAAAAAACAAAAAAAAAAGCAAAAAATATTTCAAAATACAGTTGTATAAAAATTTAATAAATAAAGCACACTTTTCGGATTTCACATTTTTATTTTCGCCAAGAAATAAAGACACGTCGCAACAAAGCGGGATTCGACATAAAAAACATTCACTCTCAATCCCTATTAGAATGAATTACACAATACACTGATGAAATAATACACTACAAAAAAAGGAATGAAAGGTTTATAGAAGGCCCGAACAGAACTTCTACACATGAGATGAAATAGTCGATACTATATAAATGTTAAAAAATAACTTTACATTACACAGAGTCTACAAAATAAATGTTAAAAAATCACTGTCTCCTGTTTAACAGCGATTGGATTAAACGCTCAAAATAAACAGCGGTTTCATTGCGGAAGGCGATACGATGATGGAAATATTTGAGCGGGTCTTCGGAGCGGCGCGATTCCCTGCTTTTTCAAAAATACGAGAGTCGGCGAGTCGCTGAGGGCAGTGGAGCCCGGCTAGTTCTGTAGGAAACAAAAAACATTCTGTGAGTAGCGAGTAGGACGCAAGAATTTTGCGTAATAAATCAGCGTAAATTACTTCAAAAACATAATATTGAATAAAAATGTACAAAACTAGAAGAAAAATATATTTCACACTAATATTACTGTGGACAATGCGCAGTTTGTTAAGGTGCTACATTATAAAGGAGATTTTGAGAAAATTACTGTGAAACTAATAAAACAGATAGAAAATTTTTTTTACAAGCAAGTTATAAAAACATGCAGTGTAAGTAATATACAAGAGAAAATTAAAGAGGATAACCATT
Source organism: Salticus scenicus (assembly GCA_963930645.1). Classification (NCBI taxonomy): domain Eukaryota; kingdom Metazoa; phylum Arthropoda; class Arachnida; order Araneae; family Salticidae; genus Salticus; species Salticus scenicus. The sequence goes on along the minus strand of OZ005653.1, from coordinate 328,137,708 downwards.
TGTTAGTATTTTACACTCAAAAATGAATCAGTTTTAACTTATATTGAGTTTCTTAAATTCTTACAGAAGTTTTAGAAATTTAACCCATCCAAAAAAAAATTAGGCCCCACAAAAATACAAGAATAGAAAAAGAATGGTTAAGAGCCATGCAATGACATGCCAAAATAACATTACATAAATTTCCTTATAATTTATATATAAATAACAAATTTTATTACATTTAGCATGCATAATTCACATAATTGAAAATAATAATTTGAAACTTACCCGTTAGCAACAGAATCATACCAATAAGGAGACCTGAAAAAGGAATGCAAGTTTAATATAGTAATAGAGAGAAATAAAACATTTTACAGCGAAGGATTGTAAAACCATATGCTGTATAAAATTCTGTACGTTTCATGAAATTTGAAGAAAAACTTTTGGAGTTAATAAAGTAAAAACGTACAAAAAAGTTTTGCAATTTTTAATAAAATATTAGGGCCAATTACATGTCAAATCAACAAAAAAAAGTAGCATTTTTAACCAGATCCCTCAGATTATGAAATCTGACTCATTTATTCTATAGAGAAATTAATATATACTAATTAATAAGTATCGCTTTTTCAGTTTTTGATATACAGGTCTGTAAAAAATGGGTAAAAAACGCAAATTTTCAAAATTCTTGTATTACAAATGTACCCATATTTTGTTACCTAATTGACTTACGGCCGTATTCACCATTAACTTCAATTCTCGGTTCAACGCAAAAACTTTAAAAACATCTAAAGGGAGGGTACAACTTTTTAAGAAAATGCAACTGGTTCCTCCTGCCATCAAGCGACGAATATTATATATTATCTTTGATTGGTTATTTTCCGCTGAAAGATCTGAAATTAACAATGCCGCTAGATGGCATAAGCAACTCATTAAATTTTGCTGAAAAGTTTTACCCTGACTTCATGCGCTTTTCAAATTTTCTTGTTTAACCGGGAGTTGAAGTTATTGGTGAATAAAGCCGTAAATTTTGTATCACTAGAAAACTTAATACAGGCTTTCACATGCACACATTTTTTAAAAATTTCATTTCAAGGTCAAAAAATTTGACCTTTGATCTTCAATATTTCAAAGCGTATTTTTTTTCTTTGAAAAATTATATGTTGTTCCTACATTTATTGTCTATAATTAGTATGATTTTCTGCTTGGGATTGCCATGGGATGATGAGTTTTAAATGAAAGTGTAACCTCTATCAGTATTTCCATACTAATATAATGTAAGTTTTACCCATATTGTCTTCCCTATTAACTTAGAGATAAGATTGGTATCATTAGAAAGCTTGTAATACAAGCTTTTAAATGATATGTCACATGCATACATTTTTTTAATTTTTTCCATTTTAAGGTCAAACTTTTTTACCTTTGACATTCAATATCTCAGAAAGTACAAATTTAATTTTCTTTTAAAACTTATATTATTCTTACTTTTATTCTTTACAATTGCTGTAAGGTTCAACATGGGGCGGCCAATGAATAACTGAGTTATAAATTAAAATGCAACTCTACCTGCATTTCCATCACTGTTAAAACTAACATAATGTACATTTACCAAAAAAAAAAAAAAAAAATGGCCATCCCACGTTGAAACTTACAATAATTATAGATAATGAACGTATAAATAACACAATTTTTAGAGATAGGGACTTATTTGGTATATATTCATTTCTCTATAGATCAAACAAATGAGCCCAACTTCAGAAATCTTAGGGGGTCAGGTGTTTTGCTTCATCGATTTGACATGGAATGACCCATTAATAACTCTAAATATTCAAGATATCCTCTAAAAACTGTACACACATATAAAATATAACATTTATAACCATATCTAAAATTTGCAGATCAATCACAAATATTTTCTATTTTACTGGATTTGTTGCTTGTCTCATAAGAGCATTAGTGACAATCTTTGCTGAAAAATAAGATGAATGACAATATTTTCCAATATATTCGACAAAATGTAAAAAAGAGAAAGTGATCACATTATTTGGACCAACACATTTATATTCAAGAAAGAGTAAAAATTTACCTTTATCATGGATGAAAATCACAATCCAAAGGGCAACAAATTAGGCAAATAATAATGTCCTTTATGCAAACAGGTTGTTCTTTATATTGAGTACTCCCCCCCCCCCCCAAGAATCAGCTCTATGTGTCCTATGGGATTTTTACTGCTTTGTAATTTATAAGGATATTTCATGCAAAAATAAGGTCCTTCAATATATATACATATTTTATCTTAGTGAACTTTTTAAAATATAATTTTAATTATTTCTTAATAAAAAGGACTAAGTATGTTCAAAGAGTACAATTATTTAGAAAACACTTTTTTTTTCTTCCAAGTGTTGCACTTCTGCAATATACCAAAAAGTCAAATTTATGTTTACAGGAAGCTTTGAAATCTGATTTTCTTGACTGTTGCTGTCTTGCACACAAGAGTTAACGCAAAATGTTTATAAAATTTGCTACAGATGATGACAATATGTAATGTTTTCACACCAAAGTTTAATTTATGAAGGAAAGAAATTCAGAAATAAACTGTCTATATGTAAACATTTTACACGAACGCAACTAAAAAAGAAAAAAAAAAAAAAAAAAAATTATGAGTTGCTTTTGTTCAAAATTAAGAGTTTTTTTAAATTTTCTATCTAAACTGAAAAATTTAGTATCTTGAAAAAAAAAAAAAAAAAAAGTTCTTTTGCACGTTTTTTGCAAAAAAAGTGGCGTTTCAGACATCCACTTTTTTGTTAATAAATGTAATTTTTTGTTAATATTTTTATAAAACTGTTTTTTGATATGCTTCAGATCTATTCAAACATATGGGTTTAAATCAGATTTCGAGATTAAAAGGTTAATGAGATACCCCAGTGTTGCTACACAAATCTGTTTAAAAAAAAAAATTCCCCTGAGTTTGCCATCTTATATAATTAAATAGATGACATGAAACCATGTAACATTAGAATCTAATGTTTCTAATAGAGATGGAACAAAGCTTCGGCAAGGCCGAAGCTTCGGCCACCTTACCGAAGCTTTGGCTTGGCCGAATAATGAGAGTGATTCGGCCGATTCGGCCTATAACAATTTATGTTGTGAATATTCTTTTAACAATTATTATATAAAATATCGTCATTTAAGTTATGCACAATGATACCTTATAATAAAACATAGTAGAAATTTACATTTAATTTAAAAGTTTGTGTGCATTGACCCTTTGGAAACATAAATCATACAACAATTAATAATATATTCTATTTAAATTGTAAGTTGCTAAGAAATAAGTTACATTACATTATATTTAGTTAACAATTTAATTATATGAACAGCTTTAGTTGCTTTAAAATGAAGCTATTAAAATATTGCATGAAACATTCTTTAAATATTTCTAGCTTTGAAACTTAGCCATAGTCCAGGGTTCGCGCTAGAGCGCGGGATTGCGGGAATCGCGCAATATTAAAAGAAATCCCACTTAAAAAATTTTCATATGCGCACTTTTCCCGCACTTATTTTCTCGCGATATTAATTAATTTATTTATTTTAATCTAATTCAAAGAACTCCGCGAATTTATTTTTTCCGTTTTTAAAAAATTCGCGGATATCGTTCGTTAAAAAATAAATAAAAAGGGAACAATCGCCAATCAAACGTTCTACAAAAGCTTCAGATTCCTAATCTTTCTCCATCCACAACATAAATGTTAATATCCATTTCAAACTTGATTTATGAGATTCTAGAACCTGTAAAGAAATACAATTGTTAAATATTTCTTGCTCATGTAATTATTTTTTTCCCACCTGCCCCTTTATTTATCTCCATCTAGTGATCAGCAATCAATGTTCTGCAGAAGTCTTGTTTCCCAATCTTTACCCATCTTCAACATAAATTATATTTATAATATTCATTTTAAACTTGCTTTATTAGATTCTAGTAGTAGAATTGAAAGAGTTTAATATTTCTTACTCTGTAATTATTTTTTAACTCCCCCCCCCCTCTTTCCCTATCTCCGGAATGTGATTGATGATCAATTCTAGAAACAATAAAGCAGTAGAAGTGCTCAATATTTCTGACATATGTAATTATTTTAGACCTTTACTGCTGAACTTAATGAATCTATTTATTTTTTCTCAATTAAATTAAATCTTTATGGGATGTCATATTTATACCAAATTTGTAAACAAGGGGGAAATGAAGAATAGATTTTTCAGGTAAGAAATTTTTTTCCAAATCAATTTAAGAAAATTAATACTCAGTTAGTTTTATGTACGTTTGAAACTAATAATTAGCTACTGCTACTTTTATATGAATGATTAATGTACATACATAAAGTCATATTCTATATTTGTTTGAAAAATTTGTTTTTCTCTTGGTGTGAAATTTTAATAAGATTTTATGTGGATATAAAAGTTATTGAAGATATATTGAAGATTTTTTTTTTTTTTTACACTAATGAAAAAATCCTGAAAATGCTTAATGTAGATAAAAACTATATATATAATTGTCATCAGTTTATTGAAAGTGACTTTATCAATATTCAACTAATCCAACCAATCATATTAGCGAAAAATTTTCAGCTAATTTTTATTTGAGCAATCACATGTCTGTAATTTGCATATTTCTTGAAAATACTTTTTTTTTTTTTTTTTCAGTAAAATGTAATTACTGACTTAAATTTCAAAAATCTCACTTTAATTTTGAAAATCCCACTTAATTTTTTTGTTAGAGTGGGAGAATCCCACTCATTTTTTTCCCTTAGCGCTAACCCTGCCATAGTCATATATAGTCAATAATCAAAATTAACAATATAGTCAATAATCAAGATTAACAATAACCTAGGATTATAAAACATGCATGAATTTTTATTTATTTTTTATAAACCAGAATATAAGGAGTGTGTCTATTACTTGCACATCCACCCTAGATCTAAATTCTACATATTTATTCCAGATAATTAAGGTTATAAAATTTATTCTAGATTAGTTATTATCAATTGATAAAATGATTTCTAGGTTAATAACTGACATACTGTAAATTGTTTTTTATGTTTATTTTCATTATATTACATACAAGGTTTAATTAACCTTACTTCTTTTTATCATTTATCACACAATTGTAAATTATGATGAAAAAAAAATCAATGTTTTTGCATTTTTAGGAAGAATTCTATTTTCCTCATACACATTTTCAGCTTCAGAAAATAACCTTTCGCTATATATACTGCTACTTGGAGCAGATAAATAGCGTTTGGCCGAATCAGATAATTTGGGAAATATATTGTTATTCTCTCTCCATCTCCACCAATTCCAACAGACAATATGTTCTATTTAAAAGCGGATTGTTTATATATACTTCCAGCTCTTTAGCCGATAAATTTTCAGAGTGTTCTGTGAGTAATTCATCGTTTGAGATTTCTGCAAAACAATCACACAATGATGCCGGAGCTTCGGTATTCGGCGCTTCGGCCAAACAGTGCTTCGTGCCATCACTAGTTTCTAAGTCAAACATATAAACATGGTATATTTTATTAACTTAAAATTTACGCTATAATTTAGATTGCAGCTCTTAGAACTTCAAAACTGATCATTTTAAAAAAGTTATTCATTAATATTACTTATTTTAAAAGGCCTCTCCACTTATCGTCCCCAGAAGCCAAAGCCAATGTTAATCTATGGGGAATTTTGCCCCATTGTAACTTATTAACTTATATTTTTAAATTCTGTTTTTACATTCAGAAACTTCACAACTATTAAACAATTTATCGCTTTCTAAAAATTTTTTTTAAATTTTTAATATTTTATTCTGACGTAAAATGCAAATTTTCACAATGTGAAATTTTTAATTTTTAAGCTTAAAAATGAAATCTTAAAAATAAAAAAAAAAAATCAATTTTTAGAAAGTTATAAATTGTTTAATAGTTGTGAATTTTCAGAAAGTGAAAACTGAATTTAAAAATGTATCAGTTAATGAATTATAATTGGGCAAAATTTCCCATAGAATAACATTGGCTTCGGCTTTCAGAGACTATAGGTAGAGAGTCCCCTTAAAATAAAAGCAATTAAATGATATTGCATTGTGAAACTTTGCAACGTAATATCTTTAAATATAATAACTTTATGTATATAGTGTCCTCACAAAAAATTAACAATTTTTAGATCTCTTTTAAAAAAGTATAACAACTATGCAGAATCTTAAAAAAAAATTCATCAGTTTTTACTTTAAAAAAAAAAAAAAAAAGGGCCAACTTTAATCAAAAGCAATTGAATGATATCGCACTGTGAAACTCTGCAACGTAATATCTTTAAATCTATTAACTTGATGTATATGATGTCCTCATGTTTTTAGAGCTTTTTTGAAGTATAACATCTATGCAGTATCTTAAAAAAAAAAAAAAAAAAGGTTGACATTCATCTCGAAAGTAGTTAAATCAGACCAATCAAAAATAGGAGTGGTCCCCTCAGATGTGTTACGCCAACAAACTCTCTGCTTTATTTATATAGATGATGTACATAAATAACTTACATTGTTTATAAATAAATTTGATTAAAAACTGATATATGAAAGATAATAGTACAGTAAAACTTTTTAAAAAGTAAACATTCAACCAGGGTGGCTAGCATTTTGATCTTCATATTCCCTAGCTTTTCTAGATGTTTTTATATTTTTGAGCAACAGTTTATTTTAAAAAAAAATATTTAAGCAAATTTCAAACTATTTTTTTTTATAGATTTCAATCGAATTCCAACTTTTTCAATGTTACATATTTTTCCAATTTCTATGTTTTCCAGGTCATCAGCCACCTAGTAAATACTGAACTGAAACAATTTATTATTGTTAACATAGTACTGTGTTTTTTCCTATAAAAAGAAACTTATTTTTATAAAAATGAAATCAGTATAATAGAATTATAGGCAAGCACTTTAATTAAAAAAGAAACTTATCTAAACTGAAAGATTTACCTCATGGAAGATGTTGGAGGAGGTGACCTTCTAGAATACAAATAATCAGAACGATCTGCCAAAGGACGTCGCTCATATAAGTCATCTCGCATACTCATAGGTGGAAGAGGCCTTGAATAAGGATCTGCACCTCCCATGGGAGGCAAAGGACGTCTTGGAGGATAGTCATCTCTCATAGGTGGCATTGGGCTTCGGCGCTCATAAGGAAGTGGGTATGGTCGCATTCTTTCTCTGCCAAATCCAAATGGCCGGTCATAAAATGAATCTCCTCCACCCATTGGTGGTCTATCAAAATGACGGTATCCATTAGGAAAACCACCACCATATCCGCCTCTTGATGGAGGCCCATATCCATTTCGTTGTGGGCCACCACCCCTACGGCTAAAAGACAAGATTAATGAAAACAGTTCATTATATAACATCAATAAATATAAGCTAGAATAATTCAGACAAGTTTCTAAAATTAAAAAGCCCAAGACTCTTCATAGGTTATTGATAAACATTTTTTTTTTTTAATCTTACAGATGAAAGCATATGTAACAATTCCTTCTATATATATATATATATATATATATGCTTTGATTCAAGTATGGCCAGAATGCTACTACAAAGTGATTATTTGAAAAATAACTTAGTAAAATATTTTCCTTAAATATAGCATAGTAGAGCATCATTTATGTAGCATGTCTGATATACCGGAAACTATTTAAAAACAGAAATCTGAGCTAATTATTGGATATTTTTATAATCTGAAATTCTAGAAGAGAAGTAACTGGATCACTGGAGAGCAATCATTTCACCATTAATAGACAAAACTAAAGTTTAGTCACTAATATGAATTGCTAAAATAGGCTATTTTGCTGCTTAATGATACAAATTATGCATTTTTTAAAGCTGATTGCCAAGGACTTTTCACAGTAAATTGTGAAAATTTTACCAATTGCCACTAATTTACCTATAATTACCACAGATATTTTTGTGGCCAACTGCCAAAGATTCAACTATTTCACTGCAAATTAACCAAATTTACATTAAAATATTTGCTAAATTATGCTATAATTTCATTGTTGTTATCTATATAAATCGGATAAAATTCAGAGTTTCCCCCAAATAGTTTCAAGTGGGCACTGTGACCCGGGGTTGCCCTTTGATTGAACAAATAGCACCCTACCTTTAATTAAAAAAAAAAAAAGACCCTTCATGACCTTTATAAAAAAAATAAAAATGCACCCTTATTGCCATGTTTTAGAGCACAAATTTAGGAGAAAACAACCTACAAACTGAAGAATGATATTCTAAAGATAAATCATTTATTTACTTAGTAGAAAGCAAAAGTAAAGAAAGTTAGAATTACAAAAGTATTTAGTATTTATTATATGCATACTTATAACAGAATTTTGAAATGAGATAGTTAAATATGGCATTAAGAATACAAAACAGCCTTTTTCACAGTGCCCTTAGAGTACCAGGGAAAACTCTAAAACTCACGCCTTTTGAATGCTAATTCTAGAAATTAATATTTTTGCAATTAATTATCATTTCGATTTCACTCTTAAATTCACTTTCTTTCTCCTCCCTCCCCCCTGCCACCTTTTTTTTTTTTTTTTAAAAAAAAAAACCTTTTTGCTGAAACAAACTTAGAATTAAAATAAACAGTAAAGCAGAAGAACATGTGATATTTGGAGCCTCCTGCCAGAAATCTGAAGACTTGGCTATACTGCATTAAATACATGTTTAAACTATAAAATCCGTAGACAAACTTCCTATTAAAATTTTAAATTACCTCATTACAGTCTGTTTGTTAGCTCGGCCAGGTGCTCCTGGTTCAGGGTGGAGCTTGCTTTTCGAGGGCTAAAATAGGAAAAGAAAAACTTAAAGGAATGCATGAACATACAAAGTTAAAACCTAACTAAAATAAACATACATCTTTCTTTAAACTCAAAAAAATATTTTTTTATCTGTCCAGATGAAGTGAATATTTTCCTATCCTTTACTAAGGATTAAAATACGTTAATATTGATGTGGTTTGCTTTCCTTGCAAACTGATTGATATTTTGTTACAAACTGATATTGTTCGTTTAAAACACTTTTAAATCAAAACAAAATAATTTGCAACTAGCAAATCTGTGCGAAATTTTCACAATTTCTTTCTCTTTTTATTTACCTTTAAAATTTGAAACTGATAAGTCTTACACCAATTTCACCATCCAATTTAAATGTTAATTCAACAGAAGCCAATTTATCGCTAAGATGAAACGCTTATGAAAAATTAAACCATATCATTTAAAGAAAAGTATCAAAATAAAATTCTTATTTGACGACCCAAATTTCATATTTTCCCAAGCAGGACAGCTTTAGTATAGGACCCCTATGGTGACTTCATTTTTTGTCACCATGTTGATGATGCCTTTAATTTTATTCATTCATTTTATTTAGGCATAATTTTTTGTTAAAAAATAAAACAAAAAACCTAATACCTATTTTTATTATTGCGTTTTTAAGTCAATTTATGATAAAAGTTCATATTTTGTTTATATCTTTAAAGTATTGCTAGGTTTAAAATGACGTATGCAAATGTTATAAAAATTCAACTTTTAAAAACAGATTTTTCTATAAAATGATCTCAGACAAATGTCACTTTAAAAAAAAATTAAGTTACTGAACTGAGTCACTTAGTCCGTGTGCTCGAATACTGCTTATGTATTACTTTTTATCCTCGCGTATTTTATTAAGTCACTATTGTATCATTTCTACAAAAAATAATTGCAACTGGCCCACGTTAGAGAAATATAAGATACTATAATAAATTCATTGTCCATATATATACCTATCTCAATATTACTACTACCATTAAACTGATGAGTTTATTCTATTCCCCTTCCCCTCCCTTAATTTAAAATATATATTCATTATTTTATTTCCCTTATTCAACACGGAGGAAAATTGTTTAGTTTATCACTTACACAAATGCATTTTAAAAACATCAGATTCTTGAGGTTGTTTATTGCATTTTAACATTGTGTATCTAGAAAATATAAATAATCCATCGTCCAAATGCTAACTCACTAACCTTTTTTTCTATAGAGTTATTATTTAAAAAAAATAAGCTTATACTTTAGGTTTTCTTTAAAGTTGGATATTTGTGAAGTAAGTGGTCTGTTGGCCCAGGACTAGAGTCCTGTTTTGTGTCATGTAACCAGATTTTATTCTAACCCGGCCTGCAGTTTGGGTCGACTAAATTTTTTTCTCTTGCGGGTCGGTCAGGATGAATGATTTATTTTTTGTGTGGGTCAGATTGACTGGATTTGTTTTCCCCCTTACCATGGGTTGGGTCAACTTGAGAACATTTTTCAAGAAAATGTTACCTTAATAAGCAGAATTTTCTTTGCTATATATACTCATAATGAATATACGCTTACCCAAACCATAATAAAAAAGCATATCCAAAAAAAAACTAGTATGTTGTGGCCACCACAAGACTTTCTTCTATATTTACCTATACATATTCAATCAGTAACAATATTTAAAAAAAAAAAAAAAAGTATGATTTTTTTTCTAAGTTTTTTTTTTTTTTTTTTGTTTTTGTTAAAAGTAAAAAAAATCGATAACTTTGTTTTAAATTATCACAGATTTATAGTTCAACCATTCGTTTTAAAGGTATTGACGAGATCTTTCGAAAGATACCCCATCTTGAAAATTTATCCCCCCCTGGGGGGGGGGGGGGAAGGGAAGCGATGCCCCCCATGCAGAAAATTTTTTCCCTAGTTACATACTACTATTATGAATAATTCATATTAATTTTACAATCACAAGTTAAAAACATCTCTTATTATGCACATTTATACAAATTTTTGTTTTATGCTGCCATGTTAAAAATTTAGATAAAATGCTATCACAGTGCCACCTGTTGAGCTATTGATCCCCAAACATAATCAGCACCAGTTAATGTCGGGGACAAACTAAATACCAAGTTTGGTTAAATTTCGTTAAAAAAAAAAAAAAAAAAAGCGATTTTTTCTTTCTAAGTTTTGTTTTGTTAAAACTAAAAAAAATCAATAACTTTGGTTTAAATTATCACAGATTTATCGTTCAACCATTCGTTTTAAAGGTATTGACGAGATCTTTCGAAAGATACCCATCTTGAAACTTTGCCCCCCCAGGTGGGAACGCCCCCCCCCCACCGGGAACCGATGCCCCCACATGCACAAAAATTTTTTCCCAGTTAACTACTACTGATAAACCGCAGAAGGATGATCCCTGGCGTCATTTGCGCATGGGTGAAAAAAGCCGGTCCATTTATAAAATAGGAATGTCCGTAGTACCTAGGGATGTGTTTGTTTATGGGTACGAAAAAATTATAAACTCACTGATTGCATTTCTTTTACTTCTTTGAACTGATTCTTAAATATCTGGTTAAATAAATATTTTATGATTAATTAAAAGAAAGAAAAACTGATAATATTATAAAGGGATAGTTTTAGATTTCAATATAAATATTACTCATTTAAAATAAAAAATAAAAGCTTTGTCAGTATTTTAAAACTTTTGAAGTGTGTAACACTAATTAAAAAATTATGTCAATTACTATTTACAAACTAGTATATAACCCCGTCAAAAATGACGGAATGTGAAATCAATTAAGGTAGTGAATCAACGAATGCTTTGCCAGCTTCGCTGGTCACTATATTTAAAGGAGACTAATGTGCAAGTTGTACCTAAAGGGACTAATGTGAAAGTTGTATCTCACTGGACTAATGTGCAAGTTGCACCGAACGAACAAACTATTCAAAATGACACTATTTAAAATTGGATGTTGCTTTAAATATTTGATACTTACTTTCATTTTGATATTTATTATCAAAATTCTTGAAGAAATAATTAAAATTTTTCAAACAATAACTTCTCCTTCTAAAGCTTCTTTATCGCAAAGCTTAATGACATTATGTAAAATGCACTTCGATTCACTACGGAGAGGTTTAATCCGAGAACTTGTATGATCCATTGGTATAACTTTAGTATATCCCCACAGCTGAATTTGGCGATTATTCTTTGGTGCCGTTTTGAACGATAACGATGTCGTTCTGGACTGTTTGCGATATAATATGGCAGCCTATATGTTGTTTATCTTGGGTTTATGTTTTATGATTTAGATTATGACTTTATCATTTGTTATTTAGCCATAATCGCCAACAAAAAATCGCCAAATATCGTTGTGGGGATATACTAAAGTTGTTCCGATTCTACACATAACAGAAGAAACAAAAATAATAGAAAATCTCTCTTCTTTCTTTCTTTGCTGTGTCTCCCAGCGAGTGAGTGGAATCGTCCTGGCACGTTGTCAACCAGGGATCAATCGTCCGCGGGCGGACAGTACTATTATCAACCTGATCTTTCGAAAGATACCCATTGTGAAAATTTACCCCCCCTTGGGGGGGAAGCGATGCCCCCCATGCAGAAAATTTTTTTCCTAGTTACATACTACTATTATCAATAATTCATATTAATTTTACAATCACAAGTTTAAAACAACTCTAATTATGCACATTTATACGAATTTTTGTCCTATGCTGCCATGTTAAAAATTTATATAAAATGCTATCACAGCGCCACCTGTTGAGCTATTGATCCCCAAACATAATCAGCACCAGTTTATGTCAGGGACCAACTAAATACCAAGTTTGGTTAAATTTCGTTAAAAAAAAAAAAAAAAAAAAAAAAAAAAAAAAAAAAATTGCGATTTTTTTTTGTTAAAAGTAAAAAAAAATCGATAACTTTGTTTTAAATTATCACAGATTTATGGTTCAACCATTCGTTTTAAAGGTATTGATGAGACCTTTCAAAAGACACCCATCTTGAAACTTTGCCCCCCTGGGTGGGTACTCCCCCCCCCCCCGGTGGGGGGAGGGGGGAACCGATGCCAACACATGCAGAAAACTTTTTTCCCAGTTAACTTTTACTATTATCAACGAGACCTTTCGAAAGATACCCATCTTGAAAATTTACTTCCCCGGGGGGGTACTTCCCCCCCAGGGGGGGGAACCGATGCCCCCACATGCACAAAATTTTTTTCCTAGCTAACTACTACTATTATCAATAATTCATATTAATTTTACAATCACAAGTGTAAAATAACTATTTATGCCCATTTATACGGAATTTTGTCCTATGCTGCCATGTTAAAAATTTGCATAAAATGCGATCACAACGCCACCTATTGAGCGATTGATCCCAAAATCTAATCAGCACCAGTTTATGTCAGGGTGCAACTAAATACCAAGTTTGGTTAAATTTCATTCATTGGTTCGTGAGATACAGCGTCCACAAAAAAATGATACAGACAGACAGACATTTTCTAAAAATTATTAATTCGTGTTCTCCACATCCCAAAACATGTAAATCCATCAAAAAGTGGAAAATTTTCGCGAATCCAATACTTTCTCTATATTACATATAGAAGAAAGTAAAAAAAAAAATCAAATAACTATTATTATATAGAACACTAGCCGCCTTCGGCGACCAGCTGGTTCGCGATCCCTGAAAAATCCGACTTTACAAAATTCCCGCTCGGTGACGCCTTTTTCCCGTATCAGGTCTAATAACAGCTTATTGATATATCGTGAAAATAGCTTATCTAAATCGCAGTAAACTCCCGTGCGGTAGCGCCTGAAACCTTAAAACGTGTAAATCGGGTAAAATCTCGAATAATACTTTCGATAATATAAAAGAACTTTAAAATATCTTTCGAATGATGTATTAAAAATTATATAATCATAATTAGAATTTGAAATATTGAAATTTTAAAATATTTCAGCGCCATCTGGCGGTAGAAATTTCTGTAATCTACTGTTCAATTCCAAATCAACAAAGCTTTCAAATGATGTATTACTTATGAAATTATTTTAATTAGAAGCTGGGATAAAAAAGAAAACCAAATACCTTGCCTTAAAATCTTAATATGCCAACCAATTTCAAATGCTGCAACTCTTTTTTTTTTTGCCTTTTTTCCCTGTTCCTCAAGCCCTCCCTAATAATCGTACTCTTTCAAAAATATTCACAATCGAATTATCGGGCATTAAAACTACATACTTCGAAATTTCGACTACTGCAAAAAAAATAAAAGAAGACAATATTTTTCCAATAAATATGTCATTTTTTTAATTATTCATATATTTTCATGAAAATTGAACAGTAGCTTTATAATATGCTGTCTAGGCCGAATATTAATTCAAATGTAACGTGAATGAAAATTTGAAAAAAATTGAAAATTGCAATTTTTCCCCCCAGTATAAAACACATGATATCTTAATTGATTACAACCATTTCCGGTTTCATCACAGACAGTTGTCTCGTATGTGTTTTGTTTCCGATCGAGACGTCTTAGAAAATCGTCTGCCGGTTGCCAACTAAATTTCATAGTTTAGTTAATTTTAAAAAATCTAATTGACGTATCGATAAGCCGCTTGCACTCTTAGATTCGGAAAAAATTCCCCTTTCATTTGGTACCAAATTCGTAATGATCGGACTAATATTTCTAACTTATTTTCCATTTTTTCTGCTTTTAACTCCGTTAAAATATCTACTTTTATGCAATCTCGGTGAATTCTGAGTCATTGAGATCGCTTTTTGATTAAGACATAGGTCTACATTTTAATTAATATCTCCGCAACTAATTAAAATTTTTAAATTCTGTTTTGACTATCCCCTCGGGCATGCTTCTGAGCACCCGTATGTCAAATTTTGTAGTTCTGCGTTCAGTAGGGGCTGAACGTATAGATGCTCAGACAGACAGACAGAGAGACAGACATCTTCTTTTATTATTATAGATAAGCTGCAGAAAGCAAGCTGCCTCTTCGACAATAACCAGATGTGTGATTCATTTATTTTGATTACTTGCATAATTTTGAAATAGACTGAACAGATAATATTTTTACTCTTGCAGATGTTTTTAAGAAGCTATTGAAAGGTAGGTAGATTTAGATGAGGAAAGATGTTTAGTTTGCATCTGTAACACTATCATTTTAATATTTTTGTGTGATAAGCATTAAACTAACTAAAAACACTAAATTTGAAACCTATTTTTGCAACCATCACAACATTACACATAAATTATTAAGAGGCCTCTCCACTTATCGTCCCCAGAACCCAGAGCCAATGTTATTCTATGGAGAATTATGCCCCATTATAACTTATTGACTAATATATATTTTTTAATTCTGTTTTCACATTCAGAAACTTCACAATTATTAAACAATTTATCGCTTTCTAAAGATTTTTTTTTTAAATTTTATTTTGAGGTTGTAAAATGTGAATCTTCACATTGTGAAATTTTTCTATTTTGAGCTTAAAATGAAATCTTAAAAATAAAAAAAATAAATTTTTACAAAGCAATAAATAGTTTAATAGATGTGAATTTTTGGAATGTGAAAACGGAATTTAAAAATGTGTCAGTTAATGAATTATAATGGGACATAATTTACCATAATAACATTGACCTCGGCTTTCAGAGACGATAGGTAGAGAGTCCCCTTAATCCACTTTTCAGATTTTAAAATTAGTGTATTAGTAATTCTTTTTAAAATGATTTACCAGCTGTACGGCAATGAAAATTTATTTTCTCACTTAAAAATGTTTTGCATGATTTTTAGATAAATTATTAATTTTCATACAGATTCGGCTTTTGAGTTAATAAAATTTTCTATTGCATTGCAGGTTTGGGTCAGTTTTCGGGATTGATTCATATTTTTTTTTTTTTTTTTTGGGGGGGGGGGGGGGGTTGAGTTAAGATTCACATGTCAAGTTCAGGTGTGGTTAACTATCCAGGACCACAAAAATATTCAGTGAACCAGCAAAAAAAAAAAAAAAATTTCTTTTTCTGAAACTGCCAGTAAATTTGTCACAGAGTATATGTAATAGCAATGAATAGTAAGTGTACTTCATTATAATCATCAACGAGCTGTTCTCTTTCCCCGTAATACACTTATAATTCAAAATTATACACTTAGGAGTTTTAGCTTGTTTTTCAAGTTTGAAGGTTGTAGTAGTTATAAGGATTATAATCATGTGCACAGTTACATTTTTAATCTCAAGTTGAAATAAATGTTAATTTAGTACACTGAAAAAAAACTATGTAGCGAAAACATTACAATTTTGCCCTTTTCAAAGGCTGTCAGATGCTTACTGTTTTATTCAATTGCACTTTCATAACATCCTTTTACTTTTAAATAATATAATAACACTTAATCAGGGTTCCCACTCTTAAAAAAGAAAAAAATTCAAGGACTTTTCAAGGCCTATTTGAAATTTTTCAAGGACTAGGGGAAAATCGCAGAACGCTAGGCATACACACAAAACTGTAGTAACTACTTTCATTTGTAACATTTTTTTTACAATTAGAATAACTTTGCCTGTTTTCACAATACATTTTTGATGGATTGACCAAATTAACTTTTACAAGAGTCAAAAAACGATTAGTTCAAGATTTGGAATCATTATGATTATTCCAAAGTTTTTAGGTTTGAGTCCTGGTCTAGTCACTTTCTGCTCAAAATTAATGACCACTCCATCAAACAGGGCTGGCAAAAAAAAAAAAAAAAAAAAAAAGTTGAAACTATATGCAAAAGCAAGACAATGAAATAAGAATTTTATGACAAAATCATTATATTAGATAATGGCGTGCGCATGTGAAGATGGAGATAGTTTAGCCTTGACAGAATTCGCGATAAGCCCGTCTACTGGAGTGGAAAATTCAAGGATTTTCAAGGACTTTGTACAAAATTCAAGTACTTTCAAGGGCCCTTGAAAAAGAAAATAAAATTCAAGTACTTCTTAAGGACTTTCAAGGACCGTGGGAACCCTGTTAATGTAAATGTGACATTCAGCTTGTTTATTTAAGTACAAATTTTTCATTTTTATAAAATTTTCTTTGTATATATTTGCCATGGAAACTAACTTTTGTTTACAAATTTTTAAAAAAATAGAATAGAATGGGTGAAAGGACCAATGAAATCTTATAATTACTGGCCCTGACTTAATTTTCTTACTTTTTAGCACTGTGTCCATCAAAACCAATTTTACTTTCATTCATTACAGTAAGACAGGCTATCTTTATTAAAAATTTAATATTTAGATATAAATTTCATAATTGCCAAGTTTTAATTTTTTTTTTTTTTTTTCAGTATACAAGTTTAAGTGTTTTCCAAGTGAAACTCAATATATCAGAAATACAGTTAGATTAAATCCATGCATCTAAGCATAACTTATAGTATGGGTCATATACTGCAAGCAGGGTTGACAAGTTTTTGACACATGGCAGTTTTAACTAAACTATCACGTCAAACACATCAAATTTTACACCTCTTTGCCTACTTTAAAACAATTAAAAAGACATTTATTATAGAAAAGTAAAAAACTGTAGTCTTAAAAAAGTGCTTAGTTTATATATCTCCCAAGATTAAAATTTTTAAGATTTTCTTATGAATGCAAACGACTTCTATTTAAGTACAAAAAATTTATATTCATTACCTTCACGAAATACAAAAATTTAAATATAAAAATTTGTATATTCTAAGGCAAACTACTTATTGCATTTTAAGTTGTCAGAAATTTTATGAAATCTTATTTTCAAAAAGGAAGTTCTAGCAAATGCATACTGAACTGACCGACAAGGTGCTGTAAGTAATTTATCCCAATGAATGAAATTACTGTACTATCGAATCATGTCTTTAGTTTGGGTTATAATCAATATGTTTTAATGTTGCACGATTAAAAATTTCTAAGGTATTGCACATGACCAGTTGATCTACATTTTTAATTAAGGAAATGGACAGAATATCTTTTTTGTAAATTACAGTCTTAAAAAGGTATGAAAATCTACATTTATATGCAGCAAAATGCAATAATATTAAATACATTAAAATTTCTCAAAAAAAAAAAAAAAAAAAAAAATTCTTTTAAAAATGCTCTGTGCTAACTAATTTTTTTTTAATTTTATACCTCAATTTTATATTATCATAGTTTAATAATATATTTTAAAATATGTGGATATTATTTTATTAATTTTTTGATAGGTTAATTAAAAAGAAAAAAAATTGAATGTTGAACAGCATTCTACTTAATTTTAAAAAATAATCCTCCACTGAAGTCACAAATACATACTAAACCTAATATTTCAGCATATATTTTTAAACCATAATAATGTTAAAGTGAAAGGAAAAAATAATTTGCCAAAAAAATTTTAAAAAAAAAAAAAGAACCTTATTTTTTTTAGTTAGTTTTAAAGAATTTTTAACATACTTAATAGTATTACTATAACTTTAATCTATCCCTAAGACTATGCATTGATATATTTCCTAACACAATTTATCATTTTCTGAAAAAAAAAAAAAAATTATATATATATATATATATATAGAGAGAGAGAGAGAGAGATTATAATTTAATGAATGTTAATACATAGTACTGCAACTTAAAAAAAATACATAAAATTATTTTGGATTATAGTTCGCATTTTTCTCTTGGTTTTCGGCGGATTAAACCAGTTTTTGACACCTCTCATGTCAAAAACCAACCATGACTGCAAGAAGTAAAATCATTAGTTTTGGAAAGTATTTCTCTATAAATAAAACATCTGCTGTAAACAATTTAAGTCTTAACAAGTGCTACAAACCTATAACTTTTTAATTCAAAAATTAGACAAATAGAAGGTAATTTCCAAAGATTAACAACGCTACAAGGTTTGTGGATCATATAAAATGTCATGTTTTTAAATTATAAATCAGCAACTGAGAATGTTGCACATAAATTTTTTTACCTCAACACTTATACTAGACCCCATCAGATTGTAATTATTCAAATTTTTTACAGCTTCCTCAGCTTGTTCTGGAGTTTTCATGTGCTAAAATGGAAGAAAATTTTTTTAATCAAACCATAGAAATTCCAATTTTCAATTTAAAATAAAAAGAAAAGAATGTAAAAGTTTCTTACCACAAATCCATACTTGTTAATAACATCACACTCAGTTACTTCTCCATATTTTGCAAATAAATTACGCAAATCATCATCAGTACATCCATCAGGTAAGTGTCCAACAAATATTTTAGTTTTCTAAATTAGAAATTTAAATTTGTAAAAATCATAGAAATAAAAATTTTAATAATTAAATTACATTGTTGCAACATATACATATAGAGTTCGAAATTAATGCTAGTCTTGTCTGGGACCACAATAAGAACTTTCAATGGACCAGCAGTATATTAGTGGTTTGTTCATGGGACCAGTAAAGTTTTTTCATTTTCTTCTCAAAAATGCCCTATTCAGGGTACCCACTCAATTTCAAAAATAAAATCCCCTGACTTTGCCAGGTCTTCAGAAAATTCTAGCAGACCTGCCAACTGCTACGAATAATTCGTAGTTGCCATGAATTCGGGCCGTAAACTACGATGCTATGAAAATCGGCTCAAAATTACGAATTTTTATCTAGCACCAAAACTGCAACATTTCTGAGAAGTTTTGCTTTGCGATTTTCAATCTTTCTCCATCCACGCCGTAAATGTCAATTTTCATTTAAAACTTACTTTATTAGAATCTAGAATGTATAAAGAGATAGCATTGTTAAATATTTCTCATTCGTGTATTTTTTTGTGCCCCTCTCGCACCCCACACCACCCCCTAAAAATCGGCAAACAAACGCCTTCCTAATCTTTTTCCATCTGGAACATAAATGTCAATATTCTTTTTTAATTTACTTTATTAGATGCTAGAACCTACAAAGAAGTAAAATTGTTCAATATTTCTCACTTTTCTTTTACCCCCCCCCCCTAACAATCTATGATGCCTGCAGAAGCCTTTGGATGTGTTTAATATTTATATTTTAACATTTTTAAAATAATTATCCCAATGCTAAGATTACAATTTTTTTGCAATTATAATTTATATTTTTTTAAATTATACCCATAATTAAACACACAAAAATATTTATTGATTGGTGAATTTTGCTGAATTTTAATAACTGGTTTAATATAGTGTAAAAAGAGTAATTTTGAATAAAATTATTTTACATCTGGTTTCATAAAACGTGTTTGTTTCTTAAACAGTACAGTCTTTCATTATATATGAACATTAATGCAAATTATTTTGATAAAAATAATAACTTTAAAAATATTTAATCTGGGGGGGGGGGTAAAAAATTTTAACATAATGTGGCCAGATTTCTGTGGCAAATAAAAGCCAGATGTCTGGCATCTAGCAGTGCACATTATCTGTAGAAAATTTTCATCAGAGCTGAAAATAGTACTCTGTTAATTATCACAAGAAAATACGGTATCATATATACATTTATTTATTAGGATTCGTGTGTTGCATGATAAAAATGAACCAACCAACCATCCAATCCATTTTTAATATTGATGTGCTACTAATTGTCATTTTCAAATGTTGGCAGGTATGATTCTAGTCACAAAATTTGGTTTGTGACATAAAAGATAGTTCACGATATAAGACAGAATATAGCTCGCAACATAAAAGACAACAGTGAAAAGCCAACGTGACTTTCGATATAAACTGAATGCTCAAAAAGCATTTTCCAGGTTTTTGAGCAATAGTTACAATTTTCCCCGATATTTCCCCGACTCGTTTTAGTAATTTCAAATTCCCTGACCTGTGAGAACACTGCCTATTTTCATACTTTTGTTCAATTTAAAGTACAGCACAAATTATTTTTAGCTAAAAAGGTAACTTAATGTAACCTATATTTTTTTTTAATACTCTTTTAATAACATATATATATATATATAGAGAGATAAATCTACACATAATCTCAAACTCATTTATTAAAACATAATTTTTTGATTTATATCAATGCATTGCACTTTTAAATTTACAAAACATTTTCATGTTGCATGCAAATTCATTTTGTTTTACAAAATTTAAGTATTTTTGAAAATTTAATGGAATGGGTGATGAACCGCTGAAATCATAAAATTACAGCTCTGCAGGACCAGTAGCTTATTGCCTTAATTTCTACCCCTGTATATACATACACAGCAAGGGACAATAAAAAAAAAGGCCGCAATTGAAAGCTTTTTTTTTTTTTTTTTGGTAATAACTTCAAAACTAACTACTGATGGGAAAAAAAAAAAAAAAACTTATAATTTGTTTGCATAATACCAAAGAGAAAGTTATTCCTCCTATACATTTTCAGTTCAGTAATTTGTTTTATTACACTCTACAAAGTACTTCTCAAAAATCTACATAAGTCCTTTTTTAACTACCTTTTTGCTTACTTGGTTTCATCCTAAGTTTTTACACGGAGGATGACCTAAAACCCGTTTGAAAAACTTAAAAGTTCTCTTTAGTAATGTTATTGTTTAAAAGTAGTTCTTTCATGGGGACACACAAAAGATATATGCATTCAGTGAAACTATCCACTGAAAGCTGCAGATTAAATAGAAAATCATAAAAGACAGCAGGTGCTGAAATATTTTTAAACAGCCACCAGGTACTACAAAAAGGCCAGTAGGTACAGCTTACTGTTTTAATATAGTCAGTTGCCCAGGGTTCATACTCAAATGTGGGAAAAAAATTCTTTAAGTTTTCCAGGCAATTTTCAAGAAAATATTAGCAACATACAACAAGAAACGCTGCTCTAGAGGAGAAAATACATCTACTCTTCAACTGGATATCATGTTACTGCCGATCATGATAGAAATCATTGTAATTATTTTCACGATACTTAATCATTTGAATTTTGATATGAAGCTAAAGAAAAAGATAATTTGAGCAAGATAAAACCTGCAAAAAGAAATATATCCTATTTTCCCCTTTTTGATGAAAATTTTTATTTTCCCCCGACTTTTTTTTTAAAAGAAAATTTAAATTTCCTGAGTATTCCAGGTTTTCCCTCGTCAGTATGAATTCTGCTGCCTTCCATTAAAATTTGAAGCTTCCAACTCAGTTAATTTTTTATTTTTTCATTTAAGTACAGCCTCACTATTCACTGACACTCAAATGATGAGTCCTCACAATAACATTACCTGATGACCAAAATATATGAATTTTTTTTTCTCATGCAACTTATAAACAATTTTGCATTAGAAATACTTACATGTAGAAAAGTACATATTGTTTTAATTTATTATAATCTTGACTATTTTTTATAAGGGTGCCAAAATATTGTAAACACAATAATAGTTATTATGGAGGTGGTCACAATAATTCACTGCACAGGCTTTGTAATAATTTTGATTACCTAACAGGGGTCGATCCAGGTTTTAATTTTTGGGTCCCTTTTTTGTGAAAAACAGAATATTTTTGTGAAATTTTTATTTATTTTTGTGAAATATAAAATATTTTTGTGAAAAAGTAAAATATTGTGTAAAATCTACCGTTTTTATAATCACTTTATGTAATGTTTAATATCAAGTTAAGAGAGTTTCATTGAGCCAAATTAAGGCATTAATTAAAAATAATACTGAAAACATGAAAACATTTAATAAAAAGATCATTTTTATAAAACAAAATCTTGTAAAGGGACTCATTTTATAAATTTGAATTTTTTGAAGGGTCCCTTTTTATGAACTTGACTTTTGTGAAGGGTCCCTTTTTATGAATTTGAATTTTGTGAAGGGTCCCTTTTTACTATGTGGAATTTTGTGAAGGGGCCGCAAAAGGGACCCAAATTTTGCCTGGATCGACCCCTGCCTAATGAATGTGGAAACTGAATAAATTGTATAAGTCTGCAACTGAATTTGAGCTGGTGTTGTAAGATCAGAATTTAAGTGATTACTTTGACTAGAAAAATAAAGTCAACTTAAAAGTAATCATACATGAATATATTTGTTTCAGAAAAATCGATAGATTATTAATTAGCTGTTCAGTACTGGCAAAAATAACATGAGATTTTCAATCAATTAATAATGCAACAACTGAACTAGTAACAAAATAGCAATTTGAAAGTTATCTTAAAATGTATACTTACAGGGGCTGACATTTTTCTAAATCTGGAAGACCTAAAATAAAAATATCTTTTTATTATTCGACTGAATAAGGTATAATATAAAATTCTTACACATAAAAAGCAATACAACTGATTTTACAAATCCATAGTACTACTATTATCATAATGAAATAAAGAACCTACTATCAAACTTGTGTATTAAATATAAATTTATACAAGATAATCACATAATTTTAAACTAGCATCCATAAATGGCAATTTATCAGTAATAAGCATTTCAATTAACAATGGTGCAAGACATCTTTTATAATAATAAAAAAAAAAGAATGCTGCAAAGATTGGATTAAAGTGTCATAAAATTAAAATCTTTTCACTATACAAAAGTATGCCAACTAAAAATTTCATCAACATGTGTATCAAATCGTCCCAATCGCACAATGCGTCTTTATGAATGAAAATCTCAAAATGGCTACCGATTACAATACCATAAAGATACAAAGAATTTATTACTAAAATTACATGTTAGCATTAACAATAAGGAACTATGAATATGAACAGAGTACCAAATTTAAGATGTTATACTGACCTAATAATTTAAAGCAGATTTAATTTCAGAAATCAATTGATAAACTTCAGCTTTGGCGGTCAATAACTCCAAATTGACTCGACGCCGGCACGATGATGAAATGCTTATGTTGCCATTTCTAAAATACGAAAACGGATAAAAAAGAAACTTCCAGATTTACAGTCGGCTGCAAAATTATTCGAGCACTAGCAATAATCCTTGCCAAAAGAAAGTACACTTAATACAGCTTTGTTAAATAAATCCTTGTCGAGTCATATTCTTAATCAGTCTAAGAACATGATTCGACAAGGATTTACTTAGTAAAACAGTCTTAAGTGTACTTTTTAAACATACAGTCGGCTGCAAAATTATTCGAGCACTAGCCAATAATTCCTATATTTTAAAAAAACACTTAAGACTGTTTTGCTAAGTAAATCCTTGTCGAATCATGTTCTTAGACTGATTAAGAACATGACTCGACAAGGATTTATTTAACAAAGCTGTATTAAGTGTACTTTTTTTTGGCAAGGATTATTGCTAGTGCTCGAATAATTTTGCAGCCGACTGTATGAATTATTAACTAGTGCTCGAATAATTTTGCAGCCGACTGTATATTAATATATTGATTGGAAGACAATAAATATATTCCTTATGTATTCATTTGAATATAATTTGTTTATTGCAGAATAATCAAATTATTTAAACGCGTCTACAGTATTCATTCTCTCGGGAAGTTCTCTCAGTTGAAACGCTCGCAGCGATCGTAATCCTAGTTTTACAGTCGGCAGCAAAATTATTCGAGCGCTAGAAATAATTTCTATGTAAAAAAGTACATTTAATACTGTTTTGTTTAAAAATCTTTGTCAAATCATGTTTTTAGACTGACTAAAAACATCATTCGACAAGGATTCGTTTAACAAAACAGTATTAAGTGTACTTTTTTCACATAGGCATTATTGCTAGCGCTCGAATAATTTTGCTGCCGACTCTACGATCAAAATCCGATTTGTGAAGCTATGCTGTGGTCGTTTCAGCTGTATGTTTATAATTATTCACTGAGTGTAATGATTCTTCTATTCACAGAAATTCATTCAATTCAAATTCATGTAAATGTTTTGAAAAAAAAATAGTTACGATACGAATGTTGAGGTTGATTTTAATACATTTTTAAATATATTAAATAATTTCCTTGTAGATATGTAAGATTTGAAAACATTATTCAGTTAATCTTAGTTCTATGCTTTTATAAGAATTGATAATCAGTAAAAAAAAATATTTACAGCATCGCGTTACAATGTTTTCCAATTTAAATAAGTCTAATATGATTCTGTCCTATACTCAAAGGAATTTTTTTAGAAGTATGAATTACTTAATTCATTTCATTAAGCATGTCTTATTCCTAGTAACTTATTTCTTTAAGTATTTATTTTCAAATTTAATAATGTCACACGTATAGTAACATTCTATTGTTTCAATCTTAATTAAACGTGTAAAATTTTTATACCAGAATACTATATATATTTATATTTACTATACTTTTTACCGAATATTTACAATATTTGTTATGCTGTTTGTTTATACTCGTTTGTTTATTATTTATAATATTATCTATCTATCTATATATATATATATAAGTTTCAGTAATTTTGAGATCAAAATTATTTATTTTCAACCATGCTAACAACCACCCTAAATAATGCAAAATAACCAAAAATTATTGCCTTTTGAGATAAATGTTTCTAGTAAAATATTAAACTGTGAATTGAACTAGCTTAATGAAATTGAACATCTAAAAAAAAAATATTTATTTTGAAAATCTTTGTGTCGGATGTAAATATTTTTTTAAATAATTTATTTGGATTGCACATTTTTAATAGTAAATGAAGTCCTAATTTGCAGTAAAAATGTTTTGTAAAAAACTTCAACCTGTTTTATCAGTATAAACTGTTATGCAATTTAATGTCAGATGTAATTTTATCAAATCGTGCTAAAGCAGTGGTACAGTTTAACCTCTTGGCAAAATTTTAAATTTGGCACCAAAGTAGCTTCGACGTTTCTCGCGAAAAAGGAAAATTTTTAAATCTGCCAGTGGGGTCCTGTATAGCTGTAGCTAAAATATTTTAGCAATGCAGTTACTGCATGTCTTTGTATGGAAAAGTAGACCAAAAAAAAAAAGTCCTGTCTTATTAAATTGAATTCTGTTTCCTGAAATGTTTTATATCAGTGCTTAAAAAACAAAAATAGGTTGTGGATTTTATTATTATTATCATTATTATTGCACCATTTTATAATTTATCTCTATATTTAAGGCATGGCTAGAGTTAAAATAGCTATTGTGGTTGCGTAAATGAACTCCTTGGCAAAAAATGTACAAGCTTCTTCATTTCTAAATTTTAAAAATTGCTAAATTGATCATAGTAAAGATCTATCCTTTTAAATATGTTTTGAGTTAAAAAACTAACTCTTTATATAAACTAATATAAATTTATGTCTCATAAATTTCATGTAAAAAATTTCTGGGCTTATCCTCTAACTCTATACCAATAGTTGTTTAACATAATCATGGTATTCATTACTTTTTGCCTAACGTTAAAATAAAAACTAATAATATAAACTAAACTAATAGTATAAACTTAGTTAATAGTATAAACTTAACTAATAATATAAAATAATAATATATGTTAAGATAAAAGTATAAACTAATTTTCATTTCATCTTCATTAAATTTTTACTTAATATTTTTAAAATATCAGATATTTTCAATTGTTTCACTATTCTAAATAATTTTTTTCTTCTCTCAAACATCTCAAAGATGCCAATTTTTCTTATTTACACCATTGATCACATTTTAATTTTCCTGAGGAAAGTGACGTCAGAGACAGAGAAAAAAACGTAATAATAGAAACTTTTTGTACGGTGGCAAATGTACCTTTATAAACCAGATATTTTTAGTTAATAACTTTGCTAATTAAAATGATAGGAATTTCTAAGCAGCTGAAATGCCTTCCTTGAAGTAGTCGGAATACACTGATATAGCTCATGATGCGGAGAACCCTGCCCTCTGTGAGAAGTTGCTGTCGCAAACAAAAAATTTTAACGCCAGCGACAGTTACTTTTTTTTAATATATAGAGAAAATTACAGATTTTATACAGAAATGAAAATGAAGCCTTTTTTTTCTTCTTCTTCTTCTTCTTTTTAAGTACAGATATAAAATTCTGTACAAAATAGAATTTAATTTATTACGATAGAACACTTTTTAAAAACATTTTTCCATATAAAAGTTTATAGTAACTGTTTCGTTTCTTAAGGAGACTTTTTTTTTTTTTTTCAATATACTTACTATTTTATTGCAGTTGTGTCCCTTTTTCATAATTATTTAGGCATTATAGTAAGATTTAGATTATTATGGCTTCAAATTGTGATTTGGTTGCCTTCCAGATAGCGTGTAAGTTTCTGAAACAAGTCATTCTCACTTTTTAAAGAATTGTTCTGTAAAAGTTTATAATCTGTACCATGTTTCATGGGGTTTACAAGGGTGAAAGAAAAATATTTTGTGAGAAACCTTTCAACAATCCGTACGTTCTTACCTTTCGAAAGCCTGCACATAAAAACTTTAAAAGCTTATATTGCTTATCTTGCGAAAAGTCTACACCCATTTACCTTCGAAAAATATTTCACCTGTTTACCCTGCTGAAACCCTTTCTTGATTACCTTGTGAAAAACTTCTTGCAAAACCTTATAAACTACCTTTGTTTTTGTCAACTAGCAACCTTTTAGAAACACTGTTATAACCTTGCATGATTGTTACTGGAAATCTTTTAAAAACCTTGTAACCTTTTAATGTTTTAGGTTTTAAAAACCTTAAATTGCTATGTGTGTAAAAAGTATTTATACTCAATGAATTATTATCAATCTACTAAATTATTAGAATCAAAATAAAGTTTCAATAAAAATTTTAATAATTTCTTTGGACTTAATTATTTTTATTAAACAAAATATAATAGTTAAAAAGCATACATTTTAAAGTAATTATTTGATATTCAAATTAGACTTAGTTACTCATTAATTTATTTAATCTAAAACACAACTCAAAATTGAAATTAAATCAAATCTTTGTTATTATCAGTACAATAATTTCTTAAAATTAAACTATATTTCACAAATATTCAGGAATATAAATTGTACTTTTATTATTAATTTAATTATTACATTCTAAGTAATGTACAATATCTACCTTAACAAAACTCTTTTTTATAAGGAATCATGCAAGCAAGCACTGATGGTCGAATGTTTATCACATTGTACTCTAGTACAAAACATCGAGGGATCAGTCCTCGGTTAGTTGAAAATTAAATCTCAGAAGTTCAAGATTCTTTCACAAGATGGCAGCAGTGAAGATAAGAAGTCACAGCATTTTACCTTTTTAACAACCACTCTTAAATTATCCTTAAAAGCAACATTTACGTTCAAACCTTTTAAAAGCCTGCACATAAAAGCCTTGAAAAGCTTATACTTGTTTTCCTTGTGAAAAGCCTACACTTCTTTACTTTGCAAAAAGCTTTCTCCAGTTTACCTTGCTAAAATCTATGTGGGCTAAATCTACAGTTCTATTTTTAAATAATGAACCATTCGTAATTAACTACGTGTACTTTTTTTTTTTTTTTTTCCCAGCATAGAACATTTAGGTATGGTGTATATAAAATTTGTATAAATGTGAGAATATAAGTAAACTATATCAGTAATTATACTCAACTATTTTTCTAGTAGCTAAAAAGCCAAATGTGGTTTATAGCAGGCATGTTAGCCTAATTTTAAAAAATTACATATTTTAATATCCTATTCCCTCTAAATTCGTTGGTAAGGGGCCCCTTTTCTATTTCTAGCCAAAGGCCCCCAAAGGAGTCAGTCCAGGCCTGGCAGCATGTCTATATTATCTTCATTCAATGGCTCATAACTCTTCTAAACTTCAATTTTATTGATAATTTTTGTTGTTTTCTCATATTTCAATCAGAGTGGCGACAATCAGGGAAATCATGGAAAAATTATGGTACTTTATTAATCTGGAAAAATCAGGGAATTTTGTAAAAACACCAAAAATCATGGAAATTTTAATTTTTGTCCAGCAAGCTTTATTGAAAAATAGCCAGCCAAACAGGTGTTGTCTTAACCATGATTACACAGGATTGGCTGCTTTCTAGTTGAATCTCACCTACTTAACATTAAAAAAAAATATGATAATAATTAGAGCTGTACCGTGTACTCGGTATATAATCAGTACTCAGCCAAATTTGGACTAAGTATTCGGCCAATACCGAGTAGTTGTCAGAATTTCATTATTTTTATGTATTGAAAGAAATGTATTCATAAGAGTTGTTTTTTAATAACTAAACTAAAAAATTATGAAAATATAAATATAGAGTCATTAAAATTTTGCTGCAAACAACTTTCTGCAGTTGAAACGTGCGAATAGATTGCCACCAAGCTCGGTATAGAGACAATTCATGATATGAGCTTATCCATTTTAGTTACAAGAATTTAAGTATAACCATCTTGTATGTGTCTAATATGCTATTTTTTCTTTTTTTATAAAAACTTAGTACATATAATATTATCTATAAAACAGACAAAAATAAAATACTTTAGAAAAAATAACCCTTATATAATACTAATATAGTAGATAAAACTTTAGTTAGTAAGGCACTTTTGAAATTGTCAGAAAAGATTGATATTTAATTTAAAAAATAATAATTATGAAAAGGGTAAATACACTAAAATGTTATTAAAAATGTATTTTAACTATCAAATTTGTTGTTTTGCAAATTATGGCAAAAAAACACCTATCTTTTTTAATCTTCTAGAATTTGAAGTTTAATGAAGTCTATCATGTTTGAAATACTAAAATATTTATTTTAATGTTCTCATTTCATATGTAAATTTCTTGCATCTTAAATTAAGCCTGAGTGATGGGAACTTTTATATTCTCTAAGAATTATCTGAGAATGATTCGCATCTGAGAAAGACTATATAATAAAGAATGAAGCTATCAGTTATTATGGTTTTAATAATCCACTAAGCTGGAAGTATCAAATCTCTCTATAATGTAAATGGCTAAGAGAGTTTTCTTCCTGTTTGTCCATTGCTGGATGCAAGTTGATTGGCTAAGAGAGATTTTCTTCTGTTGATCTGTTTGTTGTTGCCACCAGCTTTTCATACTTTAGTTAATTTAAAAAAATGTTACCAGCTTTCCATACTTTAGTTAATTTTAAAAAATCTAATTGTCCGATTGATAAGTTAATTAAACCGATGGATATCCTTCAGATTGTACTGAACTGGAAACCTGATCCTGAAGGGATCCTAAGGGGAAGACCGCGGAAAAGGTGGAAAGAAAAGCTTATGAGGGAGATGGACATATGACAGAGGATGGAAAGGATGGGGAAGATGCTCAGGACAGAAAAAGATGGAGACAAAAACTAAAGGCTGTTTTTGGTTGAAAGGAAATCTCACAGTTGGGGAAATTCCCTAAAACTAATAATAAAAAAAAGCTTCAAAACCTTGCATGTTGAGCAATTGAGAGAAATTTTATGCCAAGAAGGGAAAATTTTTAGGGAAATTTTAAAATTTCGATCTGGCAGCACATTATGTGCTGAAAAACATGATGAATAAATTGTTTCTATTCTAAAAATGAAAATTGTGATATTTGAGGTCTGGTTTTTTTTTTTTTTTTTTTTTTTTTTGTGTGTGTGTTTGTGTGTGTGTGTGTGTGTAACATTCAATTTTTGTATTTTAAAATTTGTCTTATAGATTAAATTAATAAAAAATACCATTTAAATAAAAAAAATATATAAGATAAGAAATTTTTTTTATATACCATGTTTTAAATTTTCTGATGAATCATAGAGCTCTTATCAATGTGCATAAAATTTTTAAGGCAATAATGGCATCAATTTTTGGGAGATACATAATTTAACTTTTTATAATTTTTTAACGGTCATGATTAATTAAATGTATTTATTTTTATGTCAAAAGAAAATGAACTTGTATTTTTTTTTTTTTTTATTTTTTTTATTTTTTTTTTTTTTTTGCAACAATTAAATTATAGCTAGTATTTTAATAGCTATTTTAACGCTATTAGGATGTTATTATTTTCATATTTTAATTAATTATAAGAAAACTAATCAAAAATTCAAAAATCGGACTTCGAAGTAGTGTGTTGTCATCGGGTTGTGAGCTATTGTGAAAGTTTCAAATGTCTATAGCTATTAGGGAAGTTAGTTAAAATTCGATTGCAAGATTTGTACAGGACAAACAAACAAACAAGAATAGAAGTTAATGAAAACACGGTAAAATACTCCTTATTACCATGTTTTTATTAACTTTTATTCTTGTTTGTTTGTTTGTCCGGTACAGATCTTGCAATCGAATTTTAACTAACTTCCGTACTAGCTATAGACATTTGAAACTTTCACAATAGCTCACAACTCAATGACAACACAATACTTCGAAGTCCGATTTGTGAATAGTTTTCTTTAATTAATTAAAATATGAAAATAATAACCTCCTAATCTTTCTCTATATAAATGGCTAAGACAGTTTTTCCTGTTTGTCCGTTGCTGGATGCAAGTTGATTGGCTAAGAGTGATTTTCTTCTCTTTGTCATAGATATAGTAAGTAATATATATAGATCTATCATCCCCATGTTATCGAGCAAAAAAATTTTATGCCGAAAAAAAGTTTTAAAATCAGTCATTAGAGAGTATTGAAAAAAAAGAATAAAAAGAAAAATGAATTTGAAACTGTATCTGGAGTTTTTCTTTCACCTTCAGTAAATAAATTATTCTTAAATTTTATTTACTAAATCATCCATTTGTATTCCTGTGTGTGATTTATTCGGAGAAAGGCAGCCATTAGAGTGACTTTTCCCGAAAAAAAAATTATCACTTTTTCTCTCTCTCTGACCAATCTATGTCTTATTACTATATCTATGCTCTTTGTCTGTGCGTTGTTGCCACCAGCTTTTCATACTTTAGTTAATTTAAAAAATTGTCACCAGCTTCTCATACTTTAGTTAATTTTAAAAAATATAATTGTCCGATCGATGTTAATTAAACCAACCAAATCAGAAAAAATGCCCCTTTCATTTGGTATCTTATTTGCAATGAAATTTTGATTAGATTTTTTAAAATTAATTAAAATATGAAAATAATAGCCTGGTAAAAGCTTTAAAAATGGGCATTTAAATTTTCAATTATATTTTAATCACATTAAAAACAGAGACAGATAATAAACATTAAAAATATACATTTTAAAATATTAAAAACATAAATTTAAACTTTTCGAGCCTATTACAGGCTCCTCATCAGTAAAAACATCAAGTGCAAATGATGAGATGAACAACAGACTTTATGTGAGTACAGTGTATTCATCAGGAACCGCGCATGCCTCGTTAAGTGGAGAAAAATGTTGATTTGTGTACCAGCCCTCCAGGAAAATTCTTGAGTGATAATTTAAACAATTAGATACGATTATTTTAGTATTGTTAAAATCAGGTAAATGGTCAGTTTCTATGGCATGTTGTACTATTATTGAATGTATATCACGGTTTTTGAAATTTGTTTTATGTTCCTTAATTCGAGTATGAAGAGAACGGCCAGTTTGACCAATATAAACTGAACTACAAGATTTACAAGGGATATTATAAACAACACCTGTACGGGAAAAAGGGGGGATAACAGTTTTAAAATTTGAAAGGAAATTACGAATTAGAAATTAGAAATTGAGGTTTATAGGAAACAGATAAATTAACAGTGCGTAAAACTTTGGCAATAGATTCAGAAATATTTTTATAGTAAGGAATAGTAACAAACGATTTAGGTGAATTAGATGAATTAGTTTTATGATTATCCTTATTAAAATCATATTCTTTTAATTTTCTTTTAAGCCAGCGAGAGGGATAATTATTACGCTTTAAGTCCGAAAAAATCTTTTTCAATTCCAACTGGAAAAGTTCATCGGTACTGCAATATAATTTTGCGCGGTGAAGTAACGTATGAAAAACAGCAGATTTATGTGAAGAAGGGTTAACTGAATTAAAATTTAAATATTGGCCTGAAAATGTAGGTTTCCTATAAACAGAAGTAACAAATTTAGAATAAGTATCAGAAGATGAACGCTCAATTAAAATATCTAAAAAAGGGAGTTTATTATCTTTTTCTTGTTCTAAGGTAAACTGAATTGAAGGATTAACGGAATTAGCATATTTAAGAATATCAGAAACATAATGATTATCAGTGATTATAAAAACATCGTCCACATATCTACGCCAAAAATAAATTTTTTTATGTAAATGAGAATTAATTTGATTTTCAATAAACTGCATGACTATTTCTGCAACTCTAACTGAAATGGGGGAGCCTATAGCAGTGCCATTAATTTGTTGGTAATAAGAATTATTAAAACTAAAACAGTTGGAAGTTAGACAAAAAGAAATAAGTTCAATTAAAGTATCAGTATCTAAATAATTGTTGAAAGAAATGTTATCGCAAGATTTTCGAATAATATCACAAGCATAAGGGATAGGGATAGATGTGAACAGAGATACAACATCAAGTGAAATCATTAAACTATCAGAGGGAACATTACTTTGTTTTAAATCATCAAGAAAGCTATAAGCAGAAAGTATACTAAACTGGGAATTCAATGTAAAAGGTTTAAGATAATCAGACAGAAAACGAGATAAATTATACAGTGGGGATTTAGAATAATCTATTATTGGACGAAGAGGAGAATCTAGTTTATGTATCTTTGGTAAGCCATAGAAAATAGGTGCTGAACCGGAGTAACATCTCAAAGTTTTAGCTGTAGAAGAGTCAAATAATTCAAGTTTTTTGAATTTACTAATTAAACTGTTCAATTTTCTCTGGATGGCAGGGGTATTATCTTTATTTAGCAGTTTATATGTAGAATTATCATTTAATAAAGTTAAAGCTTTCTTTTCATAATCATGCCTATCCAGAATAACTGTAACACGGCCTTTATCTGCACGAGTAACAACAATTGAAGGATCACTTGACAACTGTTTCAGGATCTTTACTTCGGATGAGTGATGAGGGGGAGTATCATATGAATTACGCAACAAATTTTTCGAAATTTCAGTTCGTACATGGTGCTTATCTTGCACAGAGAGTCTATTAATATGAGAGAGGTTCAATAGCAGCTAAAACCCTAGGAACATCAACTTTAGGTCCACCAATAGAATAATTCAAACCACGATCAAGAATTGACAATTCATTGTCCGAAAAATTATGAGACGACTTATTCAAAGTCCAAATAGGATTATGATGGGGAGAGATCTTGGCAAGCGATGACTTGGATACCAAATTATTAAATTTCTTAAGAAGCTTGGCCCGATGGCGATCTTGTAACGTCTTGCTTTGAGTAGATAAATAGTACAAAACTCCATTACGATCATAAGTATCAAGTGAGTTAAGTAATTGAGACAACTGTAAATGCAGAAGCTTTCGAGCTGATTTTAAAGTAGCAAAATTAAGCGAAATAGCCGCTGAAATAAACCGCAAACTTGATCGAAATCCTTTTACCAAATTCAGAATTCACAAGAAGTTTAACTTTAAAGGAAACCGGGATAACATGAGCTTTTTTACATTTCAGGAGAAACTCTTTCTGACAATTCAGGCGTACAATTTTCGAAGAAGTCCTTGAACATAAACTCAAACATTTGCAAATTGACGATCCATATTTACTTTTAAAATCTTTAAAAATCATTACGTCTCGTAGTAAAATTATATTTTAATCACATTAAAAACAGAGACAGATAATAAACATTAAAAAAAAAAAAATGTAAAAATGTTTAATGTTTATTATCTGTCTCTGTTTTTAATGTGATAAAAATATAATTTTACTACGAGACGTAATGATTTTTAAATATTTTTAAAAATAAATTTTTAATTGTTGCAAAAAAAAAATTACTTTTTTCTTTTCACCATAAAATAAAATATGCTTTCACACACAAAAAAAAAAAAAATATTAAATTTGCTCCTGCACATAAAAAAATGAAAATATGAAAATGGAGTAAAAAAAAAATAATATACCTCAATTTTAGATTTTTTTTTTTTTCCCTTTTGTTTAAATAGTATGTTAAATCAGAGCCTCCTTAAGTAGATGCCTTCCACGCGCGGCGAATCTCAATGTTAAATTAGGCAACATTTAAAAACAAAACTAACGCTAGGTGACAGCACCTACGCAGAGCAACAATTTTCTTCTGTTTCATAGACAAGTTATATTTTTCATCTAAAAATCTAGCTATTAATTTCAATTTAAAGTCCAAAATTGTGATGTGAAAGTGCTTTATCGTAAATATTTTCAATAAAATATTCAAATATTTATATTTTAAAAAGTATAGGGTATAATTTTCTTCGAAAGTGGACAAGACCTATTTTAGCTTTTCAACTAATTGAATTACAACGTATCAAATAAATAACACCTTTTTTTTTTAAATATACTATTAATTAAAAAACGAAATTTAAAATTAAATAAGAAAAACATGGCATATCTATCACGCGATTAAATTATTCTTTATATATTTATTCAATAAAAATTTCAAATTTTTTTTAAATTTAGATACCAGATGAAAGTTTCGTTTATATAAATTAAAATCTCTGAACTTTAAATGTGTTTCAGTTCAGAATGAATAATTTATAATGATAAATTATTAAAATCATGTCTTTTTTTTTTTTTTTTTTTTTTTTTTTTTGTCATGTCCTTTACGTTACATTTTTACCTTATTAGGTGTGAATTATTTTTCTTAAATCGGAAATTTTATATTATTTATAAGAAAAATAGACCAGCACGTTAACGAGATAAGTTAACATTCAGCAATAAAAATTGGAGAAGAAAACAATCTGTTGTCTAGTCCGTCACAAAAAGTAAATAAATAACCATTAAGATTTAAATTTTTAAAATTAAGGATTTCTTGAGTATAAGTTTTCTCTCGCACAAAGTTTTTTTTTTTTTAATTCAAGATTTTATTAGCTCCACCAGTTCCGAGAGGGTATGCTTACGAAACTGATAGGCATTTTCGAAATAAAGTTGTGTTATATTTACATGTTTTGCGGTCTCCTGAAACGAAAAATAATGTTTTTAGCGGTTGGTCTGTGCGCGTCGGTTTGCCTATCTTGGATATACTTGGAAAATGCTGAAAGTGTATTTCATTTTGTGTTAGGTGTTTTTCATATAAGACTAAATTTAAATGCACAATCTAATGTGCACATAGTTTATTGAAAACATACAGGGCTATCCAAAATTAAGCTAAACGTTCTTTTCTGTAGAATGTAATTGACGGAAGTGCTTTGGTACACTTTTTTATGTCGACGAATACTGTTGAAGAAGGAAAATTAATTTTTCGAACGTATAATGTAAACAAAGTAATTTTTTTTTTGAAGTTCTATTTTCAACTCAGGTTTTTGAATAAAGTCACGTTTTGAGGTTCCCTGAATACAAAAAACTTTTTTTTTTTTTTTTTTTTTTTTTTTTTTTAGTTTTTAGCGATTGATTTATATGCATATTTATTATCAGAATAACTTAAAAACAAACAAATGCAGGAAATTCACAATTGCATTTTAAAACTCGTATTAGGTTTCAATTTGAAAAATTTGATAAAGATTGGCAAATTTAATGACAAATTAATAACATCCTTGAAATATTTTTACTTCCATTACCCTACTACCGTAGGTAATGAAAGTATTGTGTTCGGTCCAAAAATTCGATATCGAGCTTTCCCCTGATTTATATTTAGCCAGTATATGTGTTTGTGTGTATATATACATGTGAGTGTATGGATGTGGGGATATTTTTCATTTTTCTGATAATTTTTCAAATCAGTACTCATGATATTTAATTTTTACATGAATTTTTAATTCAATATTCCATTTCTGTGGTAAAAGGTTAATAAAAGTAATGTTTTGAATCTTAAAACTTAATATTTTTAAAAAGAACAAAAGTAGAAATAAAAATTTTCTATTTTTTCTTTTCAAGATTCCCAACACTTTTGTTTCGATTTAACTGAAATAATCAAATTTTTATACGCATTTACACAAGTCTTTAAAAAACAGTGGTATTAAAAAAATATAAATCAATCTTGTTCCTATATTGGAGTATTTTATAGTTTTATTCATTTTATGAATAAAACTACAAAATACTCCAATATAGAGTGACTTGAAAGTAACTAAGAACAAGTTATTTTTCTGTATTCCTACATCAATAAATAAAAATTTTATTTCATTTTGTAATAAGCATAACTATTTTTATTTGTTAAATCTAACTTACTAACAGAGAGGTGTCAACCCTTCGAATTTTTATATCATAATTTCTTTTAAATTTATCTTCGTCTTAATCACACAATTTACGATAATAAAGAAAAATAATGTTTTTTGTGAAAAATATTATTGATATTCAAAAATCCGGAGGGTTGGTAATTTTGCATTAATTATTTATGCAGTTTACATACCTTGTCTGGAAATATTTGGAAGCAATTTTTTACGCTGAATTGCATTGCTTGGTATTTCGTGGAAACATATATTTTCACGGCTACTGTCTGAATTAGAAAATGGAACGACGCAATACACCATATTATAAAAAAAAACTCTCACATTTGTTAAATTAATAAAACATAAACCAGAACTCATGAACTCAATTGAAGCTCAATTGCATCGCGCTCGCGGGAAATAAACATAACTTTACGTACGGTATCAAGCGCCATCTACTGGCTATGTTCTTCTTGTACTGTTGCCAAGTTTTCGAGCGACTCGCTAGGCATCTACTTAAGGAGGCTCTGGTTAAATAGAGGAATCGCGCTTGGCGTGAAAGCTAATTCAGCATAAATAGCTTTACTTATTGATAATCTTGGCCATCTTGGGTAATTTTTAAAATTTTGATGCAGAAATAGATCGGACATTTTTTACCAAGGACTACACTTTCGTAAAAGCCCCTTTAAGCCAAGTAGCACATAAAAAATATAAATAAATTAGAAAATGTTGAATAACAGAAAAGACAGAAAAGGAAAATGAAAAGAAAAAAAAAAAAAAATAATAACATAAATTATGTATTTTTGTCTAAAGTGACGATAACAATTCAAAAGTCACCAAGGGGAACTGCATTAAGGCTGTACCATGATCAGGTTTACATATTTCTTTATTTATTTTTCTATATACAAACTACTACAGTAGAACTTGGATAATTCAAAGTTGAAGGGACCAGAGAAAAATTCGAAATATCCAAAATTTCGAATTACGTATACTATTTTGTTAAAACAAAATAGATAAATTCAAAAATTAAAACTCTACAATCAACGATTCAACACATAAATTTTATATCTAAGCACTAAGGATACTTCTACATCCCCCTCCCATTAAATCAATATTTTGTACGAGCTTAATTATTCAACACTTTTTTAAAAATTGTCAGATATCTTTTTTTTTTCTTTAAGTACAATTTTTGTGTAATAGCATATGACTTGATACAAAAATAGAATCTTCTTCATTCCTTATTCTTCTTTTGAAAGACTGTTAAAATATATTAGCTGAGAAAAATCTTGGGAACAAATTTTACAGTAATAATTTAAAGGTTATCGCATGAAAAATTCGAATTATCCAAAATAGAATTCGAATTATACACGATTTTTTAACATTAGTTTAATACAGAATTCAAGGGACCGAGTAAAAAATTCGAATTATTCAAGTTTCACTGTATTAACTAACTCAACTACTATTATAACCACAAAAATTGTCTCATGCGATACACATAGCCGATCATAGCACATTGTAATATTATATTTGGTGTGAAATCGTTGTCATTTTACAGTTGATCAAATAAATCAAATAAATATAGAAAATAGCGTGAAAGAAAATATTATGTACATCACGTATAGTGTTGTTCATATGTACTGGGATTCAAATATAAAATGGCTACTTCAATTTTTTCGATACTGTCCGTTTCGAAACTTTCATCTGATAAGCATCCAAATGGAAGCCCACTGGTAAGCTATTGTCACAGGCAATAGGGATAGACACCCAAGAGTCTGCGAATGAGTGGGTCGCTGCTGAAGGCAGCGGGGAACCAAAACGGGCTTTAAAACAATTTCATGATTACTTTAAAATTAATTTTTGTTTGTAAAGCGATATAGAAAAGAGTTTCCTTTAAATATAGTGACCAGCGAAGCGAGAGAAGCCTTCATTGATTTCATGAATTAAAAAATGGTTTTGTTAACAAACTTTGATCGATTGGCACGTAGGCAGCATCAGGCCAAGTTATGTACATTTCGAGTTTGATTTTGAAATTTTTCCCGCATTTGGAATTCGGTTCGTTCCCAAACCGGGGCTTTGCTAGTATCAATAAACCTAATCGTGCATATACACTCCAAAAGTTTTTAAACATTTCATGAAACATGCTGTTTACCATTTAACTTAATTTTGTGTTCAAAAGGCCGTTTTTTAATTTCAATATGTTCAAAATTCTTCATATGTACATTAATTATTCTTTCTTACAATTACTCTGTATTCGGTACTCGGACGAGTACTCGGTTACTTGGCCAAAGTGCTACTCGGTGCAGCACTAATAATAATAATAATAATAAATATTTATTTTTAGTGCAACAACTTGAGAAATAATATCAAAAGGAGACTTGGCGCTGGATTATTAAAGCAAGTAAAAACTACAACGTTAGGAACACCAAAGAAAAAGTAATATTGGCTGGGAGGAAAATCATAATTTTAAATTTGATTCAGTTAAAATAATTTGCAGGCCTAAATCCATTCATGAGCTCGATTTCTTTGAAGCTTTCTGTATTTATTTTATAAATATTTTAAAATTATTGTTAATTGTGATTTCACTGTACCCTATTTGTCTGATTATTTGAAATTTTAAATTCAGTTCAGATTTGCTTAATTTTTCTACAATTTTCACAGCTACTGTTTCTAAAATTTCTATTGGCCACTCCCCACTTCTACACAATTCTATTGATTGAACAGAATTCGGTCCGTTTTCTATGTATAGGAGCACTTCTCTGATTTCTTTATGCACTGAAGACGATACACTAAAGGCTACCGAAACAGCTTCTGCTTCCCAATATTATTTTCTTTTTAGCGTTCCTAACATTGTGGTTTTTACTTGCTTTAACTTGAGAAATAATTTTATGTCTTGATATTAATATGTTGTGCAATTAAGATGAGTCATATTTTTTTTTTAATTTCGTTAATTTCTCAAGTGAACCAAAAAAAAAAAAAAAAAAAAAAAAGAGATTGAGATATTTTTGTCCATCAGTATAGTTTTTTGAATTGCAATGGTTTAGCAAGCATGTTACACATGAGTATGGTATACACAAAATTATGTATTGTATATAACAGGTAATAAAAATCAGGGAACTTTTTTTTTTTTTTTGGAATTTCTGCAGCCACCCTGTCAATTCAAAACCTTTAAAAATTTAAAATGATACCTAATCTGTGAAATAAAAAAGGTTTTAAAAAATTAGTCATCAGTTCCCCATTTCTGTGTAATTGCCCAAAATAGTTTATCGTTGATTCAAATATAATGTTGATAGTAAATTTGTGTAAGTGTATTTTACTATTTATATATTATTTAGTATGCATTAAAATTGTTTTACATATTGAAGCGTTTTTTATTATTTTCTATATCAAATAAAAATTGTTAGTTCATTTATTGTCTGTGTTTTAATGTATATGTGTCTGTTTATAATTATAAATATTTTTATTTATTTATTTATTTTAATAGATATTCTGAGACTATGCCAGACATCTGCTAAGACAACTGATTTGAATTCAAATGAAGCTTCCAGTGATCCAGATATGTTTGTATCTGATATTGAGAACCCATATGAAAGAAAGAAACATGTTTGCATTATCTGCAAATATAAAATACCATTAGATTATAAATAAGTATTTTTTATGTATTAAGATGATAAATC
Source organism: Salticus scenicus (assembly GCA_963930645.1). NCBI lineage: Eukaryota > Metazoa > Arthropoda > Arachnida > Araneae > Salticidae > Salticus > Salticus scenicus. The sequence continues at coordinate 328,097,219 of OZ005653.1, read as the reverse complement.
TTCAATAATATTTTTTTAATAAATACAGTATGACTGTAGTATATTTATTAATTTGTGCATTCACAAAATGCAGCATTAATGTTTTAATATTAATAGTTATGCATTAATACTGTTTAATACATATAACTAACAAGGGAGGGTCCTCAACTGTTCAAAAGGTATTTTAACATGTAAAGGTCATCCTAAAGGTCTAACTGAGCTAATAGCGAAAATATCCATCTTATCAGCAAATCCCCTAGTGTGAGTTTTTTCAATTAAAGTTTTTTAATTACAAAATTATCAGTAACATACTTTGAAGATTTTTTGTCACTATAATGAGTTTTGTAGCAGATTTTCATTTTAAATACGATTGAATATATCATTAGTGAAGTATTTTACTATTTAATAATTATTTTGTGGCAACATTAAATTTTTTAAATACTAAACTATGTGAAAAATATTAAAAAGAAAAAAGCATTAAAAGTAAAACAAAACACTTGAAATTTTTATCCATTAATAATAGAACAAAAATTATTAAAAGTAATTTAATGCATTACCATAGCAACAGGAAAAAAATAAGTATGAAAATAAATTTCTCATTCTTAACGCTCTCCAACAAGTTAAAAATGTTAATGACTTCAATTTGTCTGTCTGTCGTGCTCTAACTCTTGTAAATATTCATGGAATTTCTTAAAACTGATATATGTTATTCAAGTTCCTATTGAATGTTCCTTATTGAAAGTGGAATGTCTACCTCTACTGGTTTGTGTACAGTACAGGAACACCCAAAAGTATTCCAAAGCATTATGTTCTATGAGAAATATTTCTATAAACCATATTTTAATACTACCTTTATTTCACATAAATCTTAATGGAATCGAAATATCTTAATCAAGTTTACAACTGGAAGTTTTCTGTAGAAAATGGAGTAAATATCACCACTGGTTTGTGTATAGGGACATCCGAAAGTATACCAAAACATTGTATTTTATGAGATGTATTTCCATAAACCAAATTTTAATAAATTTACTTTGCACAAATCTTAATGAAATTGAAATATGTTATTTATATGCACAAAAGAATGGTTTCTGTAGAATGTTTTCTGTTAGTGTGATTGGCATTAGATTTACCAGGTCACACAAAAATATTCAGTTACATTAATGGCTGTTATTGGAAATTTGCTGGAATTGTATTTTTGTTTACATTAAGTGTTTTTAATACATAATTAATTAAATATAAAAACCTTAACACATACTTCATATTTCATCGTTAATATTTTCGGCTGGGCGCCCAGCTCTTCTCAAATGATCTTCATCTGTGTTGGATCTCTAAGAGTTGTGGTCTTTTATAGATTTCATAAGTTGGCTCCATATCTGATCAGGAGCCATTGCGCCGCTGTTGTTGCACACATCCGGGGTAGTTGCTATTTCTATGGCTTCTCTAAACATCGCGTAATTGTTACTATTGTAATTTGCTATCTTTTTAGTTTTTTCAGAATTTATTTTAATTTCTTCATTATTGAAAGTTTTGGCTAAGGCTGTATTTATTTTTCCCATTTTTATGCTCTTTGATTCTGGTTTTTATCTTCCTTTTTGTTACACCAATGTATGAACCTGGTTTATTTTCTTAATTATTGAAAGGTATTTGGTAAATTCCAGCTGTTTCCAAAGGAAGGGTGGAGTCTTTATCATTACATATTAATTGAAAAATAATCGGTTAGGCTTTATAGGGATATTTACGCCAATTTTATTTGAAACATTTTTAATTTTATTCGAAGCTCCACGATTGTAAGGTATGGAAGAGGTGAATTTTGAAGGGGGGTTTTGAAAATTAGGTATATAGTTACTGGCTTTTAATCTGCTTTTAATTAGTTTTTTGATGATTTTGTTAGGGTAACCAGTTTTTTTGGTGAAATCTTTAATTAAATTAAATTCATTATTTAGACCCAATATTTAGACCGCGGCGCAATGGCTCCTTATTGGATATGGAGCCAACTTATGAAGTCTATAAAAGACCACGACTCTGAGAGATCCAACACAGATGAAGATCGTTTGAGAAGAGCTGGGCGCCCAGTCGAAAATATTAACGATGAAATATGAAGTATGTGTTAAGGTTTTTGTATTTAATTAATTATGTATAATGTACTTCATTATAATTTTATTTTATTTATTGTTTTTAATACTTTCTCACAATTTTTTAATGTGAATATGATTTCTGTTTGTGTATCTGTGTGTCCAACTGCCATCTATCAATCTTTTCTGCTGCCCGCCCCCAGCATCCGTAAATACACTAGAATTTTTAAAAAAGGATATTTGTTATTCAAGTTCACTATAGAATGTTCCCTATTTCAAATAACATTAATAGGTCGCATGCAAGAAAAAAAAGACGAAAAATGCGTTTTAGGACATACATTTTTATAAATTTATTTAAATAACTTTCAACTGTAAAAATCATAAAGTGAGATTCATTGTTAATATGCTAAAATAATGTTTTGTATAGAATATGATGTGGTTAACCTTCAGATTTACAGGGTTACACAGGGCTTGCGCTGAACTTTTAAAAAGTGGGGTCCGAAGACCCCATCACCACACTCTTAACTGCTAATATTTTTCACAAACACAAATTTTTTTCATAATTCCTTTTTACATTTTGAAACATTGCATTTAAAAAATAAATAAATAAATAAAAACTTTCTCACTTATTTTTTGCCATAGGAAGTTAGCACTCACCTTTGTTAAACTTGCATTTGATTATGTAGTTAATACAGCACATTACTAAATTAAATTAATAAAAAGTGCAAATAAAATTATTTAATACAATTGAAAGAGGTTTTAATGAAGTAAAAATTATGATCATTTTGACAATAGCAGCCAATAGACTTTGAACAAGATTAATAAAAATAATCTTAAAAAAAAATATATATATATATTAAAGAAACTTCCTAAGACACTTAAAAAAAAAAAGTATAGGACCCATTATCCAAGACCAACAGTAAGCTAAAGAATCTAAAAATCCTTTCTTTCTTTCTTTTTTTAATAATAATAAAGGCTAATACTTTAGACGCATTATTTAATATTCATTTCAACTCCAACCATTGGCAGTTCATTTGCTTTTGAAGGAGGACTTTAGAGGTAAATAGTCCAGTAAAATAAATTGCTTTGAAATGATGACACGAAATTAAGTAAAAGAAAATTTACTGTTTTAGAATAAAGGACATTTTCAGGTGGGGAGGGGGGGAAATATGGGTCCTTGGGACCCACAATTAAAAAAATTCTGCATCCCTTTCATTAAAATTGGGGACAATGGTGCGCTATAGCACACCAGTGTGAGCCCTGGTTACATTAAAATGTTCAGATACATTAAGAGCTGCAATTAGAACCTATGGGCTGCATTTTCTTTTTCGTTAAGCCCTTTTAACATTTTCCAACAAAGTTTAAGAGTGATTATGAATGTAATTAGTCTATCAGTAAGCCTTTCAGATCTCTCTGTCCGTTGTGCAATAACACAGGCAAATAACATTGAAAGTTATACAATACAACAAGTATGTACAATTGAAAAGTGTTAATAACCAATGCGTACAGCATGATTTCTTGTTCTTGTTTAAAATAAAAATTATATTACTACCTACAATATAATATTTATAATGAAAAAGTATAAAGTAATAGTTTTATTTGTTATTATAAAAATTACAAGTACTTTTTACTTTTATTGCTTTTTCCATTTTTAATACTTTTTATGTAGTTTAGTATTTAAATATTTAAGGTTGCCACAAAATAATTATTAAACAGTAAAATACTTTACTAATAATATATACAGTCGTATTTAAAATGCAAATCCGTTACAAAGCTCATTATAGTAACAGAAAATCTGCAAAGTACATTACTGAAGAGTCTGCAATTAAAAAACTTTAATTGAAAAAACTCACACTAGGAGACGCATTTGCCGGTAAGATTGATATTTTTGTTATCAGCTCAGTTAGACCTTTAAGATGATATATAATATGTATAAATACCTTTTGAACAGTTTGTGACTCTCCCCTGTAAAATCACTTACCTCTAATAGCCAAAAGCATCCGTTTAAGTATCTGCTTTATCACAAGAATTTTGGTTTAAAATTTTGTTTTCTTATTGAAAGTATTGGTTTCTGTAATTGAAAAATTGATTAGTATATAATATATACATTCCTTAAATAACAAACCTTGTTTAATTTTTAAGGCTTTAATATGTTTAATTTATAGGTTAATATTTAAACTGGAATTAAAATGTTAGGCATAAGATTAGAATAAAAATTGTAGCAGAGTGTTTTACAGCAACTCTGTTTTCAATGAATGTTACATGATGACTGAGACATATACATAATCCATCTCTGATGAAGAGCATCAGAGGAAGTTAAGTTGTGCAAAAGAGCTAAATATTAGCGTGTTTCTGCAATCGCCGCATAGTAAAAATGCGAATTTCGAGAATCAGCTTTGAAAAAAGTGTGATTGATTATTATCGATTAGCTGGAAAATAGATTAGTTGCAATTTTACATAAATTTTTGACAATTAGCACTGAAATGGTCCAGTATTTTTTATTTCAGCTGCAAAAGTATTACATAATTTGGTACTATTCAGCTTTGGAAAAAGTGCGAATTTCATTGATTTTCAGTATTTATGAATTCAGCTTTGAAAAGGGCACAGATTTCATTGATTAGTAGCCAAATAATTGCATATCTTGTTAACTAACTGCAAAAATATCACGAATTTCAGGAATAAACTTTTGATTAAAAAAAAAAAAGTGAATTAATATAAATTACGTGCGAAATTATGGTGTATATTATCAATTATTCGCGATTAAATGTAGATTTTGTAAATTTGTAGCAAGATAATTACGTATTTCAGTAACTGTCTGCAAAAATTTTGCGAATTTCCATAAACAGTTTATTGATTAGCCAGCAGCAAAAGTAACATATTTACGTAGTTAGGGGTAATTAAGAGTAAAATCTATCCATATTTCAGCAATTGGCTGTAAACTTAACACATATTTCATTAACTAACACCAACTTAAAAAAAAAAAAAAAAAAAGTACAAGGCTGTGTAGATTGGCAGCAAAATAATAGCCTTTTACAGCAGTTAATTGCAATTTAACATAAATTTTGTCAGTTAGTAGTGCAATTAAAGCTCTTAGGATCTATATTTTGTTTGGGTTTATTTATTTATTTTTTCATACATTTAAAAAAAAAATATTCTTTTTTTTTTTTTTTCTTATACACTCCTTCTCATAATTATAAGGACACCCGTTTTTCTATATTAACTAAATGCTGAACACTATTATTTAAACAAATATATTTTTATTAATTTGAATTTCATTAATAGACGATATTTAAAAAGTTTTATCATTTTTCTATCTTAAAAAACTTTAAATACGGTCAATAAAAAGGATTTTTCACGTGTTCACAATTATAAGGACAGCTCGAATCTTAGTATTTTTTTCAATTATTCTTTAAATTAATATTTTTTGGGGTCTCTTTTTAGGGTTAAACAGTCAGATATTCTCTTTGGTATGTATATATATATATATATATCCTTTAATATTCAGTTTCAATACAATTTCATACAGCATAGATAATATTCTGAATACTTTTAAACTATTTAAAATTGCTTTCCACCTACATGCACTTTTCTAAAAATGATAAGTTAAGGTTTTTTCAACTTTTAGGCCATGGGAAAGGCAACAATACAGAAGTTTCTTTCTTCAAACTATTCCCTATTGCTCTGGAAGTAGAGCAAAAATGTAAGTCTTGTTAAAAAAATATATTATTAAACCCCCCCCCCCCCCCAAAAAAAAAAAAAAAAAAAAAATCTAACAAAAATCTGAGAATTCCAAGTTTAAAATTTGCGGATATTCTCTTGATGTTCATAATAATAGAAAAAATTATTAAATTTATTATGCCTTCAGTAGAAACAGCTTCCCAGAGCACCATAGATACACCTTTAAAATGCCTAATTCATATCTGCCTTTAAAAAATCTGCTCTGTCTTTCGCTATCTTCAGATCGTGCCAGTAACTGTTAAAACCATTTGATTAATCAGGAATAAAATGTTTTTCATCCGAAAATGCAACATTTTACCATTTAATATTGTCTTTATTCAACTTTAACACAGACGTTCTTTCCCCCATTAAACGCTTATTGATTATTACAGGTTTTTTACATATTATTAATTATTTTAAGCATGCATAAATGTGGACCCCAACCTTTCGTTGAAAATTACAAGCAAATTCAGCAGCAGTCATTATGAGTAGAATAGTAAGAGGAATTATGAGTCTTTGATCTCTGTAAAACAACTATGATTTTTCATCAGATCTCTCTCCTATCGAACCAGCAGTTCAACGTTTGATCACATTTCCTTCAGCAATTTTAGATCTTCGAATTTCATTAGAAATTCGGCGGATTGAAATTATCCTTCCACTTAAAAAACACATTTATCATACTTCACTACATGAACGTTCTTTTTTTTTTCAAGGAATTATCGGTAATGTCCGTCCAACAAAAATTGAAGGCTTATATATGAATTAATCTAGCCCAGTAGTTAACAAATTCACATGTCAACTGTAATTTATCCGCTTGTAAGTTAAATAAAATGAAAAAAAACTTGATTGTACCTATATTTATGAACATCTAAAAACGTGGAGAAAAAAATATTTTGCATTACTTTTTATTAATTTTGTTTCATATTAAAAAAAATATAGCAGTTTTGGTTTTTAGAATACTAGATATATTAAGTGCACTTAGTATTATCTTGTTCACAATTATTTTTACATTAATTATTTCAAAATATAAAGTGTCCTTATAAATATGAGAAGGAGTGTATTTTTCCATTTTTTTTTTTTTTTTTTTTTTTTTTTACTTTTAGTTTCTTTTTTTCCTTACCCATTATTTTTTGTCTAAAGTTTCCAAATTAATAAAATAAAATTCAAAATTTATTTTTTCTTAAAAGTTTCCTTTTAAGTAATTTTTTATTTTTTTCTTTCGATTTTATGTTATTATAGTTTAACAATATATTCCAAAAAACTCATTTGGCTATTATTTTGTGGATTCGTTGATAAGTTATTGTGTAAAAATATTTTTGTTAATTAAAACATTTCATACCTTAGCACTCTTATTCTTTTCTCTGTTTTTTTCTACAACAATAATTAAAATAAGGTCAGGGTGTTTCAATAACTTTGTACGCTAGTACATTAAAATATGATTTACTTTTTCATATTATTGTTTTATCTAGTTAAAACTAAAACATTATAAATTGTAACAAAATTAAATAGAGTAAATAGCTCTTCACTGTTTCTTCAGAAATGCTAGCTGCAGGTAAGTAACATTTTCATGTGTTAATGTTTTAATTCCTGTCTTCCTATGAATCATTTTATTTATTCGGTTAATTTTAATTTTCTTACAGTTGTTTCGTAAAGATTATAATCCCCCCCCCCCTCTCTTTTTTTATTGTTCTTGAAAAAAAAATTGTACCCCAGAGGTAAAGGACATTATATATTGATTCTGTGAAAAGAGCACCACGTCCTTTATGTGCACTTTTAGATTTATATAGAGGCATTAAGCACTAATATACAGTCATATAAAGAAAAAATAGACAGTGAAAAAAAAATTGTTAATTTTCTTTATTTATGACAAATATCTGTCATTGCAGCATATCAAAGACATGGTGGTAACTCTTTTCACAAAATGGACATGGTGTCCTTTACCTCCGCAGTACAGAATTACTTCTTACCAAAAATTAATATGAAGTTATTAAAAAAAAGAAAAAAAAAAAAAAAAAACTTGATTGAAAAAGATTTGATATTAATATAAAAATTTTTAGAAACAAAAAAGCTAGTCTTATTGGTAGTCAGTATGCAAATAGTTATTATTGAATAATATTGTCTTGCAGAAAGAAATTAGCTCTGGTGAGGTTTGTCGCAGAAAGTAAGAAAAAAATCTGCCACAGGTCCCATAGGGGAGCTTTAGAGTTCCTACCAGCGAGCGTCTAAGATGTCATACAACAGTAGCGCATTGTTGTGGGTGAAAAATGTCCTTAAATTGCAGACAGTTTTTTATGACTGCAGACAAAGACTGTCCGAAAGTTTCGGGCCATTTTTTTTTTTAATTAGTACAAACAAAGAGTGTCCGAAAGTTGCAGACTAATTTTTTTATTAGTGCAGACAAAAACTGTCTGCAAACTGTTTTTCTGTGTCGCCGTGCCGAGGTGTTTCTGCCACTGGGATTTAAATTATGCTCTTTTAATTGTATAAGCATTAAATTTGCATTCCTCTCTGTACTTAATATTGATATTTTATGTATTCAAAATAATTCAGAAAATTGAAGATGACTAGTAAAATAAGAAATAAGGGATTAACAATGTTATAACTGAGTTAGTTTCACAAGATTATTTTGAAGTCTATTAATTTATTAAATTTATTGATTCTAATTCATAAAATTCATGTATATGTAGTTTAAAAGTTAATATATAAATATGTTGAACACACAAGTGGAAAAACTATACAATATTTGAATGATTTAAATCACTTATTTTAGTCAAAATAGTATATTTTATTTGGAAGCTATGGTGAAAATAAGCATTTAGCTGACATTATCATGGACTGATAATGCATGATCCATTCTATAATCTATTATCCATAACATTGAAAATTTTACATTACGTATGCACATGTATGATTTAAATGTATTTGTACTTTTTTTTTGCAATGTATAATTATGAGATATCTTTTAATATAAATTAAAGATAAAAAATGTTCACGCTTTAAAAATGACTGCTGAAAAAATATTTTAATGAAATATTGAGTACAGTAATAATTTTATTTTTTAGCACTTTCTTTCTTTAATTATGTGTATCACTATATTATTTTATTGATCTAAATGAAATGCACTGTTAAAAACATTTTCTTCTTTTAAGAACCCAAGATTGTTGAGTCAATTTGTTTCCCCGTATACTGGCTTCATCTACAAGAAACATATTACAGGACTTTGTGAAGCTCAACAAAAACGTCTAGAAATGGCTATCCTTAGATCACGTAATGCAGGTAACTATTTTACAGTTGCACTTAGAGATATTCAAACAACAATGCCTGTTTTATTATTATTATTATTCATTTAATTATTTATTTATTTTCCATTGTTCGAGGATTATGTTTCATTATTTCGACTTAAAATAATTCTTATATGTTTTCACAATCTACAGTGGTAACTTTCAAGTTTTTATTCTTTTTTATTTCCTAATACAGTGAAACCCCGATCTATTGTTCCCGCATCCATCATTTTCCTGCATTGATCGTTTTATTTCTATGGTCCCTGCACAAACTGTATTTAAATAATGTTAACTGAACCCGCATATATCGTTCTTCAAAAAGTAATTTTCCTGCATTCATCGTTGTAAAAATTTTTCTTCTGAGCAAAATGAACTTGAAAATCAAATGATTCCATATAACATTCAAACTGGAATCGCTTCTTTTATTCTAAAATAAATCTTTTCCTCCTCCACAGAGGATCAAAATTGTGATGGCATTTCTTTGGACCACCTCAAAGGTGAGTTGCAGACTGTCTTCATTTGTCCATATTGTAGCTCTAGGGCAATGCAAAACCCAGCCAACCTCAATTACTTAACCTTATGCTGTTTTAGGTGAAGAACAGGGATTGTGCAGATATCTTAACATGTGTCTATGAATTACTGAATATGGATCGTATGTTGTTGCTTGGAGAATAGTTTGTTCTACTTTGTGTGGAGAGTAGATGCATTCAGCATGAGCAGCTACTACATTTTTTCACATTCGTGAGGCTGAGCCTACGCCAGTGCCAAGTGTGTCTGACGTAATTACGGGATTTGAAAATGCATGAATTTTTTTATATGCACATGAAATTACAGAAAAGGGCCAGAAAATATTGTAAATCTGAAAAAATCTCTATTTAGTTTATAAAATGAACATAAAATTACTGATTTTTAAAAATAAATATCACTTAATATTCTACAATCATTTATTTCTTTGGCAGTTTGGAGAATAACAAATTCATTTTTATTAATAGCATACTATATGCATTGCATGTATTATTTCACAGACATTGTTTTATTTGTGTTTTCACTTAACCCGCATTCATCGTTTTTTTTTTTTTTTACTCACCCCCTGAAAAACGGTGGATCAGGGTTCTACTGTAGTTATATTTTCAATGTCTATTCCTTTTACTGATAGTATTTTCTTTTATGTATTTTTATGTGTATTTATATTCATGCTTGTAAAGTAAAACTTGAAATTTAAGAGCCTATATTTATTACCTTATTATTATTAATGAATATAAAAGAAAATGTGAATTAAATAATATTGCCATTTGATATATCTTATTTGAAAAATTAATTTAATCCTCTGACCACCTTTTGAAAAGGGCAGAATTGTAATATTGTTTTCACTGTACAGTTTATTAGATATACTAAATTAATGCTTATTTCAACTTAAGATTAAAAATCTAACCATGCACATGATTATTATCCATATAACTATTTTTAAAAACTTTCAATCTTAAAAAAAAAAAAACTAAATATTTATAATAATTTATTATAAATGTAATGCGGAAAAAAGAACAGCTCGGTAACTGGATGTATCTGTCAGCGGTGGTCAGATGGTTAAAAAGCCATTTTAAGAAATGAAAACTGAAATGAAAAATTCTTTAATGAAAAGACAAGTTTATTAAACATAAAAGTATGGGATGTTTTACATAGAGTAGAGTTGTAAAATTCTCGAGAATAATCTCTCTGAGAATATTCTCCTCAAATAGAATAATCGAGAATTTTCTGATAGAAGCTAGAAAATTGGTAATTTAGAAATGTGTGCTCCTTAGAAGTATTAATTTATTTGAAAGTTTAGAAAATTATGAAATTTTTCTTTTAATAAAATGATGAGATTAATTAAATAACTTCATTTAGTTGTTAACTTCAAAGCTAAGAGATAAAATCTTATAAATTGTTGAACATAAAATCTAGTGATAACCTAAATAATAAAGTGTCAAAGCATTCAATGGGTCTAGATTTTTTTTTTTTTTTTTTTAATTTCATTAAAGACATTATCTTTTAAAAATGACATTTAAAGAAAAATATTACTAATTATTTCTTTTTGCTTTGATGTGTTTTACACTTACCTGTATGCTGTATGAGATGAAAATAAATTTATAAAACACCTACTTAAAGAATAAACATATGGGGTTGTTCGCCGCTCAAAAAGAAATTATTTGTCTGTGTAAAGAAGTGTCAAATTGATGTATAGAAATCAACACATTCATTTTTTAAAAACCAAAGAGAAAATAAAAACTATTCAGCTTAAACAAAGTAATTTTAATGATAAAAAACTGGATAAGTTATCTGCAATTAAGCTTCAGTGATCTTTCATCATAAAATGAAGCTGACTGTTAATTTTGTTTCTGAATTTTGTGTTACAAGTAACCAATTACAAAATGAAATTTCATTTTAAAGGTATTTGTTACTCTGGTTTAGGTTTTCATTTGAATAAAACATATTTGATTATTTATTATAAAATAGTGTATAATTTAAATTTGCTAACTTTCTAGTGCAATTTAAAATTTTATTTTTAAACTACAGACTTTTCTGATTCAAAAATTTTCAAGCAAATTAATTTTCATGCATTGCTTACACTATCAAGTTATTAATTAATTGAATATCTTGAATATAATATATAATAAACATATGGTTTATATGTAAAACAAGGATTACAAAATTATGAATTATGTGAATTAGATTTCTTAAACCTACAAGTAAGTATGTTTTCAGAAATCTTTATATATAAAGAAAATATTTTATATATAAAGAATATATTTAAATATGTTTTTTAATTAATTGAAAATATTCGCTTTAAATTTCAAGTTTTAGTAATGGTTTAGTTATAATAAAAATCTAAATCTAAAAAATTTAAATTAGTATTTTAATTTGAATAATTACACAGATCTACAAAATTATACAGGGTGGCTACTGAAATTCAGAAAATAAGTTCCCTGATTTCTATGACTAATCTTGACAAATTTCCATGATTTCCGTTGCCTATTATATACATTCCATTATTTTGTATATACCGCACTCTTGTATAACATGTTCGCTAAATTACTGCAATTAAAAAAAACTATACTGAGGGGCAAAAACATCTCAATCTTTTTTTATTATTATTTGTTCACTTATGAAAAGGAAAATAAAATGAAAAATTCAAAAAGTTGGAAAAATTAACAAAATTATAACAATATGACTCACTTTAATTTTGCACAACATACTAACATAAAAACAAAATTCTCCTCAAGTTGTTGTACTAAAAATATTTATTTTTAATGTTAACTTGATGAGATTCAACTAGAAAGCTAGCAGCTAATCATGTGCAATCATGGTTGAGACAACACCTGTTTGGCACCTTTTCAATCATGCTTTCTCGACAAAAATGAAAAATTCCATGATTTTTAGGTGTTTTTACAAAATTCCCTGATATTTCCAGATTGATAAAGTAGCCTGATTTTTCCATTATTTCCCTGACTGTTGCCACCCTGATTAATGTTGGTAAAATTTGATTTGATAATTTTAGTTGCTGCAAAAGTTTTTTTGTTGTGATGAAACCAAAAATGAAGTCGGTTCTTCTCTATCCCGTATAGATTCTAGCGACACAGTTTCATGTTGGTAAAATGAAATTGTATGTTTCCATGATTAATTTTAATTAATCTTGGAAACATACTATTCTCACATATTTATGTTGGTGGAAGAGTCATGTAAAAAATTGTGTTGGTAGACAAAGACATCCTCTATTGACAAAAATCTATACGTGATAGAGAAAAACTGGCTTCATTTTCGGTCAACACACCAAAAAACAAAGATCAGCCAAAATTATCAAATCAAAATTTTAGATGTAGACGTGTGTTATTCATTATTTGCCATTAAATCCTTTTTGTCTTATGTAATGTAAAATATGTAATGAATTTTTCGAAAAATTGCTTTGTGGAACTTATCGGAGAATATTTTCTAATTGAAAATTATGAATTGCAAAGAGAATATAGTGAAATAAGGCTTGTTTATTCTAGTTATGCATGTCAAACTAAAAGATTATGTATTTAAAAATAAAAAGAATATTCTCGATTATTCTCTGATTTTGAAGCTTCAGAGAATATTCTTGTTCCCGGAGAATATTCTCACCTCACATCTCTAACACAGAGTATACATAATTATGCATATTCTATAAACTATCCTGTATTTTTATGCTTAATAATTTTTTCTTTTCTTTAAAGAATTTTTCATTTCAGTTATATATCTATTTTTATTATTATTATTTGTTTGTTTTATTTATTTTTTAAATGATATTATCATTTTTTTTTTTTTTTTTTTTTTTTATACGTTTATAATATTTTTGATCCCAATTTTTGTTTTTCCCTCCACCTCCTCCTCTTGTTTTTGACATTTCTTACATTATTTAATGAATTATATAAGTTTAATATGTTCAGAAAAAAAATAACAATTGCTTCTTTTATGTAAGATGTTTCTCCATAACTGATTTTTTAAGATAAATTCCCATACATGTCAAATCTTACTATTATACTGACACTTACTATGTCAGTATTTTCATCGGAATGAGGTTCCAGCTCCATAAATACTATCAAATGCAAACTGTGTTCAAACTTCATGTGAGAAAATATGAGTAGTATGATGTCCATCTATTTAAACTGACCCTCTTCAGAGAAATTCAGTCCTGAAAAATTAATTGACAGATAGTATTTTAAAGCCAACACTCATATTTTCTTATATTTGATATTTATATTAAAGACATAAATAATATTTCATCTATCCCCCCCCCCCCCCCCCGCTAGTTTATGAGTAATTCTCTGAAAAGTGGTCATTTCATGTCCCAGTAGTCTTGAGGGCATATTTTTAAAAGCACAAAAACAAAAAGCGGTCCAAACTATCAATATTAATTGGTTTTGCATATAATCTGTTGTTCTTTGGTTACTGGAATTAAATATAATTTTAAAATATTTTTTTTTTTTTTTTAATGCAAAATATCATTCCCTCACTGTGTCCCCATTCCCACATGTGAGTAAATAAAATGGTTTCGATGGTATTAAAGCATGTATATTTAGATTATTTGAATTGAAAATTTATTAAACATACTTTAATAAATATTTATCCATTATTTACTATATTTATATAATATGCAATGAAAGAAATTAGAACACTTTTTTATTGTTGTCCCTGGTAATAGATATCATTCCCTCATCAAACTATAATTACACCCCTACTTACTGTATTAATGGCAGCACATACTTTATGTAAGTCAAATTTAATTTTTATAGCAGCAAAGTAAAGAAACCATTTTTTGTTCTGCTGGAAACATTTTTCAATAAATAGCATATGGCTCTCAAATGTTAGATTGAAATACAATATTTTTATTATATGTCATTCCCTCACTCATTATAAAGTTAACTAAAAGAAATCAAATTTGCTTTTTTATGTTATTATATTAATAAAAATATGTTTTAATAAATATTTAGTGTTTGAAAATATAGCTAAACCTAATAATATTTTTACACAGTGTCCCAAAAGTTTAGACAATCAATAAAATTTGCATTAACATAAAAAGTAATAAGGAATAATTAAAATTCATGAGATAGATAATAAATAGAAACAGTTTTGCTGATATACACATATAAATTATGAAAAAGGTTTGAAATTATAAATTGTACATTAAATTATATAAAAATGTGCTGTCCCAAAAGTATAGACACTTGTAAATGTTTTTGGTTTTACATTTATAAAAGTAATTAAAAACTTACTTTTAATATTGAATTGTATTGCCACGACACTTTATAACATCAAATACACGTTGTTCCATAGATTTAATTAAGCATTGCATTACAGAAGGAGATATTTCATACCACGCTTTGTCAATTGCAGTTTTTAAGTCATTTACACATGTATAGTGCTTTCCATTTTCATATATTTTACGAGATAAGATCCGTTATATGTTCTCCATTGGATTCAAATCCGGACTAAGTGCTAGCCAGTGTAATAGTGTGATATTGTTTTGCATAAACCACGTTTTCGTTGATCTGGAGATGGATGCCCCATCTTGTGGGAAAACACAGTCCGGTCCTGCTTTCAAATTCATAATTGGCAGTAAATTAGTACATAAAACATCCTGATAATCTTCTGATATCATTTTTCTGTCCGTAAATCCTAGAAATGTTTGTCCGTTCAAACAAAATCCTCTCCAGGTCATTACGGATCTTCTGCCTTGTTGCTTGCTGAAACAGTTCTTCGGTTCTTTTCTTAGGTCATACCAGTAAAATTTATAATCGTCAGGGTCGTCCAAATTCCATTTCTTTTTGTCACTGAAAATGGCAGAAAGCCACTTTTCTTCGTATGGCATATGCTTTCTAGCCCACTTTAGACGTGCATCTTTATGTCTCTGCTTTAAGCAAGGTTTTGCTTTCATTCTCCTGTGTAAAGTAATTTTTGAAATTCTGGAAGTTGATGCAATTGCACGCAGAGATAAATTATCAACTGAAGCCTTTTTTAATAACATTCTATCATCACATAACGTGTTTTTTTTTTTTTGTCTTCCGACTTGCTTTCGTGTATTCCATGTTCCACCTGATCTCAAAACTCTATAAATACTGCTCAAGGTTCTCTTTATTCTTCTCGATGTTTGTACAGGATTTTCTCCTTGCATTTTTAACTGTAAAATCATAATAATTTCGTCTTTAGAAATTTCTTTAGAATGTGGCATTTTTATCAGAATACGCAGGAAACGTCTTTTCCGAATCACAAACAAATCAATACATTGAACTCATTAAATTATTATACTAGAAATATAGCAGATGATATTTCAATTAAAGGGAAAAATTATTCTGCAATAATAGAAGCAGACAACAATAAAAATATTTTATTCTGCGAACAAAAATGTAAAAGGAAACATGTAATGCTAAATGCTGTATTGTGTCTATACTTTTGGGACAGCACATTTTTATATAATTTAATGTACATTTTATAATTTCAAACCTTTGATCATAATTTATATGTGTATATCATCAAAACTGTTTTTATTTATTACCTATCTCACAAATTTTAATTGTACCTTATTACTTTTTATGCTAATGCAAATTTTATTGATTGTCTAAACTTTTGGGACATGGTGTATAAAGTAGTTTCTAGAAGAAATTTGTCATTCCCTCACAATCATTCCCTCATTTTTCTAATTAATAAAAATAATGACTATTTCAAAAGTTATCAGATACAGTTTGGTTTATATTATTTTTTATTAACTGTAACATATATGTACATGCACAAAATCTTTGAAAAATTTTGAAGCAATTTTATTTGGGCTAACTTTTTTTTTTTTTAAAGCCCACTTTTCAGAGAATGACCCTTAATATTTATAAATAAAAATCAGTTGTCTCTTAAAAATTTTCCTTTGTTTAAATTTTTAGCTGAATAGTTCATTTATTTAATGTAAAATAATACATGGATGACTTGCATTAATTATAAAATAATGAAATATTACCACTAAACTCTCTATGAGGGTGGCCACTGGTTCAGGGAATCACCCCCTGATCTGATAAATGTTTGTAATAGGATCAATCTAGTTTCCATTCTCTGCTAATTTGGCTCAGTGCAGCTTTCTCAGTAAAAATAATTAATTACTTAAATTTGCTCGTTGACATATATTTTTTAAAGCATCCCAGGTGAATTTTGTTATCGTTAAATGCTTTACATTTACTATTTGAGTGTCATCAGTTGACAGATTTATAATGGCCCTCGCTTTCCTGTCTTTTGACTGCCAATCTTTAGTTAAAGGTTTGGGTGGAGTGTCAGCAATTACGCTAAACAGATCTTCTTTAATTAGTAGCATTTCCATTTTGAACCTCCACAAATCATAATTTGTGAAGTCTAATTTGTCAGTTAACATTGAGTCTTTGGAGGCCATATTATTATGTAGAGATGATAAAGTTCTTCAGTTTTTATTTGTGAGTTATTTAGACTTGAAATGTAAATACACTTAAATTTTGGGGGTTTATTGATTATCTTCTGATATCTAACGTAGCAATTTTTTTTTTATTTTCTTGTGCTTATGATGTGACAGATAATAATTTTGTTATGCTAGTTGTGTGATAGATATACGTATATATATACATTTTATATTTCACACCACAATATTTTATTTATTTATTTATAACATGACAAAATTTTCTTTTTATTCTTTTTTAATAAATTTTTATTTAATGCTATCTTAATTTTAAAGTTCACTTATGTAGCAAAATGAATGTTCATTTAAAATATAATTGAGACGTCAGTCTCATAATCTTATAAAATCATTTATTGATGTTCTATAAAGGTAAAATTTTTATTAAGCAAAAAAGTGCATTCAATATATATATGAACTTGATTTAAATTCAGGGCTGCTGAACGGCAGATTTCTGCTTTTTATAAATTTTTTCTGTCCTCCACATCTCAAACTAACGATCGGCGATCAAACAGGCCATTGAAGTAATGTAATTTCTAAGCTTTCGTCATCCACAACATAAATATTGAAATGCATCTTAAACTTGCTTTATTGGATTATAGAACCTTTAAAAAGGTAATATTGCTCAATATTTCTTATACATGTTTCATATTGTCCTCCCCCCGCCCGCCCTTAAAACCTATGACTGCATCATCTCTATTGTGACTGCATCTTTGGACTTAATAAAGAATTATTCGTTTAACCTAAATGGACTTCCTCATTCCTTTTATAAGATGCATGGACACTAGCACATTTATGACATATATATTAGGTCTTTGCATAAATTCGTGCGGTTTTTTATTGCAACATTTCATAAAAATACATCAAATCAAATGACAATTTTTAATCAAAATACTTTCCATTACTTTCTACAACCTTTGCCCATTTTTCGGGTAACAAATGTATACCACGGCGATTGAAGCTCTCGTCTTTGGAGGCAATAAAATTATCCACATACGCATGAACTTTTGCAATGACCATATATATATGTATATATACAGGGGTCTGACTAGGGGGAAAACTGAGTCCGTTTACAGACCTTTCACAAAATTCCATGCTAAAAAAAAACAGACCCTTCACAAAATTCCATACTCATAAACAGATCCTTCACAAAATTCAATGTGGTATAAACAAACTTTTCACAAATCTTTTGGATAAACGAAGCATTTATAAAATAATACCGAGCAAAACATCTACTCAGCAATACTTACGACATAAACATTGCATCCTACCAATTTTTTCCTATGTTCTCGTACCAGTCACTATCGCTACTATGATAATAAAACCACGCCTCCATTTCTCGCCGAGTCCACGCTGATTAGTTCGGGAATGATTTCAGACATAATAATGGGTGTGGCGTACATCCTTGATGTGACGAAATTTTTCTGTGGAAAATTACATAAATATTTTGGCAACATCTCTTTGCCGCTTGGTGTTTGTTTTATTTGTAGAATAGCGGATCTATAGTTGTGTAATTTCGTAATTTTTTTCAATAATTTGATCTCTTCCATTTGGTAAAAATGAAGCGAGACCGGCCAATTACAGGAATATTCCTGTAATTCGAATTATTACGTAATTTTTTTTTTTTTTTTTTTCCTGAAACACTTATTTTTTTTTGTTTTTACCTATGAGTCGTAATCATCGATTAAAAGCATAAGCCTATATATACTTAGGGCTCGCATTCCCCCTAAAATTCCTAAATATTTTAATCATTCCTAAAATTCTCCTACATTTCTTCAAGGAATCCTAAAAAAACGCATCCAAGGCTAAACTAGATCTGCCACTCCCACGTGCCAACACGAATTCAATCAGTGCACGTGAGCATTGTATCTAGTTTAGCCTTGAACGTGGCTTGTTTCTTCCAATGAGTCATGACTCTGTGGTTTCTCCTAGCTGTGGAGAATTAGTAGGGGGATTGGGGTCGAGAGTATTATTCATTCCAGTCCGGTTCATATCGAATGCCCTTGTATTGTGTTTACCACTTGTGCATGCACGTGTAGATTATTTTATTATTGTATTAATTCTTAGCCTTGTTGCATTGAATGATTTTATACTAAATCTTAGCATATGGTTTCATTTCATTTGCATCCTTATCATGGTTAAAGGTAAAATGAAATTCCAAGACTCATGGTTGGAAAAAGAATTCGACGGTGTTTTGCTGAGAGAATGGCTTGAAGCTATAAATGGCGACATTTATTCCGCTAAATGTGTTTTATGTTCCGAAAGGTTTTACGTATCAAATGTCTATTTTAGAAACAATCAAACTATCAAATTGTCTATTTTAGAAACTGACAAAGAAAAAGTATTGAAAAAGAGACTGAAAATAAATTAATTTAAATTTTGATGGAGTAAGGGCTCTTAATTTTGTCTGGCTCAACCTGACTATACGAAACAACACACATTTCCAATTTTAACACGTCAATTATTACCCACGGATCTAAAAGTTTTACAATATCATCGGTTTTCCCCTAAAATTTTCCTAAAATTTAAAAAAAATTCCTAAAATTCCTGCCTAAAATTTTGAGAAGCACTAATACTAGGCCTGTATACTATATCTTTGTTTCCCCCAGGTTTAAAAAACAGGGGTGATTGTGTTCAGGTATTTTTTTTTTCATTTTCAGTACCAGAATTAAAATTTTTTTAGTAGTTAAATTCATAAAATAAGACTAAAATATCAAATTCATAAGACTGCTAAAACCTAGTTAAAATTAATGCTTTTCATAATGAGAGAATTGGAGCTCTCTGTAATAAATTATATGTCCTCTACCCATACAAAAAAATTTTCTCGCTAAAATTTCAGGTATTTTTTCATAAATTCACAATCACCCCTGAAAAAAGGGCAAGGCGCTGCTAATAAAAAGGCATTTTCTAGATTCATGAGGGCAGTTTTGAATTCTTAAGGGCACATTTAGCATTTAAAATCCAGACGCATATTTTAAGATTTCCATTTTAAGTTCAAATAAAAGAAAAAGTTCTAAACTTTTAACTCTCTTTACACCTTAATTTTGCTTATTACTTGACATATGAACGACTGTTGATTGTTATGCACAGTACATTACATTTATTTACATTTATAACATATCTTCAGTTTGAAGGTTATTTTCAATAAAAGGCAGTAAGGGTGCAACTTTTTTAGATTAAGGACAAGAAGGTTTTTTTTTTTTTTTCAGTCAGAGGGCAGGCAGGGCACATCGCCCTCCGGAAACTGTCTAGATGAAACTTATGTATATGTGTGTGTGTGCAGATAAAATTTGTGAAATGAATTTTATTCACAAAAATAAGAAAATTTTTCACAAAAATAGGACCCTCGAAAACAAACCTGATATATTAAGTCTTTTCTTAACTATCTGTAGAAATTTAAGCATTTTGAAAATCATGAATTCATGAAAAAACGCTAACTGAAAGAACACAATCTATAGATTTCAAATCTGTAAAAAATATATCAAAAGCCATAAAAAATGTTGCCTGAATATGTATTTCATTGAACAAACCTGATATTATAGTTCAGTTTATAAATATTAAAGGAAAGGTGAGCTTTTATATGAAAGCTACTTCAGCTGTGCTGTCAAAGACGCCAATTCCCCTTAAATCAATGATTTTTTTTTTTTTTTTTCAACCTTATATTTTAAGTTTTTGTGTACATTTTAAAGTTTAATATTGACGTTTATTTTTAGGTTATATGCCAATTACTCAAAAAGCTGCTAAGTATCTTAGAGATCCCAAGTTGTTTGACCCATTTGCACCTACAAGGCCAAATCCCCATTAAGAATGTAGCCGCAATGTACATTTTTCATCAGAATGTAGAATTTACTCATGTTTATATGTGCATAAATTTATATGTAATATTGAATGTTTAATAAAAAGATTTAAATAAAGGTAATGCTTGATTTGTGTTTGGCAGGTTCATATGCATTGGTTTAAGATTTTCATGTAAATTTATTAATTTATTTTGTTTCAAATTTATTCTCTCATTAACAAATTAAGTATCTTGGATGGATTATCAAATTCACTGATGAATTTGAATTTATGTAAAATTAATATTTATGAAAAAAAAGTACAATCACAAGTTAAGTAATGTATAGTATTATATATCTAGTATATTTTGATATTTTGCAGAAATTTAATTTTTATATTAATTACCAAATGTATTACACAGATTTTCTGTATTTACTTTAACTGATATACAGTAGAAGATCTTTATAACGCAAAGCTTGAAACGCAAGGCTTTGCATTATAGAGATCATTGTACAAAACATTAAACTTACCTAGTTAAGATGGCAAAATAAATCTGGAACAGATCTATATTAATGCTTTAAAATAATTTTAAATAAAAACTAGGGGGTTCTGCCCTCTGCTTGCTCTGCTCATCAACCCCCGAGGGAGGCTTCACCTCCCCCCGACTCACTTTACTTATTAACACATGCAGAGCTCTGCCCGCCTATTTGCTGTTTTCTTTCACTGAAAAGGATTATTAATAGTGCATATTACAAGACAAAAGCAGAAAATTATTATGGAAATCCTCATATTCAATGTCAAATTGAAATATATAATATTTATATATTTTTTTAATGGAAAGAAATTCATAATATCTAGGCTATTTTGTATTACAGCTTTAGTATATGACCCTTTTCATTTATTTTTTACAACCTTAGATCCGGACTGCAGTACCCCTTCGTAATTGGAAGATTGCGGGTTCGATTCTCGAGCCGGTCAAAGACCGTCGTGTACACTAATGGTGGCTGGTGCACATAAAATATGTTGTGGCTGCAATATCCTGCATGTTCCCACCCACACTATACCTCTGGTGGCCACCAAAGCGGGGGACTATCCCCTTCGTGTAGGACCAAAATTGTGGTGGCATGTCACCAGAATATCCATAGGGGTACGTCCCAGACCATCGCCAATTATCTATAGCACAGTAATGGTGCAACGTCAAACACAACCTACCTACAACCATGGATCATATGTTAATTTTCCCGTGTAAGAAAATTAATTTTTTAAAGTAGAGAAAAAAAAGTTGATATTTATTTTCTTTCTTTTTTACATCTATGGTTTCGGGCTGCAGAACCCTAGTCTGTAAAGCACCGAGCATGTAATTGGAAGATTGCCTATTTAATACTTGAGCCGGCCAAAAACCGTCGTGTACACTAATCGTACCTGGTGCACATAAAATCTGTCGTGACTGCAAAGTCCTCATGTTCCCACCTACACTATACCTCTGGGGATCACCAAAGCGGTGTGTGTGTGTGGGGGGGGGGGGGGGATCCCTTCCGGGAAGTATCAAAATTGTGATGGCATCTGACCGGAACATATCTAGGGGTGCATCCCAGACCGTCGTCAATTACCCATAGCGCAGTACTGGTGCAAAATTAAATCGAACTTACCTACCTACGTATAACCATGGATCATATTTTAATTTTCCTGTGTAAAATGACTTCATGACAGAAGAACAACGTCACTGGGAGAAACTTTCTTCAAAATGACAAATAGAGTACCTTCATAAACTTGTCGTGTTTAGTTAATAACTTCTTTAATTAAAATGATACACATTTCTAAGCAGCTGAAATGTCTTCCTTGGAGTATTCGAAACACATTGATACCTCTCATGATGCGAAGGACCCTGCCCTCCGCTAGAAGATGCTGTCGTACACAAAAAATTTTGACGCCAGTGACAGTAACTTTTCTTAATATATATAGACAACAAGCTTTGAAGTATAAAAATATATTAATATTATTTACAGAAGAATAGAAAGCAAGAGCATTTGCACTAATTTTTTTTGCTAAACAAATTATCAATTTTTGTTTGTTTTAGAGAATTTAATCTTTTTGCTGATAATTTTTCTTGCAGTCTATGGACAGTCAATAACTCCTCCTGATCAGTTACACAGTCTTAGGTTTCTAAAAGTTTGAGATATTTATCTCATAAAGAAATTCCTTCAGACACTGGAATTTTTTTTTAATTTCCTCAGTATCAGAATCTGTTTCAGAATCATTTTCTTGGTTTAACTCGAAGAGTATATTAATCTTTTGTTCAAACTCATATCGATTCAGGAAAGCAATGCATGAAAAAATAAATCAACATGTGCAACAGGTTCATTATCAGCTAGAGTAGATCCGTCAGCATTCATAATTTTCACTTTCAGGTACATATGCGAGGAGGATAAATCTATGTATTCTTCACCGTTACCCATGATGTTAAATTCCACAGGTTCCCCATCACAAATATTTACTAGAGGATGAAATTCGACAAAATGTCCTTTTTCAATAGCCGTCTGTGTAAGTGGACTCAAAAACAAGTCCCATTCAGATTTGACGCAGGCAGGAGAATCTTTATGAATAAGACTTGATATGATTAAGCAAAAATATTGTATGTCTTCACTTTGGGACGAATAATGGTTTTGCTTGATCACTTTTTCTTTTTAGAGCATTGTCCTGAACCAATCATTGTTTTCATTTTTGTGGCAGCTTTGTCAGTTAAATTTTTTCTGGCTTCTTTCAACCAATGCTTGGCAGCATCTTTTATGTGTTCATCACCTGACAGGTTGTTCAGCACATCCACTTCCGTATGAAACAATTGTTTACCAACACCTGATTTAAAAAGGGATACCGCCACTCGAAAAAAAGATTGAAACAATCTACCTAATCCCTATCCTTTTTGTAAAGCAGCACCTTGGTAGTAGTTCAAACCATTATGCGACTGGTGACTGTAGTAATCTTCAAAAGATTTTGCACAGCACTTGTAGAATACAAACATTCTCAGAGATACTTTTGACGAAAATGAAGCTTCACGTACAATCTCCCATGTTCCAAGGCCGTATCCAGAAAAAAATTTCGGAGGGGGCCCAACTTTCACTCAGATGTTGGTCATGCATCCGCACATATATATGTACACCAAGAGCGTGTGCATTAAAGTTTGTCCCCCCCCCCCCCCACAAATCACCTTAACTTTAAAATAAATATAAGTTATTGCCTTAAAATTCGTATCTAGGCATAGTAAAATGGTTATGCGCTATAAATAAGATCGGTTACAACGCCGCATGGCGGCAAACAATGGAATTCCTAAAATCTGAAATGGCAAGAAAAGATTTAATAATAATAATAATTCTAAAAAGTGCCTTGGGCCAAAAACTGGTGGAACTAGTCTTTTAAAATGCACAAGTCTCTGCTACAGAGTTCTTTAATCAGTGACAAACGGAGAAAATCCCCAAAAACTGGACTCACGGTAGTCCGGTTAATAAGGAGTCGGGCTCGTAATTGAAAGATTGAGCGAACGATGCTGGAGCCATCCAAAGACTGTCATGTAGATTAATGGTATCTGGTGCAAGTAAAATCTGTTGTGTCCTCCATGTTTTGTAAATGTAGTAGCCACATATGGTGGCTTTTTCCACAAGTGGGTTTAACACTTCGGTTTCCTTTTGGAAAACAAGGAAAATTGATACGGAATTTCTTTGACAGAACCTGTTAACTGCATGTACCCACTAGAGTCTGGTCCAGTCAAAGCCCAGTCTGGTTTGAGAATCTGGACATTCGTTTGAAAATCTGCCTCGCTGCAAATATGAATACTGAATGCTATACTCTATGATGTGATTACTGGCATTTTTGCTTTAAGTAGGATAAGATAGTACCATCTTTCATCACATGTCTTTCTGTAAAGTAGACTTTATATTGGCTGCTTTCGATTGTTAAAGTTTATACTCTATGGAAGGTATACTACGTGCATAACTAACAAAACTAGAAGTTCCATATGCAACTGTGATCTTTGTTAATGACGAATCTTTTGTCTCACATGGAATTAAAATGCTATTTCTGGCAAGAGAAGTGTTTAAAAGAAAGGAGACGTATTACAGTGTTCAACAATAAGTACCATAAAGATCTCTTTTGAGTGTTTTTTACAAAGAGCTAATATATGCATTTCGGTAATTTGGACTTTACAAGACAGAAAATTGCTAATAAATAAGGTTTCACAAGCAAACAAACTAACAATAACAACAAAAAATAAGTTATTGTTGAGAAAAAATTCACTTTTTTTACAATTTTTTTTCTGGTTAGTAGAACATGAAAAAAATTGTCTCAGACAATTTCGGGGGGGCTCGAGCCCCCAGAGCCCCCCCTCTGGATACGTCCCTGCCATGTTCAAATGGCGTGAGTTCACCAAGGTGGTTCTAACGATTTCCAAAGAGTCAAATGATTTTTGATTAACAGGTAAATAGTGGGGTCGATCAAATGAGGTGCAAATCATCTCTCCATTTTTTCCGGTAACATTCACAATATGTAAAAGGGGCACCAATCATCACCGACAATTTGAGTTTCTACAATATCCGAATAGATCATCAACACTCTGTAATGAGCATACAGATCTGCAACATAGGGAATATAATAGGAATGTTCCTCTTTTCTCGAAGGTCATTTCAATTCACAGGGTTCGAACCCCAGTACTTGAGCTAAACCGTCTTCTAAAATAGCTCTTATTTTTTCTTTCAAATTAAAAGCACTTTTTTCGTATTGGGTTAAAAGAGAAAGAAATTTTATTTTCAATGTCTTTAATAATAAGTGTTTTTAAAATGTCGTTGACCGATTCGTAATAACCAGGAGGAACACATTTACCATTTGGTGGTTGATTATCTACCCCAAAACAGATTAAATTATTATTCGGATTAATGTTATACCAAGTATGCAGGTAAAGAAATGCTACGAGTCATACTTCCCATTCTCCTTTCAACTCGATGGGAGTAGGCAATCTCGTAATATTTTATTTTCCAGGTAGTAGGTTAAAGAACTGTCTGGAGGTAACACCACATAGAAAGACATGTTGATGAATGATTCTCAGAATGAATATCATCTCAATTTATAAATGAAATAAATTAGAAGCCGGTATCCATTGGTCGAATTTAAAGGGGTAACCTTTATATTTCACTTTATATTCTAATTGTCTTTTTCTCATTCACTTTTTAAATATTTTAATACCATAGTTCTTTCTATATTGAAGGTAAAACGTTCCCTAGATCGGTTCGTTCATCAGGTCATTGATCTGGTAGACGTGCAGTACGCACTCGGTCACAACGAATAGTTCTGTCCAAATAAATTCATATCCTTTTTCAAAAGTTAATTTTTGTTTGGATACTCGAACTGTATCTCCCGGTTTAAACATGCAAGGCTTTCTTTTTTCATTTCCCATATCCCTGTACAAAATAAACCACACGTCGCTTTCATTTTCTGATGTTACTTTGACCGGTACTCTTTTAATACTCGAATGATAAGTATGGTTATAACTATGAAGAAATTGATCTAACACATCTACGTATCGGTAAGTATGTCAACTGGTAAAATATTTCCACATACTTCCTCTTTTAGAAATTTTTAAAACTTGTTATTAATAAATTCCGTTCCTGCATCCTTATTCAAATAGTTGCTGAAACGTCAGTGGAGGCCCTCTGTTGAGACGCAAAACGGTTTTAGGCTGTGTCTGTGTTGTGCGATAGCGGCCGCAAAAATAGCGGTATTGACTTGAAATTTGGTACACATGTTCATGAGCCTCATGAAATCAGCTGTATAGTTTTTGGTATGCATTCCATTTGTAGTTCGTATACAGGGACACGCCAAAGTTTTTCTTATCATTACGGTCAATGGGAGGAATTTGTATGTATCACAATAGCGGCCACAAAAATAGTGCTATTGACTTGAAATTTGATACACATGTTCATGAGCCCAACGAAATCAGCTATATAGTTTTTTGGATGTATTCCATTTGTAGTTCGTATACAAGGACACGCAAAAGTTTTTCTTATCATTACGGCCTAAGGGAGGAAATTGTATGTATCATGATAGTGGCCACAAAAATCACGCTATTGACTTGCAATTTAGTACACATATTCATGAGCCCAACGGAATTAGCTGTATAGTTTTAGGTGTGTATTCCATTTGTAGTTCGTCTACAGGGACATGCCAAAGCTTTTCTATCATTACGGCCTATGGGAAGAATCTGTATGTACCGCGATAGCCACCGCAAAAATCAGGCTACTGACTTCCAATTTTTGGCGAAACGTCAGTGGAGGCCCTCTGTTGAGACTCAAAAGGATTTTGTGGTCCGTCTGTCTGTCTGTCGTGCGATAGCGGCTGCAAATATCACGCTATTGACTTGAAATTTGGTACACATGTTCATGATCCCCACGAAATTAGCTGTATAGTTTTGGGTGTGCATTCCATTTGTAGTTCGTATACAGGGACATGCCAAAATTTTTTTTTATCATTATGACCTATGGGAAGAATTTGTATGTACCGCAATAGTGGCTGCAAAAGTCCTTCGATTGACTTGCAAATTGGCGCACACGTTCCAGCTTTGCATATAAGTGTTCTATCATTACGGCCTATGGGAAGAATCTGTATGTACCGCGATAGCCACCGCAAAAATCTGGCTATTGACTTCCAATAGCTGTATAATTTTTATTGCTATATTGCTTATAAACTGGGGGTATAGGGGTATAGGGACGCGCCAAAATTCTTAACATTACGGCGTAAGGGGTGAATTTCTTTTAAACGCATTTTAATATCATTGCTTTGCAATGACGAAAATGAAACTAGCGTTTGTGAGTAAGATGCTTAAACTCATGTTGTCTGAAGAAAATATGTGCTCTTAAGCTTTCTAATTAATGTACAGGACCTTACAAAAGTGTTCTGACAATCTTACATAGTCATCAAAACGATGTTAAATTTGGAACAATTATTAATTTTAAACGCAAAATAAGCTGAATAGTTTTTACTGGTGTATACAATGTTTATGGTTTGTTTACAGAGACACAAGAAAGAATTCCGTAACATTAAAGCCTATGGACAAACTTTTATTTAAGCGCGCACTTTAATGTGTTTATGCTGAATTGAACTTAATAAAATTAACATACATTATAAAGATGCTTAAAATTATGTTTACTCTTAAAAAGGGTTATGTATAAACTAAATAATTTATGGGACCACACAAAATATTACAAAATAATTCCGAGTTTGTACTGTAATCATTCAAATGATCTCAAATTAGTTTGAAAAATTAATGAGTTATAATTAATTAGGTTTATTCTTATTATTGGCGTTTATAATGAGTGTGGCTACTTTTCCGGGATACATAAAAGAATTCCGTACTATTACGGTCTATAGTCTGTATTTCTTAAAAGTTTATTTTATCATGGTTACACCCCATCAAATATAATGAAATTTTATTAGA
The DNA here is from genome assembly GCA_963930645.1 of Salticus scenicus. Taxonomy (NCBI): domain Eukaryota; kingdom Metazoa; phylum Arthropoda; class Arachnida; order Araneae; family Salticidae; genus Salticus; species Salticus scenicus. Next base: position 328,068,962 of record OZ005653.1, on the reverse strand, counting down.
ATTTTAAAAGCATGTTTTCCTGTTGATAATTGTGGGCATAGAATTGGAAATTAGTTTAAAGGTTACGCAAAATATTTCCGATATGCTATGTAATTTTTTTTGTATGAAAATTGGTAGTTATGAAATTTGGTATTTATGAATTTCAGGGAAATAATACAAGACTGTCATTTATTAAGAATACATATTGTTGCGTACTTGGGGGTCCGTAAGTTGTCCGAGAATGAAAGGCGAAACTTGCAAAAATTCAGTGATGTATTCACAGAAAGTTCCAGAAAAATACAGGTCTATAAACCAAGTATCAGCTTCAATTCAACCAGTAACACAGCTTAAACAACAGCCGTTAACAGCAAAACAAAAGTACAAACTGTTTAGCAATAGCACATAAAGAAAGTCTCATCCAAAGAGGCTCAAAGCAAAGCAAGCATTTGACGAAACTGACACAGTCCGCTTGGCGAAAAAATGCTGCTTTTATACTTTTCTATTGAACACAGACTGTTCTGGAAAATTCTCGTATCTCATTATGAGATTAGAGCTTCCATATTTGGTAAATCCCTAATAAGGATTTTCTCACCAAGGTCGCCAAAAAAACCGCCAAGGAGGGAAACAGTCGCCAAATTTGGCACCAAATCCATTTCTTCCCTTATTGGAGCTTTTTTAAGTGTTTTTAAGGGAAAATTAGGCTATTTTAATGCTAAAACGACTAGAAATGCACAAAGTTATTAACTTTATTAACTTTACTTAACCTCTTTAAAAGAATTTATACAAAAATAAATGCAATTATTTACAATTCCGTAACACTTTATAAAATATACAAATAGAGATATAGCGGGGGGTTTAGGGGGGCGGCAGTCTCCCTCAGGAATGTATCTGATTATGGTAACAAGTCGATCGAATCAATATATACGATTACATAATAAGGAATAAATAAAAATGACCTATTGATTAATGTTTGATGTAAATAGGACGTTGAGGCTCCTGATCTGTAGATCCACTAGTTATAGTTGGGTTTTTAATCAGAGAAAAATTTTATTTAAAGCTTTCACAATCTCTTCACTCTTTTTAGATTTCAGTGGGATGTACCACACATATTTTGAAAGAATATCAATGCAGGTTAAAATGTAGCAAAATCCATTGTTAAACTTTTGAAGAGAAGTTAAATCTGCCTGCCACTGTTGATCAATGCTGAATACTACGACACCGTTTATTGGGAATTTTCTTCGAATCGGTTTGTGAAGTGAATATGCATCTATTCCTTATAACCATTCTCAAACTTCCTGTTCGTAACACGGCGTAAGGCCTCTACACTGCCAAAACTTGCAACCACTTTTGGGTTTCAATAAGTTTCCTCCATGACAACACGCATGAGAAGGCATTAGATTAAAAAAGATAAATTCCATCTAAAGTATAAATTTAAAGTAAAATCAACATTAAACTTTCCACCTTCAGAAAAAATATAAAGAATCGAAAAGACGACACACATAACAAAATAGATACAGAACACGAAAGTCCCTTCCTCTCGAGTCAGTAACATGTTGAACATTAAATGATATTCAGTCTAAAAATTCATATTTATATCTAAAATAGATTCATATGGTCATATTTCTATAAGACAGTGGTTAGAGTACTTGAAAACTACTGTCTCATAGAAATATTTTACCATAAGTTCGAATGGAAGGTGCCGGGTTCAAATCTCAGTCATACTGTTGAAATTTTTATCATCTTTTTACTTAATTTTTCACTCTCATTTTCTTTTTCTTTCATACAACATAGTTATTTTTTAATTCATATTTTTTAAATTGCTAAATCATTTTCACAAGTTTCTCATTAATACCATCATCACATCGACGTAGAGATGCAAAAAACCCAGGAATTTAAAACCAAGGGAAAAAACCCGGGAGTTAAGGGGAAAAAACTGAGAACTTTGGGAATTTTGCGGGGAAAAAACAAATTAGAAATCACTAAAATGTATAATAAGTTGTTTACTTAATATAAATGGCAATTTTAAGGACTTTGATATACTGATAAGCTTATAACGTTAATTCATCATTTTATTTACAATTTTTCAGAACTGCAGCAAAATCAAAATTTGAAAAGAAACTTAAGCTTTCTTTATTAAATTAGCACTTAAGATAAATGTATCAGTGCAATGTTGGAATTTCCATATTATACAAGCTAAAGAATTAAAGAAAGCAATGTACATAATCCTGTAATAGTTTGAGAAGAGAAATAATTAAGATTTGAAAAGTTCTTTAAAAATTTCTATTTTATAAAACTAAAGAATTATTTAAAATAATGAAGTGGTTTTTAGAAAGAAGAGATGGCATTTTATGCAATTTCTGCAGTGGTATATTTTCTTTTACAAGTTATTTTCATAAATATTTCTTATTAAAGTTTGTAAAAAATTGATATTAAATTTCCTACAATGAAAATTTTTTGATAAAAATTTATGTACATATTATTATTGTTTTCTTGATTTTTATACATATATATATATTTAAAAAAAAACTTTTTGCATTTCTAACACAACAAGTGGAGAAATTTTTCGAATTACTTATATATTTCACTAAAACATATTAAATTTAAGAATTCTTCTTCTTCTTCTTCTTTTTTTTTTTTTTCTTTGTTGTAATTAAAAAAAGAACAATTTAAAAATTATCAGGTAACAAACTAATTTCTTAAATACTTCACTTAAGTTTAATGAAACTTGAATTTAGTTGGGCTTTTTTTTTCCTAAAATCTTAAGTCCAATTCTCTAATTGTTTCATAGTACATTCATAAACCAGTTATGAATAAAAAAAAATTAAATGTTATTAATTCTCATAAAGAATGGAGAGGATATCTCAAGAACATAACAAAATAATATTAATGAATAATGACAGAAACTTAGTGTTAGCACCGCATTAATTATAATTAATTATTACTTCCATTACCCTATTACCATAGGTAATGGAAGTATTGTATTCGGTCTGAAAATTTGATATCGGGTTTTCTCCTGATTTACACGTTTTAAGGTCCCCTGAGTCCAAAAAAGTGGTTTTTGGCAATTGGTCAGTGTGTATGTATGTGTGCGTGTGTGTATGTATGTATGTGGAGAATCTTCTGGCTATTATAGCTCAGAAACTAATAAAGATAGCGCTACGAAATTTTAGTATTGAAATACGTCTGGTGTACAGATGAAATTTCCAAATTTTGGTGAAAATTGAAAAACCGAAAGTGGGACATCGGAAACCGGAAGTGGGACCTGTAAGTCCGTATCTCAAAAACGGCTCTAACGATTTTCTTCAAACTTGCTATATAAACACTCTATTAGATGCCCTTTCGAATGATATAGTTGGTTAGTTCAGGAAAATTGATAGGCGTCCTGTATAAATAGCTCAATTTCAGGCCTCGCAAAGGCATTCCTTTAAAAACAGTTGTACGGATTTTTTTCTTATTTTTTACCTCGCTATATGTAAACTTCGTTTTATATGTCTTTACATGTGTATAAAATTTATCTCACCAGAAAAATGTTAAGTTTCTACTTCTTTAGATCACTTTTATATCTTCTGATCACATTATCTCCAAAAAAATGCATATAAATGTGTAATAGTGGGTAATGGAAGTCGTGTGGCTGTTTCACACCAGATTTTTTTCTTCGTTTTCGGAATAAACATCGAAGATGCTCGAATTAGCTGGAAAGGGAAACGAAAAGGAAATCTATGCATGAATTAAAGTTGAAGTTAATTTAAAGATCGGAGGCTAAATAATTAACAAAAGTTATAAAAATATTCAAAATTCCCAGTTTTGGGGAAATTTCAAAATTCCCAATTTTGTCTTAAATTCCCAGGGAAAAAAAGCGGTTTTTTTCCGGTAAAAAACTGGGTGTTTTGAAAGCCTTGCATCTCTACATTGACGTCAGGTTGTCTAGATCCCTCTTGGCGTTTTTGCACCCTTGCACACCCCTGCTTCTCATGAACTTTCCTTTCTTACCTACCAACAAAATGCAGCTGTCAGAAAAACTGTAATTTTAGAAATTATTTCAAAAATGTTAAGACTAAAGCCGCTAACGATGCCACAGAAAGTATTAATTTTTGAATGAAAATCAAAAAATATTTTAATACGTGAGATGACAAAATAATTAAATGTTAATGAAATATTGGTAAAATGGTTTTTAACAAAATATTAAATTTTTGGCCGTTCAAACTGGAAATTAGGCAGCTTCATTGATCATCCAAGCAAGATAATCACAAGTTGAAAAGCAAATGTTTAAAATATATATTTATATCATGTTCAGAACTTAAAAAAGATTGAAAAAAATAGTGTATAGCAAAATACTTTCTTCAAGAATAGTCCGGAAGCAATTAAACAAGGCAGGTTAAAAACCAGAAGATCTGCAAAAAAGCCATTATTAAGGACAAATAATTAAAAAAAAGAAAAGATAGCTGAATAAAAAAAAAAAAGAAATTAGCAATTAATTATTGGGCTGAACCGAGTTTCTCTGATGAGTCAAGTTTAATTTATTTCGAGCTCATGAAGAAAACTACTAGGACAGAAAAAATGGGACTGACTTAATGAAAATTGCTCCCTTAAAACAGTGACACATTCTCTGTACATTATGGTACATAAGTGCATATTTTTTCTAAGTATCAGACAAATTTTCATGCTCAAGGGATCAAACAACTCAAAATAAAACACGGTGATTATAAAAGTGGCATCTGCCTGACTATTTTGGAGGTATTTCAGACTTTTCTTCAAACAGCATTTCAAGATAATGCACCTTGCTGTACAGCGTCTGTGGTGCGTCAATTTGAATTAAATTGTTAAAATTACCTATCCATTCCCATGAGCACCTATACTTCTGTAAGTAAAAATATCTTTTTTCACTCTAATAGGGTGTCTACTGGGTCACGAAAGTCTTGAAAATCAACAATAGGTCATGAAATTCAGCAATAGGTCATGAAAGTTAAGAACATGACATGAAATTCGAACGTCGGTTTGAGTCACGTATTGGTTCAGGTAATCCAATTTCACCGGTCGGATCGAAAACAATTTTTTTCTCTAGCAGCTCGGGCTGAGTTGATTGAATTATTTTTCCTATGAGTCAGGTCGACTTGAGAATATCTTTCAAAATAATTTCTTTAACGGGCAAAAACATAATTTGGCAACAAACACATCCTTTGGTGCATTGTCGCTTTCCTTCTAGCACTCGTAGTCACTTTGCTCGTCTGATGAATGGTCGTGTTTTTTTCAACTCGAAACAATTGTTGCGAGTTTATTGCATTTTATTGTATTTATTCAAAGTTTTGTACTTATTACTAAACTTGAAGCACATTTTGTACACTTGAAGTACATAACACACCTAAATGGAGAAAAATTATTATTTATCCATTTTTCAGATTTTTAAAACTTTTAACTTGGCGCATTAGTAATTACATTTTAAATTATTTACCAGTTGTATAGCAATAAAAATTTACTTTATAAAAGATTTTTAGATAAATTACTAATTTTTATTTTAGGTTTTTAGTCGGGTGTGGGTCATTAAAATTCTCTATTGTCAGTTCAGGTCGATTTTCAGGTTACTATTATTTAGTTGCGTAAATATATAAGCATGATTATAAACCTAGTATAGTCATTTATATCTTTAAAAAACAAAATTATCTTCTATGAAAATCTACAGGCATTCTAATTTTTGTTTGGCTACAATTAAATTATAGCTAATATTTTAATGGCTATTTATAAGGTACTAGCAAAGCCCCGATTCGGGAACGAACCGAATTCCGAATGCGGGAACAATTTCAAAATCAAACTTGAAATGTATAAAACTCGGCCTAATGCTGCCTGCGTGCCAATAAATCAAAGTTTGTTAACGAAACCATTTTTTAATTCATAAAATCAGTGAAGGTAGTGAATCAACGAAGGTTTTTCTCGTCTCGCTGGTCACTATATTTAAAGGAAACTCTTTTCTATATCGTTTTACAAACAAAAATAAATTTTAAAGAAATCATGAAATTGTTTTAAAGCCCGCTTTGGTTCCCCGCTTCGCTGCCTTCGGCAGCGACCCACTCATTCGCAGGCTCTCGGGTGTCTATCCCTATTGCCTGTGACAGTAGCTTACCAGTGGGCTTCCATTTGGGTGCTTATCAGATGACAGTATCGAAAAAATTGAAGTAGCCATTTTATATTTGAATCCCAGTTACATATGAACAACACTATACGTGGTGTTCATAATATTTTCTTTCACGTTATTTTCTATATTTATTCGATCAACCATAAAATGACAACAATTTCACACCAAATATAATATTACAATATGATCGGCTACATCTATCGCATGAGACAATTTTTGTGGTTATAATAGCAGTTGAGTTAGTTAATAGTAGTTGGTATATAGAAAAATAAATACTGAAATATGTAAACCTGATCATGGTGTAGCCTTAATGTAGCTCCCCTTGGCGACTTTTGAACTTTTATCGTGACTTTAGACAAAAATACATAATTTATGTTATTATTTTGTGTTGTTTCTTTCTTTTTTTTCTTTTCTGCTTTTCAACATTTTCTAATTTATTTATATTTTTTATGCGCTACTTGGCTGAAAGTGGCTTTTACGAAGTGGAGTCCTTGGCGAAAAATGTCCGATCTATTTCAGCAACAAATTTTAAAAATTACCCAAGATTATCAATAAGTAAAGCTTTTTAGTGTTATGCTGAATTAGCTTTCATGCCAAGCGCGATTCATCTATTTAACATACTATTTACACAAAAGGGGGGGGGGGTGAAGTTACCCCATTTCATTTTTTCACGTGCAGGAGCAAATTTAATATATATTATACATATATATATATGTATTCCGCGTGAAGCATATTTTATGTTGAAAGTAAAAAAAAAAAATATTAAAAAAAAAAAAAAAAAAAAAAAAAAAAATTTTTTTTTTTTTTTTTTTTTTTTGCAACAATTAAAAATTTAAATGAAAAAATACATCCCATTTAGAGACACCTTTAAAAAAGACACGTGTACTGTTTCCAATTTAATAAATAAAACACTTTAAGACACGTATAAAAGTTTTAAAAAACATATATTTAATTAAAAAATCACATATTTCTAAGCTTTTCGCCCTGAAAAGCAGGGCATCATCAGGAAAACTACATGTTTGTTTGTACAGTGTGCAGCTGTGTTACAAATATATATACATCGTAAATCCGGTTAAAGTTATGGTTGCATCGCTACTTTGATACAAAAAAATTTATATTTCATAGGTTGGAGCCTTTCTACATTAACACTGAGGTAACACTTGATTACTGCGACTTGCGTTGAAAAAAGTTTTGGATGGCTATTGGAAAGGCTGGCGTGGTGGTCACATCAAGGTGAAGAAAACGTGTCAAGCAGTGGTAGAGTTATTCTGTTGGATTGGAGGAGTCTGAAACACTGGACTGGCGTGAACATCTGATAGAAGAAACTTGTACGAAAACTTGTAGTAGGAAAAGGAATCAAACTTTGCAGACAAACTGTGGAGGGGAACATGAAACTTGGAGAGGCGGAAAACTATCGTTGGAGAAGGATGCAGCAGCGTCCATAGAAACTTAAATGAAACTTGAAATTGATGAGGTTACATACTGAACTGGAAAAATATAAATGCAAGTTAAATATCTGGTTGTATAATATAATTCCAAATTTTAGGTAGGAAAGCTGCATCTTTAGAATTAATAACATTAGGATATTTTACGATATTTACAGCTTCTGAAATTAAGAGTTCAGATACATTTTGCGGAGTTGAAATTATTTCAGCTTCATCCCATAGGGGTATAGCGCCGGAGTTATTGTAGATGAAATTAACTAGTGCAGAACTTCTTTCTTCTTTTACATTTTTTATATGTTCTTGGATTCTTCTATTAAGAGTTCTTTTAGTTTGTCCAATATAGAAAAAGATTTCATTATGCAATTGTATCGGAATTTTATAAAACCCTCCAGTGGGTCTAGTATGGTCACGATCTTTTATACTCAGTTGTTTAATAGTTAAAGGTAAACTATAGGGAATTACAATGTTAAATTTCCGAAAAATATAATGTTTAAAATTATCGAAATCTTTACTATAAACAAGACTATTAGTGAATTTAATTTTAGGGGTTAATGTAGAAAAGTTGCTAATTGGAGGAAAAAAGAGTTTATTTTTTATTTTATTGAACATCTCAATTGTAGTAGTTTTTTTTGTATCCAGCGTCCCTACCAATTTTAATAATTTTATTTAATTGTTGATTTTCACTGAATTGAAAGGAGGTATAATTAATGGCACGAAATATGTAAGAATTAAAAAAAGGTTTTTTATACATATTCGGATGAGCAGAAGAAGCAGGTATAGGGAGGGGGACAAAGGGATTTTTGTAGTACACGTCAAACCAAATAACTGAATTATTTTTGCTTCGATGAATAGAGAGGTCGAGAAATGGCAAAGTTTTATTAATTTCACATTCGTAGGTAAATTTAATGGAAGGAGATTGTTGATTGAAAACATCTATAAAATTAAGGAGGGAATTTTTTGTATAAGGCCAGGATAAAAATATATCATCTACATACCGTAGGTAAAAAATTTCAACTCCGCAAAATGTATCTGAACTCTTAATTTCAGAAGCTGTAAATATCGTAAAATATCCTGATGTTATTAATTCTAAAGATGCAGCTTTCCTACCTAAAATTTGGAATTATATTATACAACCAGATATTTAACTTGCATTTATATTTTTCCAGTTCAGTATGTAACCTCATCAATTTCAAGTTTCATTTAAGTTTCTATGGACGCTGTTGCATCCTTCTCCAACGATAGTTTTCCGCCTCTCCAAGTTTCATGTTCCGCTCCACAGTTTGTCTGCAAAGTTTGATTCCTTTTCCTACTACAAGTTTTCGTACAAGTTTCTTCTATCAGATGTTCACGCCAGTCCAGTGTTTCAGACTCCCCCAACAGAATAACTCTACCACTGCTTGACACGTTTTCTTCACCTTGATGTGACCACCACACCACGCCAGCCTTTCCAATAGCCATCCAAAACTTTTTTCAACGCAAGTCGCAGTAATCAAGTGTTACCTCAGTGTTAATTGTTAATGTAGAAAGGCCTATGAAATATAAATTTTTTTGTATCAAAGTAGCGATGCAACCATAACTTTAACCTGATTTATGATGTATATATATTTGTAACACAGCTGCACACTGTACAAACAAACATGTAGTTTTCCTGATGATGCCCTGCTTTTCAGGGCGAAAAGCTTAGAAATATGTGATTTTTACTTTCTTCTATATGTAATATAGAGAAAGTATTGGATTCGCGAAAATTTTCGACCTCCGTTTTTTGACGGATCTACACGTTTTGGGATGTCCTGAACACGAATTGATAGTTTTTAAAAAATGTCTGTCTGTGTGTCTGTCTGTCTGTCTGTCTGTGGTTTAGTTTTTTCACCGTATCTCACGAACCAATGAATGAAATTCAACCAAACTTGGTATATAGTTGGACCCTGGCGGGGCATTGTGCTGATTAGATTTTGGGATCAATAGCCCATCAGGTGGCGGTGTGATCGCATTTTATGTAAATTTTTAACATGGCAGTATAGGACAAATTTTCGCATTTTTCACCGTATCTCACGAAATAATGAATGAAATTCAAACAAACTTGGTATATAGTTGGAACCTGACGGGGCATGGTGCTGATTAGATTTGGGGATCAATCGTTCAGCAGGTGGCGCTGTGATCGCAAAATTTCGTATGTCACACCGTATCTCACAAACCGATGAATGAAATTCAACCAAACTTGGTGTATAGTTGGACCCTGACATGGAAAGGGTCTGATTAGATTTTGGGATCAATCGCCCGGCAGATGGCGCTGTGATCGCATTTTATAAAAACTTTTAACATGGCAGCATAGGACAAAATTTCGTATAAATGTATATAATGAGCGTTATTTTAAACTTGTGATTGTAAAATTAATATGAATTATTGATAATAGTAGTAGTTAACTACGAAAAAAATTTTGTGCATGTGGGTGCACCGGTTCCCCCCCTGGGGGGGAAGTACCCCCCCGGGGGGGGGGGGTAAATTTTCAAGATGGGTATCTTTCGAAAGATCTCGTCAATACCTTTAAAACGAATGGTTGAACTATAAATCTGTGACAATTTGAAACAAAGTTATCGATTTTTTTACTTTTAACAAAAAAAGAAACAAAAAAAATCGTATTTTTTTTTTTTTTTTTTTTTAAGGAAACTTAACCAAACTTGGTATTTTGTTGGTCCCCGACATAAACTGGTCCTGATTACATTTAGGGATCAATAGCTCAACAGGTGGCGCTGTGATCGCATTTTTTCTAAATTTTTAACATGGCAATATAGGACAAAATTTCGTATAAATGTACATAATGAGCGTTATTTTAAACTTGTGATTGTAAAATTAATATCAATTATTGATAATAGTAGTAGTTAACTACGAAAAAAATTTTGTGCATATGGGGGCACCGGTTCCCCCCCCTGGGGGGTAAATTTCCAAGATGGGTATCTTTCGAAAGATCTCGTCAATACCTTTAAAACGAATGGTTGAACTATAAATCTGTGATAATTTAAAACAAAGTTATCGATTTTTTTTACCTTTAACAAAAAAAGAAAAAAAAAAAAAACCTTAGAAAAAAAATCGTATTTTTTTTTTTTTTTTTTTTTTTTTAATATTGTTACTGGTTGAATATGTATTACTTTTAACAAAAAAAAAAATTAGAAAAAAATCGTATTTTTTTTTTTTTTTTTAAATATTGTTACTGATTGAATATGTATATAGGAAAATATAGAAGAAAGTCTTGTGGTGGCCGCAACATACTAGTTTAATTAAATATATGTTTTTTAAAACTTTTATACGTGTCTTAAAGTGTTTTATTTATTAAATTAAAAATTTAAATATCCATTTTTTAAAGCTTTTCCATGATATTATTTTCACATTTTAATTAATTTTAAAAAATCTAACCAAAATTTCGTTGAAAATAAGATACCAAATGAAAGGGGCATTTTTTCTGATTCCGTCGGTTTAATTAACTTATCGATCGGACAATTATATTTTTTAAAATTAACTAAAGTATGAGAAGCTGGTGACAATTTTTTAAATTAACTAAAGTATAAAAGGCCGGTGGCAACAACGCACAGACAAAGAGCATAGATATAGTAATAAGACGTAGATTGGTCAGTGAGAGGGAAAAAGTGATACCTTTTTTTTTTCGGGAAAAGTCACTCTAATGGCTGCCTTTCCCCGAATAAATCACACACAGGAATACACACGGATAATTTAGTAAATAAAATTTATGAATAATTTATTTACTGAAGGTGAAAGAAAAACTCCAGATACAGTTTCAAATTCATTTTTCTTTTTATTCTTTTTTTCAATACTCTCTAATGATTGATTTTAGAACTTTTTGTCGGCATCAAATTTTTTTGCTCGATAACATGTGGATGATTGCTATATCTATGACAAAGAGAAGAAAATCACTTTTAGCGAATCAACTTGCGTCCAGCAACGGACAAACAGGAAAAACTGTCTTAGCCATTTATATAGAGAGTGATTAGGAGGTTATTATTTTCATATTTTAATTAATTAAAGAAAACTATTCACAAATCGGACTTCGAAGTATCGTGTTGTCATCGGGTTGTGAGCTATTTTGAAAGTTTCAAATGTCTATAGCTAGTACGGAAGTTAGTTAAAATCCGATTGCAAGATTTGTACCGGGCAAATAAACAAACAAACAAACACGAATAGAAGTTAATAAAAACATGGTAATAAGGAGTATTTTACCATGTTTTCATTAACTTCTATTTTGTTTGTTTCTTTGTCCTGTACAAATCTTGCAATCGAATTTTAACTAACTTCCCTACTAGCTATAGGCATTTGAAACTTTCACAATAGCTCACAACCCTGTGACATTACAATACTTCGAAGTCCGATTTTCGAATTTTTGATTAGTTTTCTTATAATTAATTAAAATATGAAAATAATAACATCCTAATAGCGTTAAAATAGCCATTAAAATACTAGCTATAATTTAATTGTTGCCAAAAAAAAAAAAAAAAAATTACGAGTTCATTTTCTTTCGACATAAAAATAAATACATTTAATTAAACGTGACCGTTAAAAAATTATAAAAAGTTAAATTATGTATCTCCCAAAAATTGACACCATTATCACCTTAAAAATTTTATGCACATTGATAAGAGCTCTATGATTCATCAAAAAATTTAAAACATGGTATATAAAAAAAAAATTCTTATCTTATATATATTTTTTTATATTTAAATGGTATTTTTTATTAATTTAATCTATCCGCGTTTGTAATGATCGATAGATGGCGCTTTCTCAACTGCAGTTGTTAGTAAATATTGCCACGTGTAATAATTGCCACATGTATTTATTATTGTGCTTTGTTGTTCTATCAATTGTTTCAGCGTGAAAGCTATCAGTGGTATGATAATTTCACCTTAGCCCACCAGAGGGCGAGCATTTCATTACAATCGCGGATAAGACAAATTTTAAAATACAAAAATTGAATGTTACACACACACACACACACACACACAAAAAAAAAAAAAAAAAAAAAAAAAGACAGACCTCAAATATCACAATTTTCATTTTTAGAATAGAAACAATTTATTCATCGTGTTTTTCAGCACATAATGTGCTGCCAGATCGAAATTTTAAAATTTCCCACATTTCGCTAAAATTTTTCCCTTTTTGGCATAAAATTTCCCTCAATTGCTCAACATGCAAGGTTTTGAAGCTTTTTTTTATTAGTAGTTTTAGGGAATTTCCACAACTGTGAAATTTCCTTTCAACCCAAAACAGCCTTTATAATAGTTTTTGTCTCCATCTTTTTCTGTCCTGAGCATCTTCCCCATACTTTCCATCCTCTGTCATGTCCATCTCCCTCATAAGGTTTTCTTTCCACCTTTTCCGCGGTCTTCCCTTCCCCTTAGGATCCCTTCAGGATCAGGTTTCCAGTTCAGAACAATCTGAAGGATATTAGAAGCTATTTAGAGTAAAATAATTTGAACTGAATATGGTATTGTGTAAGGGTTAAGGTAAATTATCCACAATTTCAGGGCGTCTAGCGGTCTTTTAATTAAATACCACTCTTTTCTAATAGCAAACTTCATATTATTCAATAGAAAAAAATGACAGCAACAGCAAAAGATTACTAAAGTTCAATATTAAAAATGTGTGTTATTCAATTAAGAGATGGAAGTCCTATGCATTGGACCTAGGCCTAGGTAAAACGCCCTTCATAAGTATCTTTCTAAGGAATCCTAATCAATATTCGTGCGTATTTCTGAGAAAATCAGGGAATGCTTTGGATGACTAGAACTAAATTAATATATATATATATATATATTTCAGAATATCTTAGATTATTATTACAAAAGATGGAAAAAATGCACTGATTAGCTTTTAAGATCTCAGCATATAGAGAAATTAGTTCGGACAGTTTGAGTTGGAGGAAAATAATCTAACAAAAAATGCTTTAATAACTGACAAAGTGAAAGTTCCCTTTTTGTGAAAAAATTTCCCTTTTTCCCTCAATATCTAAATTCGCATCAAAATTTCCCACTTTGAGGGAAATTTCCCTCAATCTGGCAGCACTGGCACATTCTTTACACAGCTTTCTGACATATTCCAAAGATGTTGGAGATTTGCAAGATATGCATAAATATGCAGTTTTCCTTTTGCGAATAGTCCTTTTTAGTATAGTAATCCCGATTTGTGGAATGGATTTTGTATTTCACAATGCTGGAAAACGAATGATCGCTGATTGTTGCCAATTTATACGTGTCGTGTGACTGTCAGGATGTCTAGTTGTACACCTGCAAGTGTCGTCTTAACACAAGCTCTCGTTTTAGAGATATAAGCTACATTACACGATTTTTCGTGACGTCTGTATGTATACTAAGCGACAAAAAAAAGCCGCACTTGGATATTTCCATTTTTCTTTCTGTAATCGCTAATTTTATTGTTTCAAAAGTAAGTATTTGAACAGATTTTATTACGTTGTGTTCCGCGTGCAATTTGGGATTGAGCCAAGTGTTAAAAACGAGATGCAATTGTTCGAAAAATTGTAATTTTAGAAAGTATTTAAAAAATGGCAACAATAAGGCAATTAACGATACCATAAAAAATATTAATTTTAGAGCGAAAATCAAAAAAATATTTTAATACGTGGAATGTCAAAATGATTAAATGTTAACAAAGTATTAGTGATCTGGTTTTTAGCGAGATGTAATATTTTTTGGCTGTTTAAACTGCACAATTGTCCTTAGGCGGTCACGTAACTCATCCAATCGATATGACCGCTAGTTAAAAAGCCAGCACTTAAAAAATCAGTTTGTATTACATTTAGAACATAGCAGGGATTCAGAAAAAGTGTTTAGTAACATAATTTATCTAAATACCGTGAAATAACAATTAAACAAAGCAGGTTTAATTGCCAGAAAATCTGAGAAAAATTTATTTTTAGCGAAAAGTATTAGAAAACCAAGACATTAGAGGGTTAAAAAAATTTAAAAATGCTCAATTAATTATTGGGCTGAAGTTGTTCTATCGGATGAGTCAAGTTTAACTTATTTCGAACTGACCGAAACAAGCAGATCTGATCACGAAAATGTGACTGATTTAATGAACTTTTAAAACAAAGACATATATTCTCCGTACATTACGATACAAAAAATCCATAATTTTTCGGTGAGTCTGGCAAATTTTCATGTTCAAGGGATCAATTAACACGAAATAAAACTTGGCCATTAAAAATTGATACCTAACCGACTACTATGGGGGTATTTCAGACTCTTCCATAATCAGCGTTTCAAAATGATAATGCACCTTGTTATATGGCGCTTGTGATACATTTTTTGATTCAACTTGTTAAAGTTACTTATTCATTCTCATGAGCATCTATATAATTTTGTAAGCTATCATAACTTTTTTTACTTAAAACCCGCAACGAATATCGCAGGATTTATTCTTTATAAGACCTGAAATTTGTCCTAATCTCAACCCGCTCGAAAATGTTTAGTCTATAAAAGCCGGTGGGGATTAGAAATTTGTATCCTACAACTTTGAAAGAACTAGAAAAAAAATCTGGAGTGACTCCACTCGACTTTCCGTACATTGAGTCATTAACAGTTTTGTAGATAAAGTAAAGAAAGACGAGTTGTTAAACAAATAAAAGAGAGAAAACCATAATAGAGTGTTTGAGTTGTTTTCTCCATATATTACACGATGTTTTATTGAACGCTACTGAACTTTGAGCCCATAGATCCTAATGATAAAGAATTTTTCGTTGTGTCCCTGTAAAAACCTATAAATGCTAGATTCACCAAAATGCTTATAGTTAGTACAACAGTGATTTATAATATTCATATAAATTTTCAGCTCAATTGAATAAGGCGTTTAGATGCTATCGCACTTTTAAAAATTGGGTCCCATAGGCCATAATGATAAAGAATTTTTCTTTGTGTCCCTGTAAAAAAACTGTAAGTGCTAAATTCACCAAAATCTATACAGTTCGTGCAACTGTGACCTATAACATGTGTACACATTTTTTGTTCAGATTAAATATGCGTTTAGACGCTATCGCACTTTTAAAAATTTAGCCCCATAGACCATAATGATAAAGAATTTTTCTTTGTGCCCCTGTAAAAAAACTGTAAGTGCCAGATTCTCCAAACTCTGTACAGATTGAGTAACTGTGACCTATAATATGTGTATAAATTTTTTGCTTAATTGAATAAGGAGTTTAGATGCTATTGCACTTTTAAGATTTTGGTCCCATAGACCATAATGATAAAGAATTTTTCTTTGTGTAAAAAAACTATAAGTGCTAGATTCACCAAAATCTATAGGGTTCGTACTAGGGTGACTTACAATATACGCACCAACTTTCAGCTTATTCGAACAAAGCGTTTAGACGCTAGCGTGTTCACTCACAGACATACACACACACACACATACATACACACACACATACATACATCATCGTAAAAATAGTGAAAACGGACTCAGGGGACCTCGAAACGTATAGAAACATCAAAATCTCGAATTCGGATTTTTGACATGATTACAATACTTTCCTCACTATAGTGTTCGGAAAGTAAAAATATTTATGATATTTGGCACAGTGAAATTTCTGAGTTTCATGTTAAAAAACCGTAAAATACTATGTCATCACGCATTAAAGCAGTAATTCCTTTTCCTTATAAAGGCAGAATTATCCAATCCAGAATGCATATTTTTATTAAATAATTGTTTAGATCTAACAAATAAATAGTTTTATTTCATACATTAAAATAGCACTTGTTTATTTCATATAATAAATCATGATAGAATACAAAGTATATGTTTATTATATTACGTTTAACAAGAAAATTTTATGTAGATTTTTATTAAATACTTCGTAGAGTGTAATAAAACGAATTATGAAATCGAAAATGTACATAGGTATCATGTTATGACTTCCGTATTATACAAACATAACAATTTTATTTGTTGCAATCATTAGTTTTTAAATTATTACAAACCCAAAAGGTAGTAAATTTTTCTTGAGTGTTTTTTTTTTTTTTTTTGTCGCTTAGTGTGTGTGTGTGTGTGTGTATGTCGCATAACTCAAAAACGGTTGGACGTAGAAAGTTGGGAATTGGTACATAGGTTTGTTATAACATCTAGTTGTGCACCTCCCTTTTTGGACTTTGTATGATTTTCCGTTTTGGAGATATTTAGGAAAATTGGGTTCATAATGACCAAAATTACAAATTGTTTTGTCTATAATGTATCAAAAAACGACAGTAACTCAAAAACTTTTGGACAAATCTTGCAATCGATTTTTAATTGACTTCCCGACTAACTAGACATTTGAAACTTTCAGAAAAGCTCAGAACACGTTGACACAATGCATTTTTAAAATATTTTTAGCCAAATGTTTCGGATACCTGCGGCCTTCAGCAGCGTTTATATGATTCAACAGAAAAATTATTTAACTAGCTTCCCGACTAGCTAGACATTTGAAACTTTCAGAATAGTTCAGAACACGGTGAAAATGCATTTTTTTAATACTTTTAGCCAACTGTTTCGGATCCCTGCTGCCTTCGGCAGCGTACCTGTACAAATCTTGCAATCGATTTTTAACTAACTTAACAATCGATTTTTAACTAACTTAACCGACTAGCTAGACATTTGAAACTTTCAAAGAAGCTCAGAAAGCATTTTTAAAATATTTTTAGAAATCTGTATCGGGTTCCTGCTGCCTTCAGCAGCGTTACCAGTACAAATCTTGCAATCGATTTTTAACTGACTTCCCAACTAGCTAGACATTTGAAACTTTCAGAAAAGCTCAGAACACGTTGACAATGCATTTTTTAAATATTTTTAGCCAGCTGTTTCGGATACATGCTGCCTTCAGCAACGTTTATATGATTCAACTGAAAATTTATTTAACTAACTTCCCGACTAGCTAGACATTTGAAACTTTCAGAAAAGCTCAGAACACGGTGAAAATGCATTTTTTAAATACTTTTAGCCAACTAATTCGGGTCCCTGCTGCCTTTGGCAGCGTTACCAGTACAAATCTTGCAATCGATTTTTAACTGACTTCCCGACTAGCTAGACATTTGAAACTTTCAGAAAAGCTCAGAACACGTTGACAATGCATTTTTTAAATATTTTTAGCCAGCTGTTTCGGATACATGCTGCCTTCAGCAGCGTTTATATGATTCAACTGAAAATTTATTTAACTAACTTCCCGACTAGCTAGACATTTGAAACTTTCAGAAAAGCTCAGAACACGTTGACAATGCACTTTTTTATTATTTTTAGCCAACTGTTTCGGATACCTGCTGCCCTCAGCAGCGTTTATACGATTCAACAGAAAATTTATTTAACTAACTTTCTGACCATCTAGACGTTTGAAACTTTCAGAATAGTTCAGAACACTGTGAAAATGCATTTTTTAAATACTTTTAGAGAACTGTTTCGGGTCCCTGCTGCCTTCAGCCGCGTTACCAGTACAAATCTTGCAATCGATTTTTAACGGTTGGTAAAATTTATGTTTCTTCTCATGGAAAGCCTTCGCTGACGATGACGCGAGTTTCATGATTTTTGTTCACCCAAAAGTGCTCAACGCGCCTAAAGAAGTTTTTACTTCAAAAAAGTTTAAAACTGAAATATAAATGAAAATATTTCGAATTTGTAATATTTTGGTGGGAATTTGAACTCTATGACTCCCACACCTTTCTTTGGAACGTTATAGCAACATAAGTCGCAATACATATACGAGCAATGTCTCAATTTGAGGTCTTTTCGTTACTTTTTCTTACTATCCTATCGATGACAGGAAATCCATGTGTCACGAAAAATAAAAATATTGACAGTTTAAAGAGAGGATATCACCAAATCCGAGTTCCACAAACGTCGTTTCTATCAAAATGTGTTGATAATAATGACGGAGTTCAGATTCTGAGAAGAACGGAGATTCTACTTCGACAAATTCCGTTCTACAAAGCAATCAGAAATCCTAATATCTTGCACCCTCGTGTGCTTAATATCGGGAGATTTTTCTGTATTTACTTACACTGTCATTGTTATCTAAGAGATAAAAGTTTACTGAAAACTTTATATGCTTGCGCTTCCGCATATTTTAAGTACATAAAATATCTGGCGATCAAAGATAATTTTTTATTTATTTATTATTTTTTTTTTTTTCTCCTTGCATCTAAGGCCTGACTATCACACGGGCACCCAGGCCTCGTGCCCATTCCTACGGGGCACAAAATTTTACTGATTGTTAAAAAAATTTCCTGTTTTTTTTTTTTTTTTTTTTTTTTTTTTTTTTTCTAATTTAGCTGTTTTAGTTCCCCATCATACTATAGGTATGGGGAACTTAGGTTATCGTGAAAAATTTCGACCTCGATTTTTTGACTTTTTTGTACATTTTCAGGTGTGGGGAATCCGAAAATGACAAAATTTGTATGGTGTCTGTCTGTATAGGGTGTCTGTTAGTGTGTTAGTCCGTTAGTTTGTTAGTCTGTGTACACGATATCTCACGAACAAATGATCGCAGAGAGGTCAGATCAGTTTTAAAATATTACTTTCGATACTGGCAAGAACCCTATTTATTTGCAACATTCGAATTAAAAAACTTCTTAAATTATTAGAAATTTAGATTTTCTTAACATGGGAGAATAGGACAAAAATTCACTTAAACGTGCATTAAATGGAAACATTTTACTGTAAAAATGTCAGACCAGTTTTAAAATATCAGTTTTGATGCCGGAATGAACATCAGTAACTATAAATATGCTACTTTGAAAATTTCGCAAGTTATTGGAAATTTACGAATTTCTTAACATGGCAGTATAGGGCAAAATTTCACATAAACGTCAATTTTTAGAGATATTTTCATCGTAAAGATGTCAGACTACTTTTGAAATATTATTTAGGACACTGGCATGAATATTAATGACTATGAATTTACCAATATAAAAATTTCATAAGTTATTGGAAATTTACGAATTTCTTAACATGGCAGAATAGAGCAAAATTTCACATAAACGTCAATCTTGAGAGATATTTTCATCGTAAAGATGTCAAACCACTTTCGAAATATTATTTAGGATACTGGCATGAATATCATCGACTATGATTTTTCCAATTTAAAAAATTCGTAAGTTATTTGGAATTTACGATTTACTTAACATGTCAGAATAAGGCAAAATTGAGCATAAACTTCCATTTTAAGGATCGTAAATACATCAGACAACTTCAAAATTACATTTGTGATATTTGTTTGAACATGATTGAATACAAATATTCTCATAGGAAAATTTCGTAATTTACGATTTTATCAACATAGCGAAATTGTGAATTTTTCATATAAATATGAATTTTGAGGATTATTACATTGGAAACAGTAGCATGAAAACTAAACAACGGAATCGACCCTGATAAAATAAATTAATAGATTAGAATAAGATAAATATATCGAAGTGAACGGTGGATAGCCTATTAGGCGGGGATTTCATTCTGTCACTGTATCAAGCTTTGGTCAAATTCATTTCTTTTAATATGATTATAATATGTCTCGCACTAGAAATTTGTGAGAACATAAATATGATGGGGAACTGAGCAGAGTCCACCTATGGCAACTAGGTTTTTTTTTTTTTTCTTTCTCTCTCTCTCTCTCTCTCTACAGGCCAAATAAAATATTTTCTTCAACTTTGGGTTGAAGGAGGAGGACAGCCTGTCCCCTTGGCCTTCTGTTAGTTATGTCCTTGACAGTTTTTACAAATTCTCCTGCTCTAAGGGAGCCCGAAAAACTTGTTAGTCGGGCCCTGCTTACATCACAATATTTTTCAAGTCATTGGTAAAAAGAAATAAAATGTTCTTGTAAAATATGGAACCAACTGGACTGGAAATACGATACAAGTGTTTTATAATAGTAGTATTTTCGAGTGAGTTTATTTTTCATTTCCTTTCTAGCAGTAAATTATTATTTTTTTTTTTCTTTTCTTTTATGCCTGACAAATCTTTTTTGTAAATTACAGTGTTACAGTTCTGCATACATATACCTTAAAATATAACACTATCAAGGATATTGAAATTTCTTGGAAACTAAATTTAGAAGTTAAAATTCAAAATTTTTAATTTTAGGAAAATATTTAAAATGCTTTCTGATAGCAATTTTTTTTATTTTCTTCCCTTCCATTTTGCTTAACTAAATTTTAACAGTGTAGGGGAGAGTGGGGTTGAATGGGACACAGGATTAATGGGACAATAGCAAATTTTTTATGCTTTGCAAGCACCATAAACTTGTCAATATTTCTGATATATGGCAGTACTGAGGTCATTCATCAAGTGTAGTTTCAGAGTTGTGCTATCTATAGAAGGGCATAAAAAAGTTAAAGTGTCTTTTTCTGCTGCCAAAGTAAGTTTTTACTGATTCAGTTAGGTAGTAGTTAAGACATTAACTATTTGCTTAAAGTTAATATAACTCTTATATCTTGAAAAGGCATTCTTTTATTGTGTTTATGATATTCAAGAAAAATATTGACAATTGTTCCTTAAGCCTATTTCCTGTTTTATATGATCATGTGCTGGTAGGTATGAATGGGACATTTCTCACTATGTGCTAATTTAAAATTGTACACAAGAATTATATTAAAACAAACCGTAAATAGATTTTCAATATTTTTATAGCCTGCAGTTCAATAGTTATAACATGGAATCATAAAAAGAAAATGGATTTAGAGAAAAATAGACTGAAATTAATTGTTCTGATTTTTGTTTATAATAATTATGATTAAAAAAAATTATAAGTTAGAATATTCAATGCAACTTAAATCAATAATATCAATAATTAAAAAAATAAATAAATAAAATAATATTAATTTGACTAAAATCACAATTTCAATCAAGCTAATTAAATAAATCCTGGTGATTATTAATGTAATACAGAATAGAATGCTGATTTTTCCCGATCAGTCGGAAACAAAAATTTATCTGGATAATTTTTACTCTATTATAATGATTTATATATTTCTAGTGTCTTATTTATTTATTTATATTTAGATTAGATCTTTATTAGATTAAATTACCAAAGCCTAGAGCACTATGAACTGTGCGAACCAAAGGACTTTTGCCTTTTGATGTTAATTTGAGTCAATACATCAGTTTATGTTAATTTCAGTAAATTTATAGTGTGTAATAAAATCGCATAAACCAATTTAACTTAAAAAATTTATTTACTTTCTATTTTCTTTTCTTTTCTTTGTTAGCTCCAGTCCTGTCCCATTCATCCCCATAGGTGGGGATAAATGATTTATAGGTATATTCCCCATAGGTGGGGCACATGCATGTAAAAAAAATTATTATTAATTAAAAATGATAACTTTTTATTAAAGTTAGTATGTTTATAGGTAACTGATTACTGAAGTGTACTTATGAGCAATGTTACAAAATTCTGAATTACATATGGTGAACGTTATTAATAAAAACATGAAAATGTCCCATTCATCCCCACTCTCCCCTATATTCTAAACGTAGTTGGATATTACTTTGATGGAAGAATATTTTTGTGTTTGGATGTTAAAAATTTGCAACAAATTCCAAATTTCAGTGTAAGGTTTTTTTTTTTCTTTTTTTTCTTTTTTTAATGTTAAAAGTTAGAATTTATTGCAAAATTTGCAACAAGTTCTAAATTTCAACATAAATTAATTAAAAAAAAAAAAAAAAAAAAATTACATTAAAAATTTGAATGTATTGAAAATTTTTAGCATTCAAACATAAAATATTTAGTTTTCTTATACCAATGAATCCATTAAGTAATGTCAAATATGTTTAGAATTTACAGTTAAAATTAAATGATGGAAAAGGTAAAATAAATAAATGAATAAAAATTAACTATCAGGATGCATTTTAAACATTTTCCTAAAATGTAAAATTTAAAGTTAGGGGAGACCGGGGTACAATGGATCATAGGGTAAAATGGACCACCCCCTATTCTTTATTTATTTTTATAATTCGTATTTTGGTATACATAGATAATAGCATCGCAGTGATGAAAGTTATCTAGCACCTTCATGCCTAACTCAAAATTTAATCATTTTATTCGAGAAATTCAGTTTGTGGTGGCCAAAAGTAAATATTTTTAGCTAAACATTTTTTTTCTTTTCATCACTCAAGAATTATGATCTAGAAGAAGTTATTCAACAAAATAAACAGCTAAGGTCATCTATTATTGTATTTTGTCTAACTAAAATATTTAAAAGTTTTTTTTTTTTTTTTTTTTAAACATTTGTTATCAGAGTTCCACATGCGGTAAATTGAACCACTAGAAATTGAAGTACAATGGACAATGTTCCATTTTACTCCAGTTCTCTATCACAATAAGCTGATTTACGAAATCTACATTTTTGAAGTGTTAGCTATAAATTATACTTAAAAATTTCAGAATCAACTTTAATTAGATCTATTATGTCTTCAAAGATGAATAAGCAAAAGCAATTTACTTTGAGGTTTCTTCTTATTTATTTTCAATAAACGTTCATTTACTTTGTATTCTTATATTTTTACGCATATCACACAACTATACCGAACTGAATTAAATAATGCAATTAAAAAGTAATAATACACATATGTATATATTTAAGAAGTTTACGATTGTCACATAAGAACAGTTTCGCAATTCATGTAAAGTAAAAAAATCTGGAGTGACTCCACTCGACTTTCCGAACATTGATTAATTAACAGTTTTGTAGATAAAGAGCAGTTGTTAAACAAGCAAAAGAGAGAAAACCATAATAGAGTGTTTGAGTATTTTTCTCCATATATTACACGATGTTTTATTTAACGCTACTGAACTTTGAGCCCATACATCATAATGATAAAGAATTTTTCGTTGTGTCCCTGTAAAAACCTATACATTCTAGATTCACCAAAAGGCTTATAGTTAGTGCAACAGTGATTTATAATATTCATATAAATTTTCAGCTCAATTGAATGAGGCATTTAGACGCTATCACACTTTTAAAAATTTGGCCCCATAGGCATAATGATGAAGAATTCTTCTTTGTGACCCTGTAAAAAAACTATAAGTGCTAGATTCTCCAAAATTTATACAGATTGCGTATCTGTGACCTATAATATGTGTATAAATTTTTTGCTCAATTGAATAAGGCGTTTAGATGCTATCGCACTTTTAAGATTTTGGTCCCATAGGACATAATGATAAAGAATTTTTCTTTGTGTCCCTGAAAAAAAACTATAAGCGCTAGATTCACCAAAATCTACAGGGTTCGTACTATGGTGACTTACAATATACGTACCAACTTTCAGCTTATTCGAACAAAGCGTTTAGACGCTAGCGTGTTCACTCACAGACATACACACATACACACACACATACACACACACATACATACATCATCGTAAAAATAGTGGAAACGGACTCAGGGGACCTCGAAACGTATAGAAACATCAAAATCTCACATTCGGATTTTTGACATGATTACAATACTTTCCTCACTATAGTGTTCGGAAAGTAAAAAGAAATACTCAGCTATGGAGCCGGCAATATAAAGGGTTGTGCATGATAAGAATAAGAAACCTATTTGTTCAGCCTTCAAGGCATGAAATATTTCAAGAACAACTCTAATACTCTATGCATATGAAGGCATAAAAATTCTAAATTACCTAAATTGCAAAACGATGATAAATCAACTACAGTAAAGCACCGTTCATACGTCTTTCAAGGGACTGACGTAAAAGGACGTATAAATGAAAAGACGTATAATCGAAATTTTAATAATAACACTTTCATTACTACAAATTGAATGATACTTAAGCAAAATTGATATGAAAATACTAATTAATAAAGTTTCTTAAGTTAGTAAATGTATATTATACTTTTTTAAAAGACAATAATTAATTAAAAAAAAATAATAATAATAAAGATTTATTATAAAAAGTGAGAAAAATCATACTATTAATGCATGGTTGGGTTCTAATTACATATATCATATAATGAGTATTATGTTACATTTCTTAAGAACTATATATATGAACACATTTTGAATATTAATTACATATATTACGTATCTTTAATAATAAGCATACGATTTATGTCCAAACAGATACTTATTAAATAACATTAAAAATCTTTAATATTCATCTTTTGCTGCTTGTCTATGAGTATAAAAAATTCTACTGTGAATTCAATTGATTCTTTGGTCAGTATTCTTCGACCTTTTCTGCGTTCCATACATTTAAGACACTTTCTAGAAAAAATCCGTCTTATTTAGAATGGAAAATAATGACAGGTCGAGAAATTTTGTTAAATTTAGCAAAGTGGAAAAGACGTATAACCGATATGAGCGGCGTATAAACGAAGAATTTTTGCATTAATATGAATCGGAATGAACTGAGACTTCAGGACGTATAAATATAAAAGACGTATAAACGGTGCTTTACTGTATTAGATTTAGCCCAAACTATGCATATAAACAGATAATTTCGAAGGATGAAGTAGAAATGGTGGAAAATTATATGATAGATGCTCGTACAATGAAGTACATCTTAATTATTAAGTGAAATATCCCGATTTAAAAATAGTATAGTATCTTTCGAAATGCATCCCTTGCCAATAGCTTCCTTGCACAAAGCGGCAACTAAATAAGGGTACATTAACAATTTTAGCTGATTCACCAGTAAAGAAGATTATTGAAGGAGAAGCATAAAATATAAATTTAAAAAAAAAAAAAAAAGCGCTTTAGTTAAAGCCAGAAGAAATTATATATATATTGAAAACTTTTTCAAACATTGAATAGATGAAAACAAGAAACTTTGAAAAAGATAAAACAGAAAAATTCAAAAAGAGATTGCGACTATCAAACATCCATAAATGGAAACATGCAAATTCATTACGTTTTCAAGGGAGCAGAATGAATGTTGCATGTAAAGTAGGTGTTATTTCTGTCTTGTTGTATGCAAATTGCTAAATATTTACAACAAGCTACCCCCAATAACACCACCAAAAAAGAGAAAAAATATATATATATACTAAACGATATATATATATAAATGTTAGCTTCATATTAAAGATAAAAATAAAACAGAAGTCTCACATCATGTTTAAAGTAAAAATATGTATTATATAGTTTGAGTGTTTCTTAAGAATATGTCTGTTTATACTGATACAAAATTCAGTGATAACGATATAATTTCACAGCAAGATGCTAATTTTAATACTAATAATATAAGCATAAGTAAATTTTCGTCAAAAATTTGACAAAAAGGACAGTTTTATATTTTGTTGGTTTAATCACAGAAATAAAAGATAAAGAATCTGTTTTTGTGAGATTGATGCGACGAAAACCTAACCAAGATCTCTACATTTTTCCTGAGAATGTTGACGTATCTCTTGTAGATTTTCAAGCAATTGTAATGATGAGTCTTCCAGACTTTCAGTGGCACAAACATCTTTTGGTGTGTTCTTTTCTAATTTTAATGTTCATTAATATACATTATTTGTATGAATCGAAGATATAAATAAACAATCGTAATATATTCTACATTTTATACTATTAAAAAGCACACTACATTAATATACTTTTTAAATTTTACCTGTGGTCCATAGTAACCCGTGCATTGGACCATTTTACCCCAGACCTGGGGTAAAATGGTATACTTTGTAAGTTGCTATTAAAAAAAGTATATTGAAAAAAGTAAACGTAATTATTACTTTTGACTGAACCCCAATATAGGTAATATGCACAGATATTTTCAATAGCTAAAAATCCATTACTTTGTGAGTAAGCACTTAAAATTTACAAAAGTGGTCCATTTTACCCCGGTCTCCTCTATACTTTCTAAATTTAAGTAGTTTTTTTTTTTTTTTTTTAATTACTTGATATTGTTATATTTCAATGTTTATGTAAGCAAAATTATGTAACTCTAACAAAATAATTTACAAAAAAAAAGAACATTTATAACGTTTACCATACACTTAAAATTGCACTATTTTTAGAATATACAAAGCACGTTTTTTAGAAGTTATGAAAACATATATATAAAAGTTCTCAGAACGTTTCTGTAGAACTGAAAGTGAAAAACAGGTATTGAATATCAAAATGAACACCTGACATTCGTAGCATGTACAACTGGAACGTGGCTGTAGTTAAAACGTACTTGTATCGTAGCACTATTTTTGACCGTTCAGAGAACGTTTTAGTAACATTTACAATGAGTTAAGGCAATTATTTTATTTATAATCACATGGAAATTTTTTTTTCCTTTCATACAATAATGTTCAGAAATCATAAAATGTATCCTGAGTAATGAAATTGTCAATTAATCTGTAATTGTATCTTAACAAAGTAAAGGTTTAGTGACAAAAGTAACATCGCAGATAGAGAAGACTATCTGGGTGTATTGTTTCACCCATTTCTTTCTTTCTTTCTTTTCTTTTCTTTTTCTTTTTTAATTTTATTATATATACAGTGAAGCACCGTTTATACAGTCGGTAACAAAAGTGTCCGAACACTAGCAAAAATTCCTATGTAAAAAAGTACACTTCATACGATTTTGTTAAATAAATCCTTATCGAATCATGTTCTTACACTGACTAAGAACAGGATTCGACAAGGATTTATTTAACAAAACCGTATGAAGTGTACTTTTATTACATAGGAATTTTTGCTAGTATTCGGACACTTTCGTTCCGACTGTACGTTTCTCGTTTATACGTCTTTTACATTTATACGTCCTTTTAGTGAAGTCCCGATTCATTCCTGTCCATCTTAATGCAAAGATTCTTCGTTTATACGCCGCTAATATCGGTTATACGTCTTTTTCACGTTACTGACATTCGCAAAATTTCTCGACCTGTCGGTATTTTCCATTCTAAATAAGACAGATTTTTCCTCGAAAGCATCTCAAATGGAGGAACACAGGTAAGATCGAAGAATACCGATCAAAGAATCAAATGAATTACAGTAGAAATTTTAATACTCATAGACAAGCAGCCAATCAGACGAATATTAAAGATTTTTAATGTTATTGAATAGCGATCTATATGGACATAAATCGTATGCTTATTATTAAAGATACGCAATATATATAATTAATATTAAAAATGTGTTCATACTCGTATAGTTCTTAAAGAAAGGTAATATAATTATCCAATATATGATATATGTAATTAGTACCCAGTCATGCATGAATAGTGTGATTTTTCTCACTTTTTACAATAAATCTTTATTTATTTTAATTAATTACTGTCTTTAAAAAAGGTATAATATACATTTACTATTTTAAGAAATTTTATTAATTAGTATTTTCGTATAAATCTTGCTTGGGTGTCATTCAATTTGTACTAATCATTGTGTTATTATTAAAATTTCGATTATACGTCTTTTACGCTAGTCTCTTGAAAGAAGTATAAACGGTGCTTAATTAAAATTTCAATTCACCAGTCACCAAATTATTATTAGAACCAGATTAATATTGTGCAATAGTGAACTAAAATCATACAAAGAAAAGTTTCGAAATAAAATTCATAATTTGACGACCCAATTTTTACTTTCCGAACACTATAGTGAGGAAAGTATTGTAATCATGTCAAAAATCCGAATTCGAGATTTTGATGTTTCTATACGTTACGAGGTCCAACGAGTCCGTTTTCACTATTTTTACGATGATGTATGTATGTGTGTGTGTATGTATCTGTGTATGTATGTGTGTATGTATGTGTGTATGTCTGTGAGTGAACACGCTAGCGTCTAAACACTTTGTTCGAATAAGCTGAAAATTGGTACGTATATTGTAAGTCACCATAGTACGAACCCTATAGATTTTGGTGAATCTAGCACTTATAGTTTTTTTACAGGGACACAAAGAAAAATTCTTTATCATTATGGCCAAGGGACCAAAATCTTAAAAGTGCGATAGCATCTAAACGCCTTATTCAATTGAGCAAAAACTTTATACACATATTATAGGTCACAGATACTCAATCTGTATAGATTTTGGAGAATCTAGCACTTATAGTTTTTTTACAGGGACACAAAGAAAAATTCTTTGCCAAATTTTTAAAAGTGTGATAGCGTCTAAACGCCTTATGAATCTCAGCAAAGAATTTGTACACATGTTATAGGTCACATTTGAACCAACTGTATAGATTTTGGTGAATCTAGCACTTACAGTTTTTTTACAGGGACATAAAGAAAAATTCTTTATCTTTATGGCCTATGAGACCAGCGATAGCATCTAAACGCCTTATTCAATTGAGCTGAAAATTTGTATGAATATTATAAATCACTGTTGCACTAACTATAAGCATTTTGGTGAATCTAGCATTTATAGATTTTTACAGGGACACAACGAAAAATTCTTTATCCTTATGATCTAAGGGCTCAAAGTTCAGTAGCGTTAAATAAAACCTCGTGTGATATATGGAGAAAAATACTCAAACACTCTGTTATGGTTTTCTCTTTTTTGTTTGTTTAGCAACTCCTCTTTCTTTATTTTATCTACAAAACTGTTAGTTACTCAATGTTCGGAAAGTCGAGTGGAGTCACTCCAGATTTTTTACTTCCGCAACGCAGTACTGTTTTAGTACAGGATCCCTATGAACGAATTTTAAATTTTTATCGCCATGTTGGCGATAACTTTTTATTTATTTATTTTGGCATTAAAAATAAATAAATAAATAAAAACTAATTCCTATTTTGATTATATTTTTTATGATGTTTTTTAGTCAATTTATGATAATAAATCATATTCGGTCATTTAATGTTGTATACAGATCGGTATTGGAATAAAAATAAATTGTATATTTTTCCCGTAGATCTTTCAATGAGTTACAAATTTTTTTGAGTATACTTTATCAGACTCTGTTTTGCACAGCACCACAATGATAAGGTTTCATTACATTACATATTATGATCAAACCGTCAGTTCCCACACATACACATCAAAATTTCCACGTGAACGAAGTCGCGGGTAACAGCTAGTTGTACATAGTTTTGTGTGTACTTAAAAAAACTGGATTCAACTAGTTGTTAACATGAGATATTAAAAAAAAAAAAAAAAAAAAAAAAAGTAGTAAAAAATAGCACGTTATGTGAATAATCTAGCTAGATCATGACAGCACGATATAAATATAGAGAATAATAGTCATCATCCTAATATCAAATTCATTCTTTTTTCCTATTGTGCAATCTGGTCTTGTGTCTAAAACGTGATATTAAATTGCTGAAATATTAAAATGTTTCTGTTTGCGATTCTAATAAAAAGGAATTTATTGTATGATATATATATATTATCTTGAGATACAATCGAATTTACATCAGTTTCTAACTGCTAAAATTAAATAAAACGGACAAATGACATAGCAACGAAGATAATGATACCAGTTTTTTCCGATTTGGGCATTAAAAGAGCATTAACCCAGAAAATATTTTTATCTGTTATAGAATTACGACTACAATAATGTCGTTATTGTTTCTTTCTATTTTTTAATTTTTCCAAGATTTAATGTGAAGTGATTACAGATTGCTTAACTAGATCAAATATCTATTCATAGATGGGAAGGGGTAGGAAAATATGGAAAAGGAAAAGGAGGAGTAAGAAATATTTAAAATACAGTAGAGCGCCGATTATCCGGATACTGATTAACCGGAATGTCCAGTTAACCGGATCGATCAAGGAGCATTTTTTCTTTCCCGGTCTTCTCCCCCCCCCCCCAAAAAAAAATAATAATAATAATCAAACGAAAATTAATTTTTATTTTTAGATTCTCTAAAAACGGTCGAAATCGCTCTTTTTGTCCCCCGTCTCCTCCACTCGCTTTCTTCTGCCCATAGACCTTATATAGACCTTATATCTATATAAGGTTTATGCTTCCACCCAGTAAGGGGGGGGGGGAGTGAAAAAGGCTGAATGAAAGGATTATGATTTTTCTTTTTCCAAGAATTATAGAGGGTAGGAAGGCGTTTCCTGATTCATTTTCTTTTGACTGTCTTCTTCCCTGAATTAGCACAAGGTCTACAATGGGCGATTTAGTGCATCGGTGATAAAAAAAAAAAAAAAAAAAAATGCAGTATCAATTGTAATACTATGTAATACTATGTAATTTTTATGTGAGCTTTTATGTAAAAATTTGTACCATTTTTATAGAAAATAAAATTTTAAAAAGTTAAGAAATTAACTTCTAAACACGCCATTTGTAATATGCTAAATAGACACTTCTACAGTTGCCAGTCCTAAGTCTGGAAAAAGTGTGTTACCTAAAGGGGAGTTACCTAAAGGGAGTTATTTAAAAAACATTGACTTGGCCGTTTTATAAGATGTCCAATTATCCGGATTTTTCGTTAACCGGATCGGCCTCGGTCCCGACCGATTCGGATAATCAGCGCTCTACTGTATTCTAAACGTAGATCTGAAAGTTGAAATTCGGCAGTGACTAGCAAACGCTTTTAGTTTACGCCACATTTTTCTCAAATTTTCGATTGAATACCGTAATAATTTTCTCCTCCGAATTTTTGGAAGAAATTTTTTAAAAATAGTTCTATTTTTGTAAAGGTTCTGTTTTAAGTTTGCCTATTTTTGTGCGAAGTATCGTTGAAAAATCGGCGATATATGTGAAAATTCTGCATTTTTCCTTGATAGGTTCCTAAAAATGCCGGCCCACCAGCGGCCGAGCGGTTCTGCGCTCAAAGCTGGTAGATGGGAGGTGCCGGGTTCGATCCCAGGTCGCGCTCATCGACCTAGCCGTTCGGAGTTTTCCGTGGTTTCCTCCGAAACTTGCGTAAATACGGGCTAGGACCCCTTAGAAAGACCCCCACGGAGGGCATTCCCCCCTTGGCCTAGGACACATCAGGAGTCAATCGGCCTTAAATCCTACAACCAACCAACCTAAAAATGCCATTTTTCAATAATTAATTAATGCTATTTGTGTTTTTTTCTTTTTTGTGTGTATGTGTGACCGATTAGTATATAAGACGCGAATTTTTGTGATCGAATTCGCAGCTGCTTATGTAATATATAACTTATTTCACTGCTGTGTTAATTGACAAAATACTACGCGCTTTTCTGAAAGCTGATTCTCAAAGTATGCAAAATAAGAAATTACTTCGTTGCAAATCAACAAAATTATTCTTAATCTTCTTCTAAGGTTTTGAGTATTTTTCTCTGAATTGTTTAATTATATGCTATCGCACTTCAAATAATTTGAGTCTGTAGTTCTTGAGTCGTTGTGTCCCTGTAAAAATCTATAAGGGCTAGATTCACCAAAATCTATACAATTCGTGCGACGATGATCTATAACATGTGTATAAAATTTCAGTTCAATCGAAGGAAGCCTTAGACGCTATCGCACTTTAAAAAATTTGGGTCCATAAGCCATAATGATAAAGAAGCGTCCCTGTAAAAAACTATAAGTGCTAGATTCACCAAAATCAATAGGGTTCGTGCTATAGTGACATATATCCTAGGTAGCAACTTTCAGTTCATTCGAACAAAGCGTTTAGGCGCTAACTTGTTCACTCACACTCATACATACACACAAACACACACATACGTCATCGTAAAAATAGTGAAAATGAACCCAGCGAACCTTGCAATAATTTCCGTACATATGCATATTCGGAAAGTAAAAATGTATCATAACAATATGCTAAATATATTCGATTCTTCAATGATATAATGTTGAATTGGTTTTTAATTTATCTATAATTATTTCAAACAGGTAAACTTATTTTGTACCTACAAATATTTAATTTGATGTTCAGATTAATGACTAGCAAAGTGTAAAAGCAAATGACATTCTTTAATAGGTAAGGACCTCGTCTCGTTATAATGATTACAATATTCATAATTTATGTAAGCTACACTATGATAATAACCATTTTAACCATTTATGGCTACATATGGAATACGAAAACCCAGTTAGTACTTTATTTTTCATTTTTACAAAATATATTCCTAATTATTTATTTACTAGCAGGCTACGCCCGCTTCGTTGGTCTTAAATGAATTTTCAAATGAATTGAATCAATATTTATTACTCTCTGAACATACATATGTAAGGAAAGTATTGTAATCATGTCAAAAATCCGAACTCGAGATTTTGGTGTTTCTATACGTTTTGAGGTCCCCTGAGTATGTTTTCACTATTTTTACGATGATGTATATATGCGTGTGTGTATGTATGTGTGTGTGTATGTATGTGAGTGAACACGCTAGCGACTAAACGCTTTGTTCGAATGATCTGTAAGTTGGTACGCATGTTGCAAGTCACCATAGCACGAACCCTATTGATTTTGGTGAATCTGGCATTTATAGTTTTTTTTACAGGGACACAAAGAAAAATTCTTTATCATTATAGTTTATGGGACCAAAATCTTAAAAGTACGATAGCATCTAAACGCCTAATTCAATTGAGCAAAAAATTTATACACATATTATAGGTCACAGTTACTCAATCTGTATAGATTTTGGAGAATCTGGCACTTGTTCTTTTTACAGGAACACAAAGAAAAATTATTTATCCATATGGCCTATGGGACCAAATTTTAAAAAAAGCGATAGCGTCAAAACGCCTTATTAAACTGAGAAAATAATTTATACACATATTATAGGTAATAGTTGCATTAAGTGCACAGATTTTGGTAAATCTGACACTTATAGTTTTTTTACAGGGACACAAAAAAAAAAAAAAAATTCCTTATCATTATGGCCTATGGGACCAAATTTTAAAAAGTGCGACAGCGTCTAAACGCCTTATTAATCTGAGCAAAAAAATTTGTACACATGTTATAGGTCACAGTTGCACCAACTGTATAGCTTTTGGTGAATTTAGCACTTGCAGGTTTTTTACATGGACACAAAGAAAAATTCTTTATCATTATGGCCTATGGGACCAAATTTTTAAAAGTGCGATAGTGTCTAAACGCCTTATTCAATTGAACAAAAAAATTATACACATATTATAGGTCACAGTTTCACAATCTATATAGATTTTGGTGATTCTAGCACTTCTAGTTTTTTTACAGGGAGACAACAAATAATTCTGTATTATTATGGTCTATGTATTATTATGGTGAAATTATTTAAAGTGCGATAGCATCTAAATGCCTTATCCGTTTGCGTCGAAAATTTATATATGAGGAAGGTCACCATCACACAAACTGTACGGATTTTGGTGACTCTAGCACTTAACGAGTTTTATAGGGACACAATTAAAAATTGTTCATCATTAAGACCTATAAACTTAAATTATTGAAAGTGCGACAGCGACTAAACTCCTTATTAAAATTAACTGAAAATTTATATACATGTTTTACGTCACCGTCACACGAACTTTATAGAATCTATCACTTATGGTTTGTTTTACAGGACAAAATACAAATTTCTGTATAATTGTGGCATATGGGCTTAAACTTTAAAGTGCGATAGCGTCTAAATGCCTTATCCGATGGAGCTGAAAATTTATGTAAATATTATAAGTCACTGTTGCACTAACTGTAAGCATTTTGGTGAATCTAGCATTTGTAAGTTTTTACAGGAACACAATGAATTATTCTTTATCATTATGATCTACTTTTTTGGTAAAATAGCGTTAAATTAAACATCGTGTACTATATAAAGTAAAATACCCAAAATTTTCTCTTTTGCTTATTTAACAACTCCTCTTACTTTACTTTATCTACAAAACCGTTAATTACTCAATGTTCGGAAAGTCGAGTGGAGTCACTCCAGATTTTCTTTTATATCACATTATAACTAAAAATAAATAAATAAATAAAATACATTGAAATCGCTCTAAACTTTGCTTCTGGTACCGCATCAGGTCGAGGTTCTCACTGCCTTCAGAAAGGTCTTTCGCGGGCACTTCAATTTTGGGTATTTATTGACGGCAGGTGGATCTGCTATTATTTGAAAAACGATTTAAAGATGACTGTATCTCAGCATCTATTGAATATTTTAGTTTTTGAACCATGTACTTTATAGCCCACGTTCTTTACACTATATTACGATTTGATTCCGACCAATATAATAAATAAAATAAAATGTAGATTTTCTTTTAAAAAGAATCAAATAAACAAAAAACAAATAAATTTTAATAAATTTAATCCTTTCTACTATATACTACAATTTTTTATTTATTTATTTATTTTTCGATAAATACTACAAATTAAAAAAGATTTTTCATTCAGAAATATTAATTAAAACTAGTATGTTGTGGCCACCACAAGTTCTTTCATCTATATTTTCCTATACATATTCACTAAGGGCAAATAATTTATTAAAACTATTATTTATTAAATTTTCTAACATGATGAATGCAAATGATTTTCATCTTAAAGAAAATTAACTTTAAATATGTAAAGAAAGACAGTTTTATTGTTTGTAAATAACATCTTAAAAATGCATTTTTCTAATGGTTATCTCACATATCAAGTTTCGTACAGTTATATGCCGTACAAGTTGAGATATAGCCTTTCCGTTATCAAAGAAATTTCCAATATAGCAGCGTTATCAATTGGCCTATAAACATCCAACTTAAATCATCATTATGTCTCATTAATGGCCGTCTCACATATCAAGTTTTGTTTGATTATATGAAACAAACCCTGAGATATAGCCTTTCCTTAAACTGCAGAAATCGCTGTGTAGCAGTGCCACCTGCAGAGTTGTTTACACCAAAAGTTGACAGATACTAATTTATGTCAAGATACATCTACCTGTGAATTTATATGCAATTCTGTGCAGTAGTTCCTGAGATATAGCCTTTCCTTAAATTGCGGAAATCACTGCATAACAGCGCCATCTGTTGGTCGATAAGCATTCAAGTTGTATCAGCTTAACGTCTCATAATGCCCTTATTGCATATCAAGTTTTGTTTGATTATACACAATAGAACCTGATATATATAGCCTCTCCTTAAATTACGTAAATTATTGTATAGCAGCACCACCTGTTGAGCAGTTGACGCCAAAAGTTGATAGGCACTAATTTAGGTCAAAATTCATCTACTTATAAATTTATATACAATACTGAGCCTTAGTTCCAGAGATACAGTCGCCACAAAATTTTTGTTACATACACACGGACAGACATTTTCTAAAAATGGTCAAATCGTGTTCTAGACTTCTCAAAACGTGTAAATCCGTCGAAAATCGGAAGTCGAAAATTTTTATGAATCCAATACTTTCTTCTATTGAATATAGAAGAAAATAAAAATGAAAAATAAAAATTTGTTGTACTATAAAAATTATTCATAAACATAACAGTTATAAATAGGTTTTTAAATTTAAAATTTAATATACTCAATTTTTCTACTGCATTACCATTTGATTTTCAATAAACATTATAAATTAAAAAATTAATAAAATAAAATAAACTATGCTGATTCAGTTTGCGTGCATATCGGTTGACAGATGGCGCGGATAGGTTTCAACTTAATCTCTCTTGCAGGGAGACAATATCTCATCTTCTATGACATATAAAAGCACAAACTTGGCATGTAATGTGGGTATTATGTAAAATTATGCTGCTTCAATTTGGGTTCATATCGGTGGACAAGCGGCGATGCTATTCTGCAATATTTTCCGTTTAAGAAAAGCTATGTCTCGGATTCTATTTTATATAAATGCACTAAACTTGGTATGTGCAATACATATTTTGACAAACTATGCTGATTCTCTTTTGGTGCATATCGATTTACAAATGGAGCTATTATTTCTTTCTGCGATTTTCCAAATGGCTGTATCTCAGCATCTATCGTTGAAAATTCTACCAAATTATATGTATCAAATGTTAAATGCGAGAAGCTAAGTCGGTTAAATTTTATGTACGTCAACCTTTAGTTGGTGATCGTAATAGAACGATATAATATACAAGACAGTTTTGTGATGGCCATAGCATACTTGTTATTTAATAAATGTTTAGGTTGATTGGGTTTAACGTCGTACTAGTACTGCGCAATGGTCCGGAGGCATGTCATCACAATTTTGATTCTCCACGGAGGGGATGGCTCCCCCTCTTCGGTGACCCTCAGTGGGATAATTTGGATGGGACGTGTATTTACTGGCAAAGATTTGTGCCCCGCAAAATTGCCCCTTGATAACGCAAAGTCTCATGTTGCGAAATCTGTCAAGGACATTTTACGAAACCTTAGCTGGGTAGTTTTGGAACATTCGGCATATAGCCCCGACATAGCTCCTTCGAACTACCATTTGTTTTAGTCGATAAGCCTTAACTCATCTTCTGTACAGTAGACGGAGTAAGAAATTGGTTAGTCGGATTTGTCGCATTAAAAGACAAATCGTATTATACTCATGACATCCGTCAATTACCCGACCGTTACAGGAAAGATGGATAATATTTTAATAAAGGAAAATATTATTCCCAGCTCTCAATTACATGGCATTTCACTGAAACACGCCTTTAAGACTTATTGTTACACCCAATACATTGCAATTGTAGAGAACCTGCAGTGAAAGCAACATTACGAGTTTGTGCTTTTCCAAGATGCTAAGCACGAGGATTTCAACAGAATTGTTACAAGAACAATCGTCATTGTGTATCGAATGTTAAAGGTGAGTACAACATGTTATCAAATCTCAGCTTG
This sequence comes from Salticus scenicus, assembly GCA_963930645.1. Taxonomy (NCBI): domain Eukaryota; kingdom Metazoa; phylum Arthropoda; class Arachnida; order Araneae; family Salticidae; genus Salticus; species Salticus scenicus. Next base: position 328,031,809 of record OZ005653.1, on the reverse strand, counting down.
ATTGTGCGTGATAATACATCATAGTTTAAAGAAAAATGAGGATCAATCAGCTTTACGTGTTGTGATAAAAACGAGATAATTGAAATTATGATTCGATTTGTTACTTTGTCTAAACTGTGTAATTTATGCATTGTGAGCTCCTTTATAAGTACATGGTGGCCATAATTAACATTAATATACCGATACTTCGTGTATACCTATTCCTATACCACAGCGGGTCAAGTGACCCGTCTTTAAAATGTTATATATATTACTATGAACAGCAAAAATTTATTATTTAGCACAATTTGGTACATAAACATTGACGATGTGATAATGTTAATATTTACAAGAAATTCTGACAAAAAGTTTAAAATGGGTCATCCGACCCGTCGTGGTAGGTTTAGTGTTAAGATGTGCTGCCACTCCCAGCAGTCTGTGGCGCGATCTACTTGCGAGAAAGGTGCGCGAAATTTTGTGGATAAAGGATTTTGCTGGGAAAAAAATAAAAAAATAAGTTCCAGAAGTCAACGCTAGGGGAATATGTGCCGCTGTTTTTCTAAGTAAAACTTTTGTCGCAAATTATAATTTAAAATTAATTATTGTACACTTTTTGTAAGTACTGCTTTTGTCCCCATTTCTTATTTTGAAATTGGAGACAATGCGCTGATTTGTCCCCAATTTTCCATTTTTAACACTCTCTTTACTATTATTACACAGCGCCACATATTACTCTAATGGTAACTTTTAGAACTATTTTTTCCGCAGAATCCTTCGTTGTTTAATCTTCCTACAAACCTGGGCGCCATTGTTACCTTGTACAGTCGGTAACAAACGTGTCCGAATACTAGCAAAAATTCCTATGTAAAAAGAAGTACACTTAATACAGTTTTGTTAAATAAATCCTTATCGAATCATGTTCTTACAGTGACTAAGAACAGGACTCGACAAGGATTTATTTAACAAAACCGTATGAAGTTTACTTCTTTTACATAGGAATTTTTGCTAGTGTTCGGACACTTTTGTTACCGACTGTATGTTATGTTAGTGATATAAATTTATCATAAAATGATTTTACATGAGAAAAATTATCTAAAAACTAATATAAATGAATTTATTTCTATTAAATAATTGCATACCTGTAAAAGCAATAAAACTGTAGAATTTAGAGTTTTCACACAATTGTGTTTCATTCATACAAGGGTGAAACATTTCAGGGACACTACCCTGAATTCAACGTTTTTGAAAATTTTGTTGTGTTTTAATTAAAAAAAAAAATTATTATTTATTAATTAATGAAAATAATCTGGTGTGTCACTCACACGACTTTCTCTTACCCTGAAATTTAATACTATAAATACAGGTTGGAGATTAAGAGGTAAGATAACGATGTTATGTAAACCTAGGTTAGACAATTCAAATTAGGCTTCGGGAGAGTTTTATATGATAATTTGTTCTGCGTGAGAGTTCATTAATGCACCTACATTTATATAGAATTTAATTCGGTTATTAAAAAATAATTCTGTTTTTAAAAAACAATTTATTAAAATTATTATTTAAAAAAATTATCTTTTATGATAATGCAGACGATTTCCATATTAGAGAAGTAGTATAACACCAAATATCCCCAAAAAGTCTATTTTATTCTCAATATATTAAAAAAAAAAAAAAAAAAAAAAAAAAAGATTTTTTTTTTTTAATATATTTTTTTCCCAGTTGACTATCTCTATTACAAAAAATATATATTTTTTCATTTGGTTTAGTGCAGTCTATAGACGTTAAACTCTACTTACTTGCAATTTCCCCCATAGACGTAATGTATTAGAATTCTCTTGATTGTCCCTGTACACGAACCATTTGCTTGATCTTAACGAAAAGCTTACTGTAGCATCCCTATATGATACACGTTTAGAATACCAAGTTTGAACTTTCTGCCTTAATTTGTTTTTGAGATATGCTGATAACAGACAGACACACACACAGACCATTTGCTAAAAACATGATTTTCGTATTCAGGGGACCTCAGAACATGTAAATATAACAAAAACTCGCGTTCGAAAATTTGACCCAAAAACAATACTTTCTCTACCTTATGGGTAAGAGAAAGTAAAAACAATACTTTCTGTACCTTATGGGTAAGAGAAAGTAAAAAGGTATTTTTTTTACGGCGGGGTACATCACTTTATGTAGAAATTTTAATTGCTAACAATGCTGTTAATAAGCGGAAAAAAATGTTCTTTATACACACCTACGAAGAAACATTTTAAAAATGAAGATAATAATCTGTATAATAGTTCTCTAACGTGGACCAGTTACGATTATATTTTGTAGAAACGATACGATATTGGATTAATAAAATTCGCGAGGATAAAAAATAATACATAAGCAGTATTTAAGCACGCGTACCGACTCAGTTCAAGGATCTAATAAAAAAAAAAAAAAAAAAAAAAAAAAAAAAAATGACAATATTTGTCTGATGTGATCATTTTATAGAAAAATCTATTTTTAAAAGTTGCATTTTTATAACCTTTGCATACGTCATTTTAAACCTAGCAATACTTTAAAGATATAAACAAAATATGAACTTTTATCATAAATTGACTAAAAAATGCAATAATAAAATGTGTGATCAGAATAGGTATTAGTTTTTTTTTTTTTTTTTTTTAAACAAAAAATTGTGCCAAAATGAATAAATAAAAAAATTAATTAAAAGACATTAACAACACGGTGGCAAAAAATTAAAAGTCACCGTAGGGGTCCTATTCTAAAGCTGTTCTACCTGAGGAAGTATGAAAATTGGGTCGTCAAACATGAATTTTATTTCGAAACTTTTCTTTGAATGATTTGATTCAACTCTCATTAGCGTTTCATCCCACGAAAACTAATGATAAATTGGCTTCTCATGAATTAAAATTTCAAATGGATGGTGAAATTGGTATAAAACTTATAAGTTTCAAAAATTAATGGTAAAGAAATGAAGAAAGAAATTACGAAAATTTCGCACGGGTTTGCTAGTAATAATAATATTTTTTAATGGAGTCAAAAAATGAACATAGATGTTAAGGGAGGTTAAAAGTTCTGGGGTATCATTAGAAAGGTTTGTACAAAATTAATGGCAGACCTTCATTAAGCGAGGGGTAGAGTTCCCCGGGATTAATAGCGGCGGGAAAGTCTGATATCATATCCTTTTTTTTTTTTTTTTCTGCTTAAAATACATAATAGTTTTTGCTGGGCTAAGTGGCTTTTACAATTGTATTGTTTTTTTTTGTTTTTTTAATAAGAATGTACTTTTTTTTTAAAGAAATTATTTTATTTTCAATATATAAGAAAACCTCCTTTTCATTAAAGAAGAATTATTTTGAATAAATTTTGATTTTATGACAATTTTACGACTTTTTAACATTTCCCAACAGTGTTTAAAAGTTTGTTTAATTTAATTTGTTTCGCCTGTCAATGCTCTTAAATATTTTTAGAATTACTTGAAACTGATATTTGTTATTCAGATTTACATACCCCATTATTACCTATCAAAAACTATATGAATAGCGCAACTGGTTTGTGTATACAGGGGCACAGAAAAGAATTCGGATATATTACGATCTGACAGAGGTATTTTAAAAGCAAATTTAATAGTTTTATAATGCACAAAAGATAACGAAATTACCATAAATTACTGAGATGCACAAGCATGTGTTTCCTATATATTTTGTATGATTAGCATTAATGCATGATTTATAGGGCTGCACAAAGAAGTACAAATACATTATGGAATATAACAGGATATTGCTCGAAGAGTATATTTTTAGTTGTGTTATCAGAATTTCTTGAATTACTTATTTATTTTAACAATGTACAGTGGTATACAAAATGTGATATACATACTTTATGCTTTTCCTTTAAAGCTATAAAATTGAATCTTCCATGATATATCTCTATATATTAAAAAAAATGTTACTGTCACTGCCGTCAAATTTTTTTGTCTGCGACAGCATCTTCTAGCGGAGGGCAGGGTCCTTCGCGTCATGAGAGGTATCAATGCGTTCCGAATACTCCAAGGAAGACATTTCAGCTGCTTAGAAATTTCTATCATTTTAATTAAAGAAGTTATTAGCTAAAAACGGCAAGTTTATGAAGGCACTCTATTTGCCATTTTGAAAAAAGTTTCTCCCAGTGACGTTGTTCTTCTGTCATGAAGTCATTTTACACGGGAAAATTAAAATACGATCCATGGTTGTACGTAGGTAGGTAGGTAGGTTGGATTTAACGTCGTACCAGTACTGCGCTATAGGTAATTGGCGACGGTCTCGGACACACCCCTAGAGATGTTCCGGAGACATGCCATCACAATTTTGATCCTTCACGGAGGGGATGCTCCCCCGTCCCCGCTTTGGTGATGAGAAGTATAGTCTGGATGGGAACATGGAGGACTTTGCGGCCACAACAGATTTTATGTGCACTAGCCACCATTCGTACACGACGATCTTTGGCCGCCTCAAGTACCGGATCGGTAATCTAATCTTCCAATTACGTGCTCAGCGCTTTACCGACTAAGGGTACCGCTGCACGAAACCATTGATGTAAAAAAGAAAGAAAATAAATATCAACTTTTTTTCTCTACTTTTAGAAAATTAATTTTCTTACACGGGAAAATTAAAATATGATCCATGGTTGTAGGTATGTAGATAATAAGTTGTGTTTGACGTCGCACCATTACTGCGCTATGGATAATTGACGACAGTCTGGGACGAACCCCTAAGGATGTTCCGGAGACATGCCACCACAGTTTTGGTCCTACACGAAGGGGATGGCTCCCCCTCTTCCGTGGTCCCCAGAGGTATAGTTTTGATGGGAACATGGAGGATATTGCGGCTAAGACATATTTTACTTGCACCAGACAGCACCATTAGTGTACATGACGGTCTTTGGCCGGCTCGAGAACCGAACCCGCAATCTTCCAATTACGAGTTCGGCACTATACCGACTGGAATACCGAGGTCCGGATCTAAGGTTGTATAAAAGTAATAAAAAGGGTCATATACTAAGGCTGTAATGCAAAATAGTCTAGATATTATGAATTTCTTTTTATTAAAAAAAAAGTATAAATATTATATATTTCAATTTAACATTGAATATGAGAATTTCCATAATTTCTAATATGCACTATTAATTATATGAGTCTTGTAATATGCACTATTAATGTTCCTTTTCAGTGAAAGAAAGCAGCGAATAGGCGGGAAGAGCTCTGCATGTGTTAATAAGTAAAGGGAGTCGGGGGGAGGCAAAGCCTCCCTCGGGGGTTGGTGAGCGGAGCGAGCAGGGGGCAGAGTCCTCTAGTATTAAAAAAAAAAAGTATAGTTTAATGTATTATCACTTCTCAGACAACATATGTTAAAAATTAAATAATATAGCGGGTAAGTGTAGTTGGAATGTGTGTTATGCATTATGCAAACTGTGTGATATTTCTTTCTTTCTTTTTTTTTTTTTTTTCTTAATTAATTATCTGTGTTAATTTGAATGTTTGCATATCCAGATTGTTTCGTAATTACGTTACATTAGACTAGGAAACTATCCTTTCACATTATTCCCAGTCATTTAACATCTATGTATATTTTTATACGAAACAATTATTTGAAACAGTCTTTGTTGGGGGTGTTTACAGTGATGGTCTCTAATCATACTATCTGAGAATTTGCTTTTGTGAAGGCGCAATAAGTTTTTCATAAAGATAACGATAAATGATATCAGTCACACCTCACTCGTGTCTCAGGAAAGTGAATAAATACTTGATCTATCTTTTCATTGATTATCACTTACGTTTTTCTTTAACGACAGAAAAAAAAAAAAAAAATAAATAATATATATATATATATATTGATAAGTTTTTTTTTTTTTTTTTTTTTTTTACGGGAGTCAGCATAGTAGCAATAACCTAATAATTATTACGGTTAGATCGATTCATGAAAAATCAATGCTTAAATCATTATACATCGTATTTAAGTGCATAAAACGCGTATGAATGTGAGTAGCATATGCATTTTTTATTTCACCGGAAAAAAAAAATATACATATATATGTATATATATATATATATATATATATAAGAAAGAAAGAATTTTTTTTTTATATATATAGCGTGTGAGAATTTAATGCGAATTTAATGGCAAAATCTGACAATTTAAAAACTTTTAACTTTTATTTTTTTTAAATCAAATTATAGCTTTTAATTATGCTTACAAAGCCAATATATTATTTTCAACTTAAATCTCATAGTTAAAATACCATTTGAAATTTAAGTTGTGTGTTGTGTTTTCCACTTAAAAATTCCAAATTCTGTTAAAAGAACCTTTTTTTTTTCCCCCTTAATTAAATAAACTGTTACAAGGATTGGTATTAAGGTTAAAGTCCACTAACTGCGCCAGGGCCCTAGGTTTGATGACGTGTTCTCCATGGAGGTCTATCTATGGGGTCCCAGTGCCCAATTTTACACTAAAGACGCACTCCGAATGGCTAGGTCGATAAAAGTGGGGTAAACTTCGGTCTGTCACCTGTGAGTGCAAAATCTTTCAGCCTCTGGTAAGGTCATAAACTATCACATCGATTAAGCTAAAATAAAACTGCTAAGAAGTGTGCAGTTATTTTCTTCAAAAAATATTCCATATCACTGTCTTTGAAAAATGGATTTTAATAATAATGTTGAACGATCAAATAAACCGAATATTATTATTGCTAAATAGAGGTGCTGAATCTGAGGGCATAAATGGAGAAAAAAAAGAATAGAGGTATGTAATATACGTGTTATTCGATATTTAATACAACACTAATAATATCGAACAGCTATTTTCTTGTTTCTAACCCTAAATGGAAGTTCTAAACTGTAATGGTATGTATCCAGGCAGACAACCCTTAGGGATGACAGATATACGAAAAACATATCTTTTAAGTATCAATAAAATATACATTTTTGTCCCTTTTTTTACTTTCCGGATATATATTATGTAAAGAAAGTATTGTAATCATGAAAAACTTGAAAATATAGTGTATCTATGCGTTTTGAGGTATTTTGTGTTAAGTTTTGCTGTTTTTACAATGATGTGTATGAATGTATGTGTGTGAGTGAACATAATGACGTATAAACGCTTTCATCGATTGAGTTGAAAGTTTCTGGCTATGTTATAGGCCACGGTCGTACAAACTGTATAGATTTTTATGAGTTTGAAATTTCTAGTTTTTTTTTTTTTTTTTTTTTTCTTCTTTACAGAGACACAAATAAATCATTATGGCCTATGGGCTCAAATTATTTAAATTACGATAGCGTCTAAACGCCAAATTTGATTAAATTAAAGGTTAGTAGGTATAGTACAGCGTCAACGTGAGGGCTTCGGAGTACCTGCATATGGTCGCGACCAATGCTTACCTCCATCGAAAATATAAAAAACAGAGATAATTTTTCAGAAAATAAAAAAAAAAAAGCCAAAATTCTTACAGGTCACCGTCACACGATTTCTAAAGACTTTGATGAGTGTCGAACTTACCTTTACACGGACTCAAAGAAACATTTTTCATCATTTTGATCAATGGAATCAAATTATTTGATTCAAAAAGCCATATCCGATTAGTAGGTATTTACAGGTCAGGTAACTGTCGCACAATTTGTAACATAAACGCACAGGAAAAAAAAAAAAAATCTTTATCATTACGGGCTATAAATTCGAATTATTTGAAGTGTACAGATTTACATGAGCGAAAGACTTATAGATTTTTTTTTTCTTTACCGGCATATAAAGTAGAATTTTTACATATTGCGGTCTATGGGCGCAAACTATTTAAAATTCGATTTAATAATGTTAAATAGTTGAAAAAGAAAAAAAAAAGATAAATATTTGATATTGCGAGTTTGTCATTTATATTTCTTTTACAAACACACACACACTCAAAAAAAAAAAAAAAAAAAAAAAAAAAAAAAAATATATATATATATATATATATATATATAGAGAGAGAGAGAGAGAGAGAGAGAAAGAAAAGGAAATAAAAATGGATTCATTAAATGAGATTCAACCTGGGAAGAACCATTTATTTATTTAGCGAAGTCCCTTATTTAGATTTATTTAAACAACTAGCAGGCTTTGCCCGCTTCGTTGGGCACTATTTAAATGAGTTGTCAAAATCCCATATCATTAATAATAACCAGAGTTAAAGTTCCTGCTGTGTTCGGCAGAGGTTTTTCCGCTCGCAACGTGATTAGTCCAGGTCCCCACTGACTTCGGCAGCACACTTACCTTACCAGCTTCTTCGCTTCTTACTTCCCTTCCCCAGCGGGTAAGTTCGAAGTTTCACGAAATCCCGCAGATCCCATAGATTTCCCAAGGCAAATTTTGCGCTAAAAGGGGGGGGGGCGCTCAAATTTGCTTCTTCGTAACGCCCCCCCCCCAAAAAAAAAAAAAAAAAAAAAAAAAACGAAAATGTGTTTTTGGAAATATCCTAAAGAAGACGCATGGCTGTTTTTGTTCCATTTTTCGTAGAGTTTTACTCCAAAATCCTGAATTTGCAAAATTTCCCGCCAAAAATCGATTTCCCCCCTCCCTTCCCTTAAAAATCAAAGTTTCATAAATTGCAGGTAATGTTTTATTTGTACTCAAGTGTAGTCTCCTCATGTGCAATTTCTTCACTGTGAGGTAAATTGGAGCCGAGTTATGCTTGCAAAGGTGTTTTTACTTTCTGTACCCCCAAGGGGAGAACGGGGTAATTTCGATAAATCCCGTTACTGTAAGTGTCGGATACATAAAAACAATCAAAACACCAAAATTCGTGACCGCAGCTCCCATAGATTTCTCAGAATTTTGTCTTGCCCCCTCGTAACCTCCCCCCTCTAAATAATAATAATAATAATAATAATAATAATAATAAGTAAATCACAAATCATAAAAAACCAAAAATGTGTTTTTGGAAATATTCTAAGGAAGTCGCATAGCTTTTTACAACTCCTTTGTTCCATATTTGGTAGAGTTCTACTCAAAAATCCGGAATTAGCGAAATTTCCCGCCAAAAATCATTTCCCCTCCCGTCCCTCCCCTTAAAAATTGAAAAATTCTAAATCACAGATAATGTTTTATTATATTTGCACTTATGCCTAGCCTCCCCATGTGCAATTTCTTTACTATGAAGTAATGTGGAGCCGAGTTATACTTACAAACGTGCTTTTGACTCCCCCATCCCCAGGGGGAACGGAGGGGAATTTTTAAAAAGTTGATAGATATAATTTTAAGTTGGGTAAAGATCTAAATTACTGCAAGTGCCGTTGAATTCCGTCCAGCCATTCTTACTTGATACCCGGTCAAAAATAGCGTTACAGACATACAGACACGATGACACACACACAGACAAGATTTTCTGAAGTCATTTTTGGCTTTCATGGTGTGTGAAACGTGAAGATGTAGCAAATTTTTTTGATTCTGACAAATTTACCGACACAAGTCTGATTTTATTAATAAACTGTTAAAAATTTCAACAGAAAATCTATTAAGTCTTACCGAAAATTACAGAGAAAAATAAACGGAGATGTTAAAAAACTTATTTTATACAGTCATTTTTAATTTTAATTCAAAAATTAAACAATAAAATTAGGTAAAAATACAGAATAAAGGTTGAGAATCTCGATTATTCACTTTTAACTAAGAATTACTGTAAATTTACAGAGACTCTGGATAATTATTTACATTAAATTTGCAGAAATTTTTAACAGTGTATAGATCGCTAATTACTAAATGCTCGGAAAATTTTAGATAACTCACTCCAGATTTATTTATTTTTTTATACATCTGTCCTAATGCTGCTTGTAACGACGATTTTCTTGTACAGATATGTAGCGAAGTTTTTTTTTTAGTTAGTGGCAGGTAGATAATTTTCCGTAGGATAATTAAAGGTATGTAGAGAAGATTTTTGCAGTTAGTAGCAGGTAGATAAAATGTAAATAGAAGTTCCCAATTCGATGGTCTTCACTAGGCCATATATTCGTATAAATGAAAAAGACTTCTTCTACTTGCGTTGATTGCCGCTAGCAACAGTTTGCAATTCTTCCATTAAAATAACCAAGATTCTATCCAGAGGTGTTTAAAATGATGAGTTCAGAAATCAATAAAAATTTGACAAAGAATTGTGCACAGTTTTTTTTTTTTTTTTTTTTTTTTTTTTTTTTTTTTTTGACTTGCTACATAAAATAAGGAGGGAAGGTGCCCCTAACGTATAAATATTTTAGGAACTACATCCGTATCTTCTAAGCAGGAGCGATCAGAGAAGAATGATCAAACTCCAGCCACATTGAAATTATTGTTCCATATTGGCATTTAATTTCATCGCCAGCAAGAACACATAAAAAGTGGTTTTTTAAAGATACGTTACACTGAAATTAAGCTAACAATTTTGAATACAGAGTAGGATTGCCATAATATGATAACCCTATGAAAATCACAAATTTCGCCAGAGATTCATCGTGAGAAAAGTTAACAGCAACGGATAGATATACATAAAATATAGCTATAATTTAATTGTGTTGAAGGATAATTTTGACTAACTGAATAAATTACGTTAGAAATAAGGCTACTGTGATTTGGGAGGAACATAAATAAAATGAGCCATGTGTTACTCTTTATGATAGGAAATGATTATGAGAATATGCAAGGAGATTGATTATCTTTTACATTTATTTTTTTATTTTACTGATAGAGGAAGAATTCGGCAGTTACTAAAGATTAATATTGAATACACGAGTGAATTATTATAAAAAGCGATAAAATAGATTTGAATTAAAATTAAATAGAGAATTTTTAAAATATATGTGATTTCTACATCACATATTTCTCCCCTTCACCCAGAAAAAATTTTACGAAGGGAGAAAATTTTTTATATGTTCTTGCTGTTACATGAGTAAAATATTTATTATAATACTAGATGATATTACTGTTATATGAGTGTATAATTTTCTCTAAAAATGTAAAAATATAAATAACTTCAATGAATATTACACGAGGCACACATCCCATACAATAATATAAGAAATAAAAAGTATAGTCATGACATAAAATAATTATAAAGGATCCACATCAAATTATGCATAATCTTTGCATAATAAAAACAGCTGTAGCATATTATTATTCAAAATATATGGACATATATAATAGTCCGTATCATATTCACCCATATTTGGTAAATTTAAATGACCTGTATATATATATATATATATATTTTTATTTATTAATAAAACAAGCATATGCATTTATTCAACATTGGGCCCAACAAAACAGGTCACATGCCAGCTTATCTGACTTAAATATGCTTAAATTTGAGCTCTATTTTTTATGTGTATATATATATATTTTTTAATAATATTTATGCATACATTTAGAAAACATGATATAAACACATAATATATACACAGCATAGTAGCAACATATAAGCATTGGTAATTAAGTGTGTTACTAATAATTAGGCATGGCTGAATTATGATAAGAATTGACATAAAAGGTTTTTTTTTTTTGGCATAAATTGTTGGTGTTTACATAGGTGAGAGAAAATGAGTATTTTAATAAAATGTGATAATGTTGATTAAATAAATTGACATATAATAATGCCTGAGGTAAAAACAATGTGCATGTTAAATCTCTGTAGTGTAATGTGAATTTCTCTTTTTTTCTACTTTTTCTTTTTTATATTTATAATAAACGATATTTTTTTTTAATGTATAAAAGTGTTAAGTATACTTTTAATAATCATATAATTTACAAATATTTAAAATGTGAATGTTCATGCTGTAATTGTAATCGAGGGAAAATATTAATCATCTGTGCAAGAGTCTAGAGTGAATATTTTTTTTTTTTTTTTTTTTACAGTTTCAGGCTAAGGCAAATCAATCATGCAAAATGATTGATCAACAATTTACCAACGAAGCTTAAGTAAATTTTATGTTAAGTGTAAAAAATGTGTAAACATGAAAATATGTGTGTGAATGTGTGAAAAGGAAGCCTTATTGAAACCTATAAATATCACAAAAGAACAATTGCACTAAATAAAAATATTATGGACAATTTAAAAAAGTGTGAATCTGTAACGATTATTAAAACTTTTGATTTGTAAAAAATGTAATCATAATGTGTCCAAAATTATCATTACAAATATTTACACCTGGTTATAATTTATTGAAAAAAATTAATTATTATGTACGAAGTGTGAATGTGTAAGTGTGTTATAATTGTCATAACATATTTATTTTTAATTAACAAAATAAGAGGAAAACTGTCATGTAATGTCCAAATTTTAGTGCCAAAGATTTAAATATGTAATGTATACCTTTTACAGTTCTGAAGGTTCTTTGACAAAAATTGGGCAAACAAGTTTAAAAAGTGAAAGTAATAGGAAAATGTGTGTAGCGTGAACTGTAATTCGATTTAAAAAAAAAGTTATCTCATGCGTAAATGTTCGAAGTAAGTATGTTTTACAGTTACTGGACAAGGCAAATCAATCATACGTATGATTGATTAAACATTTACCTAAAATAATTGTAAGGTAAATATCTTTTTTTTTTTTGTGTGTGTGTGTATAATGTGTAAACATGAAATAATTGTGTAAACGTGTTTATAAAATTTGTGAAAAACGAGAAACCTTGCCAAATCTAACCTATAAATACTACAACATAAAACAATTACACAGAGAAACCTATTAAATCATCAAAATATTTTTTTTTTTTTTTTTTTTTACACAATAGTCCTTTTTAACTGAAAAAAAGATAAGTGTGAAACTATGATCTGTGGTGATCATTATTGTAAATTTTGAAAGATGGTTATTTAAAAAAATATTATGAGTGTTAACTCAACAAATGTATGTGTACAAATTTCGGTTAATTGGTAATACACCATGAAGTACAAAAATGATGAATATATTTATAAATACCAAATCTATATAAATCATAAAATGTAAAATTTGCAAATACATAAACCATTCATTTGTGCAAGCATGTGAAAAACATTGAGAGATATGTGTTAAATTGATGTGTTTGTAAAAATGTAAAATACCATGAGTAACTCAAATAATCACATAAAATATTTAAAAGAAGAAGTATATGCAGTGTTTATATATGTATTAAAATAAATTTGTTGTTTGTAAGGCATAAAATATTATTGATTATAACCATAATTTTGTAAATAAATAAAACATGTTGAAAGAAAATATAAATGGATGTGTGTGTGTGTAACCGCAATTAAATTGGAGTGCCTTGAGTGAAACAAGATGATCGGATAAATAAATCTTCTCTGTTCCGAAGCACCAAATTGCATAAATAGGTATAAATACGTGTAAATGTATAACAGCAATACTAATGTGCAAAATTTATACCATCAATAATAAACAAAGTTGAAGGAAAAGGTCATGTAAAATTTATATTTACTGATAGTGTGTACAAACATTGCCAAAAATTACATATGTGAAGTAACTATGTAAATGGGAAAATGTCAATACATAATTTCCAGAAAGCAACAAAGATGTGACATTGTCAACATGTAATTCTGTATTTTATGTATACATGTATAGCAAAACTTGTAAGTTGAAGTTTAAAGATCCTTTAAAAATATTGAAAAAAAAAAAAAAAGTATGAGTAATTATTTGAAATATATGAAAGAAATATAAAATTAACAAATGGTTATAGATAAATTTATAATATTTAGCATTAAATAAAATTTGTTTTGTTTATTTGTTTATTTTATTTTTTATTTATTTATTTATTTATTTTTTAAGATACTGCGAGGTAAGGTCATGTGAATTAATGTTAAAGATGCATAAATTATCATCATTATCATTACTATTATTATTGATTTCTCTTTTATGAATCAATAACTATATTTTATAACAACAGAATAACAAAAGCACACAGATTACACTATTGCCGATCAAGTGTTATGTGAACACATGACATGCCAAATAATTAAGTCAGAGAAAAGTGTGAAAACTCCGAAGAGAACATGCCTGAGTAATTGTGTTGTGAGGCCAATTATAACATGCCTTAGTGAATGAAATGTGTAAAAACGTGTAAAAATGTGGAAAAGAGCTATTGAAAAAATTTGCCATTCAACCGGACCCCAAATTAGTCAAATGACAATGAAGTTCTGACTCAAAAATAAGCATGTATAAGAACACATGTACATAATCAGCAAAAATATATACAGAAAGAAGCACATAATTTTGTTACTTACTCGTGATTTTTTTTTTTTTTCAAATAAATTAATATAAGTAATAATTTATTACACTTTATTTATTTATTTATTAATTAATTCACCACGCCTTCCTTTATGTCATTTTACTTTGAAGTAAGTAAGAGGAAAAATTATCAAAAATATCTAATATTTTAGTTGGTACAACTACCTTGCAAACACGTAATAAGAAACATTTAAATTAACTTAGATTTAACATTCTATTTTACTAATAAAATTTAAAACAAAGTGTAAATTTAATTATGTTTATATTATAACCATAATTTACTTCAACATGAAAAGAAATATATGTAAATAGCAGTCTAATTTATATATTACCGTGTTACGAAATACTGTCTTTTAAAATTGTGCTGGATTTTTAGAAATTTTATACATATTCTCTTATATGCTCACGATTATAAAAATATATCTGATTTTTATATATATATACACATCTCGGATGGATTTAAAAAAAAAATGTGAGATGTGAAACAAAAATGTGTGTGTATATTGATAAGAAAATATTCACTGTATGTCATTCCAACAATTTCAAGTAACAAAATGAGAATATTTTTAAAATTTAAAAATATATGATTGATTAGTCTTAAACAATCAAAAATAAACTAATATTAAATATTTATTCACACAGAAGAAACATCTACAAAATCAAGTAAAAAGAAATACTTACCACAAGAATTACCGGAATCATATCGGCATTTTAAAACATTTTGAACAAAAGTTTATTTATTTTCTTACGTCTTACTGTTTATTATAATATGCTTTTTCTTTAATCAGAGGTATGAAAAAAATTATTCTTAAGAACATAATATTTTAACATGAAAATTACTCTGTAAATATGCAAAAATATAAAAATATATATCCTTATTTAAAAATATTTACTATTATTATCTTATATCAATTGATTTTAAAATGTATAAGAAAATTATATAAGCAG
Source organism: Salticus scenicus (assembly GCA_963930645.1). Classification (NCBI taxonomy): domain Eukaryota; kingdom Metazoa; phylum Arthropoda; class Arachnida; order Araneae; family Salticidae; genus Salticus; species Salticus scenicus. Next base: position 328,016,641 of record OZ005653.1, on the reverse strand, counting down.
TTATTAAATATTTTTTTTTCTTTTAAATATCATTGCTACCATTACTTATAATTATTTATTTTAGCCATATTTTAGTTGAATATTGCCTGAAAAAGAAATATGAAATAAAACAAAGTAAATAACTTGTGTATTGTCAAACATAAAACAAATTTCTTTATAAAATTGAGAAAAATAAGAATTGTAAAAATAAAATAGTATGATAAGATTTAAAATAAGTTTAAAAATCAAATTAAAATTTAGTAATAAATTTTGCTGTTGTAATCTATATATATAAAAGAGTACTTCCTGAGTGAGTGAGGGGGTGATTCATCATCGCCCAGACCAGACCCCTGGACCTAGAAGCATGAAATTTCGTGACAATGTTCTTTCTATGATGTAGGCATCCACTGAGAAGCGATTTTACAAAATTCGCCACCAAAGGGGGGAGGGGGGGCAAAACGTGATTTCACAAAATCCTTCATATCTCAAACAAAAAAAAACAGATATCCGTAAAATTTTTGCTTTAAAATATAGCTAACACAAATGTCTAAAAACCGATTTCTGGAATTTTCAAAATTCGGTGCCCAAGGGGGGCGGGGGGGCAAAACGTGATTTCACATGCGTAAAACGTGATTTCGCATAATCCTATATATCTCAAACAAAAAAATAGATATACGAAAAATTTTTGCCCTAAAATATAGCTAATGCAAATATCTAAAGACCAATTTCTGGAATTTTAGAAATTCAGCCCCCAGGTGGGGCAGCATGGGGGGGGGGCTAAGGGGCAAAAACAAATAGAAATACAGTTAGGGCGTTCAAAATTGATACAGATAGGTTTTAGAGGCCTGCAAGTCGAATGAGGATATTTTAGATTGTGTAAAGTTATTAGGAGGGGCAGGAAGGGGGGGGGGGGGCAAAAAATAAAAATAGAGTTAGATCGTTCAAAATTGGTATATAGAGGTTTTCGATACCTACAAATCGATTGCGGATATTTTCGAATTTGTAAAATTATTAGGAGGGGCGGGAAGGGGGGGTGTAAGGGAGGGGCTATGGGCAAAAACAAATAGAAATGCAGTTAGGCCGTTCAAAATTGGTACAGATAGGTTTCAGAGGCCTGCAAGTCGAATGGGGATATTTTCGAAAGTGTAAAGTTATTAGGAGGGCCGGGAAAGGGGGAGGGGAGAGGGGGGGGCAAAAAACAAAAATAGTGTCAGATCGTTCAAAATTGGTATATAGAGGTTTTTGATTCTTACAAATCGATTGCGGATATTTTTGAATCTGTAAAATTATTAGGAGGGGCGGAAAGGCGGTGGGGTGGTAAGGGGGGGCTATGGGGCAAAAACAAATAGAAATGCAGTTATGCCGTTCAAAATTGGTACAGATAGGTTTTAGAGGCCTGCAAGTCGAATGGGGATATTTTCGAAAGTGTAAAGTTATTAGGAGGGCCGGGAAGGGGGGAGGGGAGAGGGGGGCAAAAAATAAAAATAGAGTTAGATCGTTCAAAATTGATATTTAGAGGTTTTCGATACTTACAAATCGATTGCGGATATTTTCGAATTTGTAAAATTATTAGGAGGGGTAGGAAGGGGGGGGCAGTAAGGGTGGCTATGGGCAAAAACAAATAGAAATACAGTTAGGCCGTTCAAAATTGGTACAGATAGGTTTTAGAGGCCTGCAAGTCGAATGGGGATATTTTCGAAAGTGTAATGTTATTAGGAGGACCGGAAAGGGGGAGGGGAGAGGGAGGGGCAAAAAAAATAAAAATAGAGTTAGATCGTTCAAAATTGGTACATAGAGGTTTTCGATACCTACAAATCGATTGCGGATATTGTCGAATTTTTAAAATTATTGGGAGGAGCGGGAAGGGGGGAGAGCGGAGGGGCAAAAAAATAAAAATAGAGATAGATCGTTCAAAACTGGTGCATAGAGGTTTTTGATACTTACAAATCGATTGCGGATATTTTCGAATTTGTAAAATTATGAGGATAGGCGGGAGGGGGGGCGAAGGGGGCAAATAATAGAAATAAGAGTTAGAGCATTTTGGGAATTTTTTCCGAAGTCAGTAAAAACCCGGTGCGACATTTTCCTAATCAGATTTCGTTTCTCTTTTTTTTTTTTTCACGTGATAAAAATTAATGCAATTTTGAGAATTCAGTAATTATAGTGATTCATTTAAAAATAGGGACCAGCGAAGCGGGCGTTGCCTGCTAGTAAAACATATATACATATATGAAATTAATAATATCATTACATAATATATCTGTTTCAATCGAATCCAACAGGTATATGGATTATTGCCTGAAAAATGGATGTGATAAGGAAAATTATCAAAATATGCCAAATGATTTTCAAGTTGCTGTGTAAAATTTATCTTTGTACATGGCAAAACGATCCAGCCGTATATTTCCATGCAAAGGTATATGCAACACAATAAAAATATTGCATTCCCGCGCGCCAGAGATTGCAAGAAGAAAATCAATTGACAATTAAAAATTTAAGTTGCTTACATTATAAAAACTGATAAATATCATTAATATCTTTTTTTTTCCTTAGTAGATAGAAATGAAAATAAACATTCAAGTAATAAAATACAAAATTCAAAATTTAATTAATATCAAAATTGTGGTAAGATTTTTTTTTCTTTTACCCATTATTTTGTTAAAAAATGCGTATATATAGCCATACCTAAAAATAAAATTTTAATATATTTGATAGCAGAATATGTATGCAAACTGCTATAGCAAAAATAGAATAAATATAAAAAATGAATGTATATATATATTTTTTTATATCAAGAAATGAATGTATATTTATCATCTCAAGAAATATATATCAAATAAAAACTGCTGTATTAAAACAAATATGAATAAAATGTATCTATATATATCATACCAAGTAATAAGGAAGCGCCTAATAACTCCCATAAAATATAAAATAAAATAAAAGCAATTAAAACATTTCAATAATAAAACATCAAATATGAAATATCTCATCTTTAAATGATATGTGTATAAATATTAAAAGAGTTCTTCTCTTTACATATACATATCATATATATTTTTCTTTTAATATATTGAATTATTTCCTTGAATAATAATAAAAATTGAAGTAGTTGAAATACTAAACTAACTATATATTTTATATCATCATTATTATTATTATTATTATTTTTTATTTTTTTTAGAAATTATTAGCATTAAAATATTTAAATGCTATATTAGAGATTAAAAAGTTAGACATAAAACATAAAAGCAACTACCTTTTTCTTTGATGATCCATAAAAGCGGTAGCTAAAGATTCGATAAATCGATATATTTATTTAACTCGATAATTTAAATTCGCAAATCCTGGAACCATTAATACGAAAAAGCACAGCGAATGTTTTGACTGGAGCATTTCTAACTTAACGAAACTGCAGTTCTCCTTTGCAGGATCAGAGTTCAAGACAAACACGAAAGTCGCTGACCGAAATAAAAACGTCCATAGGAAAGAAACACTGTTAATAATTCGATTCGCATAGGATCTCCAGGGTTTGTTGGGTTTGTTGGGTTTTACGTCGCACTAGTGCTGCGCAGATGGGCAATTGGCGACGGTCTGGGACACACCCCTAGAGGTGGTCCGGAGACATGCCATCACAATTTTGATCCTCCACGGAAGGGATGGCTCTCCCGCTTCGGTGACCTCCAGAGGTATAATTTTTGATGGGAACATGGAGGACATTGCGGCCACGACAGATTTTACGTGTACCAGCCACCATTAGTGTACACGACGGTCTTTGGCCGGCTCGAGTACCGAACCCGCAATCTTTCAATTACGAGGCCGGCGCTCTACCGACTGGGCTACCGCGGCCCTAGGATCTCCAGGAATATGGTAAATCTTTTGACACATATTAAATAATAAAATCGGATAATCGAAGATGATTGTTTTATCTTGAGTTAAAAACAGTTCGGAAAACTCCATCTAATGAAGTTTAAAGATGATCACTTTCATATAGTAGATAAAAGGCATTCGAGTATCTTCCTAAAATCACATGGCGAAAAGTTAAAAAAATATCTAGTAGAGTAATAAAAGTCAATAACTTTCTTATTTTTTTCTTTTAAGATCCAATTGAAAATATTTAGTCGCAAAAAAGTCATTTTTAAACTAAAATATATATTTCCTTCTATAAAGCCGCTTAATATATGCATATATATATTTGAAAGTCTATTTTAGCACATACTTTTTGTTTATTTTCTTGGCGTACTTTTTTTGAAGACACCAGTTCAAAAGCAAAGCTTAAAAGAATAACGAGGATCCTCATAAAAATAGCTTGTCAGAAGTTCATAAATATCCAGTAATAATGTTCGTAATTTTATCCAAAGATAGCAGATAATTTTATTATTTATTTCATCAATATTAAAATAATTTTGTTTCCTTGGGGTGCACCTCCCCGACATAAATGCTAATAATACCTCAGGTTTCTAAAGTACTTGGCACCAGGTTTGCAACGTAGATTTTCTTGTACAGTAGGTAAGATAATATTTCGTAGGATAATTAAAGGTATGTAGAGAAGATTTTTGCAGTTAGTAGCAGGTAGATAAAATGTAAATAGAAGTTCCCAATTCGATGGTCTTCACTAGGCCATATATTCGTATAAATGAAAAAGACTTCTACTTGCGTTGATTGCCGCTAGCAACAGTTTGCAATTCTTCCGTTAAAATAACCAAGATTCTATCCAGAGGTGTTTAAAATGATGAAGTCAGAAATCAATAAAAATTTGACAAAGAATTGTGCACAGTTTTTACTTCCTTATACAAAGTATAAGGAAGTATAGTAATCCCGATTTGCGAAATGGATTTTGTATTTCACATTGCTCAAAAACGAATGATCGCTGAATGTTGCTAATTTATACGTGTGACTTTCATGATGTCTAGTTGCACACCTGCAAGTGTCATCTTAACACGAGCTCTCGTTTTAGAGATATAAGGGATTTTACACGATTTTTCGTGACGTCTGTATGTGTGTGTGTGTGTGTCTGTGTGTGGGTATGTCGCATAACTCAAAAACGGTTGGACGTAGAAAGTTGCGAATTGGTACATAGGTTTGTTATAACATCTAGTTGTGCACCTCCCTTTTTGGACTTTCTATGATTTTCCGTTTTGGAGATATTTAGGAAAATTAGGTTCATAATGACAAAAATTTGGCCATAATGTATCAAAAAACGGTAATAACTCAAAAACGGTTTAGACAAATCTTGCAATTTAACTGACTTTCCGATTAGCTAGACATTTGAAACTTTCAGAAAAGCTCAGAACACGTTAACAATGCATTTTTTAAATATTTTTAGCCAACTGTTTCCGATACCTGCTGCCTTCAGCAGCGTTTATGCGATTCAACAGAAAATTTATTTAACTAACTTCCCGACTAGCTAGACATTTGAAACTTTCAGATTAGATCAGAACACGGTGAAAATGCATTTTTTAAATACTTTTAGCCAACTGTATAGGGTCCCTGCTGCCTTCGGCAGCGTTACCAGTTCAAATCTTGGAATCGATTTGTAACTAACTTCCCGACTAGCTAGACATTTAAAACTTCCGGAAAAGCTCAAAATACGGTGACAATGCATTTTAAAAATATTTTTGGCCAATTGTTTCGGGTCACTGCTGCCTTCGGCAGCGTTTACATGGTACAACAGAAAATTTATTTAACTAACTTCCCGACTAGCTAGACATTTGAAACATTCAGAATAGTTCAGATCACGGTGAATATGCATCTTTTTAATACTTTTAGCCAACTGTTTCAGGTCCCTGCTGCCTTCGGCAGCGTTTATATGGTCCAACAAAAAAATTATTTAACTAACTTCCCGACTAGGTAGACATTTGAAACTTTCAGAATAGTTCAGAACATGGTAAAATTCCTTTTTTTAATACTTTTAGCCAATTTTTTCGGATCCCTGCTGCCTTCATCAGCGTTACCAGTACAAATCTTGCAATCGGTTTTTAGCTAACTTTCAGAAAAGCTCAGAACACGGTGATAATTCATTTTTTTTAAATATTTTTAGCCAACTGTTTCGGGTCCAATGTCAATGTTTTTTAACATTATGTATATTTCTAAAAGTGTATAAGGAAGTCATGTGGTGCCCACATCAGATTTTTTTTTATTGACTTGCTGCATAAAATAAGGAGGGAAGGTGCCCCTAACGTATAAATATTTTAGGAACTACATCCGTATCTTCTAAGCAGGAGCGATCAGAGAAGAATGATCAAATTCCAGCCACATTCAAATTATTGTTCCATATTGGCATTTAATTTCATCGCCAGCAAGAACACATAAAAAGTGGTTTTTTAAAGATACGTTACACTCAAATTAGGCTAACAATTTTGAATACAGAGTAGGATTGCCATAATATGATAACCCTATGAAAATCACAAATTTCGCCAGAGATTCATCGTGAGAAAAGTTAACCGCAACGGATAGATATACATAAAATATAGCTATAATTTAATTGTGTTGAAGGATAATTTTGACTAACTGAATAAATTACGTTAGAAATAAGGCTACTGTGATTTGGGAGGAACATAAATAAAATGAGCCATGTGTTACTCTTTATGATAGGAAATGATTATGAGAATATGCAAGGAGATTGATTATCTTTTACATTTATTTTTTTATTTTACTGTTAGAGGAAGAATTCGGCAGTTACTAAAGATTAATATTGAATACACGAGTGAATTATTATAAAAAGCGATAAAATAGATTTGAATTAAAATTAAATAGAGAATTTTTAAAATATATGTGATTTCTACATCACATATTTTCCTTAATCATAAACAACTATACTTAAAATAAAACGATTTTATCCTATAAATAATAAATTTTACATTATGCGTTTTCTAATTTTTATATCTTCCCTTTCATCCCTTTTTCAATGTAGCTGAAACAAAAATCTTTGATCTGTTCTCAGTATTCACTTAACATGCTTAACGTACTGAAAATTCTTTTCGCTCTGTAAATGATAATGTTTTGACTTATTTCTATCCTTTTGCTGTGTGAAACCAGAAAATAATTAATTCGGAGTCTTCTAATCTTACATCGAAGCAGCCTCTCGTCGCCCAATTTTACATCAACGATCAAATAAAATATGTGCTTAGTTAGTTATTTTCCCATGGGTCTAAATCTTGGCGAAATCATGCCAACATTCTCTATCAACGGTCAATAAATTACTCGTCACTTTTTAAAAATATACATGTGAATGTTCCTAACGTTACCGCAACCATTCTCTATCTTAGAACTTTGAACTTGGCGTATAGTTCAACGCCAAAGGCATTGTCATTTGTTTTGCTTCAGTTTAGGAGCGGACTTTTTCCTTTTTTGGATTATAAGACATGTAACAGCTCAAGAGCGATTCGGGCCTAGGGCCCGGCATGATTCTCGCGATTGTTTCCCCACTCCATGCTGTATGCTTTGTACTGATATTCCATCTATGGTCACGCTCAAAATTAGATGTTTTGGAATATTAAATAAATGTACTTTAATCGATATACTGCCTCTTGGATACGTTCTTGGGTAACCAGTTTCATCCTTAATTAATTTTAACTTGACTCTTTTTTACTTTCTTCTATATGTAATATAGAGAAAGTATTGGATTCGTAAAAATTTTCGACCTCGGGTTTTTGATGGATTTACACGTTTTGAGAGCTGTAGAACACGATTTGACCCTCTTTAGAAAATGTCTGTCTGTCTGTCTGTCTGTCTGTCTGTGTGTGTGTGTGTGTGACAAAATTTTGTGGCAACTGTATCTCAGGAACTACTGCACAGAATTTCATACAAATTAGTATGTAGTTGCACCTTGACATAAATTAGTGCCTATCAACTTTTGGTAAAAATTGTCTTACAGGTTGCGTTGCCATCCCGCTTTTTGTAAATTTTTAACATGGTGATATAGGACAAAATTTTGTATAAATGTGCATAAAGAGAATTATTTTTTAGTAATCATTATGAAATTTACAAGAATTATTTATAATAGAGGTAGTCAACTGGGGAAAAAATTTTGTATGCGTAGGAGCCTCGTGATCCCCCCTGGGGGGGGGGGGGGAAGTCCCCCCTCGAGGGTAGTAAATTTTCAAGATGGGTATCTTTCGAAAGGTCTCGTCAATACCTTTAAAACAAATGATTGAACTATAAATATGTGATAATTTAAAACAAAGTTATCGATTTTTTTTACTTTTAACAAAAAGTAACTTAGAAAAAAAATCAAATTTTTAAGCTATTGTATAGCTTTTATCGCGGGCTTTGAGCGCGGCGACCGAATCGAAAAATTCCGTAACGAAAAAAAAACCTAACAGAGTTCGGTAGACTTCGGCTGTACGAAGCTCGCACAGATCGAGACGAGCTGCTCCGAAATCGGACGAATTCATAAGCAGCTGTTTGTGAGAAAGTATATAGGTGTATAGGTATCTATCATCTATGTACAACAGTGAATAGCTGTACGCGTAAAATTTGTGTATAAAGTAGATCAGATAAAACTTGAATATCTCCATTCGACTTGCAGGCCTTTAAAACCTATTAAATACCTTTTCTCTATTACAATTTGTTTTCTTATCATTATTGTTATCTTATCATTATTGTTATCTTATCATTATTGTTATCTTATTCATTAATATCAAAGAAAAACCTTGAATATCCCCATTCGACTTGCAGGCCTTTAAAACCTATTAAATACCTTTTCTCTATTAAAATTTGTTTTATATCGGTCACCACGCTCAAAAAGTGTAACTTGAATTAATATCAAAGAAAAAACTTGAATATCCCCATTCGACTTGCAGGCCTTTAAAACCTATTAAATACCTTTTCTCTATTAAAATTTGTTTTCTTATCGGTCACCACGCTCAAAAAGTGTAACTTGAATTAATATCAAAGAAAAATATTGAATATCCCCATTCGACTTGCAGGCTTTTAAAACCTATTAAAATACCTTTTCTCTATTAAAATTTGTTTTCTTATCATTATTGTTATCTTATCATTATTTTATCTTATTCATTAATATCAAGGAAAAAAATTGAATGGCCCCATTCGACTTGCAGGCCTTTAAAACCTATTAAATACCTTTTCTCTATTAAAATTTGCTTTCTTATCGGTCACCACGCTCAAAAAGTGTAACTTGAATTAATATCAAAGAAAAAACTTGAATATCCCCATTCGACTTGCAGGCCTTTAAAACTTATTAAAATACCTTTTCTCTATTAAAATTTGTTTTCTTATCATTATTGTTATCTTATCATTATTGTTATCTTATTCATTAATATCAAAGAAAAAACTTGAATGTCCCCATTCGACTTACAGGCCTTTAAAACCTATTAAATACCTTTTCTCTATTAAAATTTGCTTTCTTATCGGTCACCACGCTCAAAAAGTGTAACTTGAATTAATATCAAAGAAAAAACTTGAATATCCTCATTCGACTTGCAGGCCTTTAAAGCCTATTAAATAACTTTTCTCTATTAAAATTTGTTTTCTTATCGGTCACCACGCTCAAAAAGTGTAACTTGAATTAATATCAAAGAAAAAACTTGAATATCCCCATTCGACTTGCAGGCCTTTAAAACCTATTAAAATACCTTTTCTCTATTAAAATTTGTTTTCTTATTATTGTTATCTTATTCATTAATATCAAAGAAAAAACTTGAATATCCCCATTCGACTTACATGCCTTTAAAACCTATTAAATACCTTTTCTCTATTAAAATTTGTTTTCTTATCGGTCACCACGCTCAAAAAGTGTAACTTGAAATTATATCAAAGAAAAAACTTGAATATCCCCATTCGACTTGCAGGCCTTTAAAAACCTATTAACATACCTTTTTTCAAAAAATAGAGTTAGATCATTGAAATTTGGTACATCGAGGTTTTCGATACCTACAAATCGATTGCGGATATTTTTGATATATTCTCATTGCGGATATATTCTCATTTATTCAATAAAAGAAAAAAAATTGTTTTCTTATCGGTCACCTCGCTCAAAAAATGTAACTTGAATTAATATCAAAGAAAAAACTTGAATATCCCCATTCGACTTGCAGGCCTTTAAAACCTATTAAATACCTTTTCTCTATTAAAATTTGTTTTCTTATCGGTCACCACGCTCAAAAAGTGTAACTTGAATTAATATCAAAGAAAAAACTTGAATATCCCCATTCGACTTGCAGGCCTTTAAAACCTATTAAATACCTTTTCTCTATTAAAATTTGTTTTCTTATCGGTCACCACGCTCAAAAAGTGTAACTTGAATTAATATCAAAGAAAAAACTTGAATTATTATCAAAGAAAAAAAAAATAAAATCTGGAGTGACTCCACTCGACTTTCCGAACATTGAGTAATTAACAGTTTTGTAGATAAAGTAAAGAAAGAGGAGTTGTTAAACAAACAAAAGAGAGAAAACCATAATAGAGTGTTTGAGTATTTTTCTCCATCTATTACACGATGTTTTATTTAACGCTACTGAACTTTGAGCCCATAGATCATAATGATAAAGAATTTTTCGTTGTGTCCCTGTAAAAACCTATAAATGATAGATTCACCAAAATGCTTATAGTTAGTGCAACAGTGATTTATAATACTCATATAAATTTTCAGCTCAATTCAATAAGGCGTTTAGATGTTATCGTACTTTTAAAAATTTAGTCCCATAGGCCATAATGATAAAGAATTTTTCTTTGTGTCAGTGTAAAAAAACTGTAAGTGCTAGATTCACCAAAATCTATACAGTTAGTTCAACTGTGATCTATAACATGTGTACAAATTTTTTGCTCAGATTAATAAGGCGTTTAGACGCTATCACACTTTTAAAAATTTGGCCCCATAGGCATAATGATAAAGAATTTTTCTTTGTGTCCCTGTAAAAAAACTATAAGTGCTAGATTCTCCAAAATCTATACAGATTGAGTATTTGTGACCTATAATATGTGTATAAATTTTTTGCTCAATTGAAGAAGGCGTTTAGATGCTATCGCACTTTTAAGATTTTGCTCCCATAGGCCATAATGATAAAGAATTTTTCTTTGTGTCCCTGTAAAAAAACTATAAGTGCTAGATTCACCAAAATCTATAGGGTTCGTACTATGGTGACTTACAATATGAGTACCAACTTTCAGGTTAATCGAACAAAGCGTTTAGACGCTAGCGTGTTCACTCACAGACATACACACATACACACACACATACATACATCATCGTAAAAATAGTGAAAACGGACTCAGGGGACCTCAAAACGTATAGAAACATCAAAATCTCGAATTCGGATTTTTGACATGATTACAATACTTTCCTCACTATAGTGTTCGGAAAGTAAAAATACTGCATAAATAAAATAAATAAATAATTATAATTGCATAAGTTGATAAAAAATGCTATGCAATAGCTTTACCGCGGCAGTCCTCGAGTGCCACACGTATTTTTTTTTTTTAACGAAATTTAACCAGACTTGGTATTTAGTTGGCCCCTGACATAAACTGGGGCTGATTAGATTTGGGGATCAATCACTCAACAGGTGGTGCTGTGATCGTATTTTTTCTAAATTTTTAACATGGTAGTATAGGACAAAATTTCGTATAAATGTACATAATGGGAGTTATTCTTAACCTGTGATTGTGAAATTAATATGAATTATTGATAATAGTAGTAGTTAATTTTCGGGGGGGGGGGGGTAAATTTTTAAGATGGGTATCTTTCGAAAGGTCTCGTCAATATCTTTAAAACGAATGGTTGAACTATAAATATGTGATAATTTAAAACAAAGTTATCGATTTTTTTTTTTTTTAACGAAAAAAAATCGTATTTTTTTTTTTTTTTTTTTTTTTTTAATATTGTTACTGCGTGAATTTGTATAGGAAAATATAGAAGAAAGTCTTGTGGTGGCCACAGCATGCTAGTTTATATAGGAATTTTGCTAGTGTTCGTAGACTTTTGTTTCCGACTGTACTACACACAGGTAGGTATATAAGTGGAGGACTCAAAGTTACGTGCATTTTTTTTTTTTTTTTTTTAACTAAAAAGAGGTAAAAATGGAAGAAAAGACAAGCAATATTTTTTATTCTTTTATTACCTCAGTGATCTATAAATTTATTTAAAATTGTTTAAAAACTCATAAAAATTGAAGGACTTGATGTATTTTAATGCGGGTTGTGAAAAAATTATTCTCAGGAAGAGGTTCTTTCTTTCTTTTTCTTTCTATTGTTTGTTTCTTTATTTTTTCTTTCTGTCTTTCTTTCTTTTTTTAAAAAACAACATTAGTTTCTGACACACAAATGCTTTCGTACATATCCCATTAGAAAGCTTTTATTTGTTCACGATCAGAATTGAGCTGAAGAAAGGCTTAGAGTTGAGCTGAAGAAAGGCTGAGAGTTGAGCTGAAGAAAGCAGGCCCTGACTAACGGCAGGGCATGCGGGGCAAATGCCCTGGGCCCCCCTTACAGGCGTATGCAGAAATTCTGCAAACTAAAGAGCTCTTATGCCACTGCAAGGGGGCCCCCCAGAATAGGCTTTCTCCGGGGCTCCAGGTAGTCTAAGTCGGGCCCTGGAAGAAAGTCATACATTCTTCATTTTCATAGGCCTTTGATTCACATATTTTCTAGCGTTAAATGCCCTCTATAGACAAAAAATTAAACTGTTTTTCTTCACTCAAAAACGAAATGCGAAAGTAACATTTTAAAATATTACTTAAAAATATACCAACATCTTCTCTTTTTATGAAGTTTTAAATAATTTACAAATTTATCGGTCGACTGGCCTTTTATATTATTATTATTATTATTATTTTAATATTTGAATATCCTTACTTCTTCTTTGTATTTCTTTTTTCTAGAACAGATTCATGCAAACACAGGCTTCCTTTTATCAGTTTGTTTACTCAACTTTACCGTATGGCAGTGAATTAACTCTTATTGTGTTTGGAGGTAAAGAAGGCGCCTCTGTAGCGGAACCTTCAACAGTATTAAAAGCTGAAGATTCTAGAATATCCTTTGTCGAATCTCAACCCTTTCCAGATGAGCCTTCTGTAGCCGAAAATATATCCATAACTCATCTTTTTGACGTAATATTTCAAGTAAGACACAAATATATTGTTGTTTTCTGTTTAAAAACCATTTATTAGCAGCTTCAGAAAATGTATATACTTTGCCGTTGTCATCCCAAGGAATTGCCTTTTCAACTATCAAAGAATTGTTCACAATTTAAAAATTTGTTATCTTAAAATTTAAAAAAAAAATATGTAACGTGTTTCTAGAGTAAGATTTGATTTAGTAAGATTGTTTAAACAGTTTTAATTCTTTTTAAATTTTTCGCTAGCAATGGGGTAAAAGTAAATTTTGTTGATTCTGCTTCTTGAATGAGTATTCTCTTAACGGTAAAAATTGTTTCGTGGCGCACAATTATTTAAATTTAACATTTAACAGAGACAGTAATTGGAGCTAAATAAAGCTGTCTGAGATTATAAAAATTGCGGCTTTCTTAACTAATTAATATATTCTGTTTGAATTGTGATTTGGTTATCTGAGTAAAAAAGGATAATGTAATTGCCAAAATAAACAAGCATAGAATTTTTAAAAATAATTATTTTATTAGACGAATGTTTTAAGTACATTTTGAAAGCAACAGAATCAACATGCATAGTTTTTTAAATATATTTAAATAAAATAGCGTTAAAAAAAAAAAAAATGGAAAAAAGCTATTAAAAACGAAAGAGAAGAAAAATAGTATATACAAAAATGTGGATTATATCCCAGGCACCACCGTGGGAGGAAATGATCATCAATCACTCCACTTGGTACGGAGTAGGGTTACCTTTCTTGCATTTGAGTAATTTTGTTAAAGATGGTCCCTCAAAGAAGGGAGGGAACGGGGAAATAGAACGGGGGAAGGAGATCGAGAAGAGAGGATTAATTGATTTTTTTCCAAAGGAAGCTGATAATTTGCTGTTTTTTTTTTATTGAATACAGTGAATGAATTGGTAAATAATTGCGCGGAAAAAAATCTTTTAAAATTACTTAAACAACGGAATTAAATATTGCATATATCTCACTTTATTTGAGCAGTATTACGCAAAACAACTGTTTAGTAAAAGAAAATTTTTTTTTTTTTAATTTAGGTAAAAAAAAAAAAAAAAAAAAAGAAAATCCCCCCCCCACACACACACACAAATATATATATAATTTTTAATGACAATAATGAAAAGAATGAGAACGGAAACCAAACAGTTGAATAATTCCCCACAGAAACACACAGAAGCCGATTAGATAAGTAGTTAACTTAAATAAGTTTGGTGTTTTAAATTTATTTGAACAGTTATATTAACTTGTACTTCGTTAGGTCATATTTATGTCTTTTTATCACTATATCTCCAAACCACTCATATAATATGTGTAATATTGGGTAATGGAAGCCGTGTGGTTGTTTCACATCAGGTTATTTTATTTATATATTTTAGCAGTAATTACTATTTTTATTTATAATTTTACGATGCTAACGTATGATCTTACAGAGCACTTGGGAAAAATCGGGCGTACAGCACGTACGGCAAACTAATTTAACTCACTTCACCCATCTTAAGCCTTGATGGCCTCCTCTTATAATAATAATAATAATTATTTTTTTTTTATTTTACTTTATTCATATTTGCTATACTATGTATGATCTCATTTATAAATGTTTCAGAAAAATCTCACATTAACTTTTTCAATATTCCTTGTGAAAGTTATCACTTCCATATGTGGCTGTTTAATTATTAAATTAAGTCTTCCTTTCTTGTGTTTGATTATTTACAAATGAAATATTATTATCATAGTATATGGAATTCGTATCAAACATAGCGCTATTGCGCAATTAATTTGAAAACTCTTTATCTACGTAACTGTGTGTGAATTATATTCACTTCGAAAATCTTTCTTAACGAAACCTCGAATGTAATGCTAATTTTTTGGGTGTTATAAATAACATAATCCAATTTCATACTAAATTTTGGAAATTAACTTATTTTATTGTGTTATATACATGGATTTGTATTGCCTTTGCACATTATCCGTTGGTATATTCCTGTTTTATTTTTATTATTATATTAGTATTATTAGTTTACTATTATATGGTTCGTTCATTGTAAAAGTGAATAATCTCCTTAGAAATTGATTTTGAAATAACGAGCTTTTTTCGAATTTATGCATAGGGAAAAAAGGTCAAGATTCAGTAAGTGTTTTCAATTTTTGTGTTAAATACAAATGATAGTTATAATAATTTATATTTTATATTAAAAATAATTTCAAATAACTTAGAAACTTCCTTTTAGAAATAAAAATTTGGAAGTTTTAGTTTTCTTAGAAAATGTGTCTTATGTGTCTTTAATGCAATAATTATTGGAGTTTTTTCTTTTTTATAATGAAAGGTGCGGCAAAATGTGTTACAATTAAGTAAAAATATCTATATTTAAAAAACAATACTTTATTACCCATTGATCTAGCCATTCGAAGCTTTCCGTGGTTTACTCCGAAACTCGCGTAAATCGGGCCAGGACCCCTTAGAAAGATCCCCCACGGAGAGCACTCCCCCTATGGGCCTAGGATCCTAGAGTAGTCAATCGGCATTAAACCTTCCAACCAATCCAACCAATCTATACAAATTCACATAGTGCAAATTATTCATTGAAATTATTATTTATTAACATTATTTTCCATGATGAATGCAGACGATTTTTATAATACGCAATGCCCAAAAAGAAAGTGCCTTGTGTACCGAAACCTGTGGAATTTATTTATTTATTTATTTTTTCTAGGATAATTTATTGTTAATTATTTGCCTTGTTTACTTCTACTATTATTAATATTTCTTATTAATTTTACAATCATTCATTAAAAATAACTCACATTATGTGCATTTATGCAAAATTTTGACGATACCGCCATGTTAAAAGAAAGATAACAGCACCACCTGTTGAGAGATTAATCCCCAGATATAATCAGTGCCAGTTTAGGTCAAAGTCCAGCTAAAAACTAAATTTGGTTAAATTTAATTCATTTGCTCATGAAATGCAGAGTCCACAAAATTTGTGACACACACACAGGCAGATTTTTTCTAATAATGGTCAAATCGTGTTCAGGACAACCCAAAAAAGTGTAAATCTGTCGAAAATTTTCTCGAATCTAATACTTTTTTATTATAGGGTTGTTCGGAAAGTAATTTCGTTTTTCTCAGCAGAGGACTTAATTGTATTTTTTGCACTCCATCTTCACAATTAAGCTGCATTACCATTATATATTGTGACAGCTGATAAATGCTTGCTTGTGAAAAAGTTCGTTCTATTCTGCTGAATAGGGTTTGATGGATGCCCTATCAAATAAAGAAAATTGGAAGTGACATTTTTGGCATATTTTGTTTATTCTATCTAAAAGGCAAAAATACTGTTCAAAAAAGGGAAAAAAAATATACGATGTGTATACAGAAAATTTATTTAAAGAACGCCAGTGTCAAAACTGGTTTACCAAATTTTGTTCCGGCGAAGATGCATTACGTTCTGGAAAACCAGTTTATGCTAATGAAGACAAAATAAAGTATTGACGAAGGGGGGGGGAGGACAGAGGAAAATAAAATATTTTTTATATCTCCATTTTACCGATTTTAAAGACATATTCTATAGCTACCACTTGCTTTTTATGAAGATCTCAAAATGAGTGCATTATATATTTGTGGGGGGGGGGGAGGGGCAAGGGGGACGCAGATAGAAGTAAAATATATTATTCCTTAAACAACCGCATTGTCGATTAAAAAAAACTTTGTATCTATGCAACTTTCTGCTTATGAAAAATTGCAATCGCAGTGAGTGTACACATATCTGGATGATTTGCTAAGGAGGGGGGGGGGGGGCAGAGTGAAGAAAATGTTTGTTTTTATATCACCATGCTACCTACTTATATGAAACTTTGTACGACTATCACTTTCATTTTATTAAAATTATAGTGAAAGTTAACTAAAGTTGATAAGGGGGGGGGGGGGGGGGGACAGATGGAAAATAAAATAATCTTTTTAAACAACACTTATTATCGTTTGTTTTATTGTTTATTTATATTTTGTGTGTATCGATTACTATTAATGAATAATTATAGTGAGTTATGCAAAAATTCGATATACGATTTAAATCTGTAAAAAAGTTAATCAAAAATGAATTTTCTTCTTTTAATCTGTCTCTTTTGTCCTCCCCCGCCCTATGTAGAAATAGAACACTTCCACTCTCGTTGATGTTAAGCATCAATTTTACAAGGAGAAATTAGGTAAAATCGGTAAAATGGTGATATTAAAAAATATTTTATTTTCCTCTGTCTCCCCCCTCTCTTAAACCCCACCCCCACCCCCAAGTATGTCTGATACTTATTGTGATTTTTTTCACAAATTGTATGTTATTATACAAAGTTTTTGTTTAAATCTATAATAGGATGTTTTAAAGGAAAATAGATTTTATTTCCATCTCCCCCCCCCCTCCCCTGCCCCCCTCCAGGTATATAATACACTCATTGTAATCTTCATAAAAATTAAGTGGTAATATATTATTAAAATTGCTAAAATGGTAATTTAAAAATTTAATATATTTTCCTCTGTCCCCCCCCCCTCCTCCAAGTATGTTTGACACTTACTGTAATTTTTTCACAAATTGTACATGATTATACAAAGTTTCATTAAAATCGGTAAGAGGTTTGTTCTATTTTTTACTATAAAATTTTCCTTCGATCCTTTTACTTTTTAAAGTTCTATAATGAATTAATGACAGTTTATCATATTTTCTTAAACAACATAATTTAGTTGCATTAACTGATGTATTATTTTTAAATTTATTTAAAACATTGTAATATCTGTTCATATTTAAAGATAATAAATCAATAAACATTTTTTCCACATTTGAATTCAATATTCTAATTATTTATTTAATTAATTAGTTTATTTACTTAATTAACTTATTTACCTAACATTAAACTATATTAATTAAAAAACGAAGTGAAATTACTAAATTAATACATTAAAAACCTTTACTAACTTCGTTGTTTGCCGTTAAACTTTTCCATCGGGATCCCGATTCTCATCAGACTTTTTATAAACTTATAAAAGTTAATTCTGGAGAAAACAATATTTACAATTTTAAATGCGTTAGAAATTCTGCTCTTTTTCTACAAATAATTGCCATTTTATCTTGATTTTCTTTATGCAGATTGCAGAAATATTTGATTAGGGGTGTTTAGACGCTATCACACTTTTAAAAATTTGGCCCCATAGGCCATAATGATAAAGAATTTTTCTTTGTGACCCTGTAAAAAAATTGTAAGTGCTAAATTCACCAAAATCTAAACAAATCGTGCAACTATGACCTATAACATGTGTACAAATTTTTTGCTCAGATTAATAAGACGTTTAGAGGCTATCGCACTTTTAAAAATTTGGCCCAATAGGCCTTAATGATAAAGAATTTTTCCTAGTGTCCCTGTAAAAAAACTATAAGTGCTAGATTCACCAAAATCAATAGGGTTCGTACTTTGGTGGCTTGCAATATATGTACCAACTTTCAGCAACAAAGTGTTTAGACGCTAGCGTGTTCACTCACAGACACACATACATACACATATATATACCCACATATATACACACATATATACACACATACATACATCATCGTAAAAATAGTGAAAACGGACTGAGAGGACCTCGAAACGTATAGAAACATCAAAATCTGAATTTCGGATTTTTGACATTATTACAATACTTTCCTCACTATAGTGTTCGGAAAGTAAAAAGATGATGATATGTACTTATATTTATTAATTTTAATTTTATTTGTTTATTCATTCATTTCATTTTTTATTTATTTTGATGGATAGTGTAATTTCTTAGAAAATTTTTTATACTTAAATTTTGAATTTTTATATTTTTTATTTCAATGCTTACTTTAAAAAAGTAATAAAGATTCAACCACCGGGCGATTCTAATATTTATGAATTTATTTATGAATTATTTAATTAATTAGTTTATTTATTTAATTTTTATAAACATGTAAAAGATAATTATGGAGAAAACAAAATTTACAATTTTAAATGCGTTAGAAATTCTGCTCTTTTTCTATCTTTCAATAAATCTTATATAAGGATTGTAAAAATACTATCTTCTTCACTTTCACCCTCTATAATTCTCCGATAACAGTTTCTTGAACGAAAGAGGGAACATGCTGGACAGGCGGGCAGGGGCTGTCCAAAGGTTTCAATGAGGAGTGCAGATTGCCATAGCTAGGCTTTGTCGCTCTTTTCCCTGACAGCTTCAACAAAAGCAATCACAACCCTTGAGAGGGGTCGGGGTGGTCTCTGGGAAGATACCAAAAATGTGTGCTTCTCCCGCTGATCCTTCAAAATCCGATGCTTAGTGTTCTGGGGGTGTCACAGATGATTTGTTTTGTAACTGTATGAAATGCTAGAACTTGAACCTGTTAAAATCGTCAATGAATGTATTATTGCAGGAGGCAAGAAGCCTTTATAAGATCAATAAAATCCGCATCAAAATCATTTAACCACTGCATTTTTTTTTTTTTTTTTTTTTTTTTTGAGAGAGAGAGAGGGTTCTATACCACTACCCGGATGAGAGGATGAAGAAAATGGCTGAATTTTCAATAGAATCCTTACACATATTTTCTACTTTTCATGAAAGTTCACTTGGATGTAAATCTGAAGGATTGTAATGCAACTTCGGTATATTTTAATGGTAAACTACAGTTAAAAATTGCGTCTTTTATGTTTGTTATTTAATTTTTGATTTAAATGGCCCTATTTCACACTGTTCTTTTTTACTGTTTTTGTATGAATGTTATTAGAAACTGTTTGCTTTGTTTAAAGAACTGCCTTAATTTTTAATTAAAAAAAAAAAAAAAAAAAAAAAAAAAAACCTATTGTATTTATTTATTTATTTATTTTTTTGCGACGGGAGGGGGGGGGGGGCGGGTAAATTTAAGGCGATATTTCTTTAATAACTTCTTCCTTGTGTAATATTTTAAGTAATTTTCCATACAGAAACATAGAAACGTATGCGTTTTATAGTAAACGATGATTATGAAGCCTAGATGCATTGTTTTGCTAAAATAAAATTATTAAAACTGAAGGGGGATATTTTTTTTAATTATTGAATCTTAAGTTTTTTGTTACATACTAATTTCTACAGAAATTCTTTTAATCATAGCATCACCTAAGGCAGATAAAATTCAGCCATTCTCACCACACTCTTCCATCTTTTTTCATTCCATTTCCTTAATTAATAATATTAGGATTGAGGGCCTATTAGTCTCAATCTGGGATTTTTGCGTTGTCGATTTCCATAGTTGGACATTTGTCGAAATTTAAAATTTATCGAAAATATAATTGAATAATTTGAAAGCGATGTTATAATTTGAAAAAAAAAAAAAAAAAAAAAAACTAATAGTCCCCCGTCCTAAACTAAATTCTGCTTTTGCCAGAATTTCATCAAAATCTTTTTTTTCTTTTTTTCTTATTATTATTGAAAGAAAAAAAAAAGAAGAAAATTAACAATAATCAGTATCGTTACAAGCGGTTCTTTTTAATAATTTTGAATTTGAAAATAAAAAGTGCACGTGAAATAATATGAAATAAAAATAAGTAAAAAATGAATTTAATGATTTAATGTTTTTGTTTTTCGGGGGCTGCTCATGCATATAAAAAATGCTTATTAAAACGAGTCGAAGAAGGAAGCGAAATAAGTATTGAGTTATATTACGATAAATACGATATGTAATAGGATACGATATATTAGACCTATCGTCCAGGGTTATTAGGCATTTTCGTTGAAAGAAATAGTTTGTTCGTTCGGTGCAACTTGCACATTAGTCCCGTGTGGTACAACTTTCACATTAGTCCTTTGAGGTATAACTTTCACTTTAGTCCCGTCAGGTACAACTTGCACATTAGTCCCCTTTAAATATTTTACTTATTATTATATTATTATTTTAAATATAAGATTTTTTTTTTTTTTTTACAAAATTTTACATACGATTAAATGTGATTTATTTTTTCTTCCTAATACATTAATAAAAATATACGACATAAAGATATTAAATAACTTTTATTTTAAAGTTTTTCTCATTCACCAATTTAACATTTAGTAACTTTTATATTTTTCGCGTGAAAGCATATTTCATTTTATGCTGAAAAAATAAATAAATAAATATACCAAGTAAAAATTTTTGGCAACAATTAAAAATTTAAATGACTTATATTAAGTCAATTACCAGTTTATTATTTCCATATTTTAATTAATTTTAAAAAATCCAATCAAATTTCCGGTATAAATAGTAGCCTATGTGCTATTCCATATTATTCTCTATCTCTGTACCAAATTTCATCCAGATCCGTTCAGCCACTGTGGCGTGATTGAGTAACAAACATCCATCCATCCAAACTTTCGCATTTATATATTAGTATAGATTCATGGTGTATCTCTTATCAGTTTTCATATGTAAGCGTATTTAAAGTATTAAGTGAATTTATGTAATTCATTTTACTATTTAATGACTTAAAAAGAAATTTTCAATTTATGAATGACCCCTGAATAGAAAGTCAGTACTGAAAGACTGCTTACTTTTTTTGAGCTAGAGTGTAATAGATCTTTTTTTATATTCCTCCAGAATATAACGCAGTATTATACTACAGCAATAGCAAAACATTTCAGCCGTTTAATTTTTCTAGAATTTAATTTTTTAAATTTTGTTAGGCATGAAATGATGCATATGTATATGTTGTGTTCGAAAATATCCTCATTGTATAAGGATGATGCACAAACACAGGGATATTTACCGTCAAATTTGAATAGCAACCCTGTATTACTGTACTACACGAAGGAATAAAACCGACGAAACTCTGCCTGTAGAAGTTGTTTTCCAACAATGAGACTAATTATGCGCGGAAACTAAGTATTTTACAACATTCTTTTAAACAATCCTTGGGTTAAGGTTGAGGTGGAGTGGGCTTAACCGTTGTACTGGAACTACGCAGTAGACAACTAGCGACGGTCTTGGTTTTAACCCTAGGTGTGGTCCGGAGACATTCCATAACAATTTTGATCATCCGTGAAAAGGATGACTCCCCCGTTTTGAAACTCACCAGAGGTATTAATTTTACTAAACATAGAGGACATTGCAGCCACGACCTATTTTACTTGCACCAGCACATAATGTACACGACAATCTTTGTCCGGCTCGAGAGTCGAACACGCAAGTCATCCTTGGAAAAATATAAATAATTATTAAATATTCTCAAAAGTATACATAGGCACACATTTCATCATTCACATTTCATCTCTTCTAGCTTCTTGCTCTCTTTTCACGTGAAGTTTTTTCGAATTTGGTTTCCTATTTAGGAACAAAAGTGTCTACAAGTGATTATGGAAACGAATACACTTTAATAGCCTAATGAAAAATTTATTCATAAAATTTTTTGTTAAAAAAATTCTACAAGTGTAGATAAAAACCTGTTATCTGTGACAGGACCTTGGGCGGGGAAAAATCATAAAAATTTTATCAAAATATTTTAGTTAATTAGTTTTATATGATTTTTTACTTAACTGAGAAATTTTTAAGTGGAAATTCTTCTTCATTCCCAGTTTACTGCCCAAATATGCACAAGTCCTTAGCATTTCTATTTTTAGCAAACGAGAAGATATTGTGGAACGTAAAGTTATTAAAATGGAAATTAATGATGTCCTTAAGAAGTTTGCTTGTTAGAAATAGATATATATATATATATATGTTTTTTTTATGGGAATCTGTCTTATTAAAAGTCTAATACAAACAGAAGCGGGGGAAACATATCCACTTATCTTTGTTATTCCTGATATTATTCACATGGACATAATTGCTATTAAATATGGAAGGAGAAAGGAAAATTGAACAAATTTAATATTATTTTGTTTTACTGTATATGCATATACAGTAACATTTAACTCATTAAAAATTTAAAATGATCATAATCAGATAGAAAGTACATTTGTGATATGAAATAATTTTCATATAATATTTCAATGTAATTTTTTACATGGCTATTTAACGGATATCTAGAGTAATATGAGAAGTCCCCGTGGGAGATGGTGAGCAAAGCGAACAGAGGAGGGTAGGGTCACCTAGTAAGTAAAAAAGTGAAAAAATAAATAAACGGATTCTTTTTTGTAGATTTTTTAAAGGATTAAAAAATTATGTATTACACATTGCAGTCATTTGTGATGTCACTCTATTCTACAGAAGCCTTTTAGCCGTTACATGTCTTCTACAAATAACGTTTCCAGGGAGAACCACGAGGCGGTAGGCTTCATATCTCCCCTTTTTGGGTGGGTGGGTGGGTAGAGAGAGGGTCGATCCTGTCTCTAAGCTTTACGCTAAATTTGCCTCCTACCTAATAAATAGCAAGGGGGGGGGTGATTGCCTTCAGGGAGGACTTTTTAAGGGTAGGTGGCCCGAATTCTCGTTCTCGTACAAGGAAAACCCTGAAAACCTTGTACAGCCACCCCGCTTGAACCGCACAGGTATCAAGGCTATGAATTTCGGTTAGTGGGTCGGTCAGAACAGGGAGAAGGAAACTGATAAGGAAAGTGTGAATCTTTAAAATTCCTATTGAAACCAAACAAAGCTTAAATTAAAGAGCATAGTTGAGAACTTAAGAGGTGACGGGGGGGGGGGGGAAATGCTTAACTGAATAGCATCAAAAAATGGCAGTGATTGTGTAGGAATTTGGATAAAATTCAACGCATGAGGACCCTAGGGCTTAATAAAGTGACATTCGTGAAGGGGGATGTCTTTGTAAAGAATGTTCAGCATTTCAGTATTTTGTATTATATTCCCCATAAAAGAGTACTTTTCATCTTAAAAATTATTTTAATAATATTATGCTGAATAATGAATTATAATATCATTAATGGTAAAAATTGTTACATGATAAATTATTATATCATTAAATTTGAAAGTTTAATAAAATCAGTTAATGGAGCTGAGAACAAAATCATTTGAGTATTTAAAAAATACTCTTTCGTTGTATAATATATTGCTTGATTTGTCATTTTATTCCATATCGTTGCATGCCTGAGTGAAAAGTATAGTGTAATTATGAATGTTAACAAACACAGAATTTTTAAAAACATCTATTTTATTAACTAGACATAAATATATTTTTAAAGTATCAAAATCACTATACAGAGCTTTCTAATAAATTAATGAAAAAATAAGAGATAGTTTTTGGATTTATTTTATAGTTTTGGATTTTTAACAGGTAATGTCGATAAAGTCGGCCAAAGGCGGATCCAGAACTTTTTTTTTTTTTTTTTGGGGGGGGGGGGGGGGGGGTTGGGGGGCTAAGAATTTTCAAGATGTTATTCAATATCAATGAAAAATTTACAATTGTAACATTCAATTGTGAATGTTAGCTCTTTTGGGAGGTTGCTTCAGCCCCCTAGCATCCCCCCCCCCCTAGATCCGCCACTGAAATCGGCATCAGAGTCCTTACTTTTAACCTCTCCATTTACTTATTATTATTATTATTTATTATTATCTAAAGGGATCCCACCACCACATACCACACCCACCAAGACATAATGAATAAACGGCTGAACTTCCAAATGAACCTTTTATTTGTTTTTATTTATTTATTTTCAAATGTAAATTCTCAAGGAAAATCAATTATAAATGTAAAGCTGAATCATTTGTATCCTGATGCAGCTTCACCAATTTTTAAATCATAAACTGCAGTTAAAAAACTTCGTATGTTATGTTTATTATTTAATATTTAATTTAAATGACCTTATTTCAACCAGCCTTCATTTAATTTTTTTTAGTACGAATGTTACTAGAAAGCGTTTGCGTTGCTTCGAAACATTTCCTGAATTTTTAACATTAAAAAAAAAAAAAAATCTTTTATAATTACTAACTTTTTGGAGCACTAATTTACGGCAATAATTCTTTAATAACTACTTTCTTGTGCAATACTTTAAATAATTTTCAATACAGAAACAAAAAAATTGATGCTTTTTATAACAAAACATATTTATTAAGGCCAGATGCATTGCTTTGCTAAAATGAAGAAACTATAAAGACTGTAAGGAGATTTTCACAATTTTTAATATCGAACCTAAATTTTTGCTGTCTTCTAATTTATACACAAAAGTTTCAAAGCATAGTATCATCTAAAGCATGAGAAATTCAGCCGTCTTGACCATTCTTCCACAGTTTTCATTTCACTAATTATTATTGTTGTTGTTGTTATTATTTTTTTTATATTGTGTGTCATCATAAAGGTAAAAATTGCTGTATTAAAGTATTATTTAAATTTAAAGTTTAATGAAATCTGTTAATGGTGCACTTCAGATCCGTCTGTATTTAAAAAAAGAATAAAAATAAGCACTGTTTTGTTAATTATATTAGGCTAGGATCCATAAAACGGCTGGAGTTTCGGCGGCATCCTTAAAGTTTTCTTTCCAATGCAACTTTCCATGGAAATTCTGCTATTTAAAGCTGAATCATTAGGATGGCAATGTAGCTTAAGTATCTTTTAATAATAAACTACAGTTAAAAACTCCGTACATTATTGCTTAGTATTTAATATTTAAATGATCCTTTTTCGACTTCCTTTACTTACTTTTTGGTATCAGTGATAAAAGTCGCCAAAAAATTGCCTTAAATCTAATTAAACAGTAAATTTTATGAAATTAAGATCTCGGACAGTTCATTTAGGCACTACATCTCTAGTAACTGCTTTATTATGTAATATTTTAAATTTTTTAATACCGAAGCCGAGAAACGTAAACGTTTTATTGCAAAGGACAACAATAAAGCCTTGATGCATCCTTTTTCCGGATTAAATTATAAAATTTAAAGAGAGATTTTCGACCCCTAACCCCCTCTCTCTTCTGTGTATTTCTATCAAGCCTTAATTTTGACTCCCTACTAGTTTCTACAGAATCATTTTTTTTATGTATTACTATAAGCAAGAGAAATTCAGCCATTTTCACCCCTTTTCCAACATTTTTACATTTCTTTTCGTTATTATTATTATTATTATTTTTTTTAAGCTATTGTATAGCTTTTATCGCGGGCTTTGAGCGCGGCGACCGAATCGAAAAATTCCGTAACGAAAAAAAAAACCTAACACAGTTCGGTAGACTTCGGCTGTACGAAGCTCGCACAGATCGAGACGAGTTTCCCCGAAATCGGACGAATACATAAGCAGCTGTTTGTGAGAAAGTATATAGGTGTATAGGTATCTATCATCTATGTACAACAGTGAATAGCTGTACGCGTAAAATTTGTGTATAAAGTAGATCAGATAAAACTTGAATATCTCCATTCTTCTTGCAGGCCTTTAAAACCTATTAAATACCTTTTCTCTATTAAAATTTGTTTTCTTATCATTATTGTTATCTTATCATTATTGTTATCTTATTCATTAATATCAAAGAAAAACCTTGAATATCCCCATTCGACTTGCAGGCATTTAAAACCTATTAAATACCTTTTCTCTATTAAAATTTATTTTATATCGGTCACCACGCTCAAAAAAGTGTAACTTGAATTAATATCAAAGAAAAAACTTGAATATCCCCATTCGACTTGCAGGCCTTTAAAACCTATTAAATACCTTTTCTCTATTAAAATTTGTTTTCTTATCGGTCACCACGCTCAAGAAGTGTAACTTGAATTAATATCAAAGAAAAAACTTGAATATCCCCATTCGACTTGCAGGCCTTTAAAACCTATTAAAATACCTTTTCTCTATTAAAATTTCTTTTCTTATCATTATTGTTATCTTATCATTATTGTTATCTTATTCATTAATATCAAAGAAAAAACTTGAATATCCCCATTCGACTTGCAGGCCTTTAAAACCTATTAAATACCTTCTCTCTATTAAAATTTGTTTTCTTATCGGTCACCACGCTCAAAAAGTGTAACTTGAATTAATATCAAAGAAAAAACTTGAATATCCCCATTCGACTTGCAGGCCTTTAAAACCTATTAAATACCTTTTCTCTATTAAAATTCGTTTTCTTATCGGTCACCACGCTCAAAAAGTGTAACTTGAATATCCCCATTCGACTTGCAGGCCTTTAAAGCCTATTAAAATACCTTTTCTCTATTAAAATTTGTTTTCTTATCATTATTGTTATCTTATTCATTAATATCAAAGAAAAAACTTGAATATCCCCATTCGACTTGCAGGCCTTTAAAACCTATTAAATACGTTTTCTCTATTAAAATTTGTTTTCTTATCGGTCACCACGCTCAAAAAGTGTAACTTGAATTAATATCAAAGAAAAAACTTGAATATCCCCATTCGACTTGCAGACCTTTAAAACCTATTAAATACCTTTTCTCTATTAAAATTTGTTTTCTTATCGGTCACCACGCTCAAAAAGTGTAACTTGAATTCATATCAAAGAAAAAAATTGAATATCCCCATTCGACTTGCAGGCCTTTAAAACCTATTAAAATACCTTTTCTCTATTAAAATTTGTTTTCTTATCATTATTGTTATCTTTTCATTATTGTTATCTTATTCATTAATATCAAAGAAAAACCTTGAATATCCACATTCGACTTGCAGGCCTTTAAAACCTATTAAATACCTTTTCTCTATTAAAATTTGTTTTATATCGGTCACCACGCTCAAAAAGTGTAACTTGAATTAATATCAAAGAAAAAACTTGAATATCCCAATTCGACTTGCAGGCCTTTAAAGCTTATTAAATACCTTTTCTCTATTAAAATTTGTTTTCTTATCGGTCACCACGCTCAAAAAGTGTAACTTGAATTAATATCAAAGAAAAAACTTGTATATCCCAATTCGACTTGCAGGCCTTTAAAACTTATTAAATACCTTTTCTCTATTAAAATTTGTTTTCTTATCGGTCACCACGCTCAAAAAGTGTAACTTGAATTAATATCAAAGAAAAAACTTGAATATCCCCATTCGACTTGCAGGTCTTTAAAACCTATTAAAATACCTTTTCTCTATTAAAATTTGTTTTCTTATCATTATTGTTATCTTATTCATTAATATCAAAGGAAAAACTTGAATATCCCCATTCGACTTGCAGGCCTTTAAAACCTATTAAATACCTTTTCTCTATTAAAATTTGTTTTCTTATCGGTCACCACGCTCAAAAAGTGTAACTTGAATTAATATCAAAGAAAAAACTTGAATATCCCCATTCGACTTGCAGGCCTTTAAAACCTATTAAATACCTTTTCTCTATTAAAATTTGTTTTCTTATCGGTCACCACGCTCAAAAAGTGTAACTTGAAATTATATCAAAGAAAAAACTTGAGTATCCCCATTCGACTTGCAGGCCTTTAAAAACCTATTAAAATACCTTTTCTCAAAAAATAGAGTTAGATCATTCAAATTTGGTACATGGAGGTTTTCGATACCTACAAATCGATTGCGGATATTTTTGATATATTCTCATTGCGGATATATTCTCATTTATTCAATAAAAGAAAAAAATTGTTTTCTTATCGGTCACCACGCTCAAAAAGTGTAACTTGAATTAATATCAAAGAAAAAAAATACTGCATAAATAAAATAAATAAATAATTATAATTGCATAAGTTGATAAAAAATGCTTTGCAATAGCTTTACCGCGGCAGTCCTCGAGTGCCACACGTATTTTTTTTTTTCACATCGACTATTCTCTTATATGTAAAAATTGTATGTAATTAAAGTTTAACAGAGTCAATAAATAGAGCTAAACAAACTATCTGAGAATTAAAAAAAAATTGCTGTTTCGTTCATTAATACACTATTTGAACTGTGATTGGATTGCAGTATATTCCGTTGTGCCAAATTGTGTTGTTTCTTAATCACAGAAAACTGCTAAAAAAAAACTCACTAAAATACGTCTATTAAAAATTTCCGGTAGCAAAAGAAACGTACAAGTTGGCAGCTACGATGTTGTTACAGGTCGTAGTAAAACTGATAATGTAATCGTGAAAACAAACAAGCACATGATTTTTAAAAACAATCATTTTATTAGACAAATTTTCTAAATACATTTTGAAAGTATCAAAATTAACGTACATAGCTTTCTAATAAATTAATGGAAAAATATCCCGATGAAAAAAAAACCTTTTTTAGCTGTTAAATGAACGTGACCCGGTGTTCAATTTCCATACACTTCGTTAGTATAATTATGGCACATATTAAATTCCTTTTCTTCTAAAATATATTTTTTATTAATATTTCCCTTGCATTAAAATAATGGAATAGTGTGATGAGTCGTAAAATATTTCGTTTACACACATTATAATGAAGAACCTACTTCCTCACACAGCATAAATGACACAGGCCTGCCACCGAAAAAGTGTTTAGAAACCACTAGCTGATACTGATCGATTTTTGGACGCTGATTTCAGGAAAAATAGCAATAATGTTCTACTATGATGTACCAGTTTTTGAAAAAATTGAAAATTAAAATGAGATGAAGCATAAATACCCAGGTAGATGGAAAGACGGACTACTGAAAAGAAAAGTCCCTCATACTGCCTATAACAGGTTAAGTGCCAAAGAAAAAAAAAAAACTTTCGGGACAGAAGGAACAGAAAGCATTAAGGATATATGAATTCAGGATGTATTAGATAATGGTAAAACATTAACTGCTTTAATTAATATAATTTCCAATAAATATAAAATCACTACATATTTCAAATCATTTCCAATTATTTAAACATTAATTTGTAAATAAAACACATAAAAATATTTTTTAAACACTTTTCCCTAGAATATGTGCGATAGGCTTATTTGCGCATATATTATAGCCCATTTTGTGAAAAAAAACCTTATGTGATTGAGAAAAATGATTGCCCTATTTGAAAACAGCGTACCAAATAATATAAAAATCATTCATTACATTGCAAACACTTTTTCATGACTCAAATTTTGCAGGCTTGTGTCATTTAGTGCAGAAAAAAGTTCAAATCTATAAAATGAGAAAGAGAACTTAAAAACTATGTAATAAAAGGTATGTGATTCTTCGTCTGGTCGCTCCCATTCCGATGCTTATTATTGCAGGGGTGCCACAGAAAACATGTTTTGCTATTGTGTAAAATGCTATTAAGAGCTTGAACCTGTTAAAGTCGTCAATAAACGTGTTATTCCAGGATTTAAGCAAGGACGCAGAGAAACGTAGTTTGGGTGGTTCAACACCCCATCCCTCAATTTTTACATTTCTCGAAAATTTTGGAGTCACAATTAACTTTTAACACTCAACAATATGTACAAAAGCTTAAAGCGCCTTTTTTTTTTTTTTTTTTTTTTTTTCCTGACTACGACGACGGAAATAAGGTATCTAGCAGATAATAAAATGAGCATGTTTTTTTTTTTTTTTTTTTTTTTTTTTTTTTAAGGGGATCCCACCACCACCCGGAAGAGAGTATCAAGCAAACGACTGAATTTTCAATTGAACTCATGACACTTTCTCAGATGTAGCTTTTCATTTAAAATTTCAATTACTGATGTAAAGCGGAATCTTTGGGATTTTAATGCTATTTCAGTATTTTTTTTTTAATAATAAACTACAGTTAAAAACTGCGTCTATTACGTTTACTATTTAATTTTTAATTTAGATGACCCTATTTCGATCTGCTTTCATTTACTTTTTTGGTATGAATGTTAATAGAAATCGCTTGCTCTGCTTCAAAACATTGCCTTAATCTTTATTAAAAAAGAAATATTTTGTCTTTATTAACTTCTTAGCGGGTTAAATTAAAACAATATTTCTTTAATAACTACTTTCTTGTTTAATATTTTTAAGTAATTTTCAACACAGAAACAAAGAAATGTATGCATTTTATAGTAAACTATGATTATAAAGCCTAGATGCACTGTTTTGCTAAATAAAATCATAAAGACTGAAAAGAGATTTTTATAAAGTTTAATTATTGAAACTTTATTTTTTTGTTATCGACTCATTTCTACAGAAATTCTTTTTACGCATAGTGTCATCTCATTCACGTGAAATTCAGTCGGTTTGATCACTCTTCCACCAGTTTTCATATCGTTTTAACTATTATTATTATTATTATTATTATTATTTTAAAGGTAAAAATTGTTACATGATAATATTATTTATATTTATCGTTTACTAAAATCAGTTGATAGAGCAAGATAAATCCGTCTGTGTTTTTAGAAGAATACAGTTTTATTATTTTTATTATTTATTTATGTACTGTTTGAAGTGTGATTTGGTTGCATATTGCTACATGTTTTAGTAAAAGGAATAATGTAAATGGGAAATTGAACAAGCAAAGAATTTGTAAAAATAACCACTTTATTAAACAAATAATTTAAATACATTTTCAAAGGAACAAAATCAAAATGCATAGTTTCACAATAAATTAAAAAGAAAATGTAAGAGACACTATTTGCATCTTTAATTACAAAGAAAAATAACGCTTTTCAGCCGCTTAGTATACGGGACCCTATTGTAAATTTGTACATACTTCGTATGAAAAATCATGTTGAATATTAAATCACTTCGTTTTATAAAATATTTCTTTTCAATTAATATTTCCCCTTCCTTAAATAGCTGAAAGATTTGGATTGATCTTAAAATGTCTTTTATATATAGTTCAAAATGAAGCTGACTCATCAACTGATACTTAAAAAAAAAAAAAAAAAAAAAAAAAAAACATTTTTACCTATATTATATTAAGAGACTGTGTAGTATGAAAACCCATATCCTGGCCGTTACATTACTGAAAAGTATAAATCACTCATGTGTATTATGTATAGCTGTGAAAGAAATATATACATGAAACTTGCAAAAAACATTCATTTTATTGCACCTAACTCGAATATATGTGTACATTTATATGCAAAGGCATTTGAACATAATCATAACAAAAAGTATCATCTTAATAAAGGAGACAGAGTGTAATGTTTGTTTGGATATAACAGCAATAAACTCTTTAGTTTAATGAATTATGTCTGGTAAATCAAAAAGTAACAGGATGAGTTCAGCCCTTTAATTATTGTATATACGCTCATTTTATTATTTGTTCCAGGTTCTATAAAATCTTTTAAAAAGGAAAATGTAATACTTGGAAATCCCATGCTGGCATAATGATTGTTTAAGGATTCGTGTCCAAAAGAGTTAATATTCCAATTACTATTATAAAATCAATGTAATATTCAATGCGTTATACATCCTGAGCTGTTTCAAACCGTTCTAAATAAGAGACCATTTTAGTATTTTACAAGAAAAATCTTAAATTCTGTAGAATAAAATTTTAAAAGACCACAATCTCTTTAGCATGAAGAGTTTATATCGGGTTGCGCAGTATTTTAAATGATATTTCTCTATTTCTAGTTTCTCTATATTCTAGTTCTGTAGTTTAAATCCTATGAAAAAGTGAAACCACGCCCTTATTTATCTTTATACTTTTTCTTGTGCTTGTTAAATGTGTTTTAGCAGATAAAATGTGAAATATTTTTTTGAATTATTATTTTTTTTTAATTAAGACACGGACACATAACTATAACGAATTTTATTATTATAAAATAAGTACAATATAAAATTATATAAAAAATATTACCCTTGAATTATCTGATTTCATTTTACGTCTCCAAAACACACAGCCTGAGCTGTAACCTCCAAAAAAATCTAAATCGGATACAAAGCTAAATTAATTTTTTTTTTCTAATAAATGAATGAATGAATGTATTACGAGAAAAAATTTTAATGATTATAAAATTTTTTTCACGTGAAGAGTGTTCCAGCACTATGAGTTACTATTATTATTATTATTATTAAAACACAATGACACATTTTTATAAAATATTTCATTATCAGAAGAGATTGGTTTTATTAAAAGTACGCGGTGACGATAAAATTTTTATTTTTATATAACCACGGAAAAACACACAGGTATCATCTCCAAAAAAATCCAATATTGGCCCTTATAGGCATCGCGATCCGAACTAAATAACAAGCCGCAATATTAGTTTGCAATTCTTCAGTCTTCTAGAATCTCATTTTTATTTTTCTGTCTCCAAAAGGCACACTTGAAAATATCCATTTGAGACTTGCGCATCATTATCAGAAGAGATTAGTTTTATTAACAGTACGCGGTGGCGATAAAATTTTTATTTTTGTATAATATCTCTAAAACACACAGTATAATCTCCAAAAAAAATCCAATATTGGCCTTTATTGGCATCGCGATCCGAACTAAATAACAAGTTGCAGTATTAATTTGGAATTCTTCAGTCTTCTTGTATCTCCTTTTTGTTTTCTGATTCCAAAAAGCACACTTGAAAATATCCATTCGAGACTTGCGCAGCATTTAATAATCGTTGCCCTTTTTTACATGCAACGAAGAAAGAGAAAGCCACAGAAGAAGATGCAGATCATTCTAGAGAGCGAGAGAAGCCGACAACCATTTTAGATTTTATGCCACAGAAAAGGAGAGAGACACGGCAGAAGGAGTTTTTCATTCTTGATGGAAGTTTCTAGTATACGTAGGAAGAAGTCGAAGCATAAACAGAGAGCACATATGCAGATGCAGGATTGAAGAAGGCAGTCAGATGTTATGAATGGCAAGTGTCAGATGAAAGCCAGATTCTAAATGTTTTGAATGCTTGCTGAAGTTTCTTTTCTTGCTGGATGGAAGTAGCACGAAGATGAAATGAGCTTATATGCAGAGAAGGAAGAAGGCAGTCAGATGTTATTAACATAGAAGCCAAGTGTCAGAAGAAAGCCAGATTCTAAAATTTTTGAATGCTTGCTGAAGGCTTTTTGCTTGCTAGAGGGAAGTAGTGCAAAGAGGAAACGAGCTTATAAAGAAGATTTTTGTTGTTCTAGTTATATTTCAAGATGTATCAGACTTAAAGCGTAAGGTTGTGTTTATCTTTCAGTTGATACCATATATAACGCTGCTGCAAGTATCTGAAATTTAGTCTTTATATTTGAAGACTTTATCTGTTTGGGTAGGTATTCCACTGAAAATATTTAAAAACTAGTCGGTTTAGCTAGTAGATCAAGTTAATGTAGGAAGTGATTGCATATTTTGAGTTATTGTATAAACTATTTCTGATTTGGCTATTAACACTATTGATTTGTGCAAAAAAATGTAACGTTACAGAATAATGAACTATTTAAAATTAAAATTTAAGAATGAGAAAATGCGCTTAAGATGTACTAATTTTGTTTCGTATATAGAATAAATTTTTCCAAAAATTG
Organism: Salticus scenicus; assembly: GCA_963930645.1. NCBI lineage: Eukaryota > Metazoa > Arthropoda > Arachnida > Araneae > Salticidae > Salticus > Salticus scenicus. The sequence continues at coordinate 327,982,389 of OZ005653.1, read as the reverse complement.
ATTGAAATTTTGAAAAGTAATTTAAGTAAAAACTTACATTAAATAAGTATCAAACTTTAAACAATTTTAATTACAAGAAATAGGCCGAAAAGAAGAATCAAAATAAATTAATGCATATATATATAAAATATAAATATACTTACTTTTTCTCAGATGATATAGTTTCGAAAACGTACCTGTCTTAAAGAAAGAGTATTTGGTTAAAAACAGAAGGTAGATTTGCTTGTAATTTTTGATTTCCGTTCAAAGAAAGAATGAAAAAAAAAAAATGCTATTTATAATCCTATGTTCACATTTATAGCTGAAAACTTCAACTGATTATATAGATTTAAAATAAATAAATAAATAAATAACCTTGAGTTTAAATGAAAATTGTATTTATCTAAGAGAAGTTGTGTATTTTATTGTTTGACGGTTCTTCTATTAAAATTGGAATGAAATAACTTCTATTAATTAAACTAAAATATACTTAAATAAAAGAGATTTAAATTTAATATCACTTTCAAAATATCTTTCAGTAATATTTTTTTCTAATATATCTATATGCGTCTGAAAGTGATTTTATTATTATTGTTTATACTTTTTATTTCTATTCATTAATCACACATGCTCAATGCAATGTACTGAATTGTTGATAGAAACAATAAGTTAATTTATTTTCTAAATTAACGAATATTTTAAAGAATTTCTTTCCAATAATTAATAGTTCTTTGTAAGTCATGAAAGCGTAGTGCTCAAACAAATTTTACATTAATTCTCAATAAATTAAAATAACACGTGGAAATTTTAGATACATTTCAAAAAATGCCTCATACATACGTTATTGCACATAATATTTCCTACATAGGTTTTTTTTTTTTTTTTTTTTTAATAATGTAGCGTTTAGGGGTAAATTATTACAAACAGAAGTCACTAGCGTTATAAACTGGAAATATTTGTAATAAAACCTCTCAGAAAATATTTTACCTTAATGAAAACTAAAATATTGTAGCATTTTTTTTTTAAGTGTTCATTTAAATATGGATTTAAATATGAAGTTTTACACCTAAATTATAATTTCCATTAAAAAAAAAGTTTTCTATAACATAATTTAATTTGAAAAAAAGTAACAAAAATGTGAGTTATGTTCTAAGTGCTTTCTTCTAAATTAGATATTGGGAAAAAATAAACAAGGATCAGTGATGGTTTTAAGATTGCCCCAATAAAATTTTTATTTATTCATTTTTAGTAGCTTTGAAAAGCTGGCGTCACGTTCGTTGTTGGCTCATCTTAAGCACCACTCTTTTCATATAATAATTATTTGTAATAGTTTCATACAATAAAGTAAAGGAGGGGGGGAGGAATATCATTTGTAAATAGTGATGTTAAACCTTTTACAAAGTAATAAACAATAAATTACACTGTTTTTATGTCGCTTGTTGCGGTATGTATCTTTCTTTTGCAAAACCGAAAACTTACTGTGAGTTATATTGATACAAAATATTGATCTATGAAGATTTTTTTTTCTTTTAATCGTATTATTTGGTTACATTCATAAATCGAAATTCTATTTTGCCTTTATTATGTAGTTCATGATCAGACGAATAAATCTCGGTTTTGAAGTTTCACAAATGACATTCAGACTAATCTATAATTTCAATAAAGTTTTTCGAAATGGTGTACGAAAAAAAAAAAAAAAAAAAAAAAAAAATCCTCTATAAATGTCACGAAGAAAAAAATAGAAGCAAATAAATTAGTTTCAGAGCCAAATTGTAAAATACTTGGCTTGATCGGGCCAATCTTAACAGGTTAATTATTAGAAAATAATTTTTAAAATATGCTTTAACTATGAATATTTTTTGTTCATAAATATATGTATGTATATATGTGTGTGTTCGTTCTATTTTTTGCAGAAAGATATGTATGAATCTTAAGAGACAGCAGAAAAACCAACAACCAACTAATAGTTGTTCTTACTACTTTGAAATTAAGCGTATATAAATTAGAGAGATAAACAATGCAACTTTTTATCATTTATATGTTAAAACCTTCATTTCAATACAAATATTAACAAATATTATTCAAAAATTATATATTTATCTGTCATAAATGCAGAACAAATAATTTTTTTTTAATTTATATTGATATTTAAAAAACACTTTTCCATAAAGTTTAATATCATAAAAGTCGTAATATTTGAGCTAATAATTTTTAATTAAAGCATCATAAAATTCTTCACTTTAAATATAAATAACCTGTTCTGGTATTTTTCCATTAGACGACAGCTACCATACTTGACGCATTTGGCGATTCGTACACAAGGTGTTCATTTAAACTTATGTCTTGTTAAAAATAAAAAGTAAATAAGATATTTCTAAAATAATTCGGTTTGAAATTATTAGGATTGATAGTATTATTATATTATTACTAATTTATTTATTTTTTAATTTTACTCAACTCCTTTTAATTATGTTTTAAGTTTTTCTGTAATTTAGCTAAATATTTTGGACATCAATTTGTAGTTTATTGCAGGGCTGTGAAAAAAATTCGACAAAACCCCAATCGACAGTCGTCTAATGGAAAATTACCCAAAATCTAAACGTCAAATAACCAAAAAAGCCAAAAAGGCATTTTGTACTCTTTTGAAAACTGCTTTATAAAAGGATTCCCTTGGCTATTTTGAAATTTGGCTCAGATATTTTTCGCCAAGAACGTTTTTTCTACGACCGCGATAGCTATTTTAAACTATAACTTAAAAATATAAATAAATTAGGTCTAGTCAAGAATAAGTGGCGTCGCCAACGGGACGATAATGGTGATGCTCACTAAATTGCACACAAGTAAAACAATATGACGTCCTGTTGGCATCATTCAAATTTGAAATTGCGACAAGGCTATCGCTTATTCTTGACTAGGCCCATAGATTTCTAAAAACTGAAAAATAAAGACATATTAAGAAAAATCAAGTAAATTGTGTAATTTCAATGTGTTTCACTAGATCATTCGATAGAAAAAATGTATTTTCTGAAATTTCATTTTCACTTCTGCAAGTTCATTATAAATCTAGTCCTGCATGAGAAATATAAGCAGAACGAGAAATACTGTTTAAAAATAGCAATAAAAAAAAGAAAATCAAAATTGGTGCAAGATTATTATTATTATTTTTTTTTTTTTAAATAGCAAATCACACAAAATAAGAGCCAAATTGGCGTCAAAAATATAAAATTTGTGAAACAGATCCTATATTAAAATTGTACCTAAAAATTCGCCAAATAAGACCCAAGACAAAGATATTTCTTGTAAATTCATATTATACATCTACGTATTTTCAAGAGAAAACAGCGGTTAGACTATATTTGAGGGTGCCCCTTGATTCTCGCCAAGTTGTGATTGTGGTAAATATATTAAGGTTAGCCTATTTATATGTATAGGTTATATGTATTTAGTTATATGTATATAGTGCATAAGTATAGGTTATATGTATATAGTGTTATAGGTTATTAACAAAAATGAGCCAAACAATTTCGCCAAGGGGGCACCCTCAACTATATTTTTACCGAAAACGGCAAATAAAAGTTACAAAATGTAGTATGTTACATATTTCAAATCAGCAGCTGAAAATTGATATGATCATTTAAAAAAAAAAAAGAGATAGTTTAAATAAAGCATTTATCGTTATGCATATTAAATTATGTTAATTCTCTATTTACTGGAAACTGACGAACGCAATTAGAAAAAAAAAGAATGGATATTGAAAGTGTGAATGATATTAAAAAGCTATATGAGTAACATTATTTGTTAAAATCTAGAAATTGATACTTGAAAAAGTAGAAGATACGTAAAATAATAATAATGATGATAATATTAATATTAGGAACTATAAAAAAGTTTAAATGTACAATGTTTTTTGCCAATTATTCCATCACTGATCCTTATAAAATACATTGGATAAAATACAATAAAATAAAGATTAACAAATCTACCTTCTGTTTAAAAGAAAAATTAGTAAAGATACCTTCTTCGTTGCTTCTTTTTGAAAAAGTTAATGCGTAAGCATATACCAAACAGACGTTTTTTCAATGATTTCTTTTTCTTCGGAATAAGCACGATTTCTTCTAAATTCTCACGCCAATGAACTCTTTTCTTATTGCCCTGATTTTTATCATCTAAATAGAGATTACACAGCGAAGCAGTATCTGAAAATACACGCGAATAAGAGTAATCAAATACCTCTTCCTCTTCAGCATCAACTGTTCCATCATTGGCATGCGCATCAGAGGAAGCTTCCTCTTTAATATCTTCAACCGCGTCGTAATAAATATCTTCTGGTTCATCTTCAATCATTTCGCATTTTTCTGGATCAGGATTCGGAAGAGAAACAGAGTCAGTAGCGTCCGAATTCAACTTTTCAATCACGGGATTCTGAATGGTAACTTGTTTTGCTTTTTTGTATCTGAAAATATACAAAAGAAGGAAATAAGTGGCAATATAGCCAAAATAAAAAAGGAAAAGAAGAAAATAACATAAAAAATCAAACAAATCCATGAAATCCATCTTTTATTCACTCTTAGAAGTTCAAGGGCAAATTCTTTGTTCTACAGAAGTGAAATATTTGAAAGTAAGGAGTTGAGTTGTTTTCCGAAAGTTTTATCGATAAATGATTGTTGCCACAAAATACTAGACAAACGTTGTAATGAATATAACGCAGTTTAAAAGCCCATTGTTATGCGTATTACGCAAGCGAAGTGTGACGTCACTGACCGTCCGTGGATGCAAGAAAAATATTTCCTATGTTAAACGCCCATTGGATTTTTTGTAAAAAATTATTAAAAATCGAGGGAAATTATTTCTCGATTTCAATCCCCATATTTAGGTATAGATATGTATTAGTTATCGTGTGCATGCGTTAAATTAAGTTGTTTTTGCTGTAAAATTGATAAAATTTGAATTTTAAATTTCAAAACTCCAGGGGAAAAAAATGGTAAACTTCCATATTCTATTGAAAACATAAACATTTTATTCCAAAGGATGATATTTATGCAATAAATATCCAACTAATATACTAATTAAAAGGAAAATGATAAATATTTTATAATTTGAAGTCAAATTTGTTTTCAAATGTCTAAATAAAATATCTGATATAAGATACAATATGTTGCAGAGAAATAGATTTGATATATGTCATCCTTGGCTGGAAATAAAAAAAAGATATCGTTAAACTATCTGGCGAAAATATTTAATTCCTTTCAAAAATCATGGTTATTTTAACAACGTATATTAAGAGAATAATGAATAATATGAAACAATATTTCGTACAATACATATTACGAAAATATACATCTGGCATGCATATTTTCGTATTATTTTTTCGATCGCCAAATACAAAAAACGCCAAGGGCGACAGAGTCTTGAAATTTAAAATTAAAATTTTGTCAATTTGACAGCAAAATAACTCAATAAAACACATGCACACGATAACTAATACATATCTATACCTAAATATAGGGATGAAAATAGGGAAATAATTTTTCTCGATTTTTAATAATTTTTTACAAAAAAATCCAATGGGCAATTAACATAGGAAATTTTTTTCTTGCACCCAAGGTTAGAGCCCCTAGATAAAATAATAGGCCGACGCATCACCACCATTTTTTTGCCTCCGAAGAGGACAGCATTCCCGCTTGGCGTCCTTATCGCTTCCCTAATGATTTTAAGAAATCTTGATCTGAAGCTAATCCGGTCAAGATAAGAGCAATATGCAACAATAATATTCCTAAAAATAAATTTTTTTCACAGTACATTCTCAGGATGTCATTTTATTCTGAGGATATCCTATGGATGTACTGGGGTTAAGATGTGTTGTTAGGGAGGTTTCTGTTTCTTTTACAAAATGTCGCCAAAACTCAAATACACTGTAATAGAGGTCTGTGAACACTTTATATTCGTTTCTTGAATGATTATAGCAGTTTATCACTAAACAAACTTCCATATCATAGTTTACCTAGCTAAAATTATGAAATACAATAAAACAAGTTACTCTCAAGTAACGTAAGACGATTAAAAAAAATGTTTGTCGTTTGTTTATCAGAGAAACGCGCTGGGTACATGTGGCAACCCTAAGGCAACAAAATGCCTGATGCGCCAGTTCGTATATATAGGAGCCTTATTAAGGCTCCTTCTTAATTTTAAGTAAAAAGGAGACTGGTGTTGTGTAGCCCTGTACATTTTCTAAAAATAGCAAGACCATTAAAAAAAAAAAAAAAAAAAGCATCGCATGTGTTCCTATAACAATATCCTATAGTTTTAACATAAGAAATTATTCCTAAGGTAGATATTACTTCTATAAAATTAAAACTATATAACAAAATGCAACCAACATCGTTGCTTTCTTTATTCGGTTCTATTTCTTAAAATAATTTTTATAGATGCCACACGCAGCACGTAAACTTTAAATTTTACATCTACTTTTTAAGCTAGCACGCGATCATGTTATATATAAAAATTAAATCATTAAGTTCATTTTTTTTTTTTTTTTTTTTTTTTTTTTACTTATTACTTTCTCTTACCCATAAGGTAGAGAAAGTATTGTTTTTGGGTCAAATTTTCGAATGCGAGATTTTGTTATATTTACACGTTTTGAGGTCCCCTGAATACGAAAATCATGTTTTTAGCAAATGGTCTGTGTGTATGTCTGTGCGTGTGTGTGTGTGTCTGTGTGTGTGTCTGTTATCAGCATATCTCAAACACAAATTATCGCAGAAAGTTCAAACTTGGTATTCTAAATGTGTATCATATAGGGATGCTACAGTAAGCTTTTCGTTAAGATCAAGCAAATGGTTCGTGCACAGGGACAATCAAGAGAATTCTAATACATTACGTCTATGGGGGGAAATTGCAGGTAAGTAGAGTTTAACGTCTATAGACTGCACTAAATCAAATGAAACGAATATATATTTTTTGTAATAGAGATAGTTAACTGGGGAAAAAAATTGTATATGTAGGAGCCTCGCCTCCCCCCCAGGGGGGGAAGTCCCCCCTCGAAGGGAGTAAATTTTCATGATGGGTATCTTTCAAAAGAGCTCGCCAATACCTTTAAAACGAATGGTTGAACCATCGATATGCGATAATTTAAAATAAAGTTATCGATTTTTTTTTTACTTTTAACGAAAAAAAAAACAAAAAAAAAAAAAATCGCATTTTTTTTTTTTTTTTTATATTGAGAATAAAATGGGCTTTTTTTAGATATTTGGTGTTATACTGCTTCTCTAATATGGAAATCGTCTGCATTATCATAAAAGATATTATTTTTAAAATTATAATATTAATAAATTATTTTTTAAAAACAGAATTCTTTTTTAATAACCGAATTACATTTTATATAAATGTAGGTGCATTAATGAAACGGGGGGTTGAGGGGGGCCGTAGCCCCCCTCACACAGAACTAATTATCATATAAAACTCTTCAGAAGCCTAATATGAATTGTTTAACGCAGGTTTACATAACAGTACTCGTTATCTTACCTTTTAATCTGCAACCTGTATTTATAGTATTAAATTTCAGGGTAAGAGAAAGTCGTGTGGGTGACACACCAGATTATTTTTATTTCATTTTGCACGCACACTTTTTATTTCCTAATTCAAAATTATTAAAAAAAAAACTTTTTTTCGATAGTGTTTGTTTCGATACTTATTATTATTAATTTCCTTTTCTTTTTCTTTTACATTCCAAAAGCAGAATTTAGTTTAGGACGGAGGACTATTAGTTTTTTTTTTTTTTCCAAATTATAACATCGCTTTCAAATTATTCAGTTATATTTTCGATAAATTTTAGATTTCGATAAATGTCCAACTATCGAAAAATGACGCCGCAAAAATCCCAGATTGAGACTGATAGTCCTCAGTCCTAAATATATATTTTGTTTTTAACAACGAAGGAAGGAATCTCACAAAGACAAAAGTACTAAAAAGATTATTTTTATGTAGTCCCGAATATCGTCAAAATTTTGTAGACGCACTAGAAAATGATGCATAATGTACTTAAAAAAAAAAAAAAAAAAATCACAGGTTGCTGAAAATATATGTGTAGCAATTTCCAGTGATCCCATATCATATCTGAACAACTTTATGATGCCCTGTAAACTAATTACTTATGCCAGTCATACCTTATTCTCGGCCAAAAAGGGTCTTGTGTATCTTAATAACGAATACTAAATCTGTTATTTCGTGTTTAATGTAAAATTGTTAAAATATAACACTTTAAAAGTATTACTACCATAGAACATAATGCATCGAAAAACTTTTGTGAGTCCTTGCATAGAAATCATTTACAATATTTATACCATATTCGATAAAGAATATGTTACAGTGAGTTGATAAATGAATTGAATTCACAACACTGTAAGTCTTTAACACTTTTCAGCTTTGTTTGAAAAAAATAAAAACGAAAATAAAAAAAAAGAAAACTAGTATGTTGTGGCCACCACAAGACTTTCTTCTATATTTTCCTATACAAATTCACGCAGTAACAATATTTAAAAAAAAAAAAAAAGATTTTTTTTTTTTTCGTTAAAAGTAAAAAAAATCGATAACTTTGTTTTAAATTACCACATATTTAAAGTTCAACCATTCGTTTTAAAGGTATTGACGAGACCTTTCGAAAGATACCGATCTTGAAAATTTACACACCCCCCCCCGGGGGGAGGGGGGTACTTCCCCCTAGGGAGGGGGGAAGCGATGCCCCAAATTTTTTCCCTAATTAACTACTACTATTATCAATAATTCATATTAATTTCACAATCACAGGTTAAGAATAACTCTCATTATGTACATTTATACGAAATTTTTTTCTATACTGCCATGTTAAAAATTTAGAAAAAATACGATCACAGCGCCACCTGTTGAGCGATTGATCCCCAATTCAACCATTCGTTTTAAAGGTATTGACGAGACCTTTCGAAAGATACCCATCTTGAAACTTTGCCCCCCCGGGTGGGAACTTCCCCCCCCCGGTGGGGGGGGGGGGAACCGATGCCCCCACATGCACAAAAATTTTTTCCCAGTTAACTATTACTATTATCAACGAGACCTTTCGAAAGATACCCATCTTGAAAATTTACTTCCCCGGGGGGGTACTTTCCCCCCAGGGGGGGGGGAAGACCGGTGCCCCCACATGCACAAAATTTTTTTCCTAGCTAACTACTACTATTATCAATAATTCATATTAATTTTACAATCACAAGTGTAAAATAACTCTCTTTATGCCAATATATACGGAATTTTGTCCTATGCTGCCATGTTAAAAATTTTCATAAAATGCGATCACAACGCCACCTATTGAGCGATTGATCCCAAAATCTAATCAGCACCAGTTTATGTCAGGATGCAACTAAATACCAAGTTTGGTTAAATTTCATTCATTGGTTCGTGAGATACAGCGTCCACAAAAAAATGATACAGACAGACAGACAGACATTTTCTAAAAACTATTAATTCGTGTTCTCCACATCCCAAAACATGTAAATCCATCAAAAAGTGGACTTCGAAAATTTTCGCGAATCCAATACTTTCTCTATATTACATATAGAAGAAAGTAAAAACTTAGAAAACTAGTATGTTGTGGCCACCACAAGACTTTCTTCTATATTTTCCTATACATATTCAATCAGTAACAATATTAAAAAAAAAAAAAAAAAAAAAAAAAGATTTTTTTTTTTTTTCTTTTTCTTTTTTTTTTTTGTGAAAATTAATACATATTCAATCACTAACAATAATAAAAAAAAAAAAAAAAAAAAAAAAAATCGAATTTTTTTTTTCTAAGTTTTTTTTTTTTTTTTTTTTTTTTTGGTAAAAGTAAAAAAAATCGATAACTTTGTTTTAAATTATCACAGATTTATGGTTCAACCATTCGTTTTAAAGGTATTGACGAAATCTTTCGAATGATACCCATCTTCAAAATTTAACCCCCCCGGGGGGGTACTTCCCCCCCAGGGGGGGAACCGATGCCCCCCCATGCACAATTTTTTTTTCCTAGTTAACTACTACTATCATCAATAATTCAAATTAATTTTACAATCACAAGTTTAAAATAACTCTCATTATGCCCATTTATACGGAATTTTGTCCTATGCTGCCATGTTAAAAATTTGCATAAAATGCGATTACAGCGCCACCTGTTGAGCTATTGATACCCAAATCTAATGGGCACCAGTTCATGTCAGGGTGCAACTAAATACCAAGTTTGGTTAAATTTCATTCATATGTTCGTGAGATACAGCGTCCACAAAAAAATGATACAGACACACAGACAGACAGACAGACAGACAGACAGACAGACACACAGACAGACAGACATTTTTTAAAAACTATCAATTCGTGTTCAGGACATCCCAAAACGTGTAGATCCGTCAAAAAACTGAGGTCGAAAATTTTCGCGAATCCAATACTTTCTCTATATTACATATAGAAGAAAGTAAAAAATCTTAATTTTTTTTTTCTTTTTTTTTTAAACGAAATTATCAAAACTTGGTATTTAATTGACTCCTGACATAAACTGGTGCTTATTAGATTTGGGGATCAATCGCACAACAGGAGGCGCTGTGATGGTATTTCTTCTAAATTTTTAACATGGTAGTATAGGACAAAATTTCGTATAAATGTACATAATGAGAGTTATTCTAAACCAGTGATTGTAAAATTAATATGAATTATTGCTAATAGTAGTAGTTAATTAGGAAAAAGAAATTGTGCATGGGGGGGCATCGCTTCCCCTCCTGGGGGGAAGTACCCTCTGGGGTGGGGTAAATTTTCATGATGGGTATCTTTCGAAAGGTCTCGTCAGTACCTTTAAAACGAATGGTTGAACTATAAATATGTGGTAATTTAAAACAAAGTTATTGATTTTTTTTTTTACTTTTAACAAAAAAAAAAAAAAAAAAAGAACTTCGATTTTTTCTTTTTTTTTTTTTTTTTTTTTTTTTTAAATGTTGTTACTGAGTGAATTTGTTTTGGAAAATATAGAAGAAAGTCTTGTAGTGGCCACAACATACTAGTTTTTTTTTTTTTTTAACGAAATTTAACCAAACTTGGTATTTAGTTGGCCCCTGACATAAACTTGTGCTGATTAGATTTGGGGATCAATCGTTCAACAGGTGGCGCTGTGATCATATTTTTTCTAAATTTTTAACATGGCAGTATACGACAAAATTCCGTATAAATGTACATAATGAGAGTTATTCTTAACCTGTGATTGTAAAATTAATATGAATTATTGATAATAGTAGTAGTTAATTAGTAAAAAAATTTTGTGCATGTGGGGGCATCGCTTCCTCACCCCCCCCTAGGGGGAAGTACATCGGGGGGGGGGGGGTTAAATTTAAAGATGGGTATCTTTCGAAAGGTCTCGTCAATACCTTTAAAACGAATGGTTGAACTATAAATCTGTGATAATTTAAAACAAAGTTATCGATTTTTTTTTTGCTTTTAACGTAAAAAAACTTGGAAAAAATTTGTATTTCTTTTTTTATTCCTATTGAGTGAATTTGTATAGGAAAATATAGGAGAAAGTCTTGTGGTGGCCACAATATACTTGTTTTAACCCGTTAGTAGTCGCTAGAGACAGCGCCACCTATTACAGATTGCGCACTTTTATTTAACTCCCACCAATAATTTTAAAAAGTGATGTGATCAACGTTTCTTCGATTTTATTCGCGTGTTATGCGTATCAAATGTCACTTCTAAAAATTTTTGGTGGCTATTGAATAAAAAAATCTGGCAAAACTGAAGGATGGGCGGCAAATCGACCAACTAGCGACCACTAACGGGTTAATATTGAGAATAAAATGGACTCTTTTTTTTTTTTTTTGGATATTTAGTGTTATACTACTTCTCTAATATAGAAATCTTCTGCCTTATCATGGAAGATAATTTTTTTTAAATAATAATTTTAATAAATTATTTTTACTGAGTGAATTTGTATAGGAAAATATAGAAGAAAGTCATGTGGTATACACACAACATACTAGTTCACATAGTTTTCAGTTCTTTTATTAAATATAGGTATTCATTTCTTATGTGAAATCTCTCTATCTCTGTATATCTCTGTATATAGTCACTTTCTTTTTTTATTGGTTGCTTCTTTTTTTGTTTTTTCCCGGGGTTTGATAAAAAAGAATTGAAGAAAAGATAAGATATTCTTAAATAAACAAATGTCTTTCGCCGATACCTTTTTAAGGCTTTTAACATTTTAAACTTGTGTAATTCTAATTCAAACTGAAAGTTAATGGAACAAGGAATGATGAAAATCATTAAAATATACAGATAGCTGTTATGAAACGTACAAAGCTCTATAATATTTTTAAAATAATATCATTTTACAATTCATCAAATGATATTTAACAAGTTTTTATTAAATTTTAAACTGTAATTTTAATTTTGATAATTATCAAATTTTGGGAATAATCCATTGTCCATAATGTTCATTGCGCATTCCTTAAATATTATATTATGATATATTCAGTTACATACATAAAATTCATAATAAATAACTGAAAATTTAAAATATTTCATATTTCGCTTGCAGCATATTTTGAAATCGGGTTTTTATTTCACTTTCTTTTCCCCATAAAGTGAAACTTAGAAAATTGTGTTATCTTTTATTTATTATATTATCTTTAGAAAAACGTATTTACTTAGCCTTTAACGGTCCCTTATCTTCAAAATTTCGAAGGGATTTCTAAATGTTCTTCATCATGGCCAACGTCACAATTTTTTCAACTTTCAAGTATTTCTTTTAATAATTGCCGCTCAGATTTTACTTCCCGATTATTACAGCACATCAACCGGATAAGAGCACCCCGAAATTCTTAAAACCCCAAACTACATTTTTTTTCGCTTTGGTGGTAGGTATCAACGAATTGTTTTAGTTTCGGCAAACATTTATTGATGTATACGTCGGAATTGATCGCTTGTCTGAAGATCTCTGTGACAACCGTTAAAATCACAAATTCTTTAAAACACACTATAAAACTTATAGATTTCATTCCAGTTCACGATTTAAAGTTGTAAGTCTTACGTGATACCCGAACAAAAATAGCGTTGCAGAATAAATTAAACATGTTGTAATTTCCAGTTCATGCCCTATCTGCGGCCGAGAGGTTTTGCTGTCTAAGCTGGTAGAGAAGAGGTGGCAGATTCGATACCAGGCTTCTCATAGATTTGCCTTTCGAAATTTCCCCATGATTTGCTCCAAAACGCGCGTGAACACGGGCAGGGACCTCTTAAAAAGACCTCCACAGAGGGTATCCCACCCAGACCTAGATCCCAAAGCATTGAAAATCGGGCTTAACCCCCAACACCAATCACGATTTAAAAAGCGAGAGAATGTACCGTAAAAATAATTAATTTCAACGCCCCCTGTTTCCTTACAGGAAACTTGGCACAGTCATTCACTGTATCATTTAGCATGGCATTAATATAATAACTTCACAAACTTTCAGAGTATATCAGTATATTTATACATATCCTACTTTACAAGTCTCTCGTAATAATCGAGTCATCTGAAAACTATGAAATATTTTATTTCCACTGACAATCGTACAAGAAACAGAGCAAACAATGCATGAATTGACATGAATGATATTTGAGTCACCTATAATCCGATGAATATTTTTCTATTATCATTGCACTGAAACAGATGAGTATGTTATTTTTCTATTATCATTGCACTGAAACAGATGAGTATGTTATTGTTCACAGAAAATATCCAATTATTATTTATCTTATTTATGTATCAACAGATAAATTTGATTAATTGTTTACTGGTGATCAGTTGTCATAGCAGTGTTATATAGATGAAGCACAGTATCTGATGAAGTTTATTAACTGTTGAAAAGTTAGTCTTCATTGCGTTGGCCGCTAAAAATTAGCTGAAACTAGTATGTTGTGGCCACCACAAGACTTTCTTCTATATTTTCCTGCACAAATTCACTAAGTGCGAATAATTTATTAAAACTATTATTTATTAAAATTATTTCACATGATGAATGCAAACCATTTTCCTCTTAGGGAAATCTAACACTAAGTAGCCAAAGAAAGACCAAACGGACAGACAGACAGACATTTTCTAAAAATGGTCAAATCGGGCTCTAGACCTCTCAAGACGTGTAAATCCGCCGAAAACCGGAAGTCGAAAATTTTTACGAATCCAATACTCTCTTCTATTTAATATAGAAGAAAGTAATAATAAAAGGTTTTTTTTTTTTTTTTAATCATATTACTTTAAATTCTAGTTATCGCCCATTTTTAATACTAGATATAGATACGTGATAAACACAATACATTTCACTTTATAATTTTTCGAGTAATGATATATTTTACAAATTTAATAAAATTTTATTTTAAATAAATGAATATTTTTACCAGTATTTCTTTGTTGTGACTTCCAATCGATTTGCTGAAACCACGGCTCATGTCTCCAAATCAGTGTTGGGCATAATTGATTAAAAAGTAATTGAATTACAATTGAATTACAATTAAATTACAATTATTTTACTGTCAATCAATTAAAAAGCACTTGATTACAAATAAATTGAATTACTTATTCAATAACTTGACTTACTTATCCAATTTATTTGTAATCAGTTACTTAATAATCGATTGACAGTAAAATAATTATAATTTAATTGTAATTGAATTGTAATTCAATTGCTTTTTAATCAATTATGCCCAACACTGCTCCAAATGCATCGGAATGCAAAGAGATAAATTCTCCCCTAGTTTCTAAGCAGAGATTTTGTAAAGGCTCCTCATCAAATGTTTTATCAGAATCCGAATGCTCTTCAGTATCGGGGAAAAACATGACATGTAGTTTACTTTCAGTTTCTAAAATTTTCTTCTTTATTTCTTCATGTGTCGAAGAATTCAAATAGGACTCGGTTGTTACAATGATAATGCTAGGTGATGCTTTTCGAATGTCATTTGAATCTTCGATAAGCTATAATAATAAAAAATAATAATAATAAACGAAAAGTAAATAAATAGCCCTTTAAACTTCTAATAAGAAAAAATATATTCAAAGCCAAATTCGTTATTATCTGACAAATTTATGAAATAATTTTTATTTGTAAATTAATAACGCTTGCAAAAATTCATGTTCAGATTCCAAAAAATATAACTGGTGAAAATTCCTGAATGAATTTAGATCAAAGCATCCGATTAAAGCAATATCGGAACTCATAATTGGGTTAAGGAATACTTTTTACCTTTCCACAGTTTATTACTATAAAAAGGAAAAAAAAAAAAAAAAAAAAAAAAACATTGAAAAAAAACATTGAAACATTTTAGCAGAAATCGGTACAGAGGCGGCAGTATATTATATACTTGAACATAATATAGTATATATTCAATATACATTTATTACAACATATTAGAAAGTATTTATATATTGTATCTAATATACATTTGTCTTTGTACATCGTATATATTAGAAAATTTAATATACAATATACTTTGTTTGAAAATCCCACTTTCTAGCAAAATATTTCTTCCCAATTTTAGAATAAGAACTATGCAAACACAATTCAGATGACCCTTATCACTTCCTTAAATAAAGTCATATGGTATTCACTTCAAATTATGTTTTTTCACCAATTATTAGTGCATTGCATATTGACTATACAACATCTAGACATTATACAAGTCTGTGACTTAGAAACAATCGTAGCCGCTGATTTTTATTTAATGAAATTGATAGGGTGGCTTTGTGTTATAGGTACAAATATATAGAGATTTTCACTTCAGTCATACAATATTAATAGCACACAACTTTTCTTTTAAATTAAATGATTAAGATTAGCAAAAAAGTATTCAAGATTTTTATTTCCCGTATACCATACTACTTTTGTAATTTAAATAAAGGTATCCTAATGTTTTTTTTTTATGCATTGCAAAATATATTTTTACTTTCTTCTATATGTAATATAGAGAAAGTATTGGATTCGTAAAAATTTTCGACCTCGGGTTTTTGATGAATTTACACGTTTTGACAGCTGTAGAACACGATTTGACCATTTTTAGAAAATGTCTGTCTGTCTGTCTGTCTGTCTGTCTGTCTGTGTGTGTGTGTGTGTGTGTGTGTGTGTGTGTGTGACAAAATTTTGTGGCAACTGTATCTCAAGAACTACTGCACAGAATTTCATACAAATTGGTATTTAGTTGTACCTTGACATAAATTAGTGCCTATCAACTTTTGGTAAAAATTGTCTTACAGGTTGCGTTGCCATCCCGCTTTTTCTAAATTTTTAACATGGTGATATAGGACAAAATTTTGTATAAATGTGCATAAAGAGAATTATTTTTTAGTAATCATTATGAAATTTACAAGAATTATTTAAAATAGAGATAGTCAACTGGGAAAAAAATTTTGTATGCGTAGGAGCCTCGCCACCCCCCGTGGGGGGGGGGGAAGTCCCCCCTCGAGGGGAGTAAATTTTCAAGATGGGTATCTTTCAAAAGGTCTCGTCAATACCTTTAAAACGAATGGTTGAACTATAAATCTGTGATAATTTAAAACAAAGTTATCGATTTTTTTTACTTTTAACAAAAAAAAAAAACAGAAAAATCGCAATTTTTTTTTTCTTTTTTTTAACGAAATTTAACCAAACTTGGTATTTAGTTGGTCCCCGACATAAACTGGTGCTGAATACGTTTGGGGATCAATAGCTCAACAGGTGGCGCTGTGATAGCATTTTATCTAAATTTTTAACATGGCAGAATAGGACAAAAATTCGTATAAATGTGCATAATAAGAGATGTTTTAAACTTGGGATTGTAAAATTATTATGAATTATTAATAATAGTAGTATGTAACTAGGAAAAAAAAATTCTGCATGGGGGGGCATCGCTTCCCCCCTGCCCCCCGGGGGGGATAAATTTTCAAGATGGGTATCTTTCGAAAGGTCTCGTCAATACCTTTAAAACGAATGGTTTAACTATAAATCTGTGATAATTTAAAACAGAGTTATCGATTTTTTTTTACTTTTAACAACAACAAAAAAAAAACTTAGGAAAAAAATCGTACTTTTTTTTTTTTTTTTTTTTTTAAATATTGTTACTGATTGAATATGTATAGGTAAATATAGAAGAAAGTCTTGTGGTGGCCACAACATACTAGTTTTTCGTAAAAAGTAAAAAAAAATCGATAACTTTGTTTTAAATTATCACAGATTTATAGTTCAACCATTCGTTTTAAAGGTACTGACGAGACCTTTCGAAAGATACCCATCTTGAAACTTTTTGCCCTATATCACCATGTTAAAAATTTAGAAAAATCGGGATGGCAACGCAACCTGTAAGACGATTTTTACCAAAAGTTGATAGGCACTAATTTATGTCAAGATGCAACTACATACCAATTTGTATGAAATTCTGTCAAGTAGTTCCTGAGGTACAGTTGCCACAAAATTTTGTCACACACACACAGACAGACAGACAGACATTTTTTAAAAATGGTCAAATCGTGTTCTACAGCTCTCAAAACGTGTAAATCCATCACAAACCCGAAATCGAAAATGTTTACGAATCCAATACTTTCTTCTATTGAAGATAGAAGAAAGTAAAAAGTACGATTTTTTTTTCTAAGTTTATTTTTGTTAAAAGTAAAAAAAGTCGATAACTTTGTTTCAAATTATCACAGATTTATAGTTTAACAATTCGTTTTAAAGGTATTGACGAGACCTTTCGAAAGATACCCATCGTGAAAATTTACTCCCCTCGAAGGAGGACTTCCCCCCAGGGGGGGGGGGTGGCGAGGGTCCTACACATACAATTTTTTTCCCAGTTCACTATCTCTATTATAAATAATTCTTGTAAATTTCATAATGATTACTAAAAATTAATTATCTTTATGCACTTTTATGCAAAATTTTGTCCTATATCACCATGTTAAAAATTTAGAAAAAGCGGGATGGCAACGCAACCTGTTGGAAAATTCTTACCAAAAGTTGATAGGCACTAATTTATGTCAAGGTGCAACTGCATACCAAGTTGTATGAAATTCTGTGCAGTAGTTCTTGAGATACAGTTGCCACAAAATTTTCTCTCACACACACAGACAGACTGACTGACAGACAGACAGACAGACATTTTCTAGAAATGGTCAAATTGTGTTGTACAGCTCTCAAAACGTGTAAATCCATCAAAAACCCGAGGTCGAAAATTTTTACGAATCCAATACTTTCTTCTATTGAATATAGAAGAAAGTAAAAAGAAAAAAAAATTTTTTTTTTCTTTAAAAGTAAAAAAAAATCGATAACTTTGTTTCAAATTATCACAGATTTATAGTTCAACCATTCGTTTTAAAGGTATTGACGAGACCTTTCGAAAGATACCCATCTTGAAAATTTATCAACAATAATTCATAAGTATTTTACAATCACAAGTTAAAAATAACTCTCATTATGTACATTTATACGAAATTTTGTCCTATACTGCCATGTTAAAAATTTAGAAAAAATGCGATTGCAGTGCCACCTGTTGAGCGATTGATCCCCAAATCTAATCAGCAACAGTTTATGTCAGGGTCCAACTAAATACCAAGTTTGGTTAAATTTCGTTCATTGGTTCGTGAGATACAGCGTCCACAAAATTCGTGATACACACAGACAGACATTTTCTAAAAAACTATCAAATCGTGTTCAGGACATCCCAAAACGTGTAAATACATCGAAAACCGGAATTCGAAAATTTTCACGAATTCCAATACTTTCTCTATACGAGGGTTGCTATTTATATTTCTGGCCTTGGCAACAGTAAGTGTTGCTAGGCGACCGCAGACGATTTTAATCGAAAGTTTGATATTTTTAAACGTAAATTCAGCAGACGATTTACCATTATAGCTTTATTTGTGTTGTTGACAGAAAATTGAAAAGTTCTTCTCTTTCAAAAAATGGAATTGAATCGTGAAAATTTTCGTGCGATTATTTTTCATAACTTTCGACGTGGATTGTCAAGACAAGAGTGCTTCGATGAACTTAATTCTTTATACAGCGATAAAGCGCCATCCTACAGCACTGTAAAAAATTGGTATAACGAATTTAATCGTGGTCGATGTTCGATCCAAGACGAATCCCGCGCAGGTCGTCCAAAATCCGTTGTTGTGCCAGAAAAGATCGATGCTGTGCGTGAACTGATAAAGCAAGATCGTCATGTGACATACCGTGAGATTGAGGCGTCTTTGGACATTAGTATGACTAGCATCAATAAAATATTGCATGAACATTTGAGGGTAAAAAAAATTTTTTCGCGTTGGATCCCGCATAATCTGACAAACGCTCAAAAAAAGGCTCGTGTCGATTGGTGCAAGGAAATGTTGGAAAAATACGTTCAAGGTACATCAAAGGCTGTGTATAACATCTACACAGGTGACGAATCATGGATCTATGCATATGAGCCAGAAACAAAACAGCAATCCACTGTATGGGTCTTCCAAGGCGAGGCAAAACCAACAAAAGTTGTTCGAGGAAGAAGCACATCGAAACAAATGATTGCCTGTTTCTTCGGCATTAACGGTCATGTGGCAACAGTGGCGTTAGAGCAACGCAGGACGGTCAATTCTGAATGGTACACGACCATTTGTTTGCCAGAAGTCATCGGAGAAATTCGAAAAAAGCAGAAGAACAGGCGAATCATTCTTCATCATGACAATGCGAGCTCTCACACATCGACTCAAACAAATGCATTTCTGACTGAGCGAAAGATTGAACTGATGGGTCATCCGCCGTACAGCCCTGATTTGGCACCCAATGACTTCTTCTTATTCCCACACATCAAAAATAAATTACGTGGACAACGATTTTCGACCCCCGAAGAAGCGGTTGATGCATTCAAAACGCATGTTTCGGAGTTACCTCAATCGGACTGGAAAAAGTGCTTTGAAAATTGGTTCAAACGCATGCAAAAGTGTATCCGCGTTTGTAATGATCGATAGATGGCGCTCTCTGAACACTGCAGTTGTTAGTAAATATAACAGCCACGTGTAATTATTATTCTTTCTCCGCCATTTCATCATGGAAAGTCGATTGCATAATATGAGGATATGCAGTGGTGTGATAATTTCACCTTAGCCCACCAGAGGGCGAGCATTTCATTACAATCGCGGATTGATCATCATGGAGAATATTTTGAAAAAACAATAAAACCAATTTCGATCCTACATATTTGTTTTTTCATTATTAGGCCAGAAATATAAATAGCAACCCTCGTATTACATATAGAAGAAAGTAATATATTTCATATAGAAAAAAGTAAAAAAGGGCAATATCCAAACAAATGAAAGTAAAATAACAATATGAAGAAGCAGAGGCCAGGCCACCACGGCTTAAGACGGGTAGAGCGGGTTGAACAAGTTTTACTGGCGCCCAACTTTCCCTAAAACCTCTGCAAGACCATATGATCAGAAATTAAAATTAATATGAAAATTTTTATATAACACTGCTCGGCATGAAAATTGCCTCTGACACCATTTCAGCATATTCATATGTAAAATGATCTCCTGAATCCGAATAGGACGCCCGTTTCGCTCTATCACCCACCGTTTTTTAGAAATGGCCCCCTATTTATATCATTTTCGGTTGATTTTATGGATATAAATTTGATTTTTAGGAGGGGGAGGTTTATTTTAACCGTTTAATATCTTCTGAGGGGCTACAGAGTTGAAAAATTCTAAAACATGAACATTTGCGACAAGGGAAAAAATTTTGGGGGGATTTGCCACTGAAATTATACATTACGTATCTTATATTTTTTTTAATCTGTTATTAACCCGTTAGTAGTCGCTATAGACAGCGCCACCTATTACAGATTGCGCACTTTTTATTTAACTGTCAGCAATAATTTTAAGAAGTGATGTGACCGACGTTTCTTCGATTGTATTCGCGTTTTATGTATATCAAGTGCCACTTCTAAAAATTTTTGGTGGCTATTGGATAAAAAAGCTATGAAATATAATAAAACAAGTTACTCTAAAGTAATGTAAGACTATAATTTTTTTTTTTTTTTTATATATCATTTGTTTATCAGAGAAACGCGCTGGGTACATGTGTCAACCCTAAGGCAACAAAATGCCTGATGCGCCAGCTCGTATATATAGGAGCCTTAAGTCAGGCGAGCCGCCCTATATGTGTATAGTTGTATGTGTATATATATATATATTTGTGAGTGTAAGAATCTTGTATGTATATACATTTTTTCAAGGAAGGGCAGGTTTAAAATTCAGAGCAGAAAACATTGATTTAAATTATTTTCATTCATAAATTAACAATAGAATCGTGAAAAATTTATGACTATTTCTTAATAACTATGATATAAAGAATGAATAATCAATCTATTAATATTTCATTACTACTGTGGGATTATTTAACTACCATTATCGCTGAAAGATATTTTCTCTTTGAAAGTCAGAACAGGCTTATTAATTTTTAATCTGTTATCCAAAGTTGTCAAATTTTAAGTATCTTTAGTCTCCTCGAGGGCCGCATAAAACTACACGGCGGGCCAGATGCGGCCCGCTGTGTTGACCACCCCTGTGTTACATAACAGTTTATATATCGATTTCCGAATTACCTCTCCTCTAAAGATAACAATGTAATATGAGCCCAACTACCTAATTTCAAATACTGTGAACCCTGCAGAGTGATGCCTAGAATCATAGATATAGTATTAAGACATAGATTGATCATCGAGAGGAAAAAAGTGATACCTTTTATCTCGGGAAAAGTCACTTTAATGGCTGTCTTTCCCCGAGTAAATTACATACAGGAATACACACGGATAATTTAGTAAATTAAATTTATGAATAATTTATTTACTAAAGGTGAACGAAAAACTCCAGATACAGTATCAAATTCATTTTTCTTTTTTTTTCTTTTTTTCAATACTCTCTAATGGCTGATTTTAGAACTTTTTTTCGGCATCAAAAATTTTTTCTGGATTACATGGAGATGATATATATATATATATATATATTACTACATCTATGCCTAGAATACACTGAGAAAAAAAAATATACCGCCTTCCTCTAGAATGAATAAGTGGCCTTTTTCTAAGTCCCTTAACTAGAAATATAGATTTCCGATCCATGCGCATAAGGCACGCAAATAAACTGAATAGACGAAATTATCGTACACATTTCTAGATGGTGAAACAATATTCTGAATACACTAAATATTCTGAATCATTTGTATTGCGAGAAATTCTCGCTTGATTTTTCTAGAATTTGGTAACAAACCAAGATTATAGTTCCTGGAATCCGCCTCTTGTAGTCTTATTTATTTGCAGAGATTTTTAAATAGTTTTGCCCTCGAGAATATAGGCGAACGCTCTAGAATTCTAGTAGGGGCTTCTAGAACTCGCTTTCCAAGGGGACTAGAATTTATGAGGATGACATGGAACTATTTTTTCTAGAGCCACAACTTAGATTCTAGATGTCAGTTACAGAATTTTTTCTCCGTGTAAGAGTTTTTTTTTTCTCCCTTTTTGTTCCAGTTTAGCCAAATGGGAGTCTTAGTATGGCGTTTCAACCCAAAATTCTATCTCCATTTAATTTATACTTATGAAAACATAAGAGCAAAAAAAAGCAGTAAGATGACGGTAATAAATATAATTTCATACAGTATAAGATATGAGTAGTAGGATGATCATTGACCAAATTGTATGGAGGACATAAGTAAGGTGTCCCATAAAGAATGCAACTTTTGAGGGCAGAATAACTTACAAATTTGCGAAATAATTTCATCAATCAATTTGCATCTTATTATAACACTCAAAAGTTGCATTATTTATGGAACATCCTACATTTAGCTTTTAGCTGTTAAAAATGTGAAATTTTAATTTTCTTAAATGTATCAAGCTGTAACTGTGTGTTTCTAAGAATTGGTTACTTAAAAGCACAATATTTTATTTATATAATCAAAAACTCACAAAAGATTATTAAGTTAAGAAAAAAAGAACGCATACATTTCAGTTTCAATCAAACAGACTATAGGCGATAAACTTATCCCTAAATTTATTTTATCTAAAATGACGGCTCAGTTTTGCTGATTTCACCATGCCCTTAAAATTGATGTTCTGTTTTATAAAATTGTATTAAAAAGAGAGAGAGAGAGACATATCGTTGAGGTTGAGTATAGTCTGGCCGCTACTTCCGATGTTAAGTTTCTTCACACCGGAAATAATCAAAGCCGGAAACAACTAAAACAATCTCTTATTCAACTTTTTATTTCTTGGAACATCCTTTTTTTCTTTTCTTTATAAAAAAAAAAAATCTGGTGTGAAACAACCACACGACTTCCATTACCCCCACTATTACACATAATGCATTTTTTAGAGATAATGTGATCAGAAGATATAAAAGTGACCCAAAGAAGTAGAAACCTAACATTTTTCTGGTAAGATAAACTTTATACACATGTAAAGACATATAAAACGAAGCTTACATATAGCGAGGTAAAAAATAAGGGGGAAACAAAAAATGGTAGAGTTATTTTTTGAAATACCAATTTTCGAGATCTACCTAAACTTCTGACCTACCTAAACAGGATAGCTGTTAATTTTCCTCTAATAACTACGTGATACATAAGAAAGAAATGGATTTATATAACAATTTTCAAGAAAATCGTTAGAACCGTTTTTGAGATACCAACTTTTAACAAAACTCAATTATTGACAGGAAAACAAAAATTGCATACAAAAGCATATTTAAAAGTGAGTTAATAGGGCGAGTTTGAAAAAAATCTGTACAGCCGTTTTTAAAGGAACGCCCTTGCGTGACCTGAAATTGAGCTATTTATACAGGACGCCTATCAATTTTCCTGAACTAACCAACTACATCATTAGAAAGGACATCTAATAGAGTGTTTATACAGCAAATGTGAAGAAAATCGTTAGAGCCGTTTTTGAGATACGGACTTACGGTCCCACTTCTGGTTTTTCAATTTCTACCAAAATTGGAAAATTCATCTGTGCACCAGCCTTGTTTCATTCTAAAGTTTCGTAGGTCTATCTTTATTAGTTTCCGAGATATAATAGCCAGAAGATTCTCCGCATACACACACAGAGACGCACACACACTGACCAATTGCCAAAAACCACTTTTTTGGACTCAGGAGATCTTAAAACGTGTAAATTAGGTGAAAACCCGATATCGAATTTTCAGGCCGAATACAATGCTTCCATTACCTACGGTAGTAGGGTAATGGAAGTAAAAATTTATCTTTGACTGCGATTTGCGAATGTTTTCATTCTAAAGGGGCATTTATATTATCATAAATGCACAGTCTTTTAAATTTGATTATTTTTCAAATTATCTTGAAATTGTTTTGGGGAATTCAGTTCAATAAAGTGCTTATTATTAAGTAGTCCGTCTTCGCCCGCTTAGCGATCGATATTTCCAAATGAACCTATATTTAATATTCACCAAATCAAAAACAGTTGCCGGATATCGTGATAAATTGTCACTAATAATAATAATAATAATAAAATGATTATTTAAATTTTATTTTGTATTTATTTTTTTTATAAAAAAAAGAGTGAATGAATAATGAAAATGAATGAGTTTGGTTAATAAATGAGTTTAAATGAACGAGTTTTAAAGCTAAAAAGTTATGCTCAGTGTGCACCTTTACATCTTTAATGTGATATAAATTATTAAATGGTGTTAAAAATGAGAATATAAAATATTTTCAAATGCAAACTAGTATGTTGTGGTCACTACAAGACTTTCTTCTATATTTTCCTATACAAATTCACTAAGTGCAAATAATTTATTAAAACTATTATTTATTAAAATTATCTAACATGACGGATGCAAATGATTTTCATTTTAGAGAAAACTAACACTAATTATCCAAAGAAAGACAGTTTTATTGTCGATAAATAACATCTTAAAAAAATGCGTTTTCATAATGGTTATTTCACACATAAGTTTTGTGCAGTTATATGCCATTCAAGTTGAAATATAGCCTTCTCGTTATCGATGAAATTTCCTGTACAGCAGCGCCATCTGTCGGCCTATAAGCATACAACTTGAATCAGCATAATGTCTCATAATGGCCGTTTCACATATCAAGTTTTGTTTGATTATATGCAATAGAACCTGAGATAAATCCTTTCCTTAAACTGCAGAAATCACTGTGTAGCAGCGTCACCTGTTGAGCGGTTGACACCAAAAGTTGACAGGAACTAATTTATGTCAAGGTTCATCGACACATAAATTTATATGCAATTATGTGCAGTAATTCCTGAGATATAGCCTTCCCTTAAATTGCAGATATCGCTGTATAGCAGTGCCACCTGTTGGCCGATAAGCATTCAAATTGAATTAGCATAATGTATCATAATGACCTTCTTACATATCAAGTTTTGTTTGATTATATTCAATAGAACCTGAGGTATAGCCTCCCCTTAAAATATCGGAAATCGCTGCATAGCACCGCCACCTGTTGAGCGGTTGACAACAAAAGTTGAGAGGCACTAATTTAGGTCAAGGTGCATCCACATGTAAATTTATATGCAATTCTGAGCAAACAGGCAGACAGACAGTCTCTAAAAATGATAAAATCGTGTTCTAGACCTCTTAAATCGTGTATATCCGTCAAAAACCGGAAATCGAAAATTTTTACGAATCCAATACTTTCTTCTATTGAAGTGTAGTAGACTAATTTAGACTAAGATTTAGCATGACTCTCTTTTCCCATTTTCAGGTTTTAGTTAAAAATCTAAATGTTGCAAAGTTTATATTTTAACGGATTAAAATACTCGTAAAAATTCAAATTATGATATTTATGGATGAATTTGTGTGTGCATTATCTTTATGTTAATAATTCTAAATAATATTCATTAAATTATTTTTGCTTTGTCTTACCCATAAGGTAGAGAAAGTATTGTTTTTCGGACAAATTTTCAAAACTGAGTTTTTGTTATATTTACATGTTCTGAGGTCCCCTGAATACGAAAATCATGTTTTTAGTGAATGGTCTGTGTGTCTGTCTGTCTGTTATCAGCATATCTCAAGAAGAAATAGTAGCAGAAATTCTAAACTCGGTATTCTAAATGTGTGTCATATAGGAATGCTACACTAATCTTTTTGTTGAGATCAAGAAAATGGTTTGTGGACAGGGACACCCAAGAGAATTCAAATACATTACGTCTATGGGGAAAATTGCAGGTAAGTATAGTTTAACATCTATAGACTGCGCTAAACCAAATGAAACATATATATATATATATATTATATACGTAAAAATGTTTCGTGTAGAATATGGTACAGAAATCATTCACTGTTCGTTTACAGGGCTACACAAAAGAACTAGATTATAGTACGACGTTTTACTTGAAAATTGATGGAAGTGTACTTCAGGTTGTGCCGTCTGTTATTAATGTAGGATTATATTTATGTGTACCCTGTGATGTGTACATAACTTTCAGAAGATATACAGGGCTGCCAATATTTAAGCCATAGCATTCTTTTTTATTTGTAAGTGGGAGTGCTTCACGATAATATTTTACCATGTCCAGGAAAGCTGCTCAGGAATTGAAATTAATTCCTCATAGCCATATGGTAAATAATGTATTTTTTTAAGCTTAGTATTCATCGCTTGGTTTTTTGTATATTTAGACGTTTTGGAACTTCCTGAATACTGAAGTCATGTTTTTAACGTTTGACCTTTGTCTGTGTCTGTTCGAATAAATAAAAAACAAATAATTTCAGGCGATCCAAATGTTGTATTTTGAAGTTAATGCGTTTGTTACAAGAAAAGTTTGATCAAGATTGATAAGTTTCAAGGAATGTTGGTGTGAAAGTTGTCTCAATAATTTAAAATGAACTTTTGAATTAAATAACTGATTAGAATTCTTTATAAATGTAGGCACAGTAGTGAAACGGGAGGTTGACGGGGGCGGCAGCCCCCCCTCACACAAAATTACTTGTCAAATAAAGCTACTCCGAAGCCTGAGTTGAATTGTTTTAACATAGGTTTGCATAACAGTACTCGTTCTCTTACCCCTTAATCTCCAATCTGTACTTATGTATAGTATAAAATTTCAGGGTAAGAGAAAGTCGTGTGAGTGACACACCAGATTATTTTAGCATAAAATACTCTTTTATAAAAAATATAAACAAAGAAACTATTAGAGAATACTGGGCTTAATATTTATCGAATATTTCTCATTTTTAAAAAGTCCTCTTTTTAGTTCCCCATCATACTATAGGTATGGGGAACTTAGGTAATCGTGAAAATTTTCGACCTCGGTTTTTTGACTTTTCTACGCGTTTTCAGGTGTGAGGAATCCGAAAATGACAAAATTTGTATGGTGTCTGTCTGTAGGGTGTCTGTTAGTCCGTTAGTCCGTTAGTTCGTTAGTTTGTTAGTCTGTGTACACGATATCTCAAGAACAAATTGTCGCAGAGAGGTCAGATCAGTTTTAAAATATTACTTTCGACACTGGCAAGAACCCTATTCATTTGCAACATTCGATTTTAAAAACTTCGTAAGTTATTAGAAATTTACAATTTTCTTAACATGGGAGAATAGGACAAAAATTCACTTAAACGTGCATTAAATGTAAACTTTTTACTCTAAAAATGTCAGACCAGTTTTAAAATATCCGTTTTGATGTCGGAATGAACATCAGTAACTATAAATATGCTACTTTGAAATTTTCGCAAGTTATTGGAAATTTACGAATTTCTTAACATGGCAGTATAAGGCAAAATTTCACATAAACGTCAATTTTGAGAGATATTTTCATCGTAAAGATGTCAGACTACTTTTGAAATATTATTTAGGACACTGGCATGAATATTAATGACTATGAATTTTCAAATCTAAAAATTTCGTAAGTTATTGGAAATTTACGAATTTCTTAACATGGGAGAATAGGACAAAAATTCACTTAAACGTGCATTAAATGGAAACTTTTTACTCTAAAAATGTCAGACCACTTTTAAAATATCCGTTTTGATGCCGGAATGAACATCAGTAACTATAAATATGCTACTTTGAAAATTTCGCAAGTTATTGGAAATTTACGAATTTCTTAACATGGCAGTATAGGGCAAAATTTCACATAAACGTCAATTTTGATCGATATTTTCATCGCAAGGATGTCAGACAACTTTTGAAATATTATTTAGGACACTGGCATGAATATTAATAACTATGAATTTTCAAATATAAAAATTTCGTAAGTTATTGGAAATTTACGAATTTCTTAACATGGCAGAATAGAGCAAATTTTAACATAAACGTCAATTTTGAGGGATATTTTCATCGTAAAGATGTCAAACCACTTTCGAAATATTATTTAGGTTACTGGCATGAATATCATAGACTATGATTTTTCCAATTTAAAAAATTCGTAAGTTATTTGGAATTTACGATTTATTTAACATGCCAGAATAAGGCAAAATTGAGCATAAACTTCCATTTTGAGGATCATAAATACATTAGACAACTTCAAAATTACATTTATGATATTTTGTTGAACATGATTGAATACAAATATTCTAATAGGAAAATTTCGTAAATTATTCGTAATTTACGATTTTATCAACATAGCGAAATTGTAATTTTTTCATATAAATATGAATTTTGAGGATTATTGCATTGGAAATAGTAGCATGAAAACTAAACAACGGAATCGACCCTGATAAAATAAATTAATAGATTAGAATAAGATAAATATATCGAAGTGAACGGTGGATAGCCTATTAGGCGGGGTTTTCATTCTGTCACTGTATCAAGCTTTTGTGAAATTCATTTCTTTTAACATGATTATATCTCTCAAACTAGAAATTTCTGAGAACATAAATATGATGGGGAACTGAGCAGAGTCCACCTATGCCAACTAGTTTGCTTTGTATTCATTTACGTCGGCGATATTTTGTCCTCGCGAGATTTTGTCCCGCGAGATTTTGTCCCCAACCCGTTTTTATATTATTAACTAATTTTTTTTTTAGAGCAATTACTAATGAAAAAGCAGAATGCTTAACTAATAAACAATAGTTAAAATGCATTAAAGTTTTCTGTATTTATGATAATAAAATTCCTGTATCTTATACTAAAATCGGTTTCGAGGAATTGGGTTAAAATTTGATTGCAAGACTTGGCCGGACAGAATAGTCAAGTTAAATAAAAAGGTATAAAAATACTGGCATAAAAACAGTAATACTTGACAGATATACTATTGAAATAATTGAAATAAAGAATAAAAACTAAGAACTACGAAGTGATCGTGCTTTGCACATTAATTATTAAATACACGATAAACCTTTGAACAAATAAAATGAAATATCGTGAATAGGAAGCAATATTGTAATCAACTTATTTACACATGAATATTGTAATTGAAATATTTTTTAAGTAAGAACAATAGTAAATATGAAAGCTATATATTATTAAAAGCATATCGCAGTATAAGAAACTAAATAAAGACGCATAGAAACGTGAATATCAAATATTAGAAGGCAGTTATTTGCATACAAATATTTAATAAAATTTTTCTTTATCTCCGTGATGAATAAATAAAATAGGGAGTAAAATGCTGTAACATGAATTATTCATAATACCTATTCCATAAAGGATATTTAAAAAGAAATTTAATGTAATGTGTGTAGAGAGAAAGTCGTGCAATACAAGTATTTAATTAAAAATGATTTGAATAGTAAACGTCAGTTAGGTAATTTAAAATTATGGCAATAAAATAATTGTCATTGCTCTAAACAATAGCATTAACCATATACATGATTTTTTACTTTCTTCTGTGTTCAGTAGTAACAGATAATAAATTCGTAAAAATTTTCTACTTCTGATATTCGATGGATCAGTCTGATATTCAATGGAGTTTTCACAGATCAAGAACACGATTTGACCACTTTTCGAAAATGTCTGTCTGTGTGTGTGGGGGGGGGGGGACATTTTGGTAACTCTATCTCAAGAATAAATGTACAGAAATCTACATATATCTTTATACATATGTGTGTATGTATCTGTGGACAGCGCAGCGCACAGACGGTATATCGGACAGTCATGTGATTCGACACGTAGAAGCCTCCCGAGGAGTCCGAGTGCACCTCGAATCAAATTTTTGAATATATATTTTTTTAATTAATTAAAATATGAAAATAATACCTTACACTAGCTTTAAAATGAGCTTCAAAATATATTAAGCTGTTGCGAAAAGAGTTTAAGCGTTCACTTTCTTCTTTTTCTTTCTTCTTTTCTTTTCTTTTCATTTTTTTTTTTTTTGAGGTAAAAAGAAATATATTTTCACGTAAATAATAAAAAACATCAAAAATCAACTTTGCTTATGCATATGACACAATGACGTCATTATAACTTAATTGACATATCACATAAAAAATATAAACAAATTATAAAATATTGCAAAAAATATAATGAAACATAAACAATAATTGCATAAATTATCTATTATTGATGAACTATATTATTTTATAGAAAAAATGTACCTTTAAGAATAGAAAACTTATTTCTATAAGCACTATTTTAAACCGTATATTAAAAACATAAACAGAATGTGATGTAGTCTTATAAATTAAATTAAAGAAAAGGTGCAATAGTTAAAAGTATTACCAAAATAAGTACTCAAAAAATTCATTCTTTTATATATACACGAAATTAAATATATATAAAATACAGTGCTACGAATTTATAAGTATTTGTAGTTATTACGTTGTTTTTATTAACTTCTATTCTTGTTTGTTTGTGTGTTTGTTTGTCCGGTACAAATCTTGCACGTCTATTTTTAACTAACTTCCCTACTAGCTAGACATTTGAAACTTTCACAGTAGCTCAGAACCCGGTGACAACACAATACTTCGAAGTCCGATTTTCGAATAGTTTTCTTTTAATTAATTAAAATAGGAAAATAATAAGCTTCTAATAGCAATAAAAATAGCCATTAAAATATTAACTATAATTTAATTGTTGCCAAAAAAAAAAAAAAAAAAAAATTACGAGTTTTTCTTTCGGCATAAAAATAAATACATTTAATTAAACGTGAACCTTAAAAAATTAAACTTTTTTTTTTTTCCATTATTATTATTATTAGTTCACTGAACTGAGTCCGCGTGCTTAAATATTGCTCATATATTATTTTTTATCCTCACGTATTTTATTAATGATTCATCATGAAATTTAAAAACATGGTATATAAAAAGTATTTTTTTTTTATCTTATAATTATTTTTATGTAAATTCATTCAAAGAGACTTAGTCAGGTTATAAAATGTTAATTTTCTGCATTGCTAGTTTGTTTGCGCATTAAAATAGCTTAAAAACACGTTAATGAATTCGGCGCCAAATGTAACGACTTTTTCGCTCCTTGGCGATTTTTTTGACGACCTTGGCGAGAAAATCCTTATAATTGATATACCAAATATGGAAGCTCTAACTTGATTGGCTTTTGAGTTTCTAGAATTTTCCTCATTTTTCTACGCGGGTATTTAAGAAGTTGCTTTACGCCAAATGAGTCGGTCTCGGTTTAGTTTTCGCCAATACTTTCATTGCACTGAAAGAGCTGTTAGCCTCTTTCGATTGCTGTATGTTAATGCTCTGATACAGTTTGTACTGTGAATTTGCTGTTTACAGCTGCCATTTGCCATTTAAGCTGTGTTTACCAGCGAAAGTGAAGTTTATACTTAGTTTATAGACCTGTAATCTTCTCGAATTTTCTGTAAATAAAGTTTCCAGCCTCTACAAGATTCGTCTTTCATTCTCGGACAACTTACGAAAACCCAAGTACGCAACAATATAAAAGTCCATCATCATATCGGCGGCAAAAATTCAAAAGTCACCAAGGGGGACTGTTTTGTTTTACATTGTAAAGTTTTTAAGGCTCGTTTACTTTAAAATATTGGAATATATTCGATATGGATATGTTGAGTCTTTCTTCTTAAATAGTATTAAATAACTTTTCCTAGTTTTCGCCTCTAAATTTTTGTTTTCACCTTGTTGTCCCTATTTTTGTATTTGAATGTTGTAAGATTCATTTACATACACCCCGAAGTTAAATGTATAGATTCAGAAAATGCGATAAGGTGGGGCTTACTGTTTGAAACAGCATTCGATATGCATTTTATATGCATTTTATATTGCATTTTATATGCATTCGATGTATATATATATGTTTTTTTAAACGCGAATTTTTTGTTCGTATTTTTTATATTTGATTATTGTACGGTTTAGAAGCTTCAAGTTATTTAATTTTATCGCTTGAAGTTACATTATAAGATATTTAATTTTTATTAAATGTTTTTTATATTGATTAAATGCAGAGTTGCCAACATTTTAATTTATTCCGGAGCATTTTTAGCCTTGCCTTTATTTGATATCACTTTTTTTTTTTTTTTTTCAAAGAGTAAAATTTTTCTTATTTTATCGTAATTATATATTGGAGAAAAATATTTTAAAAATAGTAAAGTGGTGCAAAAATAAAGGCGGGGCTAAAAATGCTTGATAATAAATTAAAATATTGGCAACTATAATTAAATGTTGGGCATTCACTGTTTTAAAGTTCTTTAGCGTACAAAATCAAAAGGAAAGATGCAATATTTGTATCCGATTAATTCCAATCACTGAGTAAAATTCACGTTTATTATGAAAAATTACTTAAAAACAAGGTAATATAACTTATCACAGAGCTGCGAACCTAATCCGGAGGATTGTTAGTAACGCCCCTTTTTACACACCACTTAATTTTCAAAGAAATTCTCTTCAAATGTATTCACGATGAATTAAGAAGAAAAATACTCTAAAAAGAGACTGATGTATAAAAAGGGGCGTTACTAACAATCCTCCGGTTTCGGATTAGGTTGGCAGCTTTGCTTATCAATTTTAAAGATTTGGATAATGATCTTACACTTTACAGTTACTTAGAAATTCCAACAGTTTTTCAAACAAATTTAATTACAAATGCAATATCTTTAGTAACTTCATATTTTTAATGTTTAAGTAAATTTTTGCATTTTTTTCCGGTTTAAATTTTAATGAATATTTTTGCTTTCTGTGCGAGATAATAATTTATTTTTTCTATAAATATGGACGGACCCCTAATACATTTTTGCTTCTAACTCTATCAAGAATTAATTAAAAGTATATAAATAATACCTTTTACCGAACTGCCTTGATTTGAGAAATTTGAATACTGAGTCAAAAATGGGGGTTACCATTGAACAAAATGAGGTTGATGCCAGTTTTAGTATGTAGACGACCCCTTAAGCAAAATCTGACTGCGATATTATTATAAACTAGACGTTATTACAAATCGATCAGCACCAGCCGCATGTTTCTACGGTAATCCATAATATTAAAAGAAGATGTTTGTCAATCTGTCTACGTTCAGCCCCTACTGAACGCAGAAGTACAAAATTTGACATACGGGTGCTCAGAAGTCTTCCCGAGGGGATAGTGAAAAAATAATTAGAAATTTTTAATTAGTTGCGGAGATATTAATTAAAACGTTGACCTATGTCACTAACGCTCGCTTGGTAATTTCGTTGAAAGTATTTTAGCAGCATATTTTAAAAATACTGTAATTCTCTCTCTCTCTCTTTTTTTTTTTTTTTTTTTTTTTTTTTAATTAAAAAAGATATGTATATATATATATATATTCTTTTTTCTTTTTCGAATTATATAACAAGATATAAACATTTTAAAAATATTTGTAATAAATATTACAAGTTGTACTAATAACTAATAAACTTAATTTAATTTAAGACAGTGTAAAAAGACAAAAATTATTTATTCTTTATTAGGATAAATATCAAAATTCACCTAATTTTAGACTTTTAAGTCTTCTTTGAACAAGTTTTTTAAAAAAATTAAGAGAACTTTAACTTAAAGATGAAAATAAAAATTTATTACTTTTAATTAGAAATATTTATTCTTGTATCTCAATATCTATTTAAATACATATTAATAAAAGGAAAGAAATAGTAATTATATTTTTGCAGTTTTTAGAAAATTGCAAAAATAAAATGAGCTTTTTCCTTGAAAATCAATTTTTGTAGATTTTCTTCTTCTTTACTTTCTCTTACCCATAAGGCACAGAAAATATTGTTTTGGGGTCAAATTTTTGAAAGTGAGGGTTTTTTTTTATATATATTTACACGTTTTGAGGTGCCCTGAACACAAAAATATTTTTTTTAGCGGTTGGTCTGTGTGTGTGTCTGTTATCAGCATATCTCGAAAACAAATTATAGCAGAAAGTTCAACCTTGGTATTCTAAATGTGTATGATATAGGGATGTTACACTAAACTTTTCGTTGAGATCAAGCAAATGGTTCGTGTACAGGGACACCCAAGAGAATGCAAATACATTACGTCTATGGGGGAAATTGCAGGTAAGTAGAGTTTAACATCTATAGACTTCACTAAACCAAATGAAACGAATATATATATTTTACATACGTAAAAACTTGTTTAATGTAGAATATGGTATAGAAATCATTCACTGTTCGTTTACAGAGCTACACACACACACAAAAAAAAAAAAAAAAAAAAAACTAGATTATAGTGCGACAATACTTGAAAATTGATGGAAGAGTACTTCAGGTTGTGCCGTGTATTATTACTACAGGATTATATTTAGGTGCACCATGTGGTCTGTACATAATCTTCAAAAGATATACAGGGCTGGGCTGCAAATATTAAAGCGATAACATTCTTTTTTGCTGTTAGTGGATGTGCTTTACTATAAAATTTTACCATTTTCAGGAAAGCTGTTCAGGAATTGAAATGAATTCCTCATAAAGATATGGTAAATAATGTATGTTTTTAAGCTAAATATTCATCGTTTGTTTTTTTGTATATTTACACATTTTGAGGCTTCCTGATTACAGAAGTCAAGTTTTTTAACGTTTGATCTTTGTCTGTATTTGTTAATCTTTTAGAGTAACTTAAAAACGAATAATTTCAGGAGATCCAAATGTTGTATTTTGAAATTAATATAAGTTTGTTGCTAGAAACGTTTGATCAAAATTGATAAGTGTCAAGGAATGTCGCGTGTGAAAGTTGTCTGAATAATTTGAGTGAACTTTTAATTTTACTATCAAATTTAAATTCTATATAAATGTAGGTGCAGTAATGAAACGGGGGGGGGGGGTTGAGGGGGGTGGTAGATCCTCTCACACAGAATTAATTATCATATAAAACTCTTCTGAAGCCTAATTTGAATTGTTTTAACTTAGATTTACACAACAGAACTCGTTATCTTACCCGTTAATCTCCAACCTGTATTTATAGTATTAAATTTCAGGGTAAGAGAAAGCCATGTGAGTGACACACCAGATTATTTAAATTAATATATCATTTTTCTATTAAATTTCCTTCAGATTTCAAACCTAAATTTTATTCCCTAAAAAATGCGGATTTTTCTTGATTTTTATGAAATTTCGTTAAATATAAATTATAAAATTATTTTTACTGTGAAAATAAATATGTCGGGGAGACCGGGGCACAGTGGACCACTTTTACACATTTAATTTTTTTTTCACCAAAACTAAAAAAGCAAGGTACTTGAAAAAATTAGCAAACATTCTTTAAACCTTTCTTGACATGTCCTAATTTTTTTTATAACAATACTTCTAATACATTACGAATAAAAAAATAAATTGTGTGCACTCACAAAGCCCCATCACCGGGCACAGTGGTCCACAACCCGGGGTACAGTGAACCAACCTTTGTTGTTCATGTTCAATTAATATAAGTTACTCATTTTGTTTTCCTAAAATTAGTTTCTTATGCAATTCTAGTCTAAATAACATAATTCGAACATTTCCATGAAATAAAATTACCAAAATTTAAAGTAAATCAAAATAAATAAGAAATCAAATTAGAGGAAGAATCCTATATCAGATTTCCTTTGTCTTTTACGTGCCATCACTGAAAACAATAAGATATATTTTTAATTTGTTTATTAATGTTATATAGTTATAAAAATTATGAAATATATAATTAAATCTTATATTACTATTTAAACATTTTTATTAACTATTTTGAGATATTAATACAGTGCGTATCGAAATGATAGGTCCACCCGCATTTTTCAAAATTTCGACTCTTAATTGAGAATAAGAATCACTTTTTTGGTAGAGATAATTAATCAGTAATTGTTATAACTATTTATGAAAACATTTCTTAAAAATAAATAATTCCTTTTTATTTTTATGCAAATTTTCATTTTCAGACCGTTTCGAAAATATAGGTCCGCCTTCAGACATTTTGCACCAATCACGTTTATTTCCAAAAAAATTGCATAAATATCGTTGCTTAGTCTTACTGCGGGATTATGCTGGCTGCTGTGGAGGTATTTAAACAGATTTGAACATCACGTTGTAATCAAACGAAATGGGTTGTCGTTGCAGTCTTTCGCTGGTTGAGCATAGGGGGAAATTGATGCATTTAAACAGTGTGGAAAATCTAATAGAGAAATAGGTAAACTTTTAAACAGATCACATAATGTTATAAACAATTATTTGCGACTTAGAAATGCTTATGGCAGTAAAAAATCATCTGGCCGCCCATGAAAAGTGACACCCCGACAAAGGACGACTATCGTAAAGGAGTTAAAATCTGGAAATATGAGCTTATCCACTGTGGCCAGACAACAAAACCCTCCAATATGAAAATCTACAGTCCATAGAGTGGTAAAGAAGTTCGGCAATGTAGTTTACGTGAAGAGGAAAGCGGCTCCGAAATTGACTAAAAAGCACAAAGAAAAGATATTGAAATTCTCATATGAAGTGATGTCCTAGAAACAATATTGGCATCGTGTGATATTCAGTGATGAAAAGAAATTCAACCTGGATGGTCCAGATGGCTGGCAGTACTACTGGCACGATCTGCGTAACGATAGACAGATATTCTCGAAGAGGCAAGCTGGTGGTGGTTCCGTTATGGTATGGGCCGGATTCGGAGGTGCAGGAAAAACTGATATAGCATTTGTAGACAATCGTTTGAATGCTGCAGGCTATCAACAGCTGCTTGAACAATATTTTCTTCCACAAGAAGAGCACATTGGGGGCCCATTCTTCATGTTCCAACAGGACAATGCTCCTGTGCGCACTGCAAAGTCCACTTTCGAATGGTTTCTGGATAATGGTGCACATGTTATCGATTGGCCACCTTGCAGACCCGACCTGAATCCGGTAGAAAACATGTGGGGTATACTCGCAAGAGCGGTGTATGCAGGCGGAAGGCAGTACAACAATACTGCAGACTTGGAAAAGGCTATTTCTTCCGAATGGTCAAAAATCGAGAAAAAGTGTTTGCAAAAACTTGTAGAAACCATGCCTAATAGGGTTTATAAGCTTATTCTGAAACAAGGTGGAAAAATTTCTTATTAATTCAACATTAATTTGACGCTTGGTTCAGTGGACCTATCTTTTTGAAACAGCTTTTTCATGTAATTTTTGTTTTCCTTATTATTCTTATTATTTGTATATTATTCATGTATTATTTTACATTCAATGAAGTAATGTAGTTTATAAAATAGTACTTTGTACACAATAAAACCTTTTTTACCAACATAACTTTCGTTTTTACTGGTGGACCTATCATTTCGACACGCACTGTACTTTACATTATATTTGTGAGATAAATTTAACTAAAATTCTTCTACTTTTATCTTTTATATGTTGTTTCTAAAAACAACCACAATAAATTTATATAACCTACTATTTATTATATCACATAATCATTTTATTTATTTTTTTAATATTAAACTATTCAAATAGTTATTAAATTTAGATATTCATAATTATTATACTACCATTCAACTATTTTCCTTTTTCAGAAATCTATTTTACTATAAAATTAAGATTTTTTTTTTTTTTTATTAATTATTTTGAGTCACATTATATTTGTATATGTAAATTTAACTAAAATAAATAAGGTATTAAATATAATTTGGTCTTTTAGACGCATTGGAAGGCGGTCCACTGTGCCCTATGTCCAGGCAAAACAAATAATAATATTAAAATTATATATAGACTATAAATATGGTAATAATTTTTATAAAAAAATAAAAAAAAAAACATATCTTAACAACTATCCAATACTTGCAGTCAATTGTTCTGTCCTGATAAAATTAAAAAAAAATTTCAAACATGAAAAATTACTTTGAGCACCTCAAAACATAAAAATTGTATAAAATGGCTACCTTAGCATTTACCATGTGGTATTTTGGATGTATACAAGTAGTACCATGCTACCATCTATGAGTCTCAATATAAACTAAAAAAGTTAAATATTAAGAGATTTAAATAGGGGTGGTCCACTGTGCCCCAGTCTCCCCTAAAGGAAATTAAATATAATCCTCTTTCCTCTAAGAAAAAGTTGTAGTTGTACGGATTAAAGTCGATTGACAATACGTTATGGTATTATGCTTAGGTGCAATGCCTTTCATAGGTTTATTTTTAAGGAGATTCAAGCATATGTTCACGTGAGTTTCGGAAAAACCACGGAAAACTCAGAAAAGCTAAGACAACGAATTGTAAGACTGGATTGCACTAGCAATTAAAGAAATAAAAATAAATAAATTGTGACACATTGTAAATCGCGAATTTATAACCAATTCTGACAAAAATTTAAATTTCGTTAAAAACAACGATTATGGGTTTAGTCTAAAAATCTCTAAATTAGGTTGATGTTTTTAAGGATTATGGTCGATTAACTATGTTAGGATCCTAGTCCTGGTTAGAATGCCTTTCATGGGTGTTCTAAGCAGGTATTCACATGAATTTCGGAGAAAACCGCGGAAAACTCAGAAAGGTTAAGACGATGAATTGTGACATTGGATCGCATTAGAAATACATATATATGTGGAAAGTTATGTGGAAAGCTTTGAGGGACGCATTCCTTGTACAGTCAACAGATAGCGCTGCCTCTGATGCTCATCTTTCAACGACATGACGAACGGAAGTCAGTTGGGATCTGTCTTCAATGGAAATCGGTTGAGACCTTCAGCGCGAAGGCTGATGTGGTCATTTTCTTTTAATTAGAGCTTGTAGTGTCCTTAATAGTTGTGTAGAGCCATGGAGAGCTCTATACCACAATCTCACATATTTGAAATAGTACGCGTAGGTACTAATGTGAATTAATAGAGCGAGTAAGTGCTCATATGTTACTTTGTGTTAGTTCTAATGATGAAGGGAGCTTGTTATGTGTATTAGGCCTCGAAACCAGCAAATGGTTATTGATGGAAATTCTACTTTTATAATATTATCTCTGTATATTTTGTGTTTTTGTGTGTCTTCAATAAACGTGTACTTCTCTAAGTTGCATCTCATCATTGCCCCACCTCTAGACGCCCAGCCAAGATTCTACATATATATATATATATAAATTGTGACGCATTGTAAATCGTGAAATTTATAACCAATTTTGACAAAAATTAAAATTTTGTCAAGAATAGCGATTATGAGTTCAGTCAAAAAATCGCTATTAAGTTGATGTTTTAAGAGTTTAAGGTCTATTGATTGCGCTAGGATCCTAGGTATGTTTATAATGCCTTTTATGGGTGTTTTTCTAAGGAGATCCAAGCATGTATTCACACGAATTTCGAAGAAAACCACGAAAAACTCAGAACGGCTAAAATGACTTATTGTGACGTTGAATCGCATTAGTAAAAATGTAAATGGATTGTGACATATTCTAAATCCGGAACTATTTAAGAATTTTGATAAAAATTATAATTTAGTTAAAAATATAGAGATTGAGTTCAGTCTAAAAATCGCTAAATTAGACTGATCGACTGCGTTTGGATCCTAGACCTGGATGGAATGCCTCCTGTAGGTGGATTTTCTAAAGAAATCTAATCACGCAGCGTGTAACGGGCACGAGTCGCTCGCCGATTTAGATCGTGCGTGGCGCCACCTCATAGAAGATCAACACAGAGAAAAGAAGACAAGACCAGTTTCGACCAAAGCAGACCATGAAATAGCTACTGAAGAGGGAGCGGATTCGCCCTGAAAGGTCTATAGTTTAACAGAGCTTAGTTAAAGGTAATTTTTATAAATTAAATAAATTATATGTTTAGCCTAAAAATCGCTAAATTAGATTGATGGATATGTTTTATGGGAATTACGGACGACTAATTACGTAAAAACCCTAGGTCTTTGTTGAATGCTCTCTGTGTGTGGGAGAGGGGGGGGGGTTCTAAGGGAAATTAGTTCGTATTTACGTGAGTTTCGGGGAAAACCACGGAAAACTCAGAACGTCTAAGACAACGGGCATGACCTGGGACTGAACATGGCACCTCTTTGAGTTTCTCAGCTACTAGTGAATTAAATTCGGGTGAAAATTTAGAAATATTAAAGAAAATAATATTTAATTAAATTCAGTTCTCCAATGAAATTTCATAATTTTTGAGCTAACGTTTCTCTAACTGAAAATTACAGAACTGGTAGAAAAATAATATTTAATTAAATTTCAGGTCAGAGATTTTATAAAGCTAGATTTATGCTTGTTAATAACATTTCAATGAAGTTGCTTATTCCTAACTTAAATTGTGCCACTTTCTTAAATGTATGTCTTAAGATTTGCTAAATGTAAAGTTTTATTTATTTATTTATTTAAATATATATGCATGCGTATTAAATATATATATATATATGATACAAATTTTGTATAATTTTTTACAAATGAAATAATGAAACCTTATTCTGACAAACTCAACTTAATAATCTATATAATATTTCTCTAACATGGACCAGTTTAAATTATTTTTTGTCGAAACGGTACGATATTGGTGTAATTAATAAAATACGCGAGGATAAAAATAAAAAATAATATTTAATCAAGCGGAGTTAGCTCATTGAACTAATAATAATAATAATAATAATAATAAAAAATGACGGCATTTGTATGATGACATTATTTTATGGAAAAATGTATTTTTAAAAGTTGCTGTTTCAGAATCTTTGCAAGCGTCATTTAAAACACAGCAATATTTTAAAGATATATACAGAATATGAATTATTATCATAGATTGACAAAAGAAAAAAATATATATATATATCAAAATAGGATTAAAATAAATAAATAAATAAATATGCCAAAATAAATAAAATTTCCTCGCACCCTTGGCGATAAAAATTTAAAAGGCGTCATGGCGAGGGGGGGGGGAGGTTCTTTACTAAAACTATACTGCCTGCGGAAGTATGAAAACTGGGTCGTCAACCATTAATTTTATTTTGAAACTTAATAATAATTGGGTTTCTGGTAAATTAAAATTTTAATTAGGTGGTGAAATTGGTATAATATTTATGAGTTTCAAATCATAAAGGTAAATAAGAAAAGAAATAAAGTGCGGAAATTTCGCTCGGGTTTCCTAATATTTAATAAAACGTTTATGAAACTCCTTAAAAAAAAAAAAAAAAAAAAAAAAAAAAAAAAGCCCTAAAAGAGGCTGTTTTGAAGTTTCTCTTTCCTAATTATTAATAATAATTTAATTTTAAATATAAATAACTGAAATGTTAAGTAAACAAATGTATCATAACGCGTATGCACCTTGACAGCAGAAAACAATGCCGGAATTCTTATAAGCAGGTCTTTATTTTGTTTATTGGCTATTGCCTAACCCGAGTCATATCCAAATACGAAACAGCGTCGAGATCTAGACATGTTAATTATAAAATAAAATAATAATTAGAAAAATAGTTATGCGCTCTCATTGTACTCACTCAGTGTTAACGTGATACATCAACTACAGTCAGCGCCACTCTGCGGCCAGTTCAGCGTTAGGTGTAGGTCCATTTTTGAAGGAGGAATCCCGTAAAGAAAGTCCCTCCTTCCCCTATATCTCCACATGACTGATCCTTCCTCCGTTGGTTGGTTGGCTTTTACATCGCACTAGTGCTGCGTAACAGGAAGAAAAAAAATAGGTAAAACGACATAATTTTTGTGATTTTTTTTTACGTTTTTCTTTTCTTTTTCTTTTTGTACTGTTTTGAATTCTATGACCCCTTTTCTAGATTTTGAATATTTTTAAAAAAATTAAGAACTTAATTACTTTTATTAGTACGACAGGTCCTAATATTTCTTTTGGGCAGTGATTTTTCGTTGTTACCATTTTCTGTCTATCACCTTGAGTAAACCTGCAACTCCTTTTTATTTTTATTAAAAATATATAAAGCTGAAAGTTTGTGATTGTATCTGCCGGATTATTAGTTTTTATAGAAAATTGATACACTTATTAATCAAGACAAATCTAGCTAATGCCGTCTTTTTTAGTTCAATCGAATAACTGGTTCAAAAAACGTTAAATTTTAACTTTAAAATTATTAAAAAGAAAAACAAATTGATTTCAAAAATAAATAAGTAAATATGTTTCTTTTTATGTAAAAAAAAAAAAAAAAAAAAAAAGACGAAGTATTACATTCGGTCAAAAAATTCGATATCGAGTTTTCACCTGATTTACTCGTTTTAAGGTCTCATGAGTCGAAAAAGTAGTTTTTGGCAATTGGTCAGTGTGTGTGTGTGTGTTTGTACAGTCGGTAACAAAAGTGTCCGAACAATAGCAAAAATTCCTATATAAAAAAAGTACACTTCGTACGGTTTTGTTAAATAAATCCTTGTCGAATCCTGTTCTTATTCAGTGTAAGAACATGATTCGGTAAGGATTTTTTTAACAAAACCGTATTAAGTGTACTTTTTTTCCATAGGAATTTTTGCTAGTGTTCGGACACTTTTGTTACCGACTGTATGTGAATCTTCTGGCTATCAAACTAATAAAGATAGAACTACGAAACTTCAGAATTCACACAAGTCAGGTGTACAGATGCAGTTTCCAAATTTTGGTGAAAATTGGAAAACCAGAAGTGGGATATCGGAAACCGGAACTGGGACCTTAAATCCGTATCTCAAAAATGGCTCGAACGATTTTCTTCAAATTTGCTATATAAACACTCTATTATAGATGTCCTTTCGAATGATATAGTTTGTTAGTTCAGAAAAATTGATAGACAACCTGAATAAATAACTCAATTTCAGGTCTCGCAAGTACAGTCGGTAACAAAAGTGTCCGAACACTAGCAAAAATTCCAATGTAAAAAAAGTACACTTCATACGGTTTTATTAAATAAATCCTTATCGAATCATGTTCTTACACTGACTAAGAACAGGATTCGACAAGGATTTATTCAACAAAACCGTATGAAGTGTACTTTTTTTACATAGGAATTTTTGCTAGTGTTCGGACACTTTTGTTACCGAGTGTACGTTCCTTTAAAAACGGTTGTACGGCTTTTTTTCAAACTTGCCATATTAACTCCCTTTTAAATATCCTTTTTTTATGTAAGTATTGTTTCCCGCTCAATAATTGAGTATGCCAAGTTTTGGTAATAATTGGTATCTAAAAACGGCTCTAACGATTTTCGTGAAAATTGTTACATAAACC
Organism: Salticus scenicus; assembly: GCA_963930645.1. Taxonomy (NCBI): domain Eukaryota; kingdom Metazoa; phylum Arthropoda; class Arachnida; order Araneae; family Salticidae; genus Salticus; species Salticus scenicus. The sequence continues at coordinate 327,938,944 of OZ005653.1, read as the reverse complement.
CATTTTCAGTGCCTGATTTAAGGCAGGGCATTAGGGGCATATGCCTTGGGCCCTGATACTGAGGGGGCCTCCAAGAAATTCCATCATACATTTAAAAAAAAAAAAAAAAAAAAAAAAAATACTTAAAATGAAAAATTTTAAAGTTTTGCTTTAGCGATCGTTGTTTTTTGCTTTTTTCGTCAATGGATGAAGGTATTACTGCACTGTTATATAAATCAGCGGTATGATCTTTCAAGGAAACTATCAGTTCGTTGAAATAATTGCAATATTTTCGCTAAACGCAAATAAAACTGCGTACTACTGATATTGCATTTCAAACTTTTACAGGCTAACTAAGCCTGAGACACGCACCGATAAAATGAAAAGTGGAGGGAATTTTTAGATGGGTGAATAAAAAATATGCGATTTGTTTTGTTTTTTGTAATATTAAAGTATGAGGAAAAGGGCCCATTGAACATGAATGCCCTGGGCCTCCAAATGAGTAAATCGGTCCCTGCCCATTTTAGATATCCTTTCTGATGCATTACATTACATGGTTATTACAGGAAAATTAACAGTCATCCTGCTTAGGTACACTGTAAAAAAATAACTATTACCAACTGCAAGAAACTCTCTGTGATTGGAGAAAATAATTATTTTCTCCAATCACAGAAAGTTTCTTGCAGCTGGTAATAGTTATTTTTTTACAGTGTAGGCCAGTTTTAGATCTCGGAAATTGGTGTTTCGGAAAATAACTCGACCAAATTTTTTTTCTTATTTTTCAACTCGCCATGTAAACTTTGTTTCATATGTCTTTACACGTGTATCTTTTTTTTTTTTTTTTTACTAGAAAAATTTTAGGTTTCTACTTCGTTTTTATGTCATATAACATGTGTGATGGTAGGTAATGGAAGAAAGTCGTGTGATTGTTACACACCAGATTTTTTTTTTTTTTTCAATTCGTTTTATATCTGACTTCCGAAGTGTTAATTTTCAGAATTTGACGCTTTTTTAACTCATAAATTTTCTTTTTATCTTTTATGATATGGTATAATAATCATGTATGCTGCACTATTTAGAGTTTATCTTTTTTCATACAGAAAATGATTCTGGACAGAATAATCTATAAATGACGTCATGTTTAATGATTTTTATTTATTTATTGGTAAAATAGAATGTTGCATCAATGAGGAATGAGGTAGTAAGTATCGGTGTCATCTTATGACATCACATGATAACACGATTCATTGAATAGTATTTGTGGGCGGAGAGTTGACAAATCTTCGATCCCATGCAATTTTATAACACACGTGATTGTCTGCATTTTCTTTTTCTTCTCGCAGTATGCCAACCGCGCGCACCGAGCACGTTGAAGATAAAATCAAACACTCAACAACCGGGCAGGCGTGGTGGTTGGCAGTGTAATTTTGTGTTTGTGTTGTTTTTTGTGCAGTACTATTTTGTGTTTTAACCATGCTACTGACATCTGAGAAGAATGACTCTGTTTCTAGTGATTACAAAAGTGATTATCTGCAAACTACTAAAGTAGAACATAAGAAAAATGGATACTGCACCAGCAAAAATGGAAATCATGTCTCTTTGCTGCAGGTAGGGGTGTGAGCTTTAGTAATTACTTTAAATTTTAAAATTAGAGCAATCTTGAACAATTTACATTCCAGTATAATCATATGAGCTCTGCCTATATTTTAATAATTGCCGACTGTAATCTCCACCGGAATTTATAAAATTATTTCAAAAAATTGGAATCCGATGATTCTGTATAAGTCATCAAGTTTGAATTTTAATATTATATTGTTATTAGTAATCTCTTCCCTCATTCTAGTGATTCTCTGAGTCAAAAATAAGTAAATACACTAGTTACACAAAATGCTTTATTGAATATTCAAAAAAATTAAAATAGGAAAAAAAAATAATAGTTCTTTAGAAAATTTATTTATTACCAATCAAGAGTATTTCATATTTAATCTGGCAAAGATTTTTGTTATTTTTCATCAAAATTATATCTGTTCAATCTTTGAACAGCAGCAGCATATATTATTTATTTATTCGTTGCATACATATTTTTTAAGCATTTAAAATATTAACTAACATTAAAACATTTCGGCCAAATTTATTATTTACTAAGGGTGAAAAGTGTGATATAAAATATGTTTATTCTTTAAATACTTTTTTTTTTTTTTTTAAATATTAATTAGCTAATTATATATACTAATAGCTGATTATATATTAGCTATAATTAGCTTTAACTAAAAATAATATTTCAGTTACTTATGTTTTTTTTTTTTTTTTTTTTTCTCGAAATTCTTAATAATTATTATCATGTTTTGCTTCCTGGTTTCTGATCATTATGATGAAATAAAATGTGATTTTTTTTTTTTTTTTTTCAAAGAAATATTTATATTTGAGAAATCAGTGTTGATGAATTAAATTTCATGGATTTTTTTTATTTTATTTAATTTTAAGTATTTCTTTATAATATACTACTGGAATTATTTTCAAATATGTTTTGGTATATTTAAAAAAAAAAATTAGAGTTTTTTTTTTTTTTTTTTTTTTTTTTTTTAAGTTAGTTTTCCTATTTTTATTGTATCAAAATTCCATTTGATTGAAATAACAAGTTTCAATTTTCAAGTTTAATAATGCTTTTCAAAATAGCCAAATTTTTTTATAAAAAAAAAAAAAAAAAGAATGGAAAGAAAAGAAGAAAAAGAAAAATTCCATTATTTAGCTTGGCCACTTTATTTTTATTTTTATTTATTTTATTTATTTATTTTTTTTTTTTTGGGGGGGGGGGGGGTTAAATCGTTTTCTGACAAAATTAAGTAAAATATTTAAGCAATTGAAATTTAATTTTTATTCATTTATTTATTTGTACGACAAACAATATTATATATATGATTTATTTTGAATTTTAACCTTATAGAGCTGTAATGTAGAAATTGCATAGTATTGATAGTATAGTTGATATATGTATATATATTTACATATATCAAATGTGAAGAAACTTTTGACTCTGTTTCATCACTAGAGTCCTGAGTGGGTCGAGGAAACTTGACCTGTACCTGACTCAAACTCGCTGGCTTCTGACCTGCGACTGCAACCCACACTATATAAGTTATGAGCACTGTTATAAGAAATTGAATTGGAATTCTGTTACACAAAATATATAAATGATAGTTATATTATTCAACAGATCTTTCAGAAAATTACAGGTTACATAAAAATTACTAGTATATGTATGTCTAATTAAATGACTTCATAAAAGAAGAGATTCAAACCATATGTTTTTTTTTTTTTTTCTTTAGTTCATAATTTCTTAATGGATGCTCAGAATTTTTATAAACAAAACTTCAGGAAATAATATAACAAAATTTCAAACTTTTAAACCTTACTTAAATTCAAGATATTCTGATTATATTATAAAAGAAGTAAAACAAGCAAGCAAATATACATTGAAAGCAAGGTTTGAAAAAAACCCGTTTTTTTTTTTTTTTTTTTTTTTTTTTTAAAGCCCAGCCCACCATCTAAAACCCGGGTTTTTGATGAAAAACCTGGGTATTATTATTGTTTTTTTTTTTTTTTTTTTTTTTTGGGGGGGGGGGACTTTTAAATCTTGATTTCATTTTAAATGTTCTAAAGTCCAGTTATTCACAGCTATTTATCACTAGTATTATTTCATGTACTAATACTATGCAACTGCAATTAGATTTCTTTCAAATGATTAAAAAAGCTCTTATGCTTAATTATTACATATACACACATTATTAAATATAATTTGTTAATATATACATTTTTGTTTGAAAAATAAAAAACTTCTTATAAGCATAATTACATGTATTTTATTAAGTAAAACATAAAAAAATATCAGATATTGCTAAATGAAAATTGATTTTCTTAATTTAGCACAAACGGAAAAGGGACACAGAAAAAAAATATATTACCGAATGAAATGTAGTCAGTCTGGACTTCTGAGGGAAGTGCATAGTTTGATTTTGATAGTAAATGATGATATACTTTTACGAGTTTTGCTGCTTTGTCAACCCCTAAACGATTGCATAGCTTACTCCAAGCTAATCCAAAAGTTGAGAAAAATCTCTCGATTGATGCAGATGAAGCTGGTGCTGAATGCCAGGAGGGAAAAAAAACTGACCATTTCCAGGCGAAAATTTTGAATGTTTTTCACACTTTTCTGCCACCATTTTTGAGAAGAAAATTTCTCAGTGACACTCTCATGCATCATAGAAAAAGCACAATGTCATGAAAAGTCAGGCCCTGGTCTGGTAATGACAGTAATTATTATTATAATCTAAATAATAATAGTTATTATTATCATTTTTGTGTCTGTAGTAAAAGTTATTCAATGTACAGTAAATTAAAAAAAAAAAAAAACACACTTTATAAAATAGTGGGTTTTTTCAAGTGGGCCCACTTGGGCGAACCCTGATTGAAAGTCAAATAATTTTTACAAATAAAGTTTTAAGTATTGATATTTACATAATTGTATTTGTAATTAAACTTATGTTATGTGTCATGTTCCTTTGACTTACTGTGAAGGGAAAGATTATCACCCAATCTCTGCATTTAAAAATTTAGATTTGTAAAAGAAACAGTAAAAAATTCTTCTGTGAAAATTTTTTTTGGGGGGGTAACTCTTGGTTCAAAAATTGATGAAAATCTGACTCACACCCAACCCGTGGGTTGCTGCGGGTACCCAACTCTAATCATCACTAGCAAATTATTGATGCATTAAGGAATACTAATATTAATTCTGGATATATTCACCTTGTTGGTGGAAACATTTAAAAAGAAGTAACAGCCAAATTAAAATTTCACAAAACCAGGGTTGGCAAGTTTCTTCCAAGGCGGAAAAAACCGGCCGGAAGAAATAGGTTTCTTCCAAGTGAAAGAAATGGAAGAAACTGTTTTTCTTAAAAATTTATCCTATAAATTGCAGATTTGTAAGATACAATGGATGCATTTGTCTTATAAACAACTTTAAGTAACTTTAATTATACCTATAAAAATTTAATTACATATTTAATTAATAATTATGAGATTTTTACTGAAGTGATCTTCGGTATGTGATAATCACGTTCCAAAATACTCAAAATCCAGTAAAAAAATCAATTTCAATTTAAAAAGCGTAAAGTTTTATAATTTATTATTTAGACAATTTTATTTCTTTAACTGGTAATAAATAATAGTTTGTATCACTTGCTTTAACTTTCTGATAAAACAGCTCTTAACAAACATTCAGCTAATTAAAAGAGCCAGTATTCAATAATTACTTATTACAAAATGTCATCAAAAACTTCATTTTCCTAATACAGTACAGTGAAAAAGAAATTTACATCTCATATTTCAAATAAATTCACATTTCTCACATTTTTACTTTTTTAAAATCAAATTTTTAGCTTAATCCTTGCTTTGAAACTCAACTTGGGAGGGGGGGGGGGTAACATTCTTGTATTTATTATCCTGCAATTCATACAGACTAGTGCTTAAAACAAATCACTAAAACATCAATGTTTAACAAAATTAATCAGTGATGAATATTATTTCCGAACTTTCAAAAATATTTAGTTTAATATTTTTTAAATATGTTTGTTTACATTTTATAGGTACCTGTTATTTGAATATGCTTAAATTATTTATCATATATGAATGTGATCGATTAGTTTTATTAATATTGAAGAAATACTTTATTCTAAAATTTATTAGAAATCGTCTTAAAATCGTAATAAATTTGTGTTACTACTATTTACAATAAATATAAAAAAATAAATCGTGCAGGTTCAAGTTCAGTTTAAAATTAGCTACATGTGAACAGATTTTATCTAAATTTGACAATTTTTTCCCCCATTTTTATTTATTGTTTTCATTATATATTTTTGTTAATGTTCATTATTATTCTTATGTACCTAGTAATTTAATATTCAGTGTTATTATTCACTAGTATGTGTTTAGTTTGAATAATATTCTGTTTTTATTATTCAAAGTGAAAATAATTTTTTATGGGCCCCGAAATCTGCAAAACCCTAAAATCCGCACAACCTCTGGTCCCGAGCTGTGCGGATTTTTGACTCTCTACTGTATAACATGTTCTTTACATCCCTGAAGTTTCAGGATAATGTGTGAAATATTTAAAAAAAAACCCAACAAAATTTGCAAAATCAAAAGTGTTTCCATTATTATTTTGTCTACCTCCTGTTTATTATATTACTAAGGATTCTGTTTTATTGTGATATCTCAGTGAATAGAATGATTAAAATTTTTTCTCCCTTAGCATACAAAAAAAGAGCTCAAAGAAGAATTTGAAGAAACTCCACTTATTATAGCATTAACTGTTTATCTTTGCTATGCTGTTTTAATGGTGTATGGACATCTCAGAGATTTTATGCGAAAAGTTGGATTAGAAAAAAATCGAATGGCAAAAGAGAAAAATAGAGAAGTAAGACTTATTTCTTTTTATTATTATTATTATTGTTGTTTTATTCTTTGTATGAACTATTAATTGTCATTAATGTATATTATCTTTGCAGGGTTATGTACCATTATATCAGAGTTTTGAAAGTTTTTATACAAGAAATATTTATCGACGAATATGTCACTGTTTTAATATGCCTATATGCAGCTTACCAGGTGCTACTGTTAGGCTTTTAAGAAGAGTAACTAATGACTATAATTGGAGTTTTGAGTAATAATTTTTTTATAAAATATTTTAATTGCATTTGAATATTCTGTAATGTTATTTAATTTATTTTTTATCAATTAGTTTCTTGATTTATAAATTTGTGTTAAAGTTTTTTCAAGTTTTGAGTTTAGTTTTTGAAGTTATTTTGTAGATTTTTCAACTGAAATCTCTTATTTTCTGAATAGTTTCAACATTTTTTAAGTAAATATGCATTGTCAGCATGTATATTTACATATACAATTAAAAATCAAAGTAGTTCATGAGTCTTATGGTGGTGCTATATATAAACAAAATGCTTCAGAATGGATGTGGTTAGAACACTTTTTACGTGCTGGTAACTAACAAAGTATCATAAAGTGCACGGTCGACACATAATAATTTTTTTTTTTTTAATGACAAACAAAAATTGCTGCAAATAAAAGTTATAATGTATTTAAATTATATATAAAAGGACAAATTAAACTTTAAAAACATTTAAAAATACCTTAAAGTCCTTTAATTGAGCAGCATTACTATATATTTCGACTCGCTAATCGCAGTCTTCATCAGGTTGAAAAGTTGCTGGGTTGCTGCTTTACTGACCATCTTGTCACTGGCTTCTTCATCTTCTCCTTCAGTGCTGACATCATAATTCGGTTGTTTCTTTTTAATTAGTTGTTGCCATTCTTTCGGTATTACGCTGTGCTCTCTCTCATTAATAGAAGTGTTAGATGTCAAAATTTCCAGGGCTTCACGCTTTAAAGCATAATTATGGGAATTATAATGGCCGATCCCGTACTCATATCAATAACCCAATAAATCCTAATACTATAACCACCACTAAAATCGCCCATTATAATTCCCATAATTGTGCCTTAAAGCGTGAAGTCCTGGAAATTTTGACATCTAACACTGCTATTAATGAGAGGAAGTACAGCATAATACCGAATTATGACATCAGCACTGAAGGAGAAGAGGAAGAAGCCAGTGACAAAGATGGTCAGTAAAACTGCAACTTTTGAACCTGATGACGACTGCAATTAGCGAGTCGAAATATATAGTAATGTTGCTCAATTAAAGGACTTTAAGGTATTTTTAAATGTTTTTAAAGTTATAATGTATATTATATATTAGACATTTATAAAATAAAAAATACTTACAAATAAGTTATTTGGAGAAAGATCTGAATATTATTCTTCATGATTTATGAATTTGAACAACTTTTTGATTAAAATTTACTGAATCAAAAAATATGCATAAAAGCTTTTATTTAGTGCTTAAATTCATTTTTAATGATTATGCTGTAATAGAAGAGAATTTTAAGATTATTGTAGTTAAAAGATTGCATAATTTAAGAATATATTAATAAAGAAATTTATGATTATTATAATTTTGTTAAAATTAGCATTATCTGTAAAAATATGTATTCATACATTAAATATTACAAATCTATGAGAAAGAATTGCTGTTATATAAATAGTGAGATAAATGACCATTGCAATGGAAATAGAAATTATAGTATTACTTTATTCAAAATACTTTTTGTGTATTTTTATATATATAAATCATCTTTCTACCCATATGCATATGCCTGTAAAGTTATTTAAATAAAAACATGTAGCTGCAATATTCATTTTTAGAAATCTATTATTTTAGCTTTAGTCTTATCTTTGCACAATAATGGAAATACTGAAACTTTTATTGATTTAAAGTACTTTATTGCTGGTAAATATTAGTAACTAACCAAAAAGGAATAAATGAAATTATTCTTAATTATGCTTCTCTATGGAAAACTGAAATATATGAATTTGAAGTTCATGCAACATATGAGTATCTTCAAAATACTAGAATAAATGATTTCAGAAATTTTCATATTATATATGTATGACGTAAAACGTTGTTGCGAAAGTGAACTAGATTCAAATTAACCAGTATTTTGAATTATGTAAGTTAAAATTCAATGTGGCAATTTAAATTCATGCTTTTATAAATGAAAAAAAAGTTTTAGGGAGACAGGAGGAAAAAGGAAGGGGTGCAAGGCCAAAATATTTGAATATTTACAATTTTTTCTTCTAGTTTATTGAAAGAAAAATAAATTACTTTTAAATGATAATAATGTTTATTGAACAATTTCAATCAATGGAAATTTAGAAATAGCAGAATCATGAAACTTCCATTAACTAATAAAATACTTTTAAAAATCTACTTAAAATTAAAAATATATATGTATTTAGTTTGTGAACTCTCACAGGCATTATTTCTCAGGAATGTTAAATGTTGCAAAGTTTTAAAAATGAATTACTTAGTTTGTGTGGTTCTGTCAGTCGAAGCAAAGGGTTAGTTGGAAGATCATTCTGGATAAGGTTGCAAGGTTAATTATTGTGGTAGTTGCAAAATCTAACTTCTCTTGAAGTTCTCTTGTTTTTTATGGTTAGGTACAATTACAAAGGTATTCTTCTATAACAAACTTTTTAAAATGATACTCCAGTAATGACCTATTAAGTTAGCAAAATTTTTAAGATTTGTTTAGAGTTGAGTTACAATAAGTTTAGTTCGAGAGAGTTTGAAAAAAGCTTTCTTCTCGGTGAGCAGTGCCTGATTTAAGGCAGGGCATTCGGGGCATGTGCCCTGGGTCCTCACACTGTCTCCATGAAATTCCATCATACATTTAAAAAATAGTTAAAATGAAAAATTTTCAAATTTTGCTATAATGATCGTTGTTTTTTGTTTCTTCGTTAATGGATTATTAAAATTTAGGCTGCACTGTATTACTGCATATATTCTACTAATTGTATTACTGCACTGTTTTATAAATTGACGGTATGATCTTTCAAGAAAACTATCAGCACATCGAAAAAATTGCAATATTTTCACTTAACGCAAATACAACTGCATATTACCGATACTGCATTACAAACTCAGTTCAATTTCCAAACTACGGCTAACTAAATCCGAGGCATGCACTGCAGTGCAGATACATGGGCGCAATGTATGTTGATCCGATATACAGGCATCAGATATAGTTAAGCCTTACTCTTGCCATTAAAATGAAAAGTGAAGAGAATTTTTAAACATGTGATTAAAAAATATGTAGTTTGTTGTAATATTAAAGTACAAGGAAAAGGGACCCATTGAACATGAGTGCCTTGGGCCTCCAAGTGAGTAAATCAGTCCCTGTCGGTGAGCTGTGATTTGATTTGATGCATGCTTTTCTGCAAGCAATTTTTATTATAAGCAAAGAGTTATTTTATTCGTATAATTAAAGTTCACGTGTCATCAATTATTTTAGTGCACATGCATGTTTTACACATTTCTTTGTGACATGTTCAATATTTAGTATCTTAGTCATCTTCCTCTTTCCGCCCCACACACTACCACTTTATTTGAATTTAGAATAAATTTTATATTTCTTGGCTACGGTATGGAGATTTCAGTTATCAGTTTGTTCAACCAATAGGTTTAAGTGAACCTCACAAGTTTCACAATAAATAGCCTGCACATTAAATTTTGAATCTATTGTATATAAATCTTGTTAAAAATGTATTTTACTTTGAAGAAAAAACAAGCATTAAATAGGGAACATATTATATTTAGGGATTTCTAAAATACTTATACTGTAAATTCTGCAGATGGGTGCAACTCCCTGGTCTTTCTCCGATGGTTAAATGAGATAGGGAAAAACTAGTAGAGAGATCTATGATATAAAGGAGCAGTGGCGGATCCAGAACTTGACTTTGGGGTGGGGGGGGGGCTAAGATTTTTCAAAGTGTTATTCTAAACCAATAAAAAATTTACAATTGCAATATTCAATTGTGAATGTCAGTGTTTTGGGGGAGGCTTGAGCCCCCTACCCCCCCCCCCCCTAAATCCGCCACTGTGAAGGAGCCCTCCATACACACTGATAAAAGCTGCAACAAATGCAGCTATGTCTTGACTTGCAGTTTAAAGAAAAAAAAACTTGTGTAAAATTTATTTGATTTTTGATGGGTTTTTTTATTGTAATACTGTTATGTTTTTGTTTTGTTTTTTATATGTGTAATATTGTGAATGGACTAAAATTAATTTTCAAATGTGTATAAAATAATGGATCAATTACCTGTAATAATTCTAAATAATCCTGGTCGAGGAGGCTGCAGCCATTTGCCGCAACTGTTAAGAGTATAATATTTCACTCAATTAATTCTTAATTTGTTTGTTGCATGTATTTTTTGGTATCTATGTGATACTATTTATATTGCTACAAAATTATGCTAGGAAGTTCTTATCTGTTTTCCTTAGATAATAGTAATATTAATATAAAAACCATTGTATTTAACTTGCATAACTTTACGTATCTATATCTGTTACAGGGTCAAAGAAAAATCATTTGAATGTATTAATATGGGCTCTTATAATTATCTTGGATTTTCATCAAATGTAGGACATACATGTGAATGTGTTGAAAAAGCCATTAAAAATTATGGAATTGCAACTTGCAGTACGAGACATGAACTTGGTAAATAATGTTTTTAAATAAATTTCTATTTCAGAATAATATGTTCTATCTTTCGTAATATTGTTTTTGCTATGTATTAATTTTTTTTTTCCCTTTGACATTCACAACATGTTTTATTTTGAAAATTGTTAAACTAATTTTAAAAATGACTAATTAGACACATAGATGATCATAAATATGTAAATGGGGGGGGGGGGGGGTATGGCAATTTTAGTTTTTGAGAAACATTTGGTTTGAAACATGATATATTAAGCAATTCAAATAATTTAATAAATAAATAACTTTGTGATTAAACATTATAATCTACAAAATCTTAACAATAATTGTTTCAGATCAAAATAATAACATGGTCCTTCATCAGTTAAAAAACTGGACATGAGTCAGGGTTGCCACACTACCTGAAGAACTTGGAATAGTCAGGGAATTCGAAAATTGACTTTAAAAGTCAGGGAATTTGCATATTTTAGCCAGAATCTAGAAAAGACAGGGAATTTCATATGATGATTGCCAAAAAATAAACAATTTTTCTGTCAACATAGGGTCATTTTTTCTGTCCCCCCCCCCCCCCCCTCTTAGCTTCCGCCAATTGTTTTAAGCACCCACACCCTTCTTTTCTGCTCATGTAAAAAATTTCTTATCTCACTTATAAGCGACAAATGCTATCACTATATGCAACTTTTGTGTTTTCAAGTGGTACCTTAATGACTTTACCCTCAATGCAGCCAGCGCTCAAGACTGGAATTTTCTTAGAATATTTCTGGAAAACCTAGAAAAGTCAAGGAATTTAATTCTCATTTTTCAGTGGCAACCCTGATGAGTGCATTATCAAAGCAGCAATTTGCACTTGCATGTACTGAAAAAGAAATCAATGTTGCCAAATTTTTTATTCAATATCTACCACTAAATTTTAATTTGAACTGTTGTCTAATCACTTTGAAAATATTTCTTATTATGTTTATAAAATATCACTCCTCAGAATTATGGATGATTATTGAATTAAAAAAAAATCCCTAATTTGGCAACACTGTAAGAAGTTTCATGTGACTTCTAAATTTGGCTTCCTCTGAAACCAGGGTTGGAAAAAACCCAGCCCATTGGGTTTTATCAGGGTTTTTTTTTTTTTAGGTTTTATTGGGTTAAATCAGGGTTTTTTCAGAGTATTTTTGTGTTTTATCAGAGTTTTCAAGAATATTTTCTTTCTTGCCATTTTTAAACATTAATATATCATTCATAATAGGACAATTTAAAAAAAATAAATCTTAATTATTCATTAAAATCACAATTCCAAAAATTTAATTTTAAAGTTTCTAGTCTTTTTCTGATTAAGTTAAAGAATTTTTTTTTTAAATTAAACAATTGTACTTTAATTATCTAAAATTATGTTTATCTGCCCTTTACAACAAAAACTGGATTTTAATAATTATTTAGTGTTGCTTCATAATTTTTTTTTTTTTTTTTTTTTTTTGTACTGAAAAAATTTCCATAAAAATTTTTTAATTATTGTACCTTATACATTACTTAACAGTGTTGCACTGTTAGTTTTCAGAAATTTTTTAAAATTTGATTTTTATTTATTTATATTTTGCATTCTTCAAGTCCCCCAATTTTCTTTATATTGACAAATAACTCTTTTTTCTTTTATGTATAATTTCTTATTGTATTTTAATAAGATAAAATTTTATTTTTATTATTATTATTATTATTATTATTTTCATGTGGAATTTTTCAGTTATTTTTTAATAAAGCAGTTTGTGCACTTCCAATATTTCAGAAAATTCTTTGTTCATGTTCTAATAATGTATATAATATTTGTTTTATATTTATATGCTTACTGTAAGTTAGATAAAAGTGTAATTTTAAATAATGATTTTGAAAAAACCCGCCCGGGTTTTTTCGTGTCGGGCAAAATCAAGCCAACCCTGCTGAAACACTGTTAAATTTTGGAGTAGTGTTTCTCTCTGCTAAACAGAAAAAAATTAATTAAAACAGGATGGTTTGAAAAATCTGTTGTATAACAACCACAGGACTTCCATTTCCCACTATTTCACATATCATATGCACTTTCTGGAGATAATGTGATCAGGAGATATAAATTTGACCTAGCAAATTAGACACCTAAATTTTCCTGTAAAAGAAAACTGATGCATTGTAAAGACATATAAAACGAGTTTACATAGCAAGTTTTTAAAAAATTAGGTTGAACTATTTTTTAAAACGCTCATTTCTGGGATTTAAAACTGACTTATTACCTAATCAGGATGATTGTTTATTTTCTATTTCTTGTAGTAACTACGTAATATATGAAAAAAAATATCCAAAAAGGCGTTTATGTAACCATTTTCAAGAATATTGTCAGAGCCATCATGTTTGAGATACCGACTTTCACCAAAACTTGACATATTCGTTTTTTAACTGAAAAACAAAAATTACATACAAAAAGATATCTAAAAGGGAGTTAATGTGAAGAGTTTGAAAAAAAAAAAATCCGTACAGCCAATTTTTAAGGAATGTACTTGCGAGATCTCAAATTGACCTATTTATACAGGATGCCTGTCATTTTTTTCCTGAACTAATCAACTAATACAGTATGAAGCCGAAAATCCAGAATCACCAAAAATCTGGACAATTTCAGCGGCTTTAATCATCAACAGCAATTTTTTTTTTTTTTTTTTAAGTATAAATATATCTAACTAAAAAACTGAAAAAGTATTTTATTTCTTAGTAATCTTCAAAACCGACATTTGCAAATTTTGAAAGAGGAGGGAGAAGAAAATTATAATAATAGTAACAATTCTTAAACATTTATCTAATTGAGAACTAAATTCTGTATTCTATTTCAATTATGCTCAAACTTTTAGTTGAAAAACCTAAAGTACTTTAAAAAAAAAAAAAAAAAAAAAAAAAAAAATCACAAAATGTTTTAAAAGTGGTATGTTTTTCTTATTTATTTTTTTCTATTGCAACTTGTACTAATTTTGGTATGCAAATATTTAAATAAATCTGTTTTGTTTTTCAAGTTTAATTTTTAATTTAATTTATTTATTGTTACAGTTGATAAAAAGAAAAAAAAAAATATATATTACAGAATACACCTAAAAATCGTAATATATTATTTTTTACTTGAATAAAAAGTCAGAGTTTTGTCAATTGCCCTTGTATGCTAAGTAATATTTTGCTTAATGTTTTATTTTTGCAGTTAAAGTGTGCACTATAATTTTTAGTAATTGAAATAAAAACCCCTCTTAAATCTAAAGTGAAAGATTGTAATCCTTGTGATTTCATCGTAAAGTACTTTATTAGTATTAACATAATTTATTTGAATTGTTTCATTTCATATTGCTACCTTGTAGGAATGATATATAAAAGGAGTTGGCATTCGGCCTATCAACATGTAGGGCAAATGAAGTTAACTGCTATCTACTGAAGATGGTTGCCAAGGCTACAGCAGGAGCCATTTTGGGTCTACCAAAATATAGGCTAATAGTGTGTTATTTATTGGACAGCTTTGAGATCTATAGCTGCAAAGACTTTCATCTTGAAAGATACATATTCCGTAATTTCACCATAACAATGCCGAATTTCTTATATAACTGTGTTTACTTAATGGCTTGTGCAGTTACGATTTTGACTTAATGTTTTTATGGACATGCCATCACCTCTTATATCATTTCTTCAATCAATCTGTTGACCTCCGCAAAAAAAAAAAAAAATCACCAAATCTGGTGACCATATTTAATTCCTTTCAAAAATCATGGTTGTTTTGATAAGGTACATTAAGAGAGCAATTAATAATATGAAATATTATTTTGTACAATATATATTATGAAAATATACATCTGGTGTGTATATTTTCGTATTACGATTTGATCACTAACAGTACAACAAATATCAAAGCTACGCAAAGTTTACAAACAAGACTCTAGTAGCTTTGTACAAACATAAATACCAAATTGCGAAGGATGTTCACTGTTTTATGTAGATGTTACTAATGGCTCAATTGTATACAGTGATTAAATAATAAAGGAAACTATGAAGATGGATTATACAAGAGTGTTTGTAGCTATCAGTCTGAAAACAAATCTGTAAAAAAAAATAATCAAATTTTATTTAATTTTGCACCAACTTCAAAATTTATGATTAATTGTAGTCTTTCCGTTGTTTGTTGAAGAAATTTATTTCATACTTTTAAGCTTTTTTACAATTTCATTTTATTTTTATTTGTTTGAATAATAGTTGCTTTTTGGAGTTGGTTCTATTTTTTTTTTACAAAAAGATTTTTACTAAAATATACCATTGTATTGATCTTTTTTTTTGTTTCAACTAAAAGAAGAATGTGGTGCTGACTCTAGAATAAAAGGGCTGCCGGGGGGGGGGGGGGATTCAATAAAAAGGGCAACTTATTTTCAAGAAGGGCATTATTAGCATAATTTGCAGTCTTCTATTTTGTGCATGACAAAAGTAAATCACTAATTTTAGGTGTACATATATAGGTTATATGCATTTGTTTTTCCAGAAATGCTGTAGAACTATTGCTAGAAGGTTGAAAGTCAGAAAGAAAAGTATCTAAAGGCCTCTGAACTTTTTAAATGTTAAAAGAAAGCTACTTGGTGCCAAAATGTTTTTAAAAGGGCAGCAGGGTACTAAAATGTTTTTGAAAGGGCAGCAGGGTGGAGCACCCTGCCAAGTTAGCCTAGAATCAGCACTAGAATGGTTGCTGCTGTAAAAAAGTGGCCAGTAAAGATCTGTTTCTACTTGCCTCAGACCACCAGTAAAATTTCCCAGTTTTGCTTTTTATAATATAATTTTTATGAAATCTATCAATAAATTTCTGTCATTTTGTTAGGTACCTTAGATGTCCACTTGAGACTAGAAGAGCTTGTTGCGAAGTTTTTGGATGTAGAAGATAGCATCATTGTTGGCATGGGCTTTGCAACTAATTCCACAAGCATTCCTACTTTAATTTCCAAAGGCAGCCTTATTCTAAGTGACGAACTTAATCATGCATCTTTAGTTTTAGGATGTCGACTTTCGGGGGCAAAAATAAGAGTTTTTAAGCATAATAGTAAGTAAAAGTTTTCCACTCTTCAATTAAAAATAGTAAATTATATATGAAAACACTTTTTGTTTTCTTCTTTCATACTATCCCCCACTTTTTTTTTTTTTTTGTAATGTCTGCTGATAGTTTTATATCCAAGAAATAATTGAAATAACAACAGATTGTCTTAATTTCTTAATGTTAAATACAAGTTTTCTATGTCATTGTTTGAAGATCTAGAAAGAATTAGGATATAAATTTTTACTCATGTATTAGTTAAATTATGTAATTAAAAAAATTTCTTGCATATTTGCTGTGTTTACTTGTCATGAAATTGAGATAATTTAGAACAATTAAGAACTCAGTTACATTTAAATGAAAGCAACTGTTTTATACAGCTTCTAAAACACACGCAATCAAAATAAATAAAAATTCTTCTATGATATACAATTCATCAAAAAGCAACAAAGTAAAAATTGCTTGAATGCAGTTTTTAATAGTCAGTAAACTGATATGTTAATTCATAATAATCAAAAAATTAAATCAAATTGAAGTACAATATTTTGATGTTTGAGATTTAATACTTCAGAAAACTATTATCGTGTATTACATGACTGCTGTCGTCATGTCTTTAAAGTTAACAAGTAGTGTGCGTAATCCACATAATGCTGCCATCTAGAAAATTTTAAGAGATCAAACAAAGATCACATGATACAGATATTGTCATCTAAGAAGAAGACTAATGTTAATAATTTTACTAATGTTAATCTTTATTAAGAAGACTTACTTACTAATGTTAATCTTTATTAAGAAGACTAATGTTAATAATTTTATTTGTTGTGAACTCAGCACCTCATCACTATTTATGTATAGACCACTGTTTCTGAATCATAATTTTTTTTATAATTTCTGTTTAAAAATAAATAAATAAAGTTAATGTAAATAGTGGTACAGTATAGGATCCGAAAACCCATTATTCAGAATGTTCCGAAAACCAGAATGCAAAATGCCAACTACCAAAATTTTTAATTATCGTAAAATTTAAGAATTAAAGTTATACAATAGCAGCGTTCAGAATTATAGTTTTACAACCTACTTCCTTTAATGCTATGATGTTATTCTGAGGAAATAGGGTGAGCACAAAATTGTCCAAATAATTACTGAAAATTTTGCAAATTTAGGTTAGAAAAGGAATTTTTACTGTATTTTTTAATAGATAAACATTAATAACACATACTTCTTAAAGTGCCCAATAGCAGATGCATTTTATCCTTGAACTTGCGCTTGCATGAAGTCCCAATTGTTATAAAATTTTTAAATAGTTTTTATTAATTTCCATTATTTTTAGAATTAAATTCATAAAATATTTAGCATTATGTGCTAAAAATATTTGAAACATTTATGAACTATTAGTATCAGGGCAAAGACACACTATAAGCAAAAAAATATAGAAATTTTTGCAAAATCCAAATGAAAGGATTTTACTCTCAGGTCCAAAATTAAA
Organism: Salticus scenicus; assembly: GCA_963930645.1. Classification (NCBI taxonomy): domain Eukaryota; kingdom Metazoa; phylum Arthropoda; class Arachnida; order Araneae; family Salticidae; genus Salticus; species Salticus scenicus. Next base: position 327,921,237 of record OZ005653.1, on the reverse strand, counting down.
TTTTATATATGTTTATTTATTTTTCATTTTTTATTACTATTATTATTTATAGTTTGAAATTCTAATTAAGAATGTTTTTTATTTTTATTTTGTGGAAATAATTTATTAAATGAACAAAAAAAAAAAATAGGTAAAGTGTTTACATATATATTATTCATGTTTATCACTGCTATTTATGAAATTATTTTGTACCATTTTTATACATATAATAAAGTGTTCCAAATTATGGAAAAACCCCTTATCCAGAATATCCCAGGTCTCAAGCTTTCTGGATAACGGATCCTATACTGTATGGAAAAGTAAGAAAAATTGGGACATTGCCATCTGAGAGCAATCGGCTGACCAAATGTTCAGTATCCAGATGGATAGTCGCTATTTGGCTTGCTGGATATTTGGTATTAAGTTGAATTTTACCATGTTTTTATTAACTTCGATTCTTGTTTGTTTGTTTGTCAGGTACAAAACTTGCAATCAATTTTTAACCAACTTCCCTACTAGCTAGACATTTGAAACTTTCACAATAGCTCAGAACCCAATGACAACACAATACTTCAAAGCCTGATTTTTGAATTTTTGATTAGTTTTCTTTTAACCCTCTCATGCATGGAAACCTCATATGAGGCTACTAGGAAAAACCCACGAAATAAATGGTATTTCAAATAATTTGGATTCTCAATTGTACTGTATTCCACTATGGTAACAAGGAAAGCTTGTAAAATGCAGCAAAAGATGGCAACACTAGCTATGCAGTTTATTCTGATCACTTACAAGTAGCCATTTTGTACCAGCATTAGAAGTCACAGAACAACCGATTTATGAAGACCATTTCTGCACTTTATTTGCAAATATCAAGTAAATAAAAATATTTCCTGTTTTCTACATTATTTTTACTATAATGAACAAAAACTTATGAGTTATTAACAATTTATTAGCTAAAATAAAGCTATTTTTATTGAGAACCTCAAATGAGGTTATTATGCAGTTATGGTAGCTAACAGCTTTGACTGCATGCAAGCCTCATTTGAGGTTGTTGACGCTATGATGAGTAGTAATGCTAGAAATTTTCTTATTGGAGGAGCTAATGCTTAGTTTATTAAATCAATTGTGATTTATATACACTTAATGATAAATACTTGCTTATTTCCATTTATATGTAATTCATAGATGGCTAATTATGTAATTAATTTGGTAATATTTAACATGATTCATGTATTGAGAGATCATGTTTCTAAACTATATTAATATTTAATCACTAATTAAGTAATTTATGTATGTCAATTCGATCTAATAGAATGCTAGGTACAAATAATAAGTTAAAGGATGTTAAATCTCTTCTGAAAGAAGGTAGGGGGTCAGTGTCTGTGACTACTAATGAAGAAAACATAACTCCTGTGACTCGATGGGTCGATAAAAATCTTGGGCATGTAGTTTCATCTTTTGCTGGAGTGCAACCAATGGAAAAAGCAAAACGTTTTTCTCATGCAACTAAATCTTTGATAGAAATAGCTAGGCCAAATGCAGTAAAAATGTATAACCTTCATATGGGAGGTGTTGATTTAATGGATTCCCTTGTAGCACTCTATCGTCATTCCCAGAGGAATAAACGATGGTATATGAGAATATTTTACCACCTGTTGAACGTTGCTGTAGTCAATGATTGGCTGCTTTGGAGAAAAGATGGAAGAGAAACGAACGATTTGTTGGAATTCAAAAGCAGAATTGCATCAAGTCTCGTATACACAGGAAGCTCATTGATGGCAAAGAAATAGGGTAGACCATCCAGTAGCAATTCGGATTCCACTGTATCAACAATAAAGAAAAGGAAATTATCTAATGTAGCAAACGAATTGAGATTCGATAACGGAAAACACTATCCAAAGAAGTCCGATGGTAAATTTTCATTAAAATATAAAAATGAACTTTGCAAAAGTAAAACAAGATATACTTGTTGTCGATGCCCAGATTAATTTATGCCCAGAATGCTTTGAAGACTTCAATGAAAAATAGTATTTTTTTTTTCAGAAATGCACCCTTAGATGCATGTAAGCCTCATTTGAGGTTGTGCTTGTAACTTCTTAAAAAAATATTTTTTTTTCAAAATTTAAATGTGCACCTTTATTCTGACTCATTTTGAGGCAAACTGCAAGTAAAGAAATTTTTTTGACAATTATAAAATAATGCATGCATGAGAGGGTTAATTAATTTTAAAATATGAAAATAATAATCTCCTAATAGCTTTTAAAATAGCCATTAAAATATTAGCTATAATTTAATTGTTGCCAAAAAAAATACGAGTTAATTTTCTTTCGACATAAAAATAAATACATTTAATCAAACGTGAGTGTTAAAAAATTGTAAAAAGTTAAATTATGCATCTCACAAAAATTGACATCATTATCAATTTAAAAATTTTATATGCATTGATAAACTGCTAATAATATAACTATAATTCAACAGAAAATTTAAAAAATAGTTTATAAAATATTTTTTATCTTATATTATTAGTTTTTAATTGGCTGGGCATTTGGTATTCATCTAGAACTGTGTTTTGGTGTGTCCTTAGTTATGACGTATGTTGATCCTAGTATTGGTTTATATGCCTTTTTAGGATGTTTGTTGTAATGTAAATAAAACATATTTTTGAAACATGTTCGAGATATTTCAAATCAAATTTCCATATTGATTATTGCATAAACATATGAATTTCACTGAAGAGAGGGCCCACCAGCGGCCGAGCGGTTCTGCGCTCAAAGCTGGTAGATGGGAGGTGCCGGGTTCGATCCCAGGTCGCGCTCATCGACCTAGCCGTTCGGAGTTTTCCGTGGTTTCCTCCGAAACTTGCGTAAATACGGGCTAGGACCCCTTAGAAAGACCCCCACGGAGGGCATTCCCCCTCTAGGCCTAGGACACATCAGGAGTCAATCGGCCTTAAATCCTACAACCAACCACTGAAGAGAGGAAAGACTTATTCTATCTGAAAAACAGGCTATTTAAATATTTAACTGAGATGCTCAAATGTTTATGTGAAATTTGAAATTGCTCTTTCATTTATATTTTTCCTACAGATATGAGAGATTTAGAGAAAAAGATTCGTTGTGCAATTGTTGAAGGCCAACCACGCACCCACAGGCCTTGGAAAAAAATAATCATTATTGTAGAAGGTCTTTACAGGTAATTACATTTAATTTTAAATTATCATAGCTTAATTTGATTGGTATATAACTATGCAGTTTATATCGTAATGTTTTGAACCACATGTTACTATACTACTAGACAAAAATTAGATTATTATTTTCAAATTATTTTTGGTTTGTAAAGAAGTGTTTATGATCTGTATTATATGATTCGGCACAATATTTGTAGCTACCCAAATTAAATGAACTAAGCCTTATATTAGGTAAAAATATTGATTACTTATGAAATTATTTAAATAAGTAGCTGAGATACAAAAGAAAACCGATTCAGGACACCTCAAAACGTGTAAATCAGGTGAAATCTTGAATTCCACTTTCGATAATATAAAATTACTTTAAAATATCTTTTGAATGAAGTATTAAAAATAATTTAATCATAATTAAAATTTGAAATATGCGTATTAGAATAAAATTTAATTTCCAATTAAAATGTAAATTTTTTCCAAAATCGATGAAATTTGAACTGCAACTATCCCCCCTGTGCTGTTAATGTCGCACAGAAAGTTTGAAAGAATTTAGAAAAAAATTTAATCATTTTGAAATTTGCAATTTTTATTCCTAGAAAAACCACATTGCAAAATTCCAAAGCGTTTGCTGGCGATGATGCGAGTTCCATGATTTTTGTTCACCCAAAAGTGCTCAACGCGCCTAAAGAAATTTTCACTTCAAATGGAAAGCGTTCGCTGATGATGACGCGAGTTTCATGATTTTTGTTCACCCAAAAGTGCCCACTGCGCCTAAAGAAGTTTTCACTTAAAAAAAAAAAAAGATGTAAATAAAATAATTCTCAAGAGTAACAATGGGTATAGTTTTTCTTTTCTTTATATGATAATTTATCAGTGCTGGATTTTTTTGGAATCAAGACTAAAAAAATAAAAATAAAGTGAACTGATGTATAAAGTTACTCTTAAAAAAATGAAAAAAAAAAAAATTCAAATACTGTTAAGATTTAGAAAGATAGATGTGATAACGAGAGAGGAAATTCATTTGCACCCAGAATGAAGCAAAGCTTTAATTGATTTTATCCAGATTTTTAAGTCAACATACATTATATTACCATTTGATTGATTCAAAATACAAATTAAAAAAAAAAAAAAAAAAACTTATATAAGTGGTTATTGTGTTATATATTGGATAAGGCTTATATTAACATACAGTAATTTCACTTAGAAAAGAGTATAAAATAATAATTTTTACATAAATTTATTTGTATAAATGAGATATTTAGGAAATGTTCATTCAAATCTGATATTTTAGGTTCTGAATTTTTTGTGTAAACAAAGTTTTTACTTTAATTTAGAAATTAATTCATCAAGCCTGAAAATTCATTTCAGAAAATTTTGGAGTGTAAGACTGATTTTTTTATACCAACTATGTGAAAAATACCAGAGCTGGGAATCAAACTCGGGCCTTCCGCTTTTTCGATTCCCGGCTCTGGTATTTTAGCCTTACACTCCAAAAATTTTCTGAAATGAACTTTTAGGCTTGATGAATAAATTTCTAAATTAAATTGAAAATTTCGTGGTCTATTGGAGTTGTGCCATGATTAATAATGTCACTTGATACAGCTGTGTTTGCAGACTCGGTGACTTTGCCAACGAATGTTATGTGAGAAATGCCTAGCTGGTAATCAGCCAGAATAGCTCGATGGTTTGAGCATCCGCATGTAAAGCGGAAGACCCGGGTTTGATTCCCGGCTCTGGTATTTTTCACATAGTTGGTATAAAAAATCAGCCTTACACTCCAAAATTTTCTGAAATAAAGTTTTTACTTACTTTTATCTGTTTTTATATAGTGAAGCATCCCTAATCTGGAATTCTATAATCCAGCAACAAACATAAACCGGCATTAACTGACTTTTTTTTAACCTCCATCCATAAATTGTAATAGTACTCAACTTCTTATTCGCAACATGCTTACCAACTTTTATAGACCATTAGTAAAGTTTACGGATTTTCATTTAGTTTTATTGGTTTACAGACTAGCGTAAATTTTTTACAGATTAATCAGGATGATGGCAAAAATTCTGAAAAAGAACAAAGAAATTCTTTCTCGCTATAGCAAATCGAAAAGTTATTAATAAAAGAGATCATTCCTATTCCTGATACCGAAAGTCAAAATAAACACGACCACCTGAAATCTCGGTCAACAGTTTTTAGAAGGACTTGAAAAATATGATTTTATCAACCAACTAATAAATGTATCTATGCTAATCAGTCAACGACAAACTGAAAAACAAAAAAGAATGAAACAAATGAAATTGACTGACCTATTTAATAGAATGCAGCAATGTCAAATTTCTGATCTTATTTGTTATTAAGCCAGTTTTAGTATCAATTTTTTTTTTTTTTTTGTTATTATTTGTACAAAAATAATCAATCTGTAGAACTGTTTTATTAATTGTTATTTTAAAAATTTTAATTTATTTCAAATGTTATTTTAATTAGTTTCATTTTTGATAAGGTTTTGCATACATTTTTTAATCATAATCCATTATTATCGATGCTTCACTGTATATGCATATTTGTAGTTAGTGCTGACTCTAGTACAAAAAGGGATGCCAGAAGAAATTTAATAAAAAGGTTCAACCTGTTTTCAAAAGGAACATTATCACCCCGTGCCCTCTTTTTCACATCTGTTAATATTTTAACATATTTTCTGCTCTTCATATTTATTTATTTTTTATTCTTACCACTGAAATTGGGGGTTTGGAAATTTTTTTCTGTTTCTAAATTTCAATCATATTAAATTGTTTTGTTTTTACAGAAATTTTTCACTTTGAAAATGTTTAATTTGCATTCTAATCTATCTAAATCTCTGTAAATATCACTTATTATAGGTTTAAAGAAATATTATTAATAATAGACAAAAAATATCATTAAAATGTGTTACCTCGCCATTCATTCTGCATCAAATAGCAATTTTCAGTGTGTTTGCTTGTTAGGTAGTTTCTCCCCCTGATCTTGGCTATATGCACTTGTTCTTGTAAGAATGCTGTGATGCTGTTTTCAGAAAACTGTGCATCAGGAGAAAAAAATCTAAAGGTCTGTAGATATTTAAATTTGAAAAAGGACACCAAGTGCAAAAATATTATTTAATGGGCTCGGTTGCTAAATTTGATTAAATTAGGCTGCTGAGTGCTGTGCCCGCCCTGCTGAAGTAGCCTAGAGTCAGCACTATTTGTTGGTATTATACTCGTTACTTAATAATGTGCTTAATATTTTAGTATGGAAGGTACAATAGTTAATCTTCCAGAAATTATTGCTCTGAAAAAAAAGTACAAGTGCTACCTCTATGTGGATGAAGCACATAGCATTGGTGCCCTTGGATCTAGAGGTCGAGGAGTTACTGATTATTTTGGATGCAACCCGAAAGATATTGATATTCTTATGGGCACTTTTACCAAAAGTTTTGGCGCTGCTGGAGGATACATAGCTGGCTCCAAGGTAAACATACAAGTATAAAGCTAGTTTTACAAAATCCTCCAATCTTGAATTTAATTATATATTTTCTGTAAAATTTGAAAGTTTTTTTAGATGAATGCTAACTTGCAAATTATAAAATGCTAACGCATGTCTGGCCTTTAATTTAATTTAATAATATTTTCTATAAATTTTTTTATTTTTAACCCAGCCTAGAGATTTCAGACTGTGAACTCATAATCACTATTTATAGAAAAAAAAAAAATTAATTTTTGCCAAATTCAGTTAAAAATTCATGATTTTTTTGTAAGCCCTTTTTATACTTTAATTCAAAAATCACATTACTTATTGTGTAACATGAGTTGGAAATTGAAAAATGACAGCTCACAAATTTTAAAATATCAATGAAAAATAACCTAAAAAAATTATGTTTTAATGCATTAAAAAATATATCAAGCATACCAAAGAGCCATTCTAAGGATGAAAAAGAAATTGATGTGGCTACCACATGATTTTATTATAGACACATCGAAATATACACATTGTTATGAAAAATTAACATTTTCATGTAGGGTAAGTGGTTCATCAGTAAACAAAGTAGGCACACTACCCCCATAAATATTTTTAAAACAAGTCAATAAAACTATTACTTGATTCACAAAAGCATAGCTACCAACTTTTATGCTTTTTGGTTACCAAAAATTTTTCTTTTATAAAAAGTTACTCTATATATTTCTTTATCAGGATGATCAAACAAATTACAAATTTCTATTAAAATTTCCCTGTAGCAAAAAAGCATGAAAGTTGGCAACTATGCACAAAAGTCATGATAATTATGTGCACAACAGAGCACAAATATAATTTATCTAGGAAGAGTTTATTGCATAATCTAATGTACAGTTCAGAGTTTAATGGAATTTACTCGAATATAAATGGCCTCCTCTCATACTCTTTTTCCAAAATTAGTGGCAAGAAACAGGGTTGAGCAGTTTAAACGACAGTGGTTTAACCCTCTAAGCTTGTCACCTAAAATTACATTTCTACTTAAAAAGTAATTTTATTTTCTACAAAAAAAAATCTCGTTGACTACTCTAGCTTCATCGTTTTAAGTTACAATTTTACGTCTCGCATGATTTGGAGAGAGATTTCTTGCTTTACAAAAACCAGCCTCAAACCGTTTGAAAGGTGTCTGTTTGAGTTACAAAAATCCAGTTCAAACACTTAGAGGGTTAAGCCACTGTGTTACACTTTACTTTTACGTAACATTCAGATTTAAAATTAAAATATCCAAAAACATTGTTTAGCCAAATGATTTTATAGAAGGTAATTAATAAACAGCTCAATCAAGCTTAATTAAGATCAATTTTAATATTTTAAGCAATTAAATCATGAATTATGATAATAAAATTACTTTCCAGATTAGTTACAACAGTTAGCACAAAGTTTCAATCATCTAAAAGATAAAAATTACAATTTTACGAAAAGAAACTTTCGCGTTATTTTAAACCATTTTATCATTAACCTCCTCCCAGTTATTTACAACCTTAAAATTTTATAAGTAAGTATTTCGGAAAATCCTTTGTTACAGGGATATTCTGCATAAGATAAGCTTTAAAACAATACCTCCCTTTTTAAAATGCGTCAAAAATTAAAGTTTTGATCTTCAAATTTTTATTGCAGCAAATTTGGTAGATTTAAATACGCACGGCAATGATTTTCAGAGTTGGCCATGTTTTCTGGTTGATCCGTGACCTGTTGGGGGATAGAACATGGGAAGATTCACTGGATCTTTCTAGAACATTCATCGGAAGTGGCGATGCGCTCACCTTCCAGTAGACCTGATTGCCGTTTGCAGATTCTGATTGGCTGAAAGCGGCACGTCACTTCAAAATCATAAGGGAAAAATTATGGCAGTTCCAGAGGATTGCTGAAAGTATACAGTGGGGGCGAGGAACCTGGCTATTCTGGCTGCGGTCTCCGAACCTAATTGCAACAACTTACATACTCCGGCATAAAAAAATTAGCTCCAACGGACAACATCTGATTTTATCACTGATCATCATCATCATCGATTGTGAATAACCTATTTTTGTGCTTCCTTCATGTCGAGACATGTGACTGTCCGAGCTATCGTCTTTGCGCTACGCTGTCCACACTCAGACACACAAACATTGCCTTTTATATATATAAAAATAACAATATGTTATAAACAAATTGCATTAGCTCACAAGAAAAGTAATTAAAATGAAAAAAAATGGCACCTAAAATATAGTTTTTGGTTTGATATATGACCTTGTCTGCAGAAACATTGAGCAAGCAAGTGTTTTAAAAACAGATCTGTTTAAATAAATGTCTAAAGTTTTTATTTTTTAACTGAATTGTGTAAAAATAAAACTGCGAACTATTGATTTTTAATCATATCAAATTACAAATTTTTATTAAAATCACTAGAAGTATTTGTTGTTTATGTCTATTTTAATGATTAAAATTACAATGATGGTAAAATAAATTTATTATTTTTGTATTTCATTTCAGAAATTAATTAATCACTTAAGAATTCACTGCCATAGTTTTCTGCATGCAGCCAGTATGTCAGCTCCTATTGTCGAACAAATATATCGAACGATGTTAACTATAATGGGATTAGATGGCACCAACGAAGGTAAGAAATTACTTTTTATTGTATTATAAGAACTACTTTTAACGAAGTTATAATTCATATTTAAGTTAAAATTAAATACCTTTAATAGAACTTCATGCTGGCAGAAAGCTTTTTCGGTAGGGGATCTCCTCCTACAGTGCCGACTGCACTTTGTGGTTGGCGGTCATCCAAAGGCTGATCTTCTCCTTTAAAACTGAAAAATAAAAACCCGAATAAAAGAACATCAAAACAACATAAAATTCAACCGGAACACCACCGCTTTAGCTAAAAATTACCTTGAAAATAATATAAAAATAGATATTGATAATGTCACAAAAATAGCTAATTATAATAACCAAAGTTACGCATATTTTAGAGAAAGTATAGAAATCACACACAATAATCACGTGATCAACGACCACGAATCGGCAGAAATAGACAAAGTGTGGTGTCACATGTACAGTTATAAAGGAGAAGATCAGCCTTTGGATGACCACCAACCACAAAGTGCAGTTGGCACTGTAGAAGGAGGGGATCCCCTACCGAAAAAGCTTTCTGCCAGCACGGAGTTCTATTAAAGGTATTTAATTTTAACTTACTTTTTATTAATAAAACCATTAAGATATATAACCTTTTACTTATCTTCACGTTACATCTTTGGTAGACTAGTTTCATCTGGGGCGCCCCAGCTTGGGGGCGCTTTACTTTTTATTTACTTACCAGCTTTACTTTTTATTGTTTAGTATTTGCTCTGATGTATCATCTACCTTAATTTTTACTGTTAAAATAATTTCAATATTTGATAATCTACATGATTAATGTCAAAAAGCATAATTAGTCATCTCAATTGACATGAAGAGGGAATAAGATGGAAAGGGGAAAAAGAAAGGAAAAATGGTGCTTTGAAATTATTTTTCATTGCCGTTTCCCCGCCTCTCCCTTCCCCAAATTTATATATATTTATGATAGTAAATATTCAGGAAAATCATTTCTCCAAAATATGAAATATTGTAACCTTTAGGATTTAACTTTCAATTATTTGATTCCTTTTTACATTTTTAATATCAATATATGTATGTTGTTTATTTTTAATATGATAATATTAGGACATTGGGGTATTAATGCTGCCCAAAATTTTTATGATAATAGAAAAAATTTTTAAATTCTCAATTTAACACTTTTTGACTTTCATTTGCAGTTACCCCCCCCCCCCCCCCCCCAAAAAAAAAAAAAAAAAGATGCTATTTTTTATTGATTGCCAATTATCTTTCTTAGTTTTTCCCTTTTGTTGGTGACTTAAATTTGCTATTCATAAATTAAAGTTTAACAATTTGCTTCTTTTCTTTTTTTTTCAAAAGTGGATTTACATTATAGACTATATATAAATGTATTATTATTTTTTAATAGTGAGATAGGAAAAATAACAAGTATAGAATAAGAACTGAAATTAAGTTAGGAATGAGGAATAAAAACAGTGATATTTGTGTTAGAATATACATATTCTAATTTGAAATGTAATGAAGTATTTGTTTCTACTTTGCAAATTTAGAACTTCCAATTTAAATTAGAATAGTATAATTAGTTCTGGTATTTTAAATACAACAATTTCTTTTTTTCTAAAGTACTGCTAACAATATCACTGTGTTTGTGTCAGCATACTATTTTTGTTGAGCTTTTACCAATTAAGAAATTTTTATTCTGAATACCCTGTTTTGTATTACTATTAGTACTTCATTGAACACTGCACTTATGCCAGGTATTTCAATTTATTAGATCAGTGGACTCACCTTTTAAGCTATTGACATTTGCATCATACTTCCAGTTATAAAAAGTTTTATAATGGCATGTAATCACTTTCTATGCCATTCATTTTATAAAGATTCACATAATTAAATATAGATTATTATTATTTAACTCAGCCCTGTATTAAAAAAAAAAAAAATTCAAACAAGAAAAATGAAGTTCTATTCTTGAAAAGTTATTTTGCAAAAAACTGCTCATATATAAATATAGTATTCATTAAGTTATTCAACTATTTTAAATATTTATTGCCAATGAGTGAGGGGTGATTCTTAAATTCCAACAGTATAAACTAACATGAGAAGTATGAGTACATAAAATTCCTATTAAGCCAATTGAAGTTTAAAGAATATAATCGAAAACATAGGATGGGGTGAAATTTTTTTGCTATTATACCCCTTGATCAAGACAACACCTGAAAAAGTTTACTTGTTTATTGTCAAAATGAATAAAGAGTGTTGTGTGTGGAGCTTTACAAATGTGTTTTGAGTTGTGCCTGGTACATCTCGCCTCTAGACCCCAGCCAAGATTTTTTAATCAATTATTTCCATATGTTTGCATATGTCTCAGTGTTAAAATTATTTTAAACAATTTTTTTTTTTTTTTTAATTGAAGTAAATGAATATTGTAACAGAAAATAACTATTATTAAATATAAATAAGAAAATATTTATTTTATTTTTTATAAGAATACTCAGCATAAAATATATTAAGATATAGTGAAAAAATATTTATAAAAGAAAACTGTCTAAAGTTTACAGGGAAGAGGTTTTTCCGACTTTCATTGGAATTTCCAACTTTTTTAAAAAATTTCCCAAGAAATTCCAATTTTTAGCATAAAATAAATAAATAAAAATAAATTCCCAAACATAAAATTCCGCAGGCAGTATACCTGCAATAGCAATCAATGCCTTATATTGAAGCTGTTCCAAATATTGAGAGAGATAGTTGAATAATGATGATTTTTATTTAAATTTTATTTTATTACCTACCAGTATTGGTCAGTACTTTGAACTAGGACAGTACTGAAAACGGATATATATATATTTAAGTTTTCTTAATAATGAACCTATAATTCATATATATAATTAAAACCTACTTCAGCTTCACTTTGTGACTTGTAGTGGTGAAGTACTTTCTGTAGGGGGAACCCCCTCATTGTCAACTCCCGTCACGTCGGCAGCATTTTAATTATTTAATATAGGATATATATATATATTTAACCTGCTCTGGCTTACTTTGTTTTAAAAAAAAGGAAAAACCTTTTTAAAAATAAAGAAAAGAGGATAATGAATTTGGCAAATCAATCAACATAGTTGCAGACTGAAATACCCCATCTAGTAGGCTATTCACCATTAAATTTGAATCATTTACCTAATCCTAATTTGCTTATTATTTTTATTAAGACCAGTTTCATATTTTAGCTTTCATGTCATTTTATACCTTTTCCAATACAGCAATCTCTATACTGCAAGTTTACCTATCAACCAGGGCTTGAAAAATCTCAAATTTTTTTGCATGCCTAATTGAGCATGTTAGTCTGGAGTAGGACTGGGCGTTACATCGATGTAATGCTAAAATCGGCGATCCGATTTAAAGATAACATCTATTACGAAATTTCGGAATGACTATACTAGGTGATTGTAATGCAAAATCGATTTAGTGTTATGGAATTGGAAAAATCCGATGTTAGCCAGACATCAAGTTACCTCAATGAGTTTGTGAGTTAATGCATGAAGGGAAGTGTTATTGATTTAGCAAAAACGATTTAACTGTAAGTGAAAAAGTCGTCTTACGATTTAGAGTAATATGAATTGTTCTACGTGCTGGCTTTTCATTCAAAGGAGATACTACAGAGGCGATGCGCTTAAATCGTGACTGTTGTGTGCTCCGTTTATTCTACAGGAGAGACGAAGGAAGAAGGTTGAGGAGAGGTTGGTGTGCTATGTAAATCGGGGAGAAAAGAAAATACGATTTTAGATGAATGATAACTGTTCCAAGCTTTTTGTTTTACTTCTTGTGGTTTTACGGAGATTCCAATTTGTTTGCTAAGTAATATTTTCTTTCTTTTTGTAATAAGTAATTATTTTCGGCAATTACAGTATGCATTGTTGTAATAAATATTAACATAAATATATAGATTTTTGTCATTAAATTAAATAGAAAATAAATCTATTTTTTACAATATTTAAGAATACAGTAAATCACGATAAAAATATTTGCCTAATACAATATGACATATCTGTTCGACATTATTATTATTTCTTCAATAATCTGGCTTTGTCAGACACTTCTATTATCAGTATTTTATAAGAAGGAGGAATTTTTAAAGAAATTACGCAAGAACTTTTAATGGTCCTTATTATGTACTTTTTATTACGCTCTTTATAAGCTTTTCAAATATCACTTTACTGAAGTTAATTTAATCTACAATGAAAAAGAAAGTTTTCAAAAAAATTTCCGTCATTTAAAATTAAATTTCTTTTTCAAATTTTGCTACATATTTCATGTAACAAATGAATTGATCTTGATTTTTTTTTTTTTTTTTTTCAGAATGTGTGGTTTAATCCTACAGACAAAATGGATATTGACCGCCAAAATATAACGTATTTCGGCAATATGACCCAAAAAAGCAGAAATTTTGATAATTTTTAGTAAAATGATAAAAAATTTGGGAATCAGCTTTCAAAAAATTTTTTGCTAAATTATTATTATTAGTGCTAGAGGCCTATTTCAGTCAGTACAGCCTTGTCGAATTTTTATACGTCACTCTTAATAGTGCTAAGGGCCTATTTCAGTCGGTTTATTGAATGGGGATTTATTGAATGAAGATTTTGTAGATAATTTGATTACTCATAACGAAGGTTACACGTTTTTAAAAAATATAAAAAATTCTCCCAAGGCCCAACTTTGACATGAGTCCCCCCAAGGCCCAACTTTGACATGAGTCCCCCCCCCCCCCAGGCCCAACTTTGACATGAGTCCCCCCCAAGGTACAACTTTGACATGAGTCCCCCCAAGGCACAACTTTGATGAGTCCCCCCCCCCCCAAGGTACAACTTTGACATGAGTCCCCCCAAGGCACACCTCCCCCTCATTGGGAAAAAGAGAAAAACCGTTGTTTTGCGGCTATAAGACAGTTTGGACTTCCAACGTTATTTGTTACAGTATCTGCAGCTGAAACACATTGGTTTGATTTAATGAAAACTTTATCATGGAATTTAGATCGTCACAAATTAACTAAAGAAGAATTTGTCGATATTAACAAGTTTAGCAGTAGGCCGCTGGCACTAAATTAAAATCTGTCAATGTCAGATTTTCATGTTTTAAATAATGAAATAATGTTGTGTCTGTATAATTTTTTATTATTATTATTTTGTGTGTATGTGTGTCATATACAGATATTTTAGTGGATTTTATATTTCCAGAAAATTAGAGACTGTCTTATATTATTTACTAACTGGGCAGGGTTCAAAAATACCACGTAGAATTTATCAATAGACTTGGAAAAAATTTAATTTCTTTTTAAAGACAGCAGAAATTTAATTAACTGACTGTGGTAAAAGACAACTTTTATAAATCAAAATACAAAGTTCAATATTCCATCATATATCAGGAACACACAAAAAAAGTGTTAAACAGTTAAAAGAAAGAAAGGAAAAAGAAAAAAAGGGATCCTATAAAAACTAGCAATAACAAAAGTACATTAGAGGACTAGGGTTGAAAAGTAATTCGTTAGAACTTTAAATAAACACCATAAAATTAAAAAAAACTAGCAACAATTGTTTCGAGTCCAAATAAAAAAAACAACCCTTCGTTGAGCAAACAAAGTAGGCACAAGTGTTGCAAACAAAGCGGCAACGCACATAGCAAAATCAATTGTGCCACCGGCCATTAAAAACTCTCTTTAATATCAATATTTATAATGCCCCTACATTCTAAAAAATATGTATTATTTTCTGGCAGGAATTCTCTATAATTTCAGAAAATGCGCGTAATTTACGAAAAAATTACTTTGTCAGAACGTATTTTTTGTAATTACAGAAAATATCTGACAGCAAATAGGGCATATTTTTTATAGTGTAATGTTAATCTATCAGAAATGTTTAATCAACATAACTTTCCTGTATAAAAATTTTACACATGTAGTTTTTGGAGCAATTTTAAGCAATAGATGTTGAGTTATAGCCATATAGGAAATTGCAGAAGATGAGTAATAGTAACACCACTTTTCGGTCAATATATTGTTGATTAAAAGACTTGTATATGTAGGAAGGGATAGGGAGGAGGTTTTTTCTAAATCAGTGTTAAATCGATTTATCTCTATATCGCGATATTAGATGGAAGATAAATCGATTTATAGAATCGTTACATCGCCCAGTCCTAGTCTGGAGAATAAATGCCTGAATTAAATTTTTACATGCCTAAATATTTTAATCAAATGCATATTAATAAAAACATTCACATATTCAGTGAAAAGAATTTAACAACATTATACTTATATTGACATTTTTTATTTCAATTTAATTTATGTAAAAGTTTTAGACAAGATATGCTATATCTTAAAATTACTTTTGATTAAATATTTGCATGCCCAGCTGATCGTACAAAATCATAAGTAAAATACATCACATATGAAAATGATCCCTATTATCACATCTTGTTTAATTTAGTCCAGATTATTGTCTTCTATTTCAACTCCAATAAATCCAATTCCCTTCTTTCTCGCCACCATCAAAATCATAGGTCAGATGTCTCTCTCTATTTCTGTTTTCTTTTCTATTTCCCATAATATTTATGGGTTGAAATAATTGAAAATGACGTACTAAAATTATTAAATGAAATAAATGTTCTCTAAAATATTTTTGTACCCCTTATTTTACATGCCACATTGCAGTATCAGCGTTATGATTTTATAATGAGAGATAATTGGCTTGAACTGAATAAATTATAACTACTATATATTTTTTTAATTTTAAAGTAAAATACTAGACATTTTTATGACAGTTTCTTGGTGATAACACACTTGTTAAGGGATTAACCCAGGAGAATGAGCACCGAACAAACGAACTCGAGCAGGCGCGTCAGGTATGTGATACCCAACAACTAATTGTCGTATTTTAAAGGATTATACATGCAGATATTTACTAGCATCATGAATAAAACTAAATTATGAGACAAATTTAATAATATGAACACATTTTAAATAAAAATAAAATAATCAGCTACAATTCCATTTCTAGGAAAAGGAGACGGAAAAAGAGAAAAATGAATAAGGTCTCTGGTATGAAATACCCGACGCACATTCTCGCGGGTTAACTGACTGTTATGAAGTCAAATTTGATAAAATTCATCTTTGTTATATTCCTAATTCATTCTCTGTTATTTATTTTTTTACATTGACTAAATGTGCATTAAATAAAAAAATTTTTTTACTTGTGAAAGGTGTATGTATTTTGTACTAATCTGATTCTATTTTTAGGCATGAAAAGAATTTTCACACTGAAAAGAAATACTGTGTATTTCCGGAAGAAGCTAAAACAGAAAGGATTTATTATATATGGAAATGAAGATTCTCCTATAGTACCTCTAATGTTATACTTTCCATCCAAAATAACGTATGATTTTATTATTATTATTATTATTATTATATTAGCCTTAAAACGTTTCATTTATAGAAATTTCCGCCACTTAAGTTATATGTACTGCATACTCTTTTAGGGCTGAGGGCCATTTATGCAGCTGAAGGGAGGTATAGAGGACCATTGTTAAGATTAAGATCTGTTTACATACATAAAGCATAATAAATTGTTAGAAATAATGATACGGAATAAACACTGCAAAACTAAATTACCCTATAAAAATAAACTCTTTAAGTGATGTAAACATGTCGCTCATTAATGACTTTTTAAATACACTTCAATATAATTTCCTAAAATAGTTATGATTAAATAAACAATGATTAAGTTATTGGATACAAAACACATATTGTTTAAATTTGATGTTTATGTAAAAAGAATAAATGATTAACCATTTCAGATTGAAAATAGCTCATGAAATTAGTAATAAATAGTTTCTAAATTGCTTGTGTCAGAACTCATAAATATTTGTCTTAATAATCTGTCACAGCTTTCTGATGGCAAGAAATTTATCCAATAGAACAAAAAGATTATATTGACTTGCCAATAGGAGGTAAGAAAATTTATATTTGAATTCATAGGGAAATAAAAGTGAATAAATGTTGATGGTAGGGATAAGAAACAGTACAGAAAAACAGCCAATTCTTTATTATTATTTTGTGTGTGTAGATGACTGACATAAATGAATATAAGCAGTAAAGAGGTAAAGAAATTATATATATATATATATATATATATATATATATATATATATATATTTTTCTGTAGACAGTAGAGGAAAAACCTTTTTCAGCATGAGAGACAAGATGCTCATGAAAAAGGAGTGAACTATTATTTTTAATTTGAGAAATGAATTGAATAGTATAGCTTTCTCAATTTTCTGCCAGTTAATTTCTCAAAATCCCAACAATTCTCATAATCCAACCCTGAAATCCATCATCTCTCTCATATATAGCAACACAAATCCATCTAGTAATCTTACAATTATGACAGTGGTACAAAATAACAATCTGTTTTGTTTTTTATTTATGTGCATGTGCACATCTGTATTGTTATCTCTTTATTTGTATTAAATTATCCAGCATTAGGTCTTAGATAAAGAACGGCCAAACGTTTCTTGTGATGGGTCAAATCGTAAAAACAAAATCGTTTGCTGGGCCACAGATATGTGCATGCACTTACACATAAAAGAAACTTTTGATGTGAAAGTGCATGATTATTTGACTTTAAATATCATGAACTTACGACTTAATATTCTTTTCCAAATTAAGCAGGACCGTAATGAGAGTAGTGTAACCTGCCACTAAGTGCCGATCAGATAGGTATTTTCAGTTGCTGGATTCTTTTCTGTTCATCATTTCTTCTAAACTTATCCCAGCTGGTTGGAGCAATAGATAATGGACAGCCATAAAAACTAATCCAGTTATAGCAAGTCCAGTATGGTCAGCCAATACTAACATTTTAGACAATAACTTTCTCCATAGAAAAATGCTTAATGTATTTGCACGATTAATTATCACTATAAAGGCATCCATGATAGATTTTAAAAAAAAAAGTTATTAGGATCCAAATAAATTATTTGTTGTAGTAAGCATTTTTTTTTTTTTTTTCAATTTATTCATTTAGGAACTGTAATAATGTACATACTCTTTTCAGTTTTAAAATGTGGACTGCAGGCTATATGTAAAGGCTTGATGGGCTGCAGATTGTTCACCCCTATCTTAGATTAATATTGTAATATTTATATGTGTATTTTTAATTAAATAATAATAATTTGTTCCAGCATTGTATTATTTAAATATATATATATATGCAGGGCCTGAAATTTCAACTTAGATTACACTCGCTGAAAAAAAAAAAGTTACTTGCCACAATAGTATATGATTAACTTACTCTATTTTTTGCATATAAGGTGACCAGAACTTTTTATTGAAAAACGAGGAGAAATTACGCAGTCTTTTATTTTGTAAGAAAATAGAAGGCATTCAATTTTGAAAAAGAGGTCATTTTAGAAGACACAAAATTGAATTAAAATGATTATAAAATCCGATTCAAAAGGCATTTTGCGCAAGTGGTGGAAACATTTTTATCTCAAATGATGAATTTGGATCAGTCTACCTTAATTTAAATTAGTAATATACGGATACGAGAGGAAAAATCCCTAATTTGTATAGGTGTCACTGGACAATACAGATTTTTTTATTATTATTAATTTTTGCTGTAGACAAAAACCTTTTTTTTTTCTTTTTTTTTTTTTTGTTCTTGCAGTTACACAAAAAAAGTTGCTAGACATTTTTTTAAAGCATAATCGTAAAAGAAAAAGAAAATTGACAAATGAAAAACTAAAATTAATATTTGGCAGATGAAACGATTTGTTTTAACGAACAGTCATTCTTTATCAACATTTTATAAAAGTCCTCTCAAGTATAAACCTAAATTAGTCTTAGTAGTTAATAAATTTTTTAAAGTAAGTATATAAAGGGGTGTTTTTCACATGTCTACATTTTGTTCATTGAAGAAAACAGTCGCTTTGTGGGAACGTTTTTGTCAGGACTTATAAAATGAATTCAACTAACTTTTGCATATTTTTTTGAGGTGGTGATAGTGGTATCATTAAGGCCAATTGTCTGCACTAGGACTCTAGGCCTGATTAGAATAGTCCTCCATGGGGGGGGGTCTTTCTAAGAGGTCCTATCCTATATTTACGCTAGTTTCGGAGAAAACCACTGAAAACTCCTAGCGGCTAACTGGGTTTAACCAGGCAAAAAAATTACTTTAGCATTTTAGCGAAAATAGGCAAGCACTATTTTAGCTTTTTCGAAAGTTAATTAATTCTTTGGATACCATTGATTTCTTTTACTTACAAGGAACATCACCCAAGTGTCCGACTCGGATTTCAATGAGAGAGAGCCGTTTCTTTTCTAGAGGCATTTCTTTCATATTTGATATGCTATCAAATTTTACTCAAAAATATGCGAAAAATTTGTATTTATACAGCAAGTGAATACTCAAATGAATAATTCAGTTGAAATAATTTTCAGTACTACTATAAATTTTCATTTGTAACTTAAACATGAAAGCGCAAAATCATTTAGTATTTTTTAAGTCACACCCAAAGGCGGAGCTTACTGTTGATATGTGGCTGATGTGGTTTTTAACATTTTAAAAATTCAATAAATATAGAAAACATGGATGATAGTAAAGTAAAAATTTCTGTGCTCAAAAATATTTGGTACATGCCCTCTATCAGAAATTAAAGTTTCATTAAAATCACAGCCAGACACGATGTTCCTTGTTAGCTTTGTTATCCTCAGTTTTGTTTTCTATTCCTTTTGTTCATTGATGATTTTAACCAAGCATCCATATTTGTGACTTTAAAAATATGAATCAGGAAAACTTTGTTTTGATTTTAACAATAGAAAAAGAGGTACTCATATCATACGTGTAAAATGAAAAAGCAATTTAAAAATTAAATAAAGTGTAGTGGTAGATAATCGTGAAATACTAGTGCTAAGAATGCTTCTATGAAGCAAATTCTGAATTCTGACATACTTTTAAATATTTTTGCATTTAAATTCAATCATTAAAAATTAAAAATAAATCCAAATTACTATATAAATCATGATTCTCAAAAATTTCAGTTCTTTCGTAGTTTTTGCCTGCAAATATTACAAAAAAAAAAAAAAAAAAATCTGAGTTATTATATAGAGATATTTTATATAGTTATCCAGTTTTAGCTTTTTGGCGAAATTCTGACCAACATGTTTTAGCAAAATATGATACCTTTTAGCAAAATGCTAAAAAAACTAATGGCAGTTTAAACCCTGGCGGCTAAGCCAACGAGCACGAACGGGTATACCCAGCAACTCACATACACCAGCTTCGAAGACAGAACCTCTCCGTCACTGTTAGGCATATTTTTATGAGAAATATTATTCATGGAAAAGTGAGAACACACGTCAACCCACTGCGTACCAAACGGAGCGCTACCTTCTTAATGATTTCATGACAATTTCAATAGTGATTCCTTGTTCAGGATCAAAGAACCGTACAAATGTATGGAATACTTTTATTTCTTTGTGATTCGAAGAATCTAAATAGGCATAAACCATAATATGCTTTGGCAAATTTATTAGAAAGTTGTTCTTTTGCAAATCTAACGCAGAAAAAAGTTAGTGTTCACCATTCGATACAGCCAACAGCCGATTGAGCTTTCAAGTTTTGAGAAATTCTTAAAAATTAAGGACTAAGTCCTCTTCATTTGAAAAAGAGGACAGAGGATGAAAAACATAAAAAAGAGAACTTTATAGTCCTGTGATGTTTTTTGTTTAAGATGGCAGAGCGTTGAAAAAGAAGACTGTCCTCTTAAAAAGAGGATGTCTGGTCACCTTACCTAAGATTAGCATAATTTTACGTTTTCAAATCAATATTTTTTTTTTTTTTTTGGTAGCACCGCATATTGTGAGAATTCTATGTACATTTAGACCGAAACTTTACTCGCCACTGTAAAATTTCCACTCGCCAATGGCGAGCTGGCGAGCGGATATTTCGCACCCACATATATGTATACAGTGAAAAACATTTTTTGCACGAAACTAAGGGGGGCGAAATATTTTTTCATGTTAAAAGAATTTCGTGTAAAAATATTCGTAGAAAATGTACAAAATTCGTCAATGTTTTCCATGTCGTCAATTTTAATCCTGTAAAACCACTACTAACTTGAATCCATTAGGATAAAAATGAAGTATAAATATTATTGTTTTTTGGAAAAAAATTCAGATATTTTACTGAAGTGTCTTTTTCAGCACCATATTGTTCAAAAATTGATTGAGATCATCCGTTCTATCTCTCAATTCGAATGTGCATCTAAATAGCTGTGGACACTCATTACTTTATTCATTTCTGAAGCAGAGGGGACAGGAACTGCATCCTTGATTCAGTTGTCAGATTCGTCATCAAAATTTAAATAAGGGGAATCATTTTAATTATAAACAATGTCAAAAATCTCATTATCAGTGCTGTACACACATGATCATCAACGGCAACATATCAAAGCATAGTTGCCAACATTATAATTTATTCCGGAGCATTTTAATCCCCGCCTTTAATCCGCACCACTTTATTTACAGACTATTTTCCTTCAATGTATAACTACGATAAAATAAGAAAATATTACTCTTAAGAAAAATGTGGTGTGGAAATAAAGGCGGAGTTAAAAATGCTTCGGAATAAATTAAAATGTTGGCATCTCTGTTGTAGCAAACGTGTCACTGAAGATCGAAAGCGAGTTTTTTTCATGTTAAAAGAAACAAAAATGTATTAAATAGCATAGTACACTGTCCGGACCGCTATATCATTTTGTGTTAACCGATTTTTCATGTTAAGTGTTTTCGTGTTAAACATATTTCACTGTATATATATTTTATGTATATGTTTATCTTTTATTTATTGTTGTATTCATTCTTTGACTTTATTCATTTTGTATTTATTTCAGGGCTTTTGTTGAGCGATTATTACAGCATAATATAGCCACTGTTGGTGTAGGATTTCCTGCAACATCTTTATTGACTGCCAGAGCCCGATTTTGCATATCAGGCGCTCATACAAAAGAAATGTTAGATAAAGTATGTACTACCCTAGATTCAAAACAATGCATTCATGTTTTTTTTAAGTTCCAAAAATTTTTTTTGTATATCAAAATTATTTGACAGGTGAAAAATGGAAATGGAATGGACAGTTGATGAGGCTTGGATATAGGCAAACTTAAAATAAGAAAAGCAGAAAAAATGTTAAAATTAACTCTGATAACTGTCAGAAATAAGTTTTAACACCTATTTTCAAAGAAATTCCATCCCTTAACCCAAACAATCTTCACTGAAAACAATTAAAAAAGTACCTTACATTAAATCAGGCTTTGATGGAGGCAAAATTAAAGACAGGATTTCTGAACACCTTGCCAACCTTAAACACAACAAACCATCCACTGCTTTTTCAAGAACTAACAACACTAAACCCATTAATATTGATTCAATTAAAGTTATAAAATTGCTCCTTTCAACTCACATAAATATGCACTTAAAAGAATAGCCCTTGAAATTTTGACAACCAGTAACTCAGTAAATGATGTTGAACACAGTTTGATCCCGCCTGAGTGGCAACAGTTTTTTAAGTACAGGAAAAGAAGTGAAGAAATGACAGAAGGAGACAATGAAGAAAGAGAATGAGCCACCGAGCATTTGTCGTCATCGAGCTCTGATGATGGTTCCAGTCGGGACCAAAATATATAAGCTCATTTTTTAAGAATTTAATGTAAGGTACTTTTTTAATTGTTTTTAATGAATTTTAATCCTTTTGTAAATAAAATTATGTATTACAATCTTCACTGTGTTGAGTTCCATCAAGATAATACTACAAGCCATATCTCTTAAATCTTCTGCTCTATTTTATTTATTTATTAATTTATTTTTATTAAAAAAAAAAAAAAGAGAGAGAAATGAAACTGCAATTGAAGGTATTCTCTTTAAATGCATCCCACTGAAATTCCCTAATGTGTCTCTTATGGATTCTTGTGCATTTGGCCTTTTAAAACAAATTTTTTATAAGCGGCATCCTAAAACATTGGAAACACTGCGGAAGAGTCTGGAGGAGAATTAAAACTATATTAACCTCGTTGTTTTACGAAAAGCTCTGTTATCTTGGAAATCAAGATGTGTTATATTATGTCAGTTCAACAAACAGGATATCAGATTGAACATATTAGAAAATAAAATTCTTATATTTGTTTATATATATCTTTGCAAAATCTTTATAAAAATGTGTAAACAACCTCTGTATGTATATAAATGTAATGATAAAAATGAGTCTGGATTGCAGATGTGTATGATCATCTTTATGAAGGAAAGTAGGCATCTTATAACAAAAAGAGGAAGTCCGTTTAAGAAACTGATATCTTTTATTAAGTTCTAAAGGTGCAGTCACAATAGAGATGATGCAGTCATAGGCCGGTTGTTCGGACATCCTGAACGATATGTCCCAGAATAAACAATGCCGATGGTCGGCGATTATCCAGCTGCAGGACCCCGAAGGGCCGCTAATCTATTTCGTAAACTTTTACATGATGGAGTATTAATTAAACATGAGTTTACTTAGCAAGTGATTATCATAAAAAGCCACGATTTCTTGTGTGTTCCAGCTTAAATACTGCATATTTTGGCGGGAACCGAAACTATTCTTATGAATTCTTATTGGATTTAGCTAATCTAAAATCCGCCTACCTTTTATCATTGGTTGACCCGGACATCTGGGATTAAGTATTTTACAATATTTTGCCACTTACTTTAGACAATTGCATAATTTCGATTCTAAAACTTATTCTTAAATTAGATTCCCATGCTATGAAGTTCTGTTGGGAAACAAATTTTACCTGGGCACTCAAATAGAATTCTCATAAAGTTGTTCTTAAAATTAAGTTTAATTCTGAGATATTAATATTAAGTTATCACTTAATATTAATTTAAATGCTAATTTAGAATCTTGATTATTTTATCCTTTCATATTTATATATAAAATTTTTGTATTAGTAATGGAAGACTTGGCATGGGATTATAAAAACAAGGCAATCAACAATGTCTAGAACACCAAAAAGAAATCACAGGAACTGAAGACGATATGCTAAACGCTACAGAAACAGCTGCCTGCTTTCCTATTATTTCTTTTTGGTGTTCTAGACGACGTTGTTTGCCTTAATTTTTTTTTTTTTTTGTTAATTTTAATGCTTTTATTAATCTTTCCTTTTTATTATATTATAAAAAAAATATAAATAGCAGTTGAAAGAAAACTTTATGTTCCAGTATACATCATTAAGCATTCTAATATTAGTATTTAAAATTTCAATTTAGGATATCATGGAATATTTAAATCAGTAAAAAATTCTGTGGTAAACTTTTATCTTGTATTTTACCGCAAAATTAAAAAAAAATTGATATGATTTAAAAATCGTAATATTTTAAAAGTATTTTTTTTTTCCTTTTTAACTCAGGCTATATATGGCATCGAAACTACAGGCCGCCTCATTATGGTGGATTATTCCAGAAAACGACGATCTCAGGAAGAAGTGATTTACTAGTCAAAAATTAGAGATAAACAGATGGGTGCCTATCATTTTGTTCTGTCTTTAAAAAAAAGAAGAAACTGGTTATTTGAAGCACAATATCACGTGACTTTCTTCGTCTGTTAATTACTTTATTTTAAATATTCTGATGCTTTTACAACTGTTCTTGTGATGTAATTATGAAAAAAAAAAAAAAAAAAATCTTAATCAAATGAGCTCTCCATGATATTTAAAAATTCCTTTTTTACAATTTTTTTTTTTTTTTTGGTAAAGTAATGTGATACATTATTTATTACTCATACTTAATTAAAATGCATTCCTAAATTATGAGTATTTTTTTAAAAACTTTTTTGCTAATTTCCTTTGCACAATACAATGTTACATTTGTTGTTTTCAACTTTGCGTAAATTCCATCTATGTTGTGTTGGTATGTCAATTTCATTAGTTACTGTGGTTGTGGATTTGACAGTTCATGTGGTAGCACCACTGCTATGTACTTAACTAAGTGCCTCAGTTCACCTGCCATAAGTGTTCGAAAACTAAACATTGCAAGACGTTATTGTCTGGTTCAAAACATTCCTTTCATTCCTTCTGCATTTGCAGATATGCCTTTTTATGTGGACCAATGCCTATAAATATATATATATATTAGTTTAGTAGTTCTTTTCTGCTAAATATGTATTGCATGTTGCATAGTTGAAATGTTAAATTCTAAAGCAATTTCTATTTTCAACATATCTATATTTCAATGTAATGCATGACTTATATGAAAAGGATTCACTGTGATAATGCTGCAGACTCATGTTAGCAACTGATGGTCAAAATTATCACATTTCTCTTACATTTTCGTAAATTCGGTGCTCAAATTGAACATTATGTGTAAAAAAAAAAAAAAAAAAAAATTGTTATGTTTTAATTGATTTTATAAAATGGAATTCTTATCTGTTCTTTAATCTAAATAAATTTTTTCTTTTCTGTGTGTGTTTTTACATATGTGTTTATGTTCTCTGTGGTTTTGTTCCTTTCATACCTAAATTATTTATTTATATTTGCTATTTTTGTATATATTTATGTACTTTTATAATTTTTTATTCCAATTTATGTTATTTTTTGAAATCAAAATTATTTTTTTTATATTATTTCTGGTTTTATTTCCTTGGTAACAAAAGAGATAGTGCTGTACTAAAATTATCATTTCTAGACTTAGTGTAAGGATATATTTTCGTAGTATTATCAATTAATAAATTTCTTTGTATTTTTTTATTTAAAATTTAATTATTGTAGATTAATATTAATAGTACATTAAATGTATCTTTTTATTTGAAATTAATATTAATGTTAATTATATTAATTGCAAAAATCTACAAAAAAAAAAAAAAAAAAAAAAAAAAATAGTTGCATTTTGTATTTTAAAATGCTTAATGAAGAGGTACCTTGAAGAAAAATTAAGGTGTATGAGAAAGTTAAATCTCTAATGGAAATACACTATTAGCCAAGGGTGAAACTTTTCAGAGGCTATCCCTGAATTCAGGGTTTTTGAAATTTTTGCTGTTTCTGATTTTCATGTAAATTATTTTGTTTTTAAAGAATTTTCTTACTTTGAATGTTTAATTTGCCTTATAATGTATTAAGAACTCTCCAAATATCATTTAATACAGGTAGCCATATGATATTTCATTATTAAATCTTCTATCTGCATGCAAATATCAGTTTTCAGGGTTTTTGCATGCTAGGTAGTTTCACCCCTGTATTACTACAACCTTAATATCATAAAAATGATTAATGTATAACTCCATTAAACAAACAATATAGGTTTTTTCCCTCGTGGGGTGGGGGTGGGGGGTGAGTATAATTATTTTTTATTCTTGTGGATTTTTGAAAATTGCTTTTTAGATTATGCAGTTGTAGAAGTAGAATTTTATTATTTCTAATTGACTACATTTATATATTTCGATTATAAAAGCTTTATTAAAATACTGTAAAATGCAAATAATGTGTCTGATATGATATTATTGATTTTGATTAAACAGTAGATGTAGAATTAGGTTAAAAGATCGATTCAGTAATTTTATACCTAATACTTGCCAGAAATTTTTGTATTTTTTCCATGCTCTCTATCCTGAATGCTATTAATTAAATTACTCTCTATAGCTATCGCAGATAGGCAAACATTTTCTTCTTTAAAGGCTTGTTTTGTCGCCAAGAAAATAAACCAGAACATTAAAAAGTATCATGATAACTTAATCGATGTGAAATTTATATATATGCGAGTTTGTACAAATTTAATGTATTGTCAAAAAATATGAGGAGTTTTTTTAATGTTTCTAATAGTTTATTTTATGTACTTTCTGTCTTACTCCAACAAAGCTGCACTAAGAATATAGTACTAAACTTTGGAAAGAGGCACATATATTCTTTGTTCAGTCAGTAAATAGTTTGGTTTTCTCATGAATTAAGAAGGTTTTTTTTTTTTTTTTTTTTTTTTTTTTTTTTTGAGGGTAACTAGAATCTATAACATTGCGCTTAAAAGACCTTCATAAAAAATATATATATTATATAAACAGACCTTAACAAACTTAAAAGTACTGTTAGTCTACAAAATTTTCCAGTAGCCTGAAAAAATAGATTCTCTTGACCATATAACAAAAACATAAAGAATTACTTTTTAAAGTGCATGAAATTTACAGTGCAATTGAGAAGGCTAATGACTAGTTTAGTAATAATAATAAACAGCATAATTTTAATTACTTAAATTTCATCATCTTTAAATTATCATATTAATGAAGTTATTGCATTTTATTTATATTTTTATTATAATATAGAAATACAATGTATTAAAAGCAAACACGTTTTATTTATGAGACAAAAAATTTTTAAGTTAAAATACACTTAAAAAACAAAAATTACATATAAAAACAATTAAAATCAGACGTTTCGAAACCCGTCCGGGTTTCCTCATCAGTAATACAACACAATATGCAAACAGGACATGAACACTCAAGGAATTTAAAGGAGTACGGAATATTGAGGAGCCAGTGCGCATGCTTCATTGATAGTGTGGAGATGCTTGGCAGTGTGCCAGCTCTCAAGGAAAATACGTGATTTATAATTATGAACACCAGAATTTAAAATTTTTATATTATCGAAGTCAGGAATATGATCGGTTTCTATTGAATGGATTACAATTTTAGAATTTTGGTTGCAATTTTTAAAAGATCGTCTGTGTTCTTGTAGTCTAATTTTTGCTGTACGGCCAGTTTCACCTATATAAACAGATTTGCAATTTTTACAAGGAATTAAATATATTACACCAGTTAAATCCAGAGAAGGGGTTATGGGTTTAAAGTTGAAAAGGACGTTTATTAATTGTTTAATTGACCGGAAAGCAGTATAAATGTTATGTTGTTTAAGTAATTTAGAAATAAATTCTGAAGGAAAACCAAAATATGGCATCGAAACATAACTGTTTTTATTAATAAGTGAATTTTTCATTTTCATTGGAGTAGAGGGGGAATTTGCAGGAGGAAACGAAGGAGGGGGGAAGCTGATAATGTTTTCATGATAAATTCATTTTAACCAATTAAGAGGGTAATCGTTATTTATTAAATCCTGGAAAATTTTTTTAATTTCCAACTTAAAAAGTGTTTCGTTACTACATAACCGAAGAGCTCTATTGACCAAAGTTCGGAAGACTGCGATTTTATGCGAATTAGGATTAGCAGAATGAAAATTTAGATATTGACCTGTAAATGTGGCCTTACGATAAACAGAAGTTTGAAAAATGCTAGGTGAATTCGAAATGCGTTTAACGAGAACATCAAGAAAAGGCAAACTGTTATTCTGTTCTATTTCCAAAGTAAACTGAATTTCTGGGCATAATGAATTAGAAAAAGTAACGACTTCATTTATATGTTTTTCTTCAATTAATAAAAAAATGTCATCTACGTATCTTCGCCAAAAAGGAATTTTATCATTTAAACTATCATTTATTTTATTTTCCAAAAACTGCATAACTATTTCTGCTATGCAAACACTAGCAGGTGAGCCCATAGGCGTGTCATGAATTTGTTTATAGTATAAATCATTAAACTTGAAGCAATTATAAGATAAGCAGAAAAAAACTAATTTAAGAATTGATTCAATATTAAGAGTAGAATGAGTACTATCATTAGGATAAATTTTTCTTATAATATCACAAGCAAATTCAATAGGGATGGAAGTAAAAAGAGATACAACATCTAAAGAAATCATTATACAGTTTGGGGGGGCATTAAAATTTCTTAATTCAGAAACAAACTGAAAAGAAGAATTTAAACTAAAAGGTGAATTTAAAGTAAGAGGTTTAAGCAATGACGAAATAACGTCATTGCTTATTTATTTCGTCATTGCTTAAACCTCTTACTTTAAATTCACCTTTTAGTTTAAATTCTTCTTTTCAGTTTGTTTCTGAATTAAGAAATTTTAATGCCCCCCCAAACTGTATAATGATTTCTTTAGATGTTGTATCTCTTTTTACTTCCATCCCTATTGAATTTGCTTGTGATATTATAAGAAAAATTTATCCTAATGATAGTACTCATTCTACTCTTAATATTGAATCAATTCTTAAATTAGTTTTTTTCTGCTTATCTTATAATTGCTTCAAGTTTAATGATTTATACTATAAACAAATTCGTGGCACGCCTATGGGCTCACCTGCTAGTGTTTGCATAGCAGAAATAGTTATGCAGTTTTTGGAAAATAAAATAAATGATAGTTTAAATGATAAAATTCCTTTTTGGCGAAGATACGTAGATGACATTTTTTTATTAATTGAAGAAAAACATATAAATGAAGTCGTTACTTTTTCTAATTCATTATGCCCAGAAATTCAGTTTACTTTGGAAATAGAACAGAATAACAGTTTGCCTTTTCTTGATGTTCTCGTTAAACGCATTTCGAATTCACCTAGCATTTTTCAAACTTCTGTTTATCGTAAGGCCACATTTACAGGTCAATATCTAAATTTTCATTCTGCTAATCCTAATTCGCATAAAATCGCAGTCTTCCGAACTTTGGTCAATAGAGCTCTTCGGTTATGTAGTAACGAAACACTTTTTAAGTTGGAAATTAAAAAAATTTTCCAGGATTTAATAAATAACGATTACCCTCTTAATTGGTTAAAACAAATTTATCGTGAAAACATTATCAGCTTCCCCCCTCCTTCGTTTCCTCCTGCAAATTCCCCCTCTACTCCAATGAAAATGAAAAATTCACTTATTAATAAAAACAGTTATGTTTCGATGCCATATTTTGGTTTTCCTTCAGAATTTATTTCTAAATTACTTAAACAACATAACATTTATACTGCTTTCCGGCCAATTAAACAATTAAAAAACGTCCTTTTCAACTTTAAACCCATAACCCCTTCTCTGGATTTAACTGGTGTAATATATTTAATTCCTTGTAAAAATTGCAAATCTGTTTATATAGGTGAAACTGGCCGTACAGCAAAAATTAGACTACAAGAACACAGACGATCTTTTAAAAATTGCAACCAAAATTCTAAAATTGTAATCCATTCAATAGAAACCGATCATATTCCTGACTTCGATAATATAAAAATTTTAAATTCTGGTGTTCATAATTATAAATCACGTATTTTCCTTGAGAGCTGGCACACTGCCAAGCATCTCCACACTATCAATGAAGCATGCGCACTGGCTCCTCAATATTCCGTACTCCTTTAAATTCCTTGAGTGTTCATGTCCTGTTTGCATATTGTGTTGTATTACTGATGAGGAAACCCGGACGGGTTTCGAAACGTCTGATTTTAATTGTTTTTATATGTAATTTTTGTTTTTTAAGTGTATTTTAACTTAAAAATTTTTTGTCTCATAAATAAAACGTGTTTGCTTTTAATATAGATAATTGAGACCGTTTGATGTTTGTGTACGTTAAAAATACAATGTAAACTATAACTTTTGATAAAGATGAATATTTCTAGAATTGCCTTTGTAGGTGCCACAGTAAATGTGAAGAGAGTTTTTCAATTGAACTCATCACAATCAATAATTATATTAAGATAAGAAAAAAATTATAATGAACAGAATGTTGGAGATGGTTTTAAGAAAATTGATCCTTTTTAGAAAGTTTGCAGGATCTGGTGTGTTAAGCTCTGTATATAAATAATTTAAGGAGATGCTTTACCTACTGTCAACAGCAGCCAAAGCCAGCGTTATTCTATGGGGAAATTTGTTTATTGAATTACTCATTACCTAATGTTTTTTTTTTTTTTTTTATTATTATTCCATTTTTGCATTCAGAAAATTCACAAATATTAAATTTTAACATTGGGTTTGGTTGTCAGAGACAAGAAATTATCTCATGTTTTTCATTTATTTTCAGATTTTATTAGGTTTTTTTTTTTTTTTTAAGTATATTTGTGTTTTCCAAATGACTAGTCTTAATTGTTTTTGATGTAGGATATGAGCTCATAAAAGTCTTTTGATCTTGTGGTATCCCATGTCATCAGCACTAAAAAACTATAGGATTTGAAATCCTTATACTTAATTATTTTTTTTTTAATATTTAATATTTTACTCAGACTTTTCAACAATAATAATATTAGTTATTCATTTTTTTGGGGAGTTTAAGGAATTTAATCATTTCTACATTTATTCAGCATGCTTTTTTCAATTTGTAATAGTTTTTTTTTTTTTTTTTTCTTTTCTTTTCTGCTCAGTATATATTTTGTTAATAAATACTTCATAAGATGTAAATTCTTTTACATATATCGACATATCACAACAATACTGTGAAGTAAACATTTTTGGTTTATTTTTATTAGTCGTAATATAAGGGTTACATATTTAAAAACAAATTCATAAGTGGGATAAGTTTTTCAAAACTAATGTTTAAATAACATTAATAATTGGCCCTCCTTTGGCTGTTATTTTTGCATTTTTTTTGGCCTTTATGTATACCCCAAAGCAGAAACCTGCCTTTATAAAAAAAAATATATATATTAAACCAAAGTAGCTATTATACTGCCATGTTTATCAAAGTTTGCTCGCTGAATGCCTTTTTAAGGAAATGATCATTATGTAGAATGTAAAAAATATCAAAGTCAGGAAAAGAAAAATTGTTTCTTTCATTTTTTGTTTCTAATCTATTTTGTTAAATATTATATATTATATAAAGTTTTTACTTCTGTTTTTACTTTAAGATTTTGTATCAAATCCTATTTATTTTTATATAAGGTGAAAATGTATATATGATAATTATTATTAACTACTTTTTTGCGAATTTATAATTTATCAAAAACAATGTGAAAAGTTTTTTTAAAAATAAATATTTTTATTTTAACAGAAATGTCATAAAAACTTTATTGGAATTGAACAGTTTAGTATGAATGAATATATTTCTGCACAAAAAGAAAATCTTGTTTGCCCATTTTATTCCTGTTTACATATATGGACGGATGTAATTATTATATTTATCAAAATTTTATGTTATAAAATGTATTGATCGAGTATCTGTTACAAGCCCATTATAAGATTTAAATAAAAAAAAAAAAAGAGAGAGAGAGAAAATTAATCTATCTTTAATTAGAATATTATTAAGCATAGTATAGTAAAAGTTAGTTTTTAAAGTTACCATAACATTACAGATAACACTTATAGTTTAAATAAAGTTCTCAAAACCATGTATTTAATTTAATTCTGATTGTCATAGCCAGTTGCTAATTTTTCTTTAAATATCTCTATGTTTTATATGAGTTTAACCGTTTGAGTCCCAGGGAGTATTGAAAAAACACTGTCGAAGAATCCCAAACAGCGCAACCACGCTTTCTCTAAATGAGTACAAAAATACCCAAGCAGCACTATAGCGCTTTGTTTATTTTGCATCGATGAATCCCACTCGGAGCAATAGCGTTTCTTGTATTCGTTAGGTAATGCAATTCTTGTCTTTTTCTCATTGTTCTGTCACAATTATTGCAGTTTGCAAAGTGATCAGGCGTATTCTTGCGTAAGTGTTTCTCATTGTTAATAATTGTGTGTTTCAGAATGATTAGACGTACTTGCTTCAATAAATCTGAGCATGCAACTTCAACAATCGGTAACACACAGTCAGTTGTCCACAATGTTCAAAATGTACTGGGTTTTCTCGACCTAAAATCTCAACAGCGCAATCACACTGCTTGGGACTCAAACGGTTAACTCAAACGGTACCTATTAATAAAAAATATTACTTGTATAAATGTGAGAATTATAAATATGCTGTTTATTAAAATTTTACTTTTGGTGAAAATTTATTTTGAGAATTTAAATTTTGAAACTGTATTTTATTTTTAACACTTTGAGCAATATGGAGCGATGTCACTAGACTTCTCACTTTAAATTTTTCAGCATTTCTTGAGTTTGGCAAGCAATATGAAAGAATGTGGGTAGATGATACCACCATTCAATATGCAGGCATGTTCTTTGCTGCTGTAAGAGACAAACCAAGTCTCGCTCCTCCAAATGAGACCACTTTTCTAAACATCTTGCTATTTCAATCACTCTGACGCATTTGCGAGCTTACATTACATGCCCATACAACTATTATAAGGCAACTATCACCATATATATACATCTCAACTTTAGGTAAGAGGGGGGGGGGGAGTATTCTTTCTACAGTTATGCTGCTACTTGTTTTTTTTTTGTCAATCGTCATATTTTTACAAATTTTCTGTGGGGAGAAAGGAGAAAGTCTTTTTTGTTGTACAGTACCTTTTTGTAATATATTTTCTTTTGGTTAAATGCTTAGATTGCTTTTATCTGCGTAAGAACAAATAAATTTATGTATGTTTGTGAAACAAATATTGATACAAATTATACGCTGTTGCTGATTAAAAACAAACTACTACTATATTTCAGTTTGTAATATAATTTTTTTTTTTAATCAAAACTTCAGCTCATACTTTTTTCCCCCTTTCCCCTACCTTTTAATCATGAATGTTTTCTGTCTAGTTTGGTTGATATTATATTACAGAAATGTAAAAACAATATAAAATCAAGAAAATGACATGCAAGAGTGTAGTTTGTGTTATGACACTTCTTTTAGTAAAAGTTTGGTTTAAGCAAATGAAAGAAAATTTTTTTATTAGATGGTACTACTAGTCTCTGTTTGGTTTATGCAACATTTCTTGTATTTTTGCTATGGTCAATTCAGTCTCTGCATGTAAACCATTCTTGACTTCTTGTGGACATGTAAAGGACAAAGTGTATGTTTCCTCTAGGGCTGGCATTATTGAAGTATAAAAAGCATAAATAAAGCATGTAATCCATCTTTCATAAGCATTGCTTACATCTATTCAATTGGATTATCATTTCGATAGGGTTCATGCTATAAAGGATGAAATACAGGGTGATCAGTTTAAAAGAGTACCCGTTTTTTTTTTTTTTTTTTTTTCTTCTTATTACCCTTAAATCTGACGGATGTGGCAACTATTCTAACACTGAAGTACAATTGTTTGAACCTTGTTTAAGTATGGGAGACAATTTCCAACACTGTTGGACTGTTACAACTTTATTTGTGAGGTAAAACAGAAATGGAGATGCACAATGTTACTTAATCCTGCGATTATTTATGAAAAACAAAATTTATTTCAAATTTTTTACATTATCATTCCTTACAGAAAACGTTGAAAATGTTCACTACCGGTTTGAATGCAAGCATGAACACGTCGAACCAAGTTTTTTGACACACTTTGCAGCATTGTTGGTGTTATTGACGAGATTTCTTCGGTTATTTGTTTTAATTCATGCATGTTTGTAGGACTTCTCTGGAAAACACTATCTTTGAGATAACCCTAAAAAAAAAATAATAATAATTAACAGGGTGAGACCTTACCCCATAAGATTTCTAAATAATGTTTCTTTTTTTAGTGAAAAATTTTAAATAAATTTTGCTTTTCATAAATAGAATTATCACAGGATTAAGTAACATTGTGCATCTCCATTTCTGTTTTACCTCAAAAATAAAGTTGTAACAGTCCAGCAGTGTTGGAAATTGTCTCCCATACTTAAACAGGGTTCAAACGATTATTCTTCAGTGTTAGAATATTTGCCACATCCGCCAGATTTAAGGGTAATAAGAAAAACCAATAGGTACTCTTTTAAATGGATCACCTTGTATATCAAAATATTGTAGTAAATTTCATATTAATTGCATGTCTTGTATTTTTTGTTTTTTCTTGCTGTTTTTAAGGTTACAGCGCCATCTACAGGGTTGCCAACTGCTCCGATTTCTGCGGAGTTTCTCCGAAAAAATTTAAAAACTCCGCAATTCCGCAAAGTAATGTTTATGCTCCGCAAATTCAGTCTTGACCACCTAACTAAATATTTTTTATTAAATACATAAAACTGAATAGTGGCAGACACCGAAAAAAAAAAACTATTTTTCTTTTTTCTTTCTTTTTTTTTTGAAGAACCACACGCTTCACCGTACAATACTCATAAATAAATAGTAAATTTAAAAAAAAGAAAGAAAGAAAACATTCTAGTGCTAGGCATTGCGTAATCGAAATATTGCTGACTCAGAAC
Source organism: Salticus scenicus (assembly GCA_963930645.1). Taxonomy (NCBI): domain Eukaryota; kingdom Metazoa; phylum Arthropoda; class Arachnida; order Araneae; family Salticidae; genus Salticus; species Salticus scenicus. The sequence goes on along the minus strand of OZ005653.1, from coordinate 327,885,864 downwards.
TGGAACAAGTATTTGTTTACATTAGCTAAGAGTGTGTTTAATTAAAACCACAAGCTGAAAGGGGGGAAGAAAGAAACCAAATGCTATGATTATGCGGTGTTTTGATTTTCATTTAAACTATATCAATGTTTCAGTTATCTTAATGCTTAATAGGTCGTTAAAGAAATTGTTTATTTTAATTATTTATTGATAAAAATAATGGATTCAAAGCTACTGAAATTTAAGGCCGATTGACAACACTTTATTTAAGATTTATTTTAAATAATTATGCATTTATTTTATCATTCATTTAAAGCATTAACCCCTTCCACTCCAGGGACGTACGTGCGTACGTCCTAGTGTTAATGGCCATTAATACCATGGACGTACGTGCATACGTCCAAAGAAAGTATACGATATTATTTCAAAATTATAATCTGGTATTTCAGACATTTACACTACAGCTAGCCTGGAGCGGAAGGGGTTAATGATTTATTATTATATCTTCTTTTGTATCTGGGGGGGGGGGGGGAATAAGTAAACAAATTATGACCAATAATCTGCAAAATTCTGAAATTTACAAAACATATGATCCCAAGCTATGCAGATTAGAAGGAGTTGACTCAGAGATGAGATCCTTTACACATTTATATGAATATCGGAGATTTCGTTTTTAGATTTTTATGTGATAGTATAATAATTATTTTGACATTCATGAAAATTGTTGGAAATTTAATTTTTTCTTCCCCTTCGTGCTTTCTTTTTTTTTTTTTTTTTTTTTTTATGTAACTGAATAATCTACTTTCATATATTGTCTTTATTTATGTATGGAAAATATGCCATTATGCAAAAAATAAATTACTTTTGGGGTTTTAAGCTTATATTCAGACTTAATCGCATTTCCCATTCTTATCTCTCTTCACTGTTTTGCTAAATATATTTGATTATCAATAAATATTTCTTAATTTCATATTATTGTTGTTAATTTATGTTTGTTAGTGGTTTCTTTCTTTCTTTTTTTTTTTTTTTTTTTAATGTATTTTTAAAATTGCTCCTCAAAGTAGCCAAAATGCTCCTCAAAATTTCTCTGAATACTCCTCAAACTGTTTTTGAAAAGTTGGCAACCCTGCATCTATCAGCAAAATTTGACACTATTTTATTTGATTCTACAAAACTACTTATTGTAAAGAATATTGTATTGGAAACTACACCCTCAATTGTCAAATTTCTTGACTTTATATTAAAGTTTAAAATGGATCAGGACTTTTGACCCACTCTGTATAATTCATAACCATCTAGAAATTAAAATTCAGTTACAAATTATTTAAAGATAGCAATGCTGACAACTTTTATATATATATACATTTGGCTTCTACTACGCTTAATAGATTATCTTTATTATATATATATATGTATAATAAAGATGATCTATTAAGCATAGTAGAAGCCAAGCAACAGATACAAGATCACTGAAACACCAATGAACAACAAGACAAAAAAAAAATCACCAGTGGACGAAATACACCAATGCAAAGAAACCAGATTCACCAATTAACAGCCTGCAAAACAAACGAATCAATAAAGTAAAACAACAAATTTTAACTTAAAACCATAAACTTATCAAAATTAATGAAAAAACAACCCAAGAAACACAAGATAGGAAGAAGGAGGCAGGCGGCAAGACTTGTGACTTGCCTGTGGGGTTACACTAGTTTTATGCCGGCAACACTCCCCCAGCCTGCCACAACCAGAACAGGAACCATATGGATTTAAAAATGCAAATTTCAAAGCAGATGAACAACAATGAAACCACGAAGCCACAATGAAATTCACCGATTGATCACATTGTGTTTAACAGTATAATTAGAACATTAAATATAGTTGACAACTCAAAAAGGAAAAAACTGAAATTTTAATGGAAAATGAAAGTATGCTTAGTAATACAAAGCAAATGCAACAAGCCTTCTACTTTTTTTTTTTTTTTTTAATTTAATTTCACAAACCCACCCAACCATCCAGCCTTACAACACCACCCCACCTCCGTAATCAAACATCTGCCCACCCAACCGCCACCTTTTTTATTGTCTTTTATTATTTTATAATTTTTTTGTTGATATACACAAGAGTGTACACAGCTTTTTTTTTTTTTTTTTTGTACTGACAGAGACATGGTTAAGGATATAAAATAGAAAATACAAAGTTTTCAGGAAAACCCATTTTAGCAGTGGCTGTGATCAGTTTATTAATATTCTTGTTTTTAAACTTTGCAGAGCATAAATTATTAATTCGAAATAAATGGTTAATGATGATGTTTCTAAATACCGAAAGATGCAGACATGAATTAAAATGTGTAAATAAGTTTACATTAAAACAAAAATCTTGCCGTTTGTCATAGATATCTGTGTAAAGTTTATTACCATCGATGATTATTTTGAGATCTAAAAAGTTAATAGATTGATTAGTCAGAGTATTTTGAGTTAGCTTTAAATTAGGTGGATAACTGAAGGAAAAACCATTTTGTGAGTTCTTGTTGAGATAAAATACAATAATATCATCGATGTAACGATAAAATCGAACATCATCATTGCAAATTTGCTTTTCATAATAATAAAGATAGAGATCTGCCAAAATACTGGAGCTACAACCTCCTTGTGGAATGCCTAATTGTTGCAAATAGATATCGTTGTTGTGGAAGATATAATTATTATGGATAACAAAGTTAAGAAGTGTTTTAAATTTTTCTTCTTTAAAATTGTAAGGAAGATTAATTTGAGCTTTATATTCTTGAAAAAGACTGTAAATGATATTACTAAGATCTGATAACTCGATATTATTGAAAAGATCTTGAAAGTCAAAAGTCATAATAATATATATATATATAGAGAGAGAGAGAGATTGTTTATAATGGTTGTTCTCTGTTAGATTCTCTGTTATTTGTACTTAATAGCTTATTCCACTTTCTATTTCACTTCAATAACTTTCATGTACGATAGGAGGCCCACTTGTGATTTGCTATTATAGCCACTAGTGAACGAAATCGTACATGGGTGCTCAAGGGTGAAAAAGGTCTCCCTGATGAATTTTTTTCACCTTTCTGAGCTTCTCCTTCTTGAAATTTACTTTCGTATTGGTCTATGTGGTTTCAGTGATCTTGTATCAGTTGCTTGGCTTTTACTGCGTTTAATAATTCAGTATTATATATATATATATATACATAAGAGCATTTTTTGATTAAAAGTGAATGATTAACAATTGAATTTTATCATTCTTTTAGTTGTTTGTTTGTCCTAAATTTTTATTAACACATTGTTTGTGGGAAACAAGTAAACTCGTCTTATATTACTTGTTTCCCGCAAATAATATGTTAAAATACATTTTTTATAAGTTTATAAAATGTAATATGTCAATTACTATTATTATTATTTTTATTTTTTTTCATTTAACATGTCATTTGTTTGGTGCCCGTGCGTACAAATGTATAAAATTGAAGCTTACTGTCATCTCAATTAGTGGAATTTATCCATCAAGCACAGCATAAAACAACATTAAAAACACATTTTTTTTTTTTTTTTTCAATATTACAAAAAGAAAATTTATAATTTTTTAAGCATTTTATTATGAAATTCGATTTGTACCAAGAGGTTAAATCATTTAGTTAATTATTGTTGTAACGCACAACATAATTTTTTAAGAGCAACAAATGTTATGTAGAACATTCGATATTTGTATTTTTTATTACATTTTATATTGCTAATAAATGTAAGGGAGGAATATCTGTTATTCAGAACACGAGTACTTTAATTTGTTGAACTTATTTAAAAACTAATAAAAAGGTCTTGACTTTTTTGAAAAATCATTCCTGAATTGTATTTTATCATTCCATATTTTTTATTTATGTAATTTATTTATGATTGTGATGTATTTTGGAACAAGTTTTATGTCAATATTGAATTAATTACACAATTATTATGCAAATTACATTGAAAATAAAATGGTTTATAGATGTATGATTTTTATTTATTTATTATATATTTAAGATAATCAGCTTTCTGTGTTTTTAAGCTTACTTATTAACAGTATCATTTATATATCTATATTTCTTCTACCTCCTTTTTTAAAACTTTTTTTATTTTTCCTTCTGTTTAGTAATTTATTTTATTTTATTAATTTTTAATCACTATTATTAACCATTATTTTAATGAAACATGATTTAATACTTATCCCTAACTAAACAATAAAATATATTTTCTTTCTTAAATTTTTCGACCTCAGTTTTTTTTTTTTTTTTTTTTTTAAACTATTTACTTCTGATTATTAACTTTATAATCTAGCTGCAAAAAATTCATATCCTTGCTGACATTAGGGCGGAATTCAGCTAAATTTTTGCAATTACGATGGCTCAATTAAGCCGGATTTTACACTGTACTGATATTTTGTTTAAAAACTAAGCTGGACTTCGCATTATAGAGGTACTAACCACCTCCCCTGAACCATGCTCCTATAATGGTCACAAGTGTTGCGATAATTCTCCATGATTGATTGAGAGCTTAGGAAATTTCCCTCTCATGCATGCCCATGCTTCTTTTTGTTGTCCCATGCAGGGTCCGACTTAGCCTAATTGGGGCCCAGGGCAAAAACTTCTTTGGGGGGGGGGGGGGCCTCTGCTTCACTACTTCAGTAATTAAGAACCAAACTTTATGAAGGTATTTAAATTTTTCACCTCATTATAGATATATAACAAGGTTCTAGTCAAATTTCTTGTTATATATCTAACAAGAATATTGACTAGAACCTAAAATAGCTACAAAGTCTCCCCCCCCCTTTTCAATGGTCAGACGAAATACCGTTCTATCTATTTTATTTCTGAATGGTAACTTTGTGCAAAATTCATATCCTTGCTGACATTAAGGCGAAATTCAGCTAAATTTACGCAATTACGATGGCTCAATTAAGACGGATTTTACACTATACTGATATTTTGTTTAAAAAAACATTCATTAAAGAAGGAAACATTAAATAAACTTTCTATTAAATTTGGGGGACCCCCCTCTGATATGGGGCCCCGGGGCAACTGCCCCTTATAATGCCCCTGCCTTTGTCAGGCTCTGGTCCCATGAGATCTGGTGAAGAGTTAGTTCCCATTTATAAGAAACAGTTGATAAAACACATTTGCATGAACAATAATGTGTCCATAGTTCATGTCTCGTAGAACACACAAGACAGCAACTATGAACACATTATTGTTCATGCATATTATATATTGTATTTGATAAAGAAACTGACAAAACTATAACACTAATTGTTGGTTATTCAATGCAAATATAGTCTATAAAAATATTTATTATATTTTTCAAAAATATTTACAAAATTGTTACACAAATTTAACTCTGATAATATTTATAACTTTAATTTGTTAATTTTGTGTATATATAAGAGAACAGAAATATTCAAAGCAAACACCATAAAATGCAAATTTTTTGGTGTATACTAAATATATATATATACACACACACTCATACACAAGCAAGTTTTAATTTTTCTTCTTCCTTCTCTTAAATTTGCTTCCTTAATTCGTTGGATTAATTCCTTAATCCCATAGAGCTAAAAATACACATCAATGAAAACAATTCTGTTTCCTTAAACAAATGTTAATTTTTTTTTTTTTTTTTTTTAAGAAAGAAGAAAAAAGTTTTGGGACTCTAAACCTTTTAAAAATATTTACACGTATTATAACTTACATGTAGTTATTGTTATATATTTAATGTAGAAATACATTTAGTTATTGAATGTGATATGATACTCTTAATTCATGTAGACTTGTGTTAAAAAACTCACAAAATACAGAAAATGTAATTTTTTTTTTTTTTTTTTTTCCAGTAATATGCAATATAAAAAGTTTGATTCTTATTATAGTGCTTTAGACTAAGTTCATATTTATACCAATTACTAGAATAACATCCTGAATGAAAACCTGTATAGATAATAATAATAAAAATTAATACTATGGATTGCCATTATAGATATAATTTTAATTATAATCATTTTTTGTAACCTAGCAATAAATGAAAATTGCTGGACAAATTGCCAATAAAATGATTTATAAAGAGAATTTTACTTAAATAAATCTATCTATACTAAATATTTTGTAAATGCTTTAAATATATGTTATATGAGCATTACCTTGAAATAAATAATTCTGAATATGAGAGTGCTTTGATTTATTGGTTTTAAAAGTTTTGCTTGCATATATAGCAAGAAAGAGACAAATGTACTATGCACTTTTGTCACCAGGCCTTTTCATTTTAAATACTCTTACTCTTAAATTTTATTAAATTTCAGCTCAAAGACAACTTTACTTATTCATGTTATGTAGGGTGAACTGATCAGTAACTGACCATGCAGTGCAATTTTTTAAAAGTTTTATCTTATTTTCTAATCTAATCATTGACAACACTTTTTGGATTTTTTTATTTTTTATTATTATTTACTTACCAATATAGAAGGATTAGTAACTGAGAATTATTACTTTGTTTTCTTTTCTATAATTTACAGTATTGGCAATATTAATTTCAAAATGAGATTTTGGTAGTAATTAATAGGATCATTCTCTTATTAATCCTTTATCTACCGATGGTACTTTAAAGTACCGAAAGTTTAAAAAGTGTATACATTCTAATTTATGGACAAAATGTCAAAGATATTTATAAGAATAGTACCTCACTTTAATCTCACTACAAGGCAATGGACTCTACATGTAACCGTTTTTGTTCTAGAAAGGATTTTACAGAGTGCTGTCGCTGTTTCTGCTTGCCATTTCTAACAATCTTCACGTGTGTTATAATTAATTCTTATATTACTTCAAGAATCTTCGAAAAAATATAAGGAACATGTAAATACACTAAGTTTCAAATATCTTTCTTGATCTCTATGTACAAGTGATATACAGAAATACCACATCACTAAATCAAAATTAATTACTTATAATGAGGGGATATTCATAATTTTTATTGCATATATTTTTTAAAATTACATTTTTTGTCTCTTTCATAATGCGATAGATGAAGGATTAATAACACTGCGCTGCAAAAAAAAAAAAAAAATTTCGACCCCTGATACCATTCTTGCTGATTCTTTGTAAAATGACTTCCTAAATCCAAATATGATTACCATTTTGCCCAATAACCGTCCATACTTAAAAAATAGTGGGTGATAGGGCTAAATGGACATCATATTCGGATTCAGGAGGTAATTTTACATAAAAATTTGCCAATTTTTATGCTGAGCAGTGTAATTAACCATTTCAATTTTCCAATATAAAAGTTGCTAAAATTAAAAGCTATTTGTAATATATGTATCTCAATTTAAATATGTAAAATGTATTAATATAATAATCAACACCAATGGACTTACTAATTAACTCCTTCCCTGCAGCTAATTATTTCCTCTCTTGATAATTTTGTTGAAAATGACTTCATCTCCTTTCTAAACCACTTAAATTATTGGATCCAAGCACACTGTCAAAGTCAAATGCTAGAAACTTTCACAGGTTCAGAAATCTGTTGCTAAAACTTCAAATGAGCTATCTCACACGTTTAGTTGAAAATTACTTTTTTTTTTTTTTTTTTTTTTTTCTTAAAAGAAAATTAATCTGCATAAAAATCTTTTCTAATTCTGAAACAACTGTGATATTAGTCTGAACCCTATATTTAACACTGTTTGTTTACATTTGCTGAAAACACCAGTTGCCAAATGTAAACAAACAGGACGTCTATTTTGAAATTCATTGAAATAAGTTAAGCTTATTTTTAAGATTGATAAAAATAAACATTTAAAATTGTATCAGAAAATTTATAACAATTTAAAAAGTATAATTATTTTAACAATATGAAAGTTTTTTTTAGCATTTGAATATGATTAGACCACCAAAGCACAGCAAGCACTATCATGATGCATGTATGTATGTATGTTGTGTGTAGCATACATTAAAAGAAGGGGGGGAAAAAAGTCATCACTGGGTACTACTACTTCAGCATGAATGAATCTGGAAATGCATGAAATTCTGTACAACAATCACTATCATGCACATATGCATGCTTTGCGTGCATTAAAAGCATAAGAATATCGCTGAATGCTGCAACTTCGTCATGCTTGTATCTGAAAATGCTTGAAAATCGGTATTGCTACAATTACTATTACGCACAATCTACTTCTTTCAATAAATCTAAGAACATTTCTCCTGTTGCAACCATGAATGTTAAATCAATAAAATGTTAATTTATCTGATAATACAATCCTTGAACAAACAGCGACTTGAATTAACAAGCAAATTCATGCAAAAGTCATACACTTTGTTTAAAAAATAAATAACAAACAGAAATTCAGTAGTTGAACCAATTTGATCATTTACTCGCACTGATAATGTTCTAGGTACAGCAGCTGTCCTCCCCTTAATTTCTATTGGAAATTGAAACAAGGGTATTTTTTTTTTATATTAGATGTTTATTTATTCTACCAATCGGATTTAAAATTGTTACACATTAATTCATTTTTTTTTTTTTTTTAGATATTTTGTTATTAAGTGGTCAATTATTGAGAGATTACCCTACATAAGAAAGTTCATGAATGAAAATTTGAAATTTGGTACTTGATAAATAAAAATTCTTATTTGAATTGTATGTTTTTACGGGTAATAAATTTAATATTGTGTACATATGTAAAATCTTTATTTGTTATTATAAATATTAAATTGTTGCTCTGGGAAAAGGAAAATATGTTAAAATTCTTTATACTAAAATTTATCAAAATGAATGACAATCAAAAATAGTGCACTTCTTTATTTTTAGCATAAAACCAATTATATTTGTCTTTATTAATAATGCTGTATCAAATGAGAATATATTTTTCTATGTTGTATAATTTAAGCTTGTTATCATTAAGACCGTTTGTTAACTTTAAAATCAATGTTGTAGATTTTTCATGAGATTTTAAGAATGGAGCATTTTGAGCACTGAACATGCATATATGAAAAAGTTTTTTTTTTTTTTAAATACTTAAATGTAGTGTTAATGCTTTAAGCACCTGATACTTTTACAATTTTGCATTTTCAAAGTATTAAAGTATCAACATGTACTATTGTAAAACATCTCTGTTCTAGAAAAATAGTCTATTAAAATTAGTTTCCCTGTTTTGTGAAATGCTCTCTCATTTATTACTGTTGTGATTCTTTATATATATATATACATATATTGGATATTTATTATTGCATATGCTTAAAAAATCAATTATGTTATTTGTGTGATTTTTTTTTTTTTTTTTTTTTTTTTTTTTGTTAATACATGTTTTTAGACAATATATGCAAGGAGAGTGTCAAATATGTGCAAATTGTTTTTTAATATTTCTTAAAATACATGTTGGATTTAACACTTAGCCCAGGAGCAGAAAGTGCTTAAAACTGCGACGTATGTCGCAGAACAATTGAGGCTTTAGCAGAACATTTTATCTATCCTCTAACTGGATGATGTTGATGCAGCTAACATTCTAAAATTAATAAAACCTAGATATGTTCAACTGACCTGTAAATCTGTTAGCATACTAGAAAATTGCTGGAAACAGTCATTGTTTCAATATATAGACAAAATTTATAAACATTTTGTAGTAGTATATCCGCATTAATGTGACAATATTAATGCCAAAAGCCACTGAAAAAATTACAAATTCTGGGTGTATTCCTCAGTTTTAGATTATAAAAATTTTAAATCATGTTTTATTATAAATGTGTATTAAATATTTTACTAATAAGTATTATTTTTATGCTTATTTTGCATTTTACTGTGCTTTGACATTGGACAAAATACCTGCAGAACAACTGCAAATTTTAACGTCTTGTTACAGAACATCGGATATAATTCTGCTTCTGGGACACTTAGTAACAATAGTGTAGAATTTTTTTTTTTTAAGTAATACAAAATCTATAGAATTTATTAATTTTAAAATTTTTACTATAAATGCTGCTTATTTAATAAAGATGGATAATAAAGATGGATTTAATAAAGGTGAGGAGGGGAACTCCTAAAAGGATGAGGAACTGTGTGATGTTTATGAAATATTTCTTACTTTTCTTAAGGAAAAATTTTCAAGTGCAAATTTCTTAATGGTTTGCAAGAATTATAGAAATTAGTTTACATTGAACTTAATTCAGAATGTCAAATTTTTAACTGCAGAGTCGCGACAAAAAAACCACCGTAATGTATCCAAATTCTTTTGTGCTTCCCTGTAAAAGAACTAGGGGAGAGTAGGGAGGGATGGGACAGTTTTGACAAAAATATTTTTTACAAATTTACTTTTACTGGTACAATACTGTAAGTTTCAGAGAAACAAATTGAAACATTTTAACATCTTTTAAAAACATAAATTTGATGGTAATTATTAAAATATTAATTTTATAAGCCAATTAACATAGTCATAAAAGAGGGATGGGACATGTTTATAAAGGTAAATGTATATGAAAAATGACAAAAACAGTGGGACACGATGTATGTAAGTTTAATTAATTACTAATAACATCTATTTTATCCAATATTAGAGTATAATGTAAATTTTGCTTTTATATTACATTATCACAGCATTCGGGGCATGTGTCCCAGGTCCTCAAACTGAAGGGGTTCTTTAGAAATTCTATCATACGTTTAAAAAAAATAGTTACTATGAAAAAGTTTCCATAATTATGTTATGATTTTCATGTTTTCGTCAGTAACATGCGATATTACAGTACTGTTTTATAAATCGGTGGTATGATCTTTCAAGGAACCTATCTGCCTTTAGGAAGAATTATGATATTTTCGCTAAACTCAAATACAGCTGCATACTGCATTCCAAACTCTTACTAAGACTGAACTAAATCCGACCGTACACCACAGCATGGATACATGGGTGTGACGAACATCAATCCAATAGACAACCATCAGATCAAGTTTAGCCTTACTCTTACAAACAAAATAAAAACTGAAGTGAAGTGTAGAGATTGTGTATTTCAGAAATCACTTTTTTTCAAATAGTCAATACTATATCTTAAAATGATAGTATGTTAAGTTATCAGTTATCTAAGGATAGGCAATCCGTGTTCAATCATTTGATAAAATGTATAATAATTTGCAGAAAAAATATGTACTTTTAAAATATTTTCTCTGCATAGATTAATAGAATATAAGATAATAAATATTAAAGTGTGAGGAGGGGGGGCCCAATAAGCATGAGTACCCTGGGCCTCCAAGTGAGTAAATCAGTCCCTGTGTGTTATATTTACATTATGTTAAATTTGCTCAGCATGTACATTTACTTAGGCAATAAAAATAAAATAAAATCCTATTTGAATAATTGAAATAGATCTTATCAACAGTAGATGAAAATTCCACTCATAGAATTGCCAAGGAGGACACATTTTTTGAGATATTACAGGCATGAAATCATTTTAAGCAATTATTCACAACATTTCTACTGAGGCTCAGCGCCTATTATTATTATTGAAAATACTATTCTTCATTAAATTTAATGCCAGCATTTTTTTTCCTCCTCCAGAAAGTTGTTAATTAGCACTTGAAAAAGAATTTCTTAGTTAGAAGATGAATAGCAAATTTTATTAAAAATGTCTGCCTTATTCAAATTAAAAGTTTTTTTAGATAGCATGATATAATTGATATAGTTTATTATATAAGTTGTCACACATTGTACTTGCTGAAACATAAAATAAATGAAATAAAGTTAAATGATATCTATTAGAGTGTATGCGAACATCACAAAGTTTTCATTTCTATTAAAGACTGACTGTCCAAATATAAAAAGACAGTTTTATCAATTTGTTTATCAATTTAAATATTTTACAAATAATTAAAAAAAAAAAAATTGTCAAAATACTTCTTACATAATTGCAATCTCCTTGTTCACTTAAAAAAAAAAAAAAAAAAAAAAAAAATCAAATTTTTAAGCTATGTTCATAAAATCATTATATTTCATTATAAATTCCTGTAATAATGAGTTGAAATAATTTTGTATTTTTTGTATAAGATTAATATGTGAAACTGCATGTCCTTTCTTTTAGTTTATTAGTTAACTATGTGTTTTATATATATTTATTATTAGCAAAATATTATGCTTAAGTAAAGCAATATATTTTACAGCTTGTTTAGGCTTTAGACTGATCTCAATATAAAGTTGTCACTTAATTTTTTGAACAAATTTGTAGTTCTTTCTGCTAGATGAGGCTGTATTCAGAATAAAACTGGCTACTTTCTCACACAACCATAAATCATTTTTATTCCTATATGCATAAAAATTTCTAATCTTTTGATTTTTATTGCAAAAGAGAAAATCTGAATCTTTTTTTATTCTAGTAACTGTGCAATAGTATTTTACCCTAATAATGCTAGTCCAAGTCATCTTGATCAAAAATTTATCCTAGGTTTACAGTATGAACCATTTTCTATAATGTTGTATTTTTTATTATTTTTATTTATTTATTTTAATTTATCATTATTGTGGGGGGTGGGGGGGGGGGGGGGGAGAGAGAAGAGTACTCAGTTCAATATTGGAACCTAATACCCAATTTAGAAAATCAAACTTTTTCATAATAGCAGATGAATTTTTATTTATTTATTTATTTTTCTTTTTATTATTTTATGTTTTTTGGTTTCAGAAAAGTTGTAAAAGAAATCTTTTATATACTTCTCTGATGGTTTTCACTGATTAAATTAAAAATTTCTTTAAAAATTTTCTGGTAGCCAAAACACATAAAAATTGCCAACTATGTTTGTAGTAGTCACTTTTCAAGTATTGACCTCTTTAACTTTTATTTAAAAATATGTGATAAGGATCCGTGATATTTACACTGTTTGTGTATCATACATAGATATTTAAGCTTACCATCCCACATTATGGCAAGTAAAACGAGCTACGTTCATCATTGTACGATATGGTATTTAAAGAAAAAAAAAGTTATCAAGCTATATTTGTCATTTTACTATAAGGGGGTCTTACTTTAAAATTATTAGAATATCAGTATTAATTTTGTTTTTATTTTATGTTTGAATTATTATTATTATTTTTTTTTTTTTTTGAATTATTTTTAAGATCATGCATCCTTTTAACACTTCACCGGCCATCCCGAGATAACTCGGGAGAAACGTAGCCTTCTACATACTGCAGTGGCCAGTGAAGCAGTTAAAAAAACTCCCATGATTTTTTTTTTTTTTTTTTTTTTTTTTGTCACCCCTCCTGTAATTTATAAGCATTTGTGATATAATTGTGAACTTCCAACAACTTTTTAACATCGCTATTAAGTCATAGATAATATTAAAATTGAATACTCAAAACATAAGTTTGAATCTTGAGAATCATAGAAATGTTGCTATCAGTCTTCCGTTTGATACAATAAAAAGTTTTAAGGTATTCCTGTGAGCATAAATTTTCAAGCATATAGAAATTAAAAATGGTATTGTAGTTTTCAAAAGAAAGAATTTAAGTAGTGAAAACAAAAAAAATTTGAGAGTAGTTGCTTTTTTGTCAAATATTTAATCTTCTAAAAAGATTTTTCTTTTGTATTTTTTAATATTAGTAAAATAATAAAGCATGCATTTATCTTTCAAATGTGAACCTATATGAAATATTATTATGACTATTTCTTTCAATATTCTTAAATTCTCAAATAGTATTTAACTCTTTTAGATACATGTAATGTATTTATGTAGCAGCATAAGAAATTTTTAATTTCTTGTTAGAATTTTATGACTTTTTTTTAGTATATCTCAATTACTTGCTGTTCGAAAAAGGAAGATAAACTAATAAAGCTATTAGCTTAGCTTGTCATATAACAAAATGTGTTCAACATAATACATTATTAAAAAACTCATTTTAGTCTTATTCCTGAAATGCAATATTAAGTTTTCTGTGCGTATGTAGATATCTTGAATTTTTTTAAAGAAAAATCTACAACATTCTGAAATAAAACATTTTGTATTTAATGTTTTTTCTCGATTAATGCATTATACTGTCGTGCACAACCTTTCAGGGGTGAGGGCCAATCAGTACAGATGATTTAAGCTATGGAGGACTGCTCAGTACAACTTATGATATGAAAGGCTGCAAACAATGTCTGATTATATATAGCTGTTATTAAATTTGTATTGGCTCCTGCTTTGTCCAAGAGCTCATAACGAATTTTGGGTACATACTTTAGGCAAGGTGAAATAATAAAAAGTGATTAATTCAATGTTAGTAGAATAGGGAATCTACACTCGGAAATGGAATTAGCGGTTATTTAGCTACTGCACATCACATGACTTCTGCAAAAAAATGTTCGCAGAGTACGTATTTTAGGCACTTTAGAACTTGTTTCATTTCTTAGTTTAGCACTCGTAGAATACAGAAATCATAACATTTGACTGATTTCGTGGTTATAAAGCATAACCAGATAGCGTCAAAAGTGTAATTTTTAGGTACTCAAAGTACATATTTTAGGCACTTTGGAACTTATTTCATTTCTTAATTTCACAACGATAAAATTACCTGTTTATTGACTGATAAAACCAGAAAAATAGTAATTATGAATAAGTCTGATTATATTAAAAAAATGGAAAATACTATCAGGAAATCGGTTCAGAAGAAATTAAAAATACCCCAGTAGTAAACTTAGCGAAAAAATTTAAAAACTTGTTAAAGATGGAAAATGGCCCCATGACAAACCCCCTCTCATAATTAATCATGCTCCCAGCACTCCTAGAATTTTCGGTAGGTTTAAGGACTATAAAAATCCCCCAAAAATGTGTCCGATTGTTAGCAAATGTAAGGGACTGGCGTATTTCCTCGAAAAATATGACTAAAATCTACTCCTCTATTCTCCCCCCTTCTGAAACCAATTTAAAATCAACTGAGGAATTTATTAAGAAAATTCGTGATATTGAAATTAACGAAAATCAAACCCTTATTATTTTGATGTTGTAAATCTTTATCCCTCAATAGATCTAAATGAAATCACTAATACAAAATAAAAAAATAAATTTGAAAATCCTGAAATAGCAAATACGTTAATTGCCACAAGCAGTTTAGTTTTAAAAGAGAATTATTACGGGTTCAATAATTGTTTCTATAAACAACAGAAAGGTGTCCCGATTGGGGTCCCCCGTTTTGAGTACCGTTACCGTCGTGGAATTAAAATTGAGATTTCTTGAGGAATATATATTCAATTACCTTAAAAAATAAATCCATTGTTGGTTCAGATATGTTGACGACATCTTTGCTATTGTTAATAACGATTAAAAAATTCCGTTCATTTTAAATAAACTAAATAACATTGATAAAAACATACAATTTACTTATGAAATAGAAAACAATTGCAAACTAAATTATCTCAATGTTACTATTATTAAAACTAAAAACAACACTGAAAACCACTGTGTATCGAAAACCCAGAACCAGTATTGAAATCATTAGCAATAAAAGTAAAACCCCATTTCAATATAAGATAAATACCATACAATCATACATTAATCGCGCAGTTGTAATATGTTCAAATAAAAAACTACTTAACCAAGAACTCAATAATATGAGAAAAGTAACCAATAAAGCAGGATTTAATAAAGATATTGTAGATAAATTATATAAAAGAAGAATTAAAAAACTTAATATCATTCCAAAAACCTAAACCGGACTTTACCCACACTATTTCCTATGATCGCGGAGCCCCCAAAAAATTAAAAATATCGCCTGTAAAATCAATATTAAAATTCCCATCAAACCAAACAATAATATCTATCAGACTATAAGAAATGAGAAAGACAGAGTTGATCCCATGGAAACCCCAGGTATCTATAAAATTCTTTTTGATAAAGAAAATAAAACTAAAGGCTTTTACATTGGGATGACCAAATGTAAAATAAAAAGTAGAATAAAAGAGCATATTGCAGATGTTAAACTAGGCAAAATTACTACTGCACTTACCAAAATCAATGCTAACGAAAACATCGATATAAATTTCTTTTACGTCTGTCAAGTCGCTAATTATAACAAGGCAACTTATGTTTATAACTGGGAAACAATTGAAATTTTATCAAATCCGTCCGCCTGTAATGGCAATGACCCGGCGCAAGATCTTGACCGTAACTGGTCCAGATTCTGGTGTAGAAACAAGTCTCATTCAGAAAGAAGCTACAAGCCACCACAGAACTGCCTCTGAAGAAGGGGGGGGGGGGGTTACTAAGGCTCCTGCAAGTTTACTAAGGCTGACAAATGGAGAAGTAAGGTCTTTAATTTAATTAATGTTTCAAGTTCCAAATTGCCTAAAATATGTACTTTGCTTACCTAAAAATTACACTTTTGGTGCTGTCTGGTTACACTTTATAATTGCGAAATCGGTCAGCGGGTATGATTTCTGTATTCTACGAGTGCTAAATTAAGAGATGAAACAAGTTCCAAGGTGCCTAAAACATGAACTCTGCGAACATTTTTTTGCAGAAGTCATGTGATGCGCAGTAGCTACATAACCGCTAACCCCATTTCCGAGTGTCGATTCCCTATTCTACTAACATTGAATTAATCACTTTTTATTATTTCACCTTGCCTAAAGTATGTACCCAAAATTCGTTATGAGAGCTCTCCGACTAACTGATTTTTTCCTTGTTACTTCATGGATTGTCTAAGAGTCAGTGAGAACATCTGCATAAAAAATAACTCATTTATTTAGGGTTTAAAAAAAAGGGAGGGGATACTTTTGATGAGTTAGATGCTACAGTGTATGAAAATTAGCTGATTCACGAGTATTTTCTTAACTTGCTATGCAGCAAAATAACACCCAGTGTTGTGTATCATGTTCACTTTACTAACACTCCAAAAAGCATACTATACTCCAAAAACACACCTGAATATTTTCAGACTTTCTTTTAAATAGTTTAACTGGCGAAATAGTTCATTTTGGTCACCTTAAAATATCTAAACTGAAACTAATTGGGCAGTGGCGTCGCATGAGTGACTTTTCGGTCATCTCCATATGTGTGGTTAGAAACAGTCTGTTATCATGGAAAGTTCATTCATCTGATTGACTGTTGGAATGTTCTCATACCTACGTTGCTCTATAAAAAAGGCAAAATCAACCAATAAAATAAGTACATATTCCATTACAATGCACTGTTTCCAGCCACACTTGTATAGAGATGACAAAAAATGTCATTCATGCATGGCCACTGTAGTTGGGATAGGTGGACTCTGCTCATTCAACGTTATATGTATGTTCTTATAAATTTCTAGTTCAATATATTTTATATTCATGTTAAGAAAAATGAATTTGACCAATTGCTCGACCCCGTGACAAAATGAAATCCCTTCCTAATAGGCTACACTCTGTTCAGTTTGATATATTTACCTTATTCTAATCTATTGATTTATTGTAATACAGTCAGTTCTGTAGTTTAGTTTTCATGCAACTCCATCCTGTTTCCAATGCAACAATCCCCAAAATGCAAATTTATATGGAATACACCCAATTTTGCTTTGCTAATAAAATTTTAAATTTCGAATGGAATAGTTGTAGTCAATGATATTCAAACAAGTATAAATGTCATTTTAAAAGTGACCTTACATCTTTAACATGAAAATATCCTTAAAAAATGGATATTTCTGTGAAATTTTGCCCTATTCTATTCTGCCAGATTAAGAAATTCGTAACTTTCAAATAACTTACGAAGTTTTCATGGTTGCTTATTCCAGTATCACGACTGATATTTTAATACTGGTCTGATATTTTTACAGTAAAAATATTTCTTTTAATGCATGTTTAAGTGAAGATTTGCCCTATTTTCCCATGTTAAGAAAATTATAAATTTTGAATATTGCAAATCAATAGGGTTCTTGCCAGTGTTATAAGTAATATTTTAAAACTGGTATGATCAGTCTGCAATCATTTATTCTTGAGATATCATGTACACAGGCTAACAAACTAACACACCCTACAGACAGACATCATATGAATTTTGTCATTTTCAGATTCTTCACACCTCATAATGTGTAAAACAATCAAAAATTTTCACGATTACCTAAGTGCTAAGTTCCGCATATCTATAGTATGATGGGGAACTAAAAACTAACATACAAGTGAACTCTAAAACATCATTTCATAGCTCCCATCACCTTCCTCTAGAACTTCTCACATTTCCACCAAAACTAACAACAACTAAATTAAAAATACTTCTGTCCCTTATTAGACTAGGCCCAAAAGTAGGAAATCCATCTGTATAAAGTGCAAGAAGCATTTCATATAACAGTTGAGGAAGCAACGTTTTCATGGTATTTCGACCTCGCTGAATACAAATATGCTTGTTGCCAAAGCGAAATTTGAACCAGAAATCCATTATCCAAAATGGCAGCTAAAACTCTGTTACTCTATATCCCTTTTATCTATTGGTATAAAATAATGATTTAAACATCTACTTACTTGCCAACTTTTCCGGTTTTCCAGGAAGATTTCCGGCTTTTTAACGTGTCTTCCGGAAAGATGACGAAATCTTCCATTTTTAAAAAAGTCGCGGGTACCGTTCGTTTTAAAAAGAAAACCCAAATAGTCTACGAAAACTCCTGATTCCCAACCTTTCTCCATCCATAACATAAATGTCAATATTCATTTCAAACTTGCTTTATGAGATTCTAGAACATGTAAAGAAATAGAATTGTTAAATATTTCTTGCTGATGTAATTATTTTTGTCCCCACCCCTTTCATTTATCTCCAACTAGTGACCAGCAATCAAATGTTCTGCAGAAGTCTTTTGTTTCCCTAATCTTTATCCATCTGGAACATAAATGATAATATTAAACTTCTTTCGTTAGGTTCTAGAAGTAGAGTTGAAAGAGTTTAATATTTCTTACTCTGTAATTATTTTTGTATCCCCTCCCCCTTCCCCGGATTGTGATCAATGATCAATTCTAGAAACAATACAGCAATGGAAGTGCTCAATATTTCTCACGTATGTAATTATTTTTAGATCTATATTGCTGAATTTAATGAATCTGTTTATTTTTCCTCAATTAAATATTTGTATGTCATATTTATACCAAAGGTGTAAACATGGGGGAAAAAATGAAGAATAATTTTTTCAGGTAAGAAAATTTTTTCCAAATTGATTTAAGGAAATTAATACTCAGTTGGTTTTATGCACGTTTGAAACTGATAATTAGCTACTGCTACTTTTTTTTATATGTATGATTAATGTACATACACAAAAATCATATTCTGTTTATTTAAAAAATTAGTTATATTTTAACTTAACTAAGTTTTTTGTCTATTGTTAAATAAATTTCTTACGGATTCTGTTTTGTAGATATTTATATGTTAAAGAGGAATAACTTCATTTAAAACTTTTATATATTTAGTATAATCAATCTATAGTAAAACGTTTTTATCGATTGCTTCTAAATATTAAAATTGTAAAACTGTATTGTTTATTACGTCAAAGAGAAAAAAAAAAAATCCATTTTTTTTTAATGATATCTTCTGGTTTTTCAACAAAAATCTTCTCTTTTTTTATTAAAATTGGTTAGCAAGTCTGTATCTACTTAGGGTTTTTCTCAGATGCCAATCACATTGCAGTGCTCAAAGTGCACTTACGTTAAGCTTGGAGTACATAGGTTCCAAGATGGCCACCATTGTGTTTATGTACACTCCTTTATTCTTCTTGTATTTGGAATATAAAATCTGTCAGACATGATTTTTAGTGGTTGAATGTGTACTATGTAAACTATTGTATGTGTGTGTGTTCGTTATATGTTTTTAAAGACTTTTTTTCAGCTTACTTTCTGTGTCATAAACCTTCTGACAAATCCGGGTTAAAAACGGAAAAGGGGGAAAATAAATTAGAAATATCAGACCTATCATTACAAATTCAGTATCAAATGAAAGGGGCAATTTTTCTGAATCCAGGGGCACAAACATTTTTTCGACACGAAAATTAGATTTTTTGAAAATAACTAAAGTATGAAATTTAGGTGGCAATAACTTTTGTGTATTATATAAAATAAATTAGAAATATCAGTCCTATCGTTACAAATTTTGTACCCAATGAAAGGGGTATTTTTCTGAATCCAGGGATGCAAACAGTTTTTCGACACAACAATTAGATTTTTTAAAAATTATTTAAACAATGAAATTTAGGTGGCAACAAAAGTTACATTTTTATTGGGAATTTCTAACACATATGACCAATAGACAATGTAAGATTAATTTTTCTTTTATTATTATTTTTTTAGCTTACATTCTCTGTCATAAACCTGCCGAATCTGGGTTAAAACAGAAAAAGGAGAAAATTAATTAGAAATATCAGTCCTATCTTTACAAGTTCAGTACCAAATGAAAGGGGCAATTTTTCTGAATCAAACAGTTTTTCGACACGGCCAATAGATTTTTAAAAATTAACTGAAGTATGAAATTTAGGGCAACACTTCATTTTAATTCAATTTTAAAAAGTACGTGGCTCGTTACATAATCGGTATCAAATAAAAGGGATGATTTTTCTAAATCCAGGTGTGCAAACAGTTTTTTGACACGACAATTAGATTTTTTAAAATTAACTAAAGTATGAAATTTAGGTGGCAACACTCCATTTTAATCTTTTCAGACCTTTTAGTGTGAATCAAGCTAATAGAAAAAGTCTTAAATTTAAATTTTATTTTATTAAGCAGTGTTGTTGACCTTACAAAAAACAATGTGGTAACAAAATTGTGTTACTGAAGACAGTCACTTATAGTATTTTTAGTCATATTCATAATATGCTGCCATTTTTTGCAGTATATGGCATTAGTGATGTTCATTGATTAGGCTCGAACATCCAACCACAATGTATGTATAATCTGCCAGAAGAAAAAATGTTCAAAGAACAAATTATCAGATGTGAAAAATAAGGGCTACCCAGCTTTCAGTTTGATACATTTATCTTATCCTAATTGTTTTGGTTTTTTTTTTTTTTTTTTTTAATTAGGGCCAGTTCAGTAGTTTAGTTTACATGCAATTTTAAATTATTTTCAATGTAACGATCCACAAAATGCAAGATTATATGAAAGATTCTGCTCTATTGATAATATCTGGAATAAGCTATGAAATTTTTATATTAGAATATTTTCAGTCAAAGATGTTCAAGCTAGAAATGACATTTAAAAAGGGATTTGACCACTTTATGATGAAAATATCCTTCAAAATAGGCGTTTATGTGAAATTTTATCTATTCTGCCATGTTAAAAAAAAGCCTAAATTTCCTATAACTGACAAAATTTTTTAATTATAAAATCCATAGTCATAGATGTTCATAACAGTATCCTGAATGATATTTTAAAAGTGGCTGACATCTTTACAGTGAAAATATCACACTAAAAATGAACTTTTATGCAAAAGTTTACCCTATTCTGCCATATTAAAAATTTCTTAAATTTCAAATAACTTATGAAATTTTTTAAACTTGAATTTTCATATTTAATTATGTTCATGCTAGCATCATAACTAATATTTTCAAGCTGGTTTGATATCTTTACAGTAAAAGTGTTCTTTTTAATACATACACTTAAGCGAAAATTTATCCTGTTCTTCCATGTTATGAAAATCGTAAATTTCGAATAACTTACGAAGCTTTTAAATTAGAATGTTGCAAATCAAAAGAGTTCTTTACGGTGTCATAAGTAATATTTTAAAACTGGTCTGACCGTTCTGTAAATCATTTGCACTTGAGATATCACGTACAGATACTAACAAACTAAAACACTAACAGACACCCTAAAGACAGACACCATGTCAATTGTTGGATTTTCAGATTCCTCACCCACTTCAAAACATGAAAAAAACAGAGTTTTACCCACCATCTTGGATACCTGACTTCCGGTTCAAATTTCACTTTGGCAACAGGTAGATTCATAATCAGCGAGATTGAATTAGCCTAGAAACATTGTTTCCCCGATTGTTACATGAAATACTTCTTAAATTGTTCTTTTCTGAAAATGTACCTAGTCTAACTATGTATATAGGCACATATGAGACATGTTTAAAACAAATTTTATTTTTTCTTGACTATTAGCCTTGGATTTTATAGAGGTCATCAAAAGTTGTTCTCCTGGTTAAAAATTGGATTACTAGACCTTTGTATTTTGGCACAAATCTCTTTTGAATTAAACTAATGAGTGCTAATTTTAAGTATTAGTATTAAAGTACATAAGGTAAAGGTGTCCCATGATTAATTATACTGCTGTAATTTAATAACTAAAATAAAATACAATACAATAGATCAAAATTGAAGGTGAAACGTAAATTTTTTACTAATTTCTATAGGGAATAACTCTTCTAGGAGACAAAACCACAAAATAAAATATTGCACAAATTAATCTCTGGTATCACACCAATGAGAAATTTTAATTGCAATTCTGTGGTTTTTTGCCCTTTACAGTTTACAGTTTACCAAAATGTTAGAAAAATGACATTTTATGAGCCCTATTAAACCAAAAGGGGGTGAAATTAAAAATAAAATTATTTTGCCAATTTATTAACCTATTAAAGTTTTATGTTATTGTGTGTGTTGTTCTGTGGTTTTGGTTTTTTTAAGAAAATATAGTTATTTCCAATTGCGTAGTTTGACTAGTTAACACTTGAATGAGGCCCCAATTACCTTACAAATTTAACATTTTCAGTTAGAAAATGAATCTCCAATTTTTATAAAATTAGATTTGTAGATAATTATTAACCCATTTTATCCCAATTTATTTATTTTACTCAAATTTGGGGGAAATTATATTTTTTAAGGTTAATTAAACCTAAATAAACTAAATACAACAAAATTTGAAGAAAAAAAAAATTATATTCTGTATAAGAAATCTTATCCACCTTGTACACAGGACATTGAAATAAAGAGGATGAAATTTGCACTTATATGTTTTAGTATTCTCTTCAATAGTGAAAAGTGCTTTCCGAGTATAAAGTTTTGCTTTATCTGTATAATACTTTTTTATTTGCATGATAGTTCTCCAGAAAGAATTTTCAACCGCAAAGAGAAGATAAACGACGCCCCCTAATGTAATGATTAAACAAAGATTCCAAATGGAGGAGGAGGTGAGACACATAACACGCTAGCAAAAGCTTATATATACCATTATATATTCCAGCTGACAAAATATTCGCACCAAGCAAATTCTGATTTCTATATGCTATTTTTCAGCTGTCCTTTAAATAGGACAATGGGATAAAATGGGTTTTAAAAAAAAATGTTTATCTACAATGGGAAACAATTAAAATTGACATTATAGAGGGCTACATGTCAACTCTTCAAGGACCACAGGTTGTGCATCACTATACTATCACATTTGCAAAATTATCATACTTTATCAAGCTAATCTTTAAACCTTATCACATTTTCTCTTTTGTTTTATGGTTATAAATACAGGGTTATACTTAGATTTTTAGAATATTGCGATGTCAGAGAGTTCCCCAGTTTTAAAAAAGGGCATGGTGATGGATGCTGCTAGTAAGAAATTCAATTATTCAGAAATTGAAATGAATTCCTCATAGAGATATGGTACATAATGTATGTTTTTAAGCTAAATATTCATCACTTGTTTTTTGTATATTTACACGTTTTGAGGCTTCCTGATTACCGAAGTCAAGTTTTTTAATGTTTGATCTTTGTGTCTGTTAGAGTAACTTAAAAATGAATAATTTTAGGAGATCCAAATGTTGTATTTTGAAGCATTGATCAAGATTGATAAGTTTCAAGGAATAATTTTAAGTGAATTTTTAATAAGATTTAAATTCTATATAAATGTAGGTGCAGTAATGAAACAGGGTGCCACCCTCGCACAGAACTAATTATCATCTGGGCCTGCTTTAGAATTTTAGCGGCCCTAGGCAATACATTTTTGGCGTCCCCCTCTAAAAGATATTATGCCAGGGCAGCGTACATATTTCATGTGACCCCATGTAAATTTTCAGACTTGCACGGATCCTTAAAAAAAAAAAAAAAAAAAAAAAAAAAGTCATACTTGCAGTAGAAAAAATCTTTTTGATTATAAGTTATTATATTAAGAATCGACTTATTCTAGTAATATAAGTGGATATAAATTTAAACAACTTTTGCATTTTTTGTAGAAATTGAATTGGACCGGGCACATTTATGAATAAGAAAAAATAAACAGGTTGAAACAAACTTTTAGCTTTTCTACCTGACCATGCCAATCGTTCAATTAGGAAAATGCCTTAAAATTTCTGCCTATAAGAATCTCCATTCTGTACATGGCATCACATGTATTGATTCACCGAAAGCTGTTGACCAAAAATTTTAGTAAAAACATATTGAAATGGAGTGAAACGGAAAATTTTTGCATGTCTAGAAAAAAAAGGTAATGAGAAGCACATTGTTTCCAT
Source organism: Salticus scenicus (assembly GCA_963930645.1). Classification (NCBI taxonomy): domain Eukaryota; kingdom Metazoa; phylum Arthropoda; class Arachnida; order Araneae; family Salticidae; genus Salticus; species Salticus scenicus. The sequence continues at coordinate 327,861,463 of OZ005653.1, read as the reverse complement.
TGTCCTCCTCAATACCACATTACTATACCATTGCTCAGTGCTCACGCTATCAAAGTGCGGCAATTCATCACAAACTGAAGAGAGAATCAGTGAAGTTGCTACATTTATTTTTCATCGAAAAAGAAGTTCCACTGTAAATAATTAATAATACTAAAAAAATGACTTTTTTTTTTTTTTTAATTTCTTATTAGAAGCTTTTTATATGATTTTGACTTTGTCACTGTGTTTTTGTGTCATGCTAATAAACAAGGCGCGTCTTCATTTTAAAGTAAATATAAGCTGTTCAGTTTGTCACTCCATGGCTTAGTTGGTTAGAGCGTCACGTTAATAATGCAGTAGTTGATCCCCGAAGGTCAGGCGTGTTACTCTTTGCAAATAATTAGCGGAAAAGGTTTCAATTGATAAAAAAAAAAATTTCGTTGACTACACAGTATCCTAAGAATTTTTGAAGAGTTTTTTTAAGAATTTTTTTTTTTTTTTTTTTTTTTTAGGTATTAGAAAACACAAAATATTTTAGGTATTAAAAAAGCACAAAATAAAAAGTTTTATGTAAAAAATACATAAATATTTTTTGAAGTTTTACATATATATTATCATTATTATGAAATTGGATTTGTCATCGCATTTTCTGTCACATTAAAAAACAAGACGCTTCCATTTTTTTTTTTTTTTTTAAATGTAAGCAATTCACTGTATCTCTTAATGGCTCAGTTGGTTAGAGCGTCATGTTGATAACGCGAGAGTCGTGTGTTTGGGCCGAGGTGTTAATTTTTGCAAATAATTAATAGAAAAGTGTCAATTGATAAAAGAAATTATTTCGTTGTGTACACAGTATCCTAATAATTTTTAAACAGCTTTTTATCTAGTTACTAAAAAGCACAAAATAAAAATAAATAAATTTATATTAAATTGACTTTGTGACTGTGTCTTCGTGTTACGCTAATAAACAAGGCGCCTCCATTTTAAAGTAAATATAAACTGTTCAGTTTGCCGCTCCATGGCTTAGTTGGTTAGAGCACCAAGTTAATAACACGATGGTCGCGAGTTCCATCCTCGAAGGTTCGGTGTGTTAGTTTTTGCAGATAATTAGTAGAAAAGGTGTCAGTTGATCAAAGAAAAACTTTCATAGACTAAACAGTATCCTAAGAATTTTTGAAGAGTTTTTTAAGAAGTATTTTTTTTATATATATATTAAAAAAGCACAAAATAAATGAATAAATAAACAATTTTTTAGAATCTTTTTATTGTTTTGAAATTTATTTTGTCATCGCGTCATGCTAAAAAACAAAGCGCTTCTACTTTAAAGTAAATGTAAGCAAATATCTTGTTTGCTCAGTTCGTCGGAGTGTCATATTGAAAACGGGATGGTCATGGGTTCGATACTCGAAGGTCAGTGTGTTACACTTTTGCAGATAATTAATCGAAACTATGTTAAAAGAAAACCTTTCGTTGTCTACATAGTATCATAAGAAATTTTGATTATTGTTTTAAGGAGCTTTTTTTAGTTACTAAAGCACATAAAATAAAAATTTATGTTTTTAAAAAAAGAAAAGAAAGAAAACTGGAAGCTCTTTATTGTGGAGTTCCAAAGAGCATAATATATATATAACTATTATTGCAGAGATATGCTACAAAAAAATAAAAGTTTCAACAATAAAAAAAAAAAAAATTAAAGAAAAATATAGATATCTCACTTTTTCAAGAGATGAAAAAATTTAAATATTAAAAATATTTTCAAAAAAGCAAAAGAAGAATATTCTTTTTGAATTTGTTAGACTTTTGCAGCATACATTATGACTTTTCTTGGCTATTCTTTGACTTTAGGTTAGAGCATCGTGCTGATGAAGCTGTGGTCGTGGGTGCAGTCTTCGAAGACCAATGCGTTACTTTTTTGCAGATAATTAAAAGAAAAGATGTCAATTGATAAAAGAAAATCTTTCGTTGTTTACACAATATTTAAAATAATTTTGATTAGTTTTTTAAGAAGCTGTTTTTGTAACTAAAAAGCACAAAATAAAAATGTAAGTAGAATAACATTTTTTTAACATTAGAAGCTTTTTGTTGTCAGAGTCCTAAAAAGCATGAAATAAAAATTAATTCTGCTGAAGAAATGAAAGTTTCAACACTAAGAAAATTTTAGAAAAAAATTTTGATATATCACTTTTACAAGAGATGAAAATTTTTAAATATTCAAAATATTTTAAAAAGCTTTCGAGACCTTTGAAATTTACGACTTAACGAATAATCATACAAAAACTAATAACTAAGAATATTGGTCTCTAATGCTTTTTAAAATATTTTGAATGTTTAAAAATTTTCATCTCTTGTAAAAGTGATACATCCGCATTTTTTTTTTCTAAAAATTTTCTTAGTGTTGAAACTTTCATTTCTTTATTTTTATTTTATGCTTTTTTAGCCTTTTATGGCTTTCACAATAAAAAACTTCTAATGTTAAAAAAATGTTTTTTTACTTAAATTTTTATTTTTATTATAATTTTAACTGTCCCATAATAAATGATAATTTTCAATTGTACATTAAATCAGATGGCAACAATAATTAATTTCAATCTTTAAACAAGAACGAAAAATCACGTGGTTTCGATAGACGATTAACACTTTCCATCTGTACGTTCTTGTTGCATCGTTTAACCTTCAAAGTACTTTGCCTATATGATCACACAACAGAGAAAAATACAAAGAGATAAACTAACTGAATTCATAATTACTTTTAAACATTGTTGGAAAGTGTTAAAAACACAACCCTTGACACAAATGCAGTTCCAGCAATTTCCAATTGTAGCTCTTCGTGTATCTGAATATTTTAGTGTGACCCTGTAAATCTTAACGCTGAACGTACCATATTTTGTAGCAAACATTTTTTTTTACTTTCCGAACACAATAGTGAGGAAAGTATTGTAATCATGTCAAAAATCCGAATTTGAGATTTTGATGTTTCTATACGTTTCGAGGTCCCCTGAGTCCGTTTTCACTATTTTTGCGATGATGTATGTATGTGAGTGAACACGCTAGCGTCTGAACGCTTTGTTCGAATAAGCTGAAAATTGGTACATATATTGTAAGTCACCATAGTACAAACTCTGTTGATTTTGGTGAATCTAGCACTTATAGTTCTTTTACAAGGACACAAAGAAAAATTATTTATCATTATGGCCTATGGAGCCAAATTTTTAAAAGTTTGATAGCGTCTAAACGCCTTATTAATATGAGCAAAAAATTTGTACACATGCTATAGGTCACAGTTGCACCAACTGTATAGATTTTGGTAAATCTAACACTTACAGTTTTTTTTTTTTTTTTTTTTTTTTTTTACAGGGACACAAAGAAAAATTCTTTATCATTATGGCCTATGGGACCAAAATTTTAAAAGTGCGATAGCATCTAAACGCCTTATTCAATTGAGCTGAAAATTTATATGAATATTATAAATCACTGTTAAACTAACTATGAGCATTTTGGTGAATCTAGCATTTATAGGTTTTTACAGGGACACAACGTAAAATTCTTTATCATTATGATCTATGGGCTCAAAGTTCAGTAGCGTTCAATAAAACATCGTGTACTATATGGAGAAAAATACTCCAACACTCTATTATGGTTTTCTCTCTTTTGTTTGTTTAACAACTCCTCTTTCTTTACTTTATCTACAAAACTGTTAATTACTCAATGTTCGAACGAGTGGAGTCACTCCAGATTTTTTTTTTTTTTTTTTTTTTTTTTGTATGTGAAAAGTAAATGTAAATTGTAATATGATTTGCGCAGTGCAAAGATTTCAAATATGATTTTATGAAAATGCATCTCATAGAAAACAATGCATTGCCATTATTTTGGGGGTGTCTGTACTCAAGCCAGTTTGGCTATTTCTATCATTTTAAATAGAGAACACTGGCTACGGCTTTACAGACAAGCCGGAATCGTAAACTTTTTTGAAACTTTGTTGGACGTGTTAAAAATGCTTCTCCTTCCTATTTGCTTAAACTTTTTCCTTATTGTAAATGTGAAATAAAATTTTCACGAATTCATTTCTTGGTGGATAGATTTATCAGACGAAGTTTTGTGTAGGCTATTATTTATTCTAAACTAATCATTTCAAACATAATTACGAAGCCTTTTCATTCATAAATGCACGAGGTAATTAGATACTCTTATTTAGATATGATGATACGAATCAAGTAGCGTTTATTTTTTCCGTATGAAAGTAAAGCCTGTCTAAGTCAACGCTTTAAACAGATTTTCTAGATACAATAGTCGAGAAAAGAGGTGTCTTTATATAATTTGTATTTACTCTTATTTATTTTTTAATTTTAATTTATATATTTTGCGTATTTTAAATACTTAAGACTTTCTGAATTTAAACTATTTTCTAACTTATTTATGAAGCTATTTTTACGAAAACGTATAAAACTTTCAGGTAATTTTATTTAGATGCTTATAAATTGAATAGTGTTTTCTCTCTAAAGATCTATTATGGTGGGATGCTTAGGTCTAAAACCAAATTGTTCGGGTTGTAATTGCAAATCACTTCATCCTCCCACCCTCTACTTTTTCATATAATTTAAAAAAGATCTAGTCTTTATTCCTCATCAATATACAATTTAAAGCGTATATTTATTAAAAGTCAATACTTTACTACCTTACACTGCTTTTACACGAAGTTAAAATCTTTAAAGAAGATTACTCTTAATTTACAACTTAATACTCGCATATTCCTTAAAAGAGAGAAAATCAAAAATTGGTTTATGATTTTTGTCTTTCTTTTTGCCCTCAAGCTTTTGCGCAGTGTTCTAATTATTTTTGGTGGCCCTAAGCGACCGCCTAGGTTCGCCTAAGGGTAAATCAGGCCCTGATTATCATATAAAACTCTTCCGAAGCCAAATTTGAATTGTTTTAGCATTGGTTTACATAACAGAACTCATTATCTTACCCCTTAATCTCCAACCGGTATTTATAGTATGCAATTTCAGGGTAAGAGAAAGTCGCGTGAGTGACACACCAGATTATTTAATCATCAAAAGGCCTCAACATATTTTTTAAACAATACATAAATTAATGAATTACATATATCTAAAAAATATTTTTGTTGTACCAAATGAAAAATGATCGAAATTCATTCCGAATTGAGCTGATACTTGAACGATCATTTTGACTGAAAAGATATTTGATCGGAAAAGACTAATTTTACTCAATTAGATTTTTACTTTCTCTTACCCATATATATGGTAGAGAAAGTATTGTTTTTGGGTCAAATTTTCGAAAGTGAGTTTTTGTTATATTTACATGTTTTGAGATATCCTTTGAATACGAAAATCATGTTTTTAGTGGTTGGTCTGTCTGTTATCAGCATATCTGAAGAACAAATAGCAACAAAAATTCCAAACTTCGTATTCTAAATGTGTGTCATATAGGGATGCAGCACTAAACTTTTCGTTGAGATGAAGCAAATGGTTCGTGTGCAGGGACACCCAAAAGTATTCAAATACATTACATCTAGGGGGGAAATTACAGGTAAGTAGAGTTTTATAGAATGCACTAAACCAAATGAAACGAATATATATTTTGTATATGCGTAAAAACATGTTTCATGTAAGATATGGTATGGAAATCAATCCCTGTTTGTTCACAGGGCCACACAAAAGAACTAGATTATAGTGCGACAATGCTTGAAAATTGATGGAAGTGTATTTCCTGTGTTATTAATATGGAATTATACTTATTTGCACCATGTAATGTGTACATAACCTTCAGAAGATATACAGGGTTGCCAATATTTAAGCCATAACATTCTTTTTTATTGTTAGTAAAAGTGCTTTACTATAATATTTGACCATCTCCAGGAAATCTGCTCAGAATTGAAATTAATTCCTAATATCCATAAGGTAAATAATATATTTTTTTAAGCTTGTAAAAAAAAAAATAATTACTTGATAAATAAGCTTGCAAAAAAAATACATTAGTTCATCACTTGCTTTTGTGTATATTTACACCTTTTGAGACTTCTTGAATGCCAAATTCAAAATTTTTAACGTGTGATCTTTATCTGTGTCTCTTAGAGTAAATTAAAAACGAATCATTTTAGGAGATCCAAATGTTGTATTTTGAAGTTAATATAAGTTTGTTGCTGGAAAAGTTTGATCAAGATTGATAAGTTTCAAGGAATGTTGCGTGTGAAAGTTGCCTGGATAATTTTAAATGAACTTTTGAATTTAATAACAGATTTGAATTCTGTATAAATGTAGGTACAATTCCTCTCAAATTATGGCTAAAAATATTGCGTCCATTTTTGAGCAAGCGAATCCTATCGCGAAGAGATTATTGTACACATTTCTTAAACACGGATTTAAACTCTCTCTGATCACTCTTATTCCTATGCTTAAACATATCATAAGGTTTCACAGAAAGTTTATTGTGTACCCATGTAAAATATTATTAAGCACTTGAAGTCGTTAACCTCGTCCGTGAAATTAGTAGTAGTAGTATAAAAGTAAGGAAGTCACCTGGCAGATAAGCATTATTGTCATTGAAATCAGCATCAGAATGATTGTGTTAATCATCTCCACTAGGTTAAGATGACTCTTCTTTACAGGGGTCCCACCACCACTCGGAAGAGATATCAAGAAAACGGCTGAAGTTTCGATTGAACACGCGTCATTTTTTCAAATATAATTTTAATTAATTAGAAATAAAACCAGCATCGTTTTTAATAATAAATAGAAATATATATATTTAAGTAATTTTTAATTTGTGTTAAATTAAGGCAATATTTCTTTAATAACTAGTTTTTTCTATAATATTTTTAATCAATTTCAATCAAAAAGAGAGAAAATTACATTTAATTTTTTAAAAGGAATTTTTTAAAAGGGCAGTGATGCCAGGTGGTCGAAAATTATTTCCCCAAACAAGTCTTCAAATTTCCCCAAATCAGGTTTTTTTTTTTTTCGAAAAAATCCCCAACTTGATTTCTACTAAAAAGGGAAAATAAAAGTAAAAAATATATTTTTTTTTATCAAGCAGATTTAAGTGGATTTAAGCTCAGATTTTTCCCCAAATTAAGGCAATTTTTGAAAAAAATCCCCAAATAACAATAAAGCTATTGAAAATCCCTGGTCGTAGGGATAAATCATTACGTTGCCAACATTGACAGAAAGTTGAACTCCTCAGATTTGTCCCCAAAACTTTTAGAATTCCCCAAAAATAGTCCCCACAAGCATTTGGTCTCCAAAATTGTCCCCAGAAGCCATCAAAAATCCCCAAAATGGATACAAAATCCCCAATCTGGCATCACTGATTCTGATGAAAAAACAGGCAGATGTAAAATCACATGACAGTTCTATAAATAGATCTTCACCCCTTCAAATGGAAGGCAATGAAAAATTGGGGAGGGTGGAACAGATTCACTCTTGTTTTTATTATAATGTTCGTTTTTCACATAACATATTTTGGAATAAAATAAAGGAGTCTTTTGAGTTTGTAGTTTTCTGTCATTTTTTACTACTATTTAAGTTTCAGAAAAGCTCAGTACGTGTTATTCAATTGAGTAACCGCTTTGATGATAAAAGTGTGAACATTTCATTTACTGACGTCCGCAGTTAACGCTAGTTTTATTTATTTATTTATTTATTTTTTTTTTTTTTTTTTTTTTTTAGAAAGCAGAAGGAAACGGTGATTTTACTTAGGTAGCTTTAACGCCTCTCATAGAACGCAATGCTTTGAAGTTTCCCTGCCCTGTACACAAACCAGTGGTAAGTATTTACTCGATTTTACATAGGAAACATCCGATAGTGAACTTGAATAACATACTTCAGTTTCGTTAAGGTTTATGTACAGTAAAGTTATTTAAATATGATTTATAGAAATACCTCTTATAGAACACAATGCCTTGGAATACTTTCAGGTGTTCCTGTACACATACCAGTAGAGGTATTCACTCCATTTTCAATAGGGAACATCCGATAGTGAACTTGAATAACATATATCAGTTTCAAAATATTCCATAAATAATTACGGGAGTTAGAGCGCGGACAGACTAACAGACAGATAAAAAAAATTGGAATCATATTCACACTTAAAAATTGTACAAAACGCTTAATGTAAACGAAAGCGCCATTTTAGCAAATTTTTATTAATAGCTATTAATGTAACTGAATATTTTTGTGTGGCCCTGTAAATCTAATACTAATTTTACTATATTCTATAGAAAGCAGTCTTTTGGCATATGAATAGCATATTTCAATTTCATTTATCTTTCAGCAAAGTAAAGTTATTAAAATTTGTTTTGTAGAAATACATCTCATAGAACACAATGCTTTGAAATACTTTTAAGTGTCCCTGTACACAAACCGGTGGTGGTATTTACTCCATTTTATATGAGAAACATCCGATAGTGAACTTAAATAGCAAATTTCAATTTCAAAGATTTGTGTACATTAAATGTATCAAAATGTGGTTTATAGAAATACCTAAGCATTGTGTTCTATGACTCATAGAACACAATGCTTTGGAATACTTTCTGGTGTCTCTGTACTCAAACCAGTTGAGGTATTCATTCCATTTTCAATAGGGAACATCCGATAGTAAACTTGAATAGCATATATCAGTTTCAAGATACACCCTAAATATTTACGGGAGTTAAAGCACGGACAGACAGACAGATGGACAGGCGAACAGACAGATATACAAACTGAAATCATATTTACACTTAAAAATTCTTAGAAAGTGTTAAAAACGCTTAATATAAACGAAAGTGCAATTCCAGCAAATTTTTATTAATAGCTCTTAACGTATCTGAATATTTTTATGTGGCGCTGTATGCTGATCATACTATATTCTATAGAAAGCATTCATTTGTGCATGTGAATAACATATTTCAATCTCATTAAGCTTTGTGCAAAGTAAAGTTATTAAAATTTGGTTTGTAGAAATACCTCTCGTAGAACGCAATGCTTTGAAATACTTTCAAATGATCACACAATCAACAGATTGGGAAGAAAATCATTTTTTTTTTTATTTTTTTTTTCCAACTGTGTGAAAATAATGCCTGGACCGGGAGTCGAACCCCGGATCTTTGACCTACAAGGTCAAGGCCCTACCAATTGAGCTATCCAGGCTGACAACCGGTGGGCATTACTCACTCAGACAACCTTTAGGCAGAGCATCTGGTCTATCATGTAGATAGCTCGACAGAATAAGCCGCAGGTAATGGAAAACACCATTAAACAATGGGAGGAATAAATACATTTATTAATATCACACAATCAACAGATTGGGAAGAAATATTTTTTTTTTTTCCCAACTGAGTGAAAATAAATTAGTGTCCCTGTACACAAACCTGTGGTAGTATTTACTCCATTTTACATAGAAAACATCCAGTAGTGAACTTGAATAACAGTATTTACCCCATTTTATATGTGAAACATCCGATAGTGAACTTGAATAACGCATTTCAGTTTCATTAAGATTTGTGTACAGTAAAGGTATTAAAATATAGTTTATATAAATACCTCTCATAGAACACAATGATTTTGGAATACTTTCGGGTGTCCCTGTACATACGAACCGGTAGAGATATTAACCCTATTTTCAATAGGGAACATCCGATAGTAAACTTGAATAGTATATATCAGTTTCAAGAAATTCCATAAATATTTACGGGAGTTAGAACGCGGACAGACAGACAAACCGAAGTCATTAACACATTTTAACCTTGTTGGAAAGTTTTAAAAAAGAAAATTAACGTTGTTTAAATAAGTCGTAAATAAAAACGGCGAATACCCTTTTCGCGCGCCGCTTACCACAATTGAATTTTCAAGTAGAACATAAGAATAAATTGGAAAAAGGTGAAAATGCAATTTCCTCTCGTTGCATTATAAAGAATAGATTGTCTTTCATGCAAAAATCGCCATCAAAAGTCTCTAAATCAACCATTTGTAAATTCTGTGGAAAACACGGGAAATCCATCACCATTGCCCATTAATCCGTGAATTGGTGATTGAAAGAGGTCAAGGCGCAAATTTGTCTAACTGATTGAGGCACAAGCGAACGTCACAGAGAGAACCTCTGACAGCGTTTTGACCTTTGACCTCCATCAGATTGGCAAGCATTTGTGATGTATTTGGCGTCGATAAGCGCCCTACTGTTTTGATTTGGTCTCCTGATGGATTTCTTTCTGCAAGGAATTTGTATGGATTGACGATGAAATATTTTGTTCGTGGCAGACGTGACTGTTTTCTAAACAGCATTTGGCATACCCCAAGAGAGCAGGTAATATTAAAAGTCTTTGAAAAGGAAAAAAAAAAAGTTTGGAAGTGGAATGCATGTCATTTAGATGGAAATCTTTTAAATGTATTTCTTTTTCATTTAGAAAAAAAAGACAATTTTTCTTTATTGGTTCTGAAGTACTAAATCATCCTACCATGTAATTAGTCTTGCATGGTAATGAAATAAATCATGCATACTTATTTATTTATTTATTTAAATATAAATCTAATATACTGTGGACTTCACAAAAAATTCTTCTGTATCATTCTAGATAGCAGTGCCACCTACCGGTTAACATGCATGAAAATGTAACCAACATAGCTTCTTACAAAAAAGATTTTACAAGTGCAGTGCAGTTTGGTGCAATTTTAACCAAGAAATGCTCAGATGCAGCCATAAGGAAAATCTCAGAAAGTTAATAGCAGTGTCACCTGTCGAACAATATACACCTAAAATAAGCTGTACATAAGGGAAATGGCATAATCGCAGCGCCATCAATAGGCCAATATGCTTCCAAATTGAATTAGCATCGTGTTTCGTTATGGGCCTCTAACACATATATAAAAATATATATATATATATATATATATATATATATATATATTTTACTATTATATGCAATAGAAACTGAGATGTAGACTTTCCGTAAACAGGAGATTTTGCAGCCTATCGCGCCACCTGTAGGGTGAGTCGCGTCAAAAATTGATAAGCACAATTTATGTCTGATGCGACTAAATACAAATTGTTATGAAATCCTTTGTATTAGTTCTTGAGCTAGAGCTGCCCCAAAAATTTTGACATACACATAGAGAGAAAGAGGCCGACAGACATTTTCTAAAAATGGTCAAATCATGTTCAAAACATCTCAAAATGTGTAAGTTAAAACATTTTACGAATCCAATACTTTGCTTTATGAATATTGAAAAAAATAGCAAAATAAAATAGAAGTAACTAAATAATATTTTATCCACTTCAGTATTTAGGTACTATAATTTAACCTAGCATTTGTTTACTGCAAACTTTATAATTTTCTACGTTAACTAGATAAAGGTTTTAACCTGTATAGTACAGACACTACAATGCGATCATAATGTGACTATTTTAGTTAGTTTCACATAGTAGGGTAAGTGCACCAGTGATTGACACTTTTAGAGCAATCTCTGATGTTTTTAATGTTCTAGTCATCAGAAAATATTTTTAGAAATCTTAAGTTAGTACATATGACATGAAAGACATCCAGAACTACACATATGTTAAAATGTATACATTTGATAACAATTTTTTTTTTTTTTTATGAATTCTTATTTGACACCCACTCAATGTTCCAGTAATTGACACTGCCAGTTTTCATTTTATCAGTAATTGGCCCCCTATGTTCCAGTGTTTGACACTGCTAGGATTCATTTTACCAGCTATTAGCATCCTATGCTCCAGTGTTTGACATAAAATGTTAAAATTCTTTTTTGTAAAATATATGATTTTATTATTTTTATTATTTATTAATTATTTAGGGATAGATGTCAATTACTGGAGCATGGCAATCACTGGAGCACCTACCCTACCTCTTAATTTTTTTTTTTTTTTTTTTTTTTAACGATTCATTAGTGACATCACATGGGCGACACTGACTGGTCGATTAAAGTCGCATTTGAATTGCCTCAGTGGGATTTCCGCAATGGATTGGGATTCATCCCAAATGATAGCCAAGTAACATGCCATCATAATTTTGATCCTCCGCAGAGCAGATATCTTCTCTTGTTCGCTGACTCTCAAAGACACAAATTTGGCTTGTTATACTTACAGTTGAAAAAAAAAAAAAAGATAAATAAATAAAGCATTTCTTAAAGAAGACTGTATGAAATTTAGAATTTTTACGTTAATCGTTGCTCCTAATAAAATATTGAGGTCATAGTGACATTCCATTTTTCAAATCCCACAAAAATATGGATTCTTAATCTGCGGATTTTTTTCTCACGGTATTAGTACGCGTCTGTGTCAATAAGTAACACACATAATGTAAAAAAAATAATTAATTAAGCAATCAATGACAATATAAAATAGAAATAAAGCATTACTTATTTATTACTTTTCCACATAATTGCTATGCACTATTTAGACATTTATCCCAATGAAGAGATGGATCAATTAGAAAATCCCAGTCTCTTAGAATTCCATCGGCTGTGAGAAGAGCCACCTTCTCACGACACGTTTGAGTTTGTTGTCACCGTCAATCTCCGAGGAACTTTTTCATGGATCCAAAATCCAAACAGATAGAAATTGGAAGGCATCAGGTCCGGACTGTATGGAGGGTGGGGGAGTGGAAGACTCCAAAACTTCGCAAACATACACCTGTTATTTTTCCCGAACTGATTAGTATGATCTCTAAATGAAAATAAGCTAAATAATTTTGTGTGGCACACACACACTACTTTCTCTTAAGCTGTTAACTTTAGAAACTGTTTTATGTATAATATTCACATAAAACAATTAGAGGAGTTGAATTCTGAGGGAGGGGGGCTAATAACTCCGTCAAACTCTCCATTTAATTATTGTACCTACATTCATAAAAAAAATTTAAGATCGTTAAAAAAAAAAAAAAAAAAATTAAATAATAAAAATAAAAGTTTAAATTATTCAGAGAATTTTTACACAAACCACGTTTTGAAAGTTATTGAGCTTAGTCAAATTTTGAAATAGTATCATCTTAAAATCTTCAAAATACTAAATTTGAAATTCTTCATTTCTTTTAAATTATGCTGATGGCAGACACACAGACCAGACTCTAAAAGCTTTATTTCTGTATTCAGGGAACCTTAAAACACATAATTATAGTAAAAATGCAATGTCCAAAATTGTACTCAAAGCTATATTTTGTCTAACCACATGAGTAAGAGAAAGTAATTTTCATTCTTAAGCAATTTTCTTGGACAATGTATAATTTTTTAAAGCACTTTTATCAATTATGTAGGGGAGAAGGTGGTAATATGGACCACTTTTTATTTTTTAACAAAAAATGCACTTTTCAATGGAATTTTTTCAACAATAACTACTATAATTTGACAAAGTATCCTTCCACTGAACATTTAAAGTTATTAGAAGGTAAAACATTAAACGATTTGAAAACCATTAATTTTTTTAAAACATAATACAAAAATAGCTGTCTTAGAAAGTGGGGTGGTAATATGGAACAATAAAAAGTGAAACAAAAAAATATTTATTGGGTTATTTATTTCAGAAAACATTACTAAAAAAAGGAAAACCTGAACATCTAAAGGAAAGTATTGTAAAAAATACGCATATTTTATCGAAAAACATAAAGAGGAATTTTTTTTTCCTGTAAAATATTGTTTGTAAAAAAAATAATCCTAAAGTTCAAATTAGTCATATTTAGGAACAAAAGTCCCAAATATAAATGTCACCTTTACATCCACTGCATAAAACATGTGCCCATTGTTGGCATAAAACACATTTAATTCAAAGTTCTCCGGCTTATGGTCATATGGAACACATTGTTCTATATTACCACCAATCGCCATTTTATAAACGATCCCATGAATTTTAAGTTTGAAAAATATTTATCCATAATTTAATCCTGCTATTTTACTATTCAATCTTACAGTTAATAAAAACAATATTAACAATATCTTATATTTATCAATAAGGATGTGAAAAACAGTCATGAAACTTACCTTGTGAAATTTTTTTGAACTGCATAAACAAAGATCCGCCTGTTACACCATAAACAAAACAAGCTATACTGATGCCAAGCGGTATAGCAATTATTATGATTCCCATTAATTAAGTTTACTTTAGTAAACACAGATGGCCTCAGTAGATAAGCAGAAAGAAGCTGTTTCATATTACCACCCTGTTTCATATTACCACCTTCTCCCCTACAACAGAAAAATAAGTATTCCCTTAATTTTGGATACTCCTGTATATTGCTTGAAAATTGTATACGAACCACATAAGTGGATTTAAATTTAGTATTCTAAGAGAAACATATTATACCATTTAAAATGTAATTCGAATGATATTCAGATACAGGTGATAAGAAATAATAATAAACTCGAATTCTTTATGAGTTGTGGAATTTCGCACGCATATGCATTGGAATCTAGTTATATTATGAAATATTAAAATGTATGCGACCTTTGGAATCTTAACCTGTCATATAGAACCTATTCAAGAATTAGAAACCTTGTTTTCAGAGTTCAAATTTAAAACTCTCCACTACTCGTCTGGATTAAATTTAAAACTCACCGCTACTCCTGGTGCACTTATCCCAATTTAACGTATTTATTTATTTATTTGATTTTATCATATCATATACTTATAAAATTTTGGTAGTTAATCTTAGTAGTTAATTTAGTAGTTACTTTTAGTGAAGAAAATAGCATTTTAATTTAATTTTTTTATTAAATCAGTCTTTTTTTTCTTGGGAGGGGGGGGGGGGAAACCCTGAGTTTGTAAATTTTCAGCGTGAGTACATTTTAAAAGAACTCGGCAATACCGAATGGTCGAAATCAGTGGCGGATCCAGAACTTAACTTTTTTTTTTGGGGGGGGGGGGCTAAGAATTTTTAAGATGATATTCCAAATTAATGAAAAATTTACAATTGTAATATTCAATTGTGAATATCAGTACTTTTTTTGGGGAGGGGGGGGGGCTTCAGCCACCTATCCCCCCCCCTCGATCCGCCACTGGTCGAAATAATTTATTGTTATTCTTCTTTGAGACGAAAATCGTCTGTATTCACCGCGAAGGATAATTTTAATAAATAATTTGTACTGCGTAAATTTGTATAGAAAAATGTTTCTTTTGGTGGGCACAACCCACAACATACTGGTTATTATTAACGTTATATTCTCTGGTGGTATGCATTTAAATTTGGTATATTTCTTTAATATTATTTTTAACTTGTCAACAGCAAAAATGATAGTGTACCACAAAAATGGTGATAGTGTTTTTTCTCTCTCAAATAATAATAATAATAATAATAATAATAATTAATTAATTAATTATAAAACTCAAACACAAGGAAGGAAGACTGAATTAATCAATAAACAATCACTTATGAAAATGAAGCATGACACAACAAAAGATATTAAAAAATTTAATAAATGTAGAAAAATAACTTGTAAATTTCCCCCCAAAAACTGATATATTTTTATTGAGGGCGATTACAGAAACAGGGTAGTAAAAAAATGAGTTGTTTCTGAGGCAGCGATATATGAGATCATAATCTCTATCATCACCCAATAACTTAAAGATTTAAAAGGGAATTAAAAAACATTTAAGATGCGAAGAAGAAAAAATTAAACCAAAAAATTCATTAAAATCATCCATTTGTGTATTAATTTACATGAAGCAAGAATAATTTTAGAATATTAAATACGGTGTAATATTAATGTAATAGTCAATAATATTAAACTTTTAAAACGGTTAAATTAAAAAACAAACATTTAGTATGATCATCAATAAATATATTTACAATTAAGCAGCAAAAATTATAAAACTTTATTATGTTTATATAAGTGTGTGTGTGTTTGTGTAGTTTGCATACATTGTAAAACAATTACGACCTAAAAAGCTGTTTTTCAAATCCATATGGGGATATTGCGCAGCACTAGTGTGATTTAAAACCCAATCAACCAACCAAAACCAAATGGCTGATATTAAACTGCTTGGCTACATCTCGCATTTTTTCAAAAATACGTTTTACCTCTATATAAGCCATATGTTAATAAAAATCACAATAAACTAAAATTTTAAATAGCATTTGAAATAAATGCAGGTCCATTTCAACCCAAAACAGACAACATGTAAATTTTTATTTTATGTTGCTGATTACTTTCTTTAAATGCAATAGAAATTGTTACATTAATTTATTTCAGAAACAGAAGATGAAAATATAGTTAGTAATTAAAAGCTTTTGGTACATTTGGAGCTTGAATATGAATGCAGTATACTTATCAATACAAAAAACCCTTAACGGGTTAAAAGTTTGTGACGCAGCACTGTACTTTATGGCTATAAGAATTAGAAATACGGGTCTTAAAAATAATGATATCAAATTTTCAGTGACGCTTTGATATTAATTAAATTATACATAGATTTTCTTATTTGAATTTGCTTTTTCCTTTTATTTATATTTACAGTGTAAACGTTATTTTCAGCATAAAATAATATATAGCATTTACTCATTGATACCTTTCCATTCACATCTCTTATACTATGAAAGCATGTGTTTTAAAAGAAATTATATGAAATTCCAGTAACGCAGTGGTGTTACATTAAGTGATTTGTTTTTAAATTTCTCTGCAATTATTTTGTTTTGCATATTAAAGTATATGTGCACATTGAAATATTGCTTTTAATTTTCAAATACGCTGTCAAATATATCACTTTCATTAAGCTTATATTATGTACTGAAATATATTTATTTCAATGAAACATTCTATCTTTTGCGTCACGCTATCCAAAACTGAAAAAAATTTCACAGTTTTTTTCTTTGCATCACGATATCTATTTGCATGCATTTTCAATTTATTTGGATGAAATGACACAAAGTAAACATTTCCATATATTTTACTTACAGTTTTGGATGGCGTGACGCAAAAGATAGAATAATTCATTGAAATAAATATATTTCAGTACATAATATAAGCTTAATGAAAGTGATATATTTGACAGCGTATTTGAAAATTAAAAGCAATATTTCAATGTGCACATATACTTTAATATGCAAAACAAAATAATTGCAGAGAAATTTAAAAACAAATCATTTAATGTAACACCACTGCGTTACTGGAATTTCATATAATTTCTTTTAAAACACATGCTTTCATAGTATAAGAGATGTGAATGGAAAGGTATCAATGAGTAAATGCTATATATTATTTTATGTTGAAAATAACGTTTACACTGTAAATATAAATAAAAGGAAAAAGCAAATTCAAATAAGAAAATCTATGTATAATTTAATTAATATCAAAGCGTCACTGAAAATTTGATATCATTATTTTTAAGACCCGTATTTCTAATTCTTATAGCCATAAAGTACAGTGCTGCGTCACAAACTTTTAACCCGTTAAGGGTTTTTTGTATTGATATCATTACTTTTTAGGGGTTAATGATCAAAACGTAAAATTAAAGGAGCATGGTAATGAGTTATAACACTGTATTAAAAGTGTTGTTTTATAGGTCATACTCGAACAAAATAACAAACTAAATAAAATTTCAAAATTTTATAAAAAGTGATAAAAAAGATGGAAACATGCAACATTACAAAGGCATAATATAGTACATTTTAAAAATGACAAAAATTTCTTATTTATATTTATTTCTTATTATAATTTTTTAGGTATAGATTTTATTTAAAAGAGAAAAATAAATAATAATAGAAAAATCTTTAAAAAGTGAAAATTTTATACTGGTAAATATTTAAGTAGTATAGTTTGTTATGAATTTAATTTAAAAAAAATCTTAATCTATTCAAAATTTTATTATAGCTTAACATTTTGTAATTTATATAATATATATACTAGAAACTTAATGAGCAAATTAATTATTTTCAAATTCTGTTTTAAGAATTTTTTCAATCCGTAGTTTAAGTGATTTATCACCTAATTTTGAAAAAATTACGAGTATTTGCATATGATTATCATATTATTTGTCATTTTTATGAAAATAAAGGAAAAATTTTTTGTTGTTGCAATCACCTTTTAAAATAGAACCAATTTTGAAAGTTAACAACGTATCAGCATGAAAACAATGTAAATACAAAGAATATTTTTGATAAACAAATGTCATATAAAATACAAGTACCTAAATAAATAACTCATTTAATATATATATTAAAAAAACAAAATTATTATTATTTTTTTTTTTTTGTGTTTATTTTTGACGCTTCCCGATAGATGGAGCCAAAACGATTATTTGATATTCAGTATTTCAGATGGAAGAGAAGAAATTCGTCCGCGAAACTGCCGCATCACGGTATTGTCGGAGTAAAAAATAGTTCGATTTTTAAACTGAGTTATAAAAAAAACAAGAGTTTTCCTAGGGAAAAGGGAGATGTCATGCACATCAGATAAAAGCGATTAATATCATATATAAATTAAACTAAATTCGCTCGAGCCATATTCGAGAAAAAATTCTTACACATATAGTCCGTCCATTTATAACTTAAATGAGCCAATTCATATCTCGAAATATATTGCACGCAGAAATGTAGCGATTTCAGGGTAGGATCAGACAGAAGGTGAAAGTCTATTTTGAAAATATCAGAACATAACCTCCCATATTTCCTGAGATATTAAGTGTCGGCTTTCAGCGGTTTCCTTTGATCTTAAAATTCCTGTATATATAAGTGTCGCAGTTTTCGTTCGTTTTTCCGTTTCCGCTGAGTGTCGTGGCGTTCGTTTGTTTTTGCGCTTGCGTCACTAGAAAAACTGCCGTTTTTCATGATATTTGAAAGCCCGAGTTTTCTAACTATAAAAATCAGAAAAGAAAAGAAAAAAATGCATCTGTATGCCACATTAAGAGAACTTGTCACATTTGACGGCACCAGTGAAGTAGGTTTAAGTTAAAAGTTTATATTTCCAGTTAATATTTATAAGATGAACTAAATTAGGTTTGTCCAATAAAATATATATTCAGCCATCAATTCTTATGGTTTGTGAATTTTTTTTTTTTTTTACTGATATAAAATCTTTAAATTACGTTTTCTCAGTTTGCATTTTTTCATGCGTTCAGGATTTTCAAAATGATTAACTTCTTAAAGGCATTTAAGAAAAGGGTTGATATATACATTGCGTTTAACAGAAACAACTTAAAATAGTTAGGGATGGATTTTGCAATAACTTAAAAAAAAAAAAAAAAAAAAAAAAAAAAAAAGGTTTTTTAACCATTCCAACAAGGTTGAAAAGTGTTTATGACTTCGGTTTGTCTGTCTGTCCGTCTGTCCGCGCTCTAACTCCCGTAAATATTTATGGAATTTCATGAAACTGATTTATGTTATTCAAGTTCACTATCGGACGATCCCTATTGAAAATGGAGTTTATACCTCTACTGGTTTTTGTACAGGGACACCTGAAAGTATTTCAAAGCATTGTGTTCTATGAGAGGTATTTCTATAAACCATATTTTCATACCTTTACTCTAGACATATCTGAATGAAATTGAAATATGTTATTCAAGTTCACTATTGTATGTTTCCTGTTTAAAATGGAGGAATTACCACCATCGGTTTATGTACGGGGATACTCAAAATTATTCCAAAGCATTGCGTTCTATGAGAGATATTTCTATAAATCAAATTTTAATAACTTTACTTTCCACGAAGTTTTTGGAAATTGAAGTATGTTATTTATATATGCTCAAAAGAATGCTTTGCACAGAATATAGCATGATTAGTATTAGATTTACAGGGTGGCACAAAAATATCCAGTTACATTAAGAACTATTAATAAACAATTGCTAGAATTGTACTTTCGTTTACGTAAAGCGTTTTTAACACTTTCTAACATTTTTTAAGTGTGAATATGATTTCAGTTTTGTGTATCTGCCTGTCCGTCTGTCTGTCTGCCTGTCTGTCTGTCCGAGCTCTAACTCCCGTAAATATTTATGGAATTTCTTGAAACTGATATATGTTATTCAAGTTTACGATCTGATGTTTCCTATTGAAAATGGAGTTTGTACCTCTACTGGTTTGTGTACAGGTACACCCGAAAGTATTTCAAAGCATTATGTCTTATGAGAGGTATTTCGATAAACCATATTTTCTTACCTTTACTGTAGACATATCACAATTAAATTATTGAAATGTGTTATTCAGATTCCCTATTGGATGTTTCCTGTATAAAATGGAGGAAATACCACTACTCATTTATGTACAGGGACACTTAAAAGTATTCCAAAGATTTGCGTTCTTTGAGAGTTATTTCTATAAATCAAATTTTAATATCTTTACTTTCTACGAAGTTTTAGGAAATTGAAATACGTCATTTATATGCACAAAAGAATGCTTTGCATAGAATATAGCATGGTTATCATTAGATTTACAGGGTGACACAAAAATATTCAGTTATATTAAGAGCTATTAATAAAAAATTGCTAGAATTGTACTCTCGTTTACTTTACGCGTTTTTGAAACTTTCTATCATTTTTTTAGTGTGAATATAATTTCAATCTCTGTATCTGTCTGACTGTTCTTCTTTCCGTCTGTCTGTCTCTCTGTCTGTTTTACTGCGCTCTAATTCCCGTAAATATTCATGGAATTTCTTTAAACCAATATATTTTATTCAAGTTGACTATCGGATGTTCCCTATTGAAAATGGAGTGAATACCTATTCTGGTTTGTGTACAGGGACAGCCAAAAGTATTCGAAAGCATTGTGTTCTATGGGAGGAGTTTCTATAAACCATATTTCTTAATACCTTTAATGTATAGAAACTTCAATGAAATTTTAACATGTTATTCAATTCCCTATCGGATGTTTCCTATGTAAAGTAGAGTACATTTCTAACTGGTTTGTGTACAGGGGCACTTGAAAGTATTCCAAAGCATTGTGTTGTATGAGAGTTATTTTTATAAACTAAATTTTAATAATTTTATTTTCCACAAAGCTTAATGCAATTGAAATATATTATTCGTATGCAGAAAAGAGTGCCTTCTATGTAATATAGTATGGTTAGCATTAGATTTACAGGACCACACAAAAATAATCAGTTTCATTAAGAGCTATAAATAAAAATTTGCTGGAATTGCACTTTTGTTTACATGAGCGTTTTAAAACTTTCTTATAATTTTAGTGGGAATATGATTTCAATTTGTGCATCTGTCTGTCCGATTGTCTACCTTTCTATCTGTTTGACTCCGGCTCCTATCATCCGTGAATATTTTGAGAATTTTTAAAAAATGATAAACCCAAGTTCCCTATGGAATGTTCCCTATTTAAAATGCCATTAATTGGTCCTGTACAACTAGTTTGTTTACAGGGACAACAGCAACAACAATTAAAAAACAAAACAATGTATTACGTTTTAGGACAGAATTTTTTAAAAGTTATATTTAAAAATCTTTCTGCTATAAAAATCATAGAAACATTGACATGCATTATTAATATTCTAAAATGATGTTGTGTATAGAACATGATATGATTAACTTTCAGATTTACAGGGCTACACTAAAATATTCAGAGAGATTAAAAGCTGTAACTATAATCTGACGGCTGCGTTTTCTTTTGCGTTAAGTATTTTTAACACTTTCCAAAATGCCTAAGAGTAATTTTAAAATCAATTAGTCTATCTGCATGTTTTTCAGTTGTTCTGTCTGTTGTGTGATAAAGTAGGCAAAGAATATTAAAAGTTATCCGATACAATTGCGTACAGTTGGAAAGTGTTACTAATCAATGCGTACTGCATGATTTTTCTTTCTTTCTTCCCCCCCCCCCCCCAAACTTTTACAGAGACAAGCACTTTTTTTTTTTTTTTTTTTTCCCTCGAAAACAAATTAATAACTTTCAAAGTCTCTTCCTAATTCTTTTAAGTAGGTTCCATTTAATATTTAAAAAAAAAAAAGTGGATTTAGTCTTTTCTTAAATATCTGTAGAAGTTTTAAAATTTTGAAGATTATGGATTTATGAAAACATGCAAACTGAGAAAACGCATTTTAAAGATTTCAAATCTGTAAAACATATATCAAAACCCCTAAGTATTGGTGCCTGAATATACATTTTATTGTTGTATAGTATACTCACTTGTTTCAAACTGTTTATGTTTTCTGCACTATCAGAAAAATTTCGTTGTTCCCAAAGCAATTTTTGTGTATATTATTGACATTGTTTTAGTGTTAGTCATATTTTAATGTCTGCTGTAAATATTAGTGTCTTCAGACCCAGCATCTATCTCCTGAGTAACACAATAGGTTTGATTGTATTTCTTAGAAGCACCTGAATTTGCGCAGGGCCCCCAGATAAGTTGGTCTCTAATATTACTCATCTAATCCATGCCTGTCCAATCCAAAACTGTTGGTCAGTTGCATTGGAAATTTATTTTTTTCAGGCGGGCTGCACCATATGTATATATGTTTGGGTTGGATGGTTGGGTTTTACGTCGCACTAGTGCTGCGCAGATGGGCAATTGGCAACGGTCTGGGACACACCCCTAGAAGTGGTTCGGAGACATGCCATCCCAATTTTGACCCTCCTCGGAAGGGATGGCTCTCCCGCTTCGGTGACCCCCAGAGGTATAATTTTTGATGGCACATGGAGGACATTGTGGCCACGACAGATTTTACGTGCACCAGCCACCATTAGTGTACACGATGGTCTTTGGCCGGCTCGAGTACCGAACCCGCAATCTTCCAATTACGAGGCCGGCGCTCTACCGACTGGGCTACCGCGGGCGCGGCCCATATATGTTTGGGAATGTATGAATCATGTATGTATAAACTTTTTTCGGGGGAAGGTACGATGAAGACTCGAGGCAGAGAATACATTAATTTAAATTATTTTCATTTATAAATTAACAACATAATCTTCAAAAAATTATGACTATACATTTAATAACTATAATAAAAAGAATGTATCATGGATCTAATAATATTTCATTAAAACAGTGTGATTTTTTAGCGATCATAATAGTTGAAAGGTATTTTCACTTTGAAAAGTCAGAACGGATTTATTAATTTTTAATGTGTTAACCAAAGTTGTCAAACGTTCAGTATCGGGTCTCTAGGGTCAACTAACTAGGGTCTCTTTTGTAAAAGAGCAATAAAAAGTACTGTCCTTCATTGTTCTCCTCGCGGGCCCCAGGCCCTGATTACCCAATAGGCACGAGAAGCATGTGCTTCCCCTGGGAAATTTTGAAAAGGCCCCAAATTAAGCAAAAAAAAAAAGGCCCCGAATTGTAAGCTTGTAGTCCAAAAAGCATTGTCTGATTACAAAACGTCACAGTCCTACCTGACTGCACAACTATCATTTCTAGATTATATATAGGATATATGCTAATAACGCTTTTACACATTCATTTATAATGGAATAATTCCATATATTGTGGTGAATATAGGCTTTCACCAGTTTATATCTTGGTACAAAAATCAAGTGAATTTGCTTGTCTATATTTTAAGCGAATTTACTTGTCCTCAATTCCAGGTAACTACAAAATTTAATGAAAAATTTATAAATTTTTCAAGATGTTTGTATGAGTCTTTAGACCAAGAAGTCAGTGGGGGGCCCTCAAATGGATTTCTGATTCCCCTCAATTGTAAGGTTAATCGGGCCCTGCGCGGGCCGTAGAAAAATACACGGCAGGCCACATGCGCCCCAAGGGCCGCGGGTTGGCCACCCCTACCAATTGAGTTGGTGGATCGCGATTCTTCATCTGCGAGATATGTATACGGTCTCCAATAAAGGGGCACTTTTAACTTTTTGGAGAAGTCAGGGTTCAAGCACTTTTGGAAGAGAAAGGAAATTTATCGGAATCTACGGAAGAATGGATGCGCAAGGTCACGCCAGGTCTTAGGTCAAAGCAGAAAAGAAGACCTGATTTAAGCAGCACCTTGAGATTGGAATTTCTTCGCTAACCTATTGTTCCGAGGGTGACTGCCAACTTGATGGGTTTATATACTTTCTTAATTCTTTTCTTTTGCCTTTTCTCTAAAAAACACTTTGTTGATTTTTATTTTTTATGAGTGGGGGTTGTGATGTTTGAAGAGGCAAGAATGTCCAGAAATTACTTTCTTAGAAAAAAAGCGTGCGATATATAACTTCAATATATTTATTTTAATTTTACACCGGAAATTTATTATGTTGTTAAAGCTCTTTTAATTACAAGGCAAGAGATGTTAAAAACTTATATTGAATAAGAAACTAACAAAGGGAAAAATTATGCGGTTTTCTTAGTATATGCATTTCCCAATTGTATATCACTTACTTAATATCTATATAATATTTCTCTAACGTGGACCAGTTTCAATTATTTTTTGTCGAAACGATATGATACGCGAGGATAAAAAAAAATAATATTTATACATGAACAATATTCAAGCACGCGGACTTAGCTCAATGGACTAATAAGAAAAAATGACGCCATTTGTCTGAGGAGATTATTTTACGAAAAAAAACTGTATTTTTAACAGTCGTTTCCTCAGCATCTTTGCAAGCGTCACTTTAAATCTAGCAATATTTTAAAGATATATACAGAATATGAACTTTTGTGTCATAAATTGACTAAAAAACACAATCAGAAAAAATATAATCAAAATAGGATTTATTTTATTTTTATTTATTTATTTATTAAAAAATAAATAAAAAAAATACCAAAATTAGTAAAAAGTCACCGCCAACATGACGACAAAAATTTAAAAGGCGTCGTGGGAGTCCTATATTAAAACTGTACTGCCTGTGGAAATATGGAAATTGGGTCGTGAACCATGAATTGTATTCGAAACCTTTCTTTGAAGATTTTGGTTTCACTATTGTACAATATTATTTTGGTTTTATTAATATTTTGTCTTCTGGTCAATTAAAATTTTAATTAGGTGGTGAAATTGGTATAACATTTGTGAGTTTCAAATTTTAAAGGTAAATAAGAAAAGAAATAAAGTGCGAATATTTCGCACGGGTTTGCTAGTAATAATAATAAATTTGAATGCATCAAAATTTTGGAGAAAGGAGTCACTATACATTGAAATTAAATGTATGCAAAATGTAATGATTCCAAATTCTATAATAAAAGAGTTTGAAGCTTAGGAACTCAGATTAAGAACACTACAAGCTACAAGTTATAATATTATATTTACTGTATTTACAAATTTTTGTTATTTATTTTTAGATAACGTCGATTAGTGGGTTATTTAAATAGGGCACAATATAAAAATTGCAACAAAATTACTTAAAGTTCCAAATATATAAATACACAAATCGCTGTAAACTACACATTTTTTTTGTGGAAAATTCCGAATTATGTGTAACCAGAGCGATCAAGCTAAAAATCGAACCTTGTTCCTTTGTTCGATTTCTGGCCCCATCCCTGCTCTTTGATGTTAGAATTTTCGTCAAAAATGTGCCGTGCCATTAACTTTCGGTCGAAATTACAGATTCTGTATTACTTAATTCAGGTACTTCCTACTTAACGATGTGACTTGTTTATTATAAAATTAATAGAAAACTAGTATGTTGTGGCCACCACAAGACTTTCTTCTATATCTTCCTATACAAATTCACTCAGTAAAAATATTTTATTAAAACGATTATTTATTAAAATTATCTAACATAGCGAATGCAGACGGTTTTCAGCTTAGGGAAAACTATCACGAAATATTAGAAAAGAAAGACAGTTTTATTCTCTATAAATTAAGCCTTAAAAAATGCGTTTTCATAATGGTTATCCCATATATCAAATTTCGTACAGTTATATGCCAGAAGTTGAGATATAGCCTTTCGATTCTCGGAAAAATCGTAGTATAGCAGCGCCACCTATTGATTGATTTGCATCCAAATTGAATTAGCATAATGTCACATAATGGCTTTCATACATGTCAAGTTTTGTTTGATTATACGCAATAGAACCTGAGATATAGCCTTCCCTGAAATTGCGGAAATCGACGTTTAGCAGCGGTACCTTTGAGAAATTTCCATCAAAAGTTGATAGACACTAATTTATGTCGAGTTCTATCTACATATAAATTTATATGCAATTCTGTGCAGTAGTTCCTGTGATACAGTCACCACAGAAATTTTGCCCCCCCACACACACAAACTCACTGACAGACATTTTTTAAAAAATGATCAAATCGTGTTCTGCCCCTCTTAAAACGTGTAAATCCATAGAAAACCAGAAGTCGAAAATTTTTACAATCCAATACTTTCTTCTATTGAATATAGAAGTAAATAAAAAACTTATTATGAAAATTATGAGCCTATCAAAAATTTTATTGCATTTTATTTACAAGTATTTCTTGTATGTAGGGTGAAGTGGAGTAAATATAATTACGGGATAAGAGTAACATCATTTTATAACTCAATTGATAAACTAACTTTGGGCCTAATAGACATAATATCTGTTTGAACATTTCTTTTAACTTTCCGAACATACATATGTAAATGTACGGAAAGCCGAGGCGACAGCCTAGGGGCGAAAGAGTTTGTCTTACAGTATTCACTGGCCCGACAAACCTCAATATTTGTCGATATAACAGTGCTTCTGGTGTAATCTTCATACCACCATCAAAACACAGTTCAAAATCTTTTGCATATCAGTTCTGAAATTTTTATTTTTAGATCAACTAAGTAAATATTTTTGCATAATTTAAATTAAGTGTGTTATATATAAATTACTCAATTATTTTTATAAATAGAAAAAAAAAAAAAAAAAAAAAAACAGTTGTAGACTTATTGTCCCTCGACCTCAATGTCATTGAATTTTATTACATTTAACATGGAAATACAGAATTCTAATTACAATGAACGGGTAAAATTCTCTGTATAACTGTAAAATTTCTAATTCAATATAAATTAAATTAACCGCAGCAATACAAGGTAAGGAACTTCCTAAGTACTTCATAAAAATATACGTAATAAAAAATATAAAATGTAATAAACAATTAAAAATCTAAATAAAATAAAGGGAATCAAATAGACAGAGGAAAGTTAAAGCAATTTACATAAAGAGGGAATTCAAGAAATTAATAATAAATCGAGATTAAAAGGTATCACAAAGGTCTTGAGACAAATTCAAAGAGCCGTAGATTGTACAGATGTAAATAAAAAAACTAAATATTACTTGGTAAAATCTTTACTTTATTCTATTATCTTTAGAAAAATATACTTACATACCTATTCACTAATTGCTGCTCAGATTTTGATTTCATTCATTGTCGTATGTCAGCCAGGTACGAACACCCCAAAATTTTTTAGTGGCATATCTTTTAGCACGAAAAGTATTTTTTTCTCTCTCTCTTTCTTTTCTGTTCTTTACGAATAATGGCTACTGGGGAGGTCTAGCTAGAATATTATTTTATCGTTTAGTTGTAGGTATCAACGAATTGTTTTAGTTTCGGCTGACATTTATTACACTGCACTGCAAAAAAAAAAAAAAAAAAAAATTCGAGATCTGATACCATTCTTGCTGATTCGTATGTAAAATGACCTCCTGAATCCGAATAGGACTCCCATTTTGCCCAGTCACCCACCTTTTTCTCGGGACACCACCCCATCTTCCAATTTCTTTCCCTGTTCGATAATTTTATCACCATGAATTTGATTTGAAGAATGAAAAATAACTAATTTAACATCTATAAACAAAAAAATATAAAATTTGAAAAATAACATTAATAACAGATTAAAAATATATAAAATATATAATGCATAATTTCAGTGGCAAATCCCCCCCCCCCCCAAAAAAAAAAAAAATAATAATAAAAATAAAAAAAATAAAAATAAATAAATAAAAATAAAACCTTGTCGCAAATGTCCATGTTTTTGAATTTTTCAACTCTGTAGCCCCTCAGAAGATATTTAACGGTTAAAATAATTCTTCCCCCCCCCCCTCCTAAAAACCAAATGTATAGCCGTAAAATCACCGAAAAATTATAAAAATAGAGGGCCATTCCTAAAAAACGGTGGATGATGGGGCAAAATGGGCGTCCTATTCGGATTCAGGAGGCCATTTTACATAAGAATATGCTGAAATGGTTGTCAGAGGCAATTTTCATGCCGAGCAGTGTTATTATTGATGTATATGTTGAAATTGATGGCTTGTCGCAATACTTTTGTGACACCCGCTAGACCTCTTGGGGAACATTTTTTGAGCCAAAACACAAGAATAATGCTCTGCCTTGCCTTCCTGTGGTTTACACCAGAACAAGCCATGGAATAATTTAACTAGGGCCAATCACTACCTTTTTCTATCTTTGTTAATCGGGACTCCTCACATAATAAGTTCCTCCCGCTATTGATCAATTATATATTTCTTTGAACTTTTAATTATAAATTTACTATTTCTTGAATATTTTATATAGCAGGTTGTTTGTTTTCCTATAAAAATACAAAATATGAACTTCTTCAACGCTATTTTTTTTTTTTTTTTTTTTTTTAGTTTTCCAGCTCTGTTGTCATGAAATTATTCATATGGCATTGGTCTTATTCAAAGAACTTCAGAAGAATCAAGCAATAATTTATGTTCTGACTGGAGAAAAATTGTTAACATCATCGATTACAAAATCTTATCTCTCTGTCAAGATCTGTCGCGTTCTAAGTTAACCTTACAAGCTTGTCATGAGGATAGATTACAGAGGTACACTTCACTATACATTTATTACTTATCCTCCCCCCCCCCCCCCTCAGGTTCTTTTGTAAAAGTTCTTTGTTTGAAGATTGGATGTATCGTAAAAGAATCTGACACGAAAAGGACCTCAGGCATTTGTTTTGATGGAGAAAGTTATGAAGATGTTCTTTTGTTCTTTGTAGGTGGTAAGAAAAATGAAAGAAAGCGAAAACGAGTGTTCAGATGTGTTACCTTCGTATATATACAAACGACAGTAATATTTCGTATTTAGAAACATACGCGTCCTATTATGCTACATAATCTCCCAGCAGAAAAAAATTCTCATCAATTTTGGCACAAATCAAGACTCCGAACATAAGGCTACTTTCATGCAAAAATTAGTTTAAATTTGTTACTCCATGGTCTTCGTTTGTTTTTCCATAAATTGGTTTCATTAATAGTTTTCGATGATTTGTCGCAACACTGGGATTTTTAGATAGATTCCTTATAGGAGATCTACCTATTGCAATGATTCTCATGACACGACTTCTGGAAAATTTCTTCATATCTTCACCGATCATGACCCCTAGAACTCAAAACCACCCTCTGTTCAAAAGTTTATATATATATATATATCTGTATATATATATAAATTACGTGTCACGATGTTTGTCCGGGGTAAACTCCTAAACTAAGGAACCGATTTTAATGAAATTTTGCACACTGAGTGCAGTTTGGTCCAACTTGAGAGATATACACTTACTGCAGAATTATATATTTAAACAAATTACCATGGGAACTTTTGGATTATCAATTTATTGTCACAATATTGTTTTATTGCAATTATTTGTTAATTATAGACCTTTATTAAAGTTGCTCCGAAATATCTGTGAGTTCCATTAATTTAATTGTTGCCAAAAAAAAAAAAAAAAAAAAAAAAAAAATACGAGTTCATTTTCTTTCGACATAAAAATAAATACATTTAATCAAACGTGAACGTTAAAAAATTATAAAAAGTTAAATTATGCATCTCATGAAAATTGACGTCATAATCAATTAAAAGATTTTATACACATTGATAAAGTGCTAATGTAGTTCTATCATAGATATAGTAATATATATAGATCTCTCATCCCCATGTTATCGTAAAAAGATTTTTGATGCCGAAAAAAAAAAAAAAAAAAAAAAAAGCTTTGGAAACAGCCATTAAGTGGTATTAAAAAAAAAAAAAAGAAAAGAAAAGAAAGAAAGAAATATGAATTTGAAACTGTATCTGGAGTCTTCCATTCCCCTTTAGCAAATAAATTATTCATAAATTTTATTTGCTAAAATATTAGTATGTATTCCCGTGTGTATTCACTCGGGGAAAGACGGCCATATTTTGATAAAAACGTCGTCTTTTCCCAAATGAAAAGGAATAACTTTTTTCTCCCCAATGATCACTCTATTCTATATATGCTATACTATATGTATGAGTTCTATACGCAAGCGAAGTGTGACTCACTGACCGTCTGTGCAGCCAAGAAAAAGATATCCTATGTTAATTGCCCACTGGATTTTTTGTAAGAAATTATTAAAAATCGAGGAAATTTATTTCCCGATTTTAATCCTTATATTTGGGTATAGATATGTATTAGTTATCGCGGGTGTTAGATTGAATTATTTTGCTGTCAAATTGACAAAATTTTAATTTTAAATTTCAAAACTCTGTCGCCCTTGGCTTTTTATTATTATTATTATTATTATTTGGCGATCAAAAGCGTAACACGAAAATATACATGCCAGATGTATGCATTGTACGAAATGTAATATGTGTTATTCATTGTACGTATGTATGACATGTAATATGTATTGTACGAAATATTGTTTCATATTATTCATTACTCTTTTAATATAAGTTGTTAAAATAACCATGATTTTTGAAAGGAATTAAATATTTTCGCCAGATAATTTGGCAATATTCTTTTTTTTTTCGCCGAGGATGACAGAAATGAAATCTATTCCGCTGCAAAATATTAGTATCTTACATCAGATATTTTATTTAGACATTTGAAAACAAATTTGACTTCGAACTATGATAGAATATTTATCATTTTCCTTTTAATTAGTATATTATTAGTATATTAAAATTTAAAAGCATGGTATATAAAAAGTTTTTATTTTTTTTTTATTTATTTATTTTTATCTTATAATTATTCTTATCTTAATCCTCAATGTTTCCCATCTTTATTAACTTGAATTTACTATTAAAATTTTAACATACTCAAAAACTTCTCATCACTTCGTTAAAATACACTAAACTTTTCCAAAATCTTTTTCTATTTAAAATGATACATGTATTTACTTTAAATGTCCGATACTTCATAAGATTTCCAATTTTAAAGTTTTAAAATATTTATCAAATTTACTTATTTTTCTGGTTTAGCCTTATTGTTTTCCTTTTTATAACTACAGCTGTTGCCCTCTTTAAAATATTTAAAATGATGAGGTCATTTTATAGTAAAATTATCCATTTTAGCATATATTATATTTTACTCCTCCATAAAAATTGATTTTAAAATCGTCTGTTTCTTTTATACTTTTATTTTAATAGAATTTTAATAGAATTTAATTTATATATTAGTCATTTTAGCAATTTTATCCAAAGTAGCATTAGAAATAATATATATCACTTCTCCATTAAAATTTATAGGACCCTACCAATAAAATTAATTTGTGCTTAATATCAACACTACCAAAATTTTTATCAATCGCTTCGAAATTTTGACTTAAGTTTCAAATCTCAACCCTGTGGGTTTTTACATCGGCTACAACGTTTTCTTCTTTGTTCGTAAATAATAATTTGACTGTACTAAATAGTTTACAGCCGTATAATTCAACGTATAACTTAGTCACAGCAACGCGTGGCCGGGTCTGCTAGTATATATATATATATATATATATATATATATATATATATATATATAGTAATATATAAATGCAGAAATATATAAACGAATGAATGAAATTAAATGTAGAAATATATAAACAAATGAATGAAATTATACCCCAAAAAACTAAACTTGGTTTTTCTATTCTATAAAACTTATATAATTATAAAATTTCCTGTCAATTGTTTGCTATATATATATATGTATATGTATAACGCTTTTCCCATGTTAAGTTGTGAACACGATAACTGGAGTAATTTTTGTTTAAATTTAACCAGCTCGGGATATGTTGTCAGGACAGTAAAAATCTCGGTCGAGTTCGTATATGGGGTAACCAGCTCAAAGGGGGTGGAAATGGTGGGGGGTGGAAATTTTCATTTGCCCATAATTTCTTTAATATGGAAAATAGGAAAAATCTTCAAATTAGGCGAATTACCGTCTTACCCTAAAGAACAATTTTTGTATTTAAACTTTTTTTAAAACTCCAATTGCTTAAAAGTTACAAGTTAAAAAGGGATTTTTCCTGATGAAGACGACTTTTTCTATAGCTTTAATTGCTTAAATTTATAATCTAATGCTTACGTCACGTGCAAACGATAATAAAAAAAAATCACTGAAAATATAAAAACCATGGTAACAGCTTTAATTAATCATTTAAAAATATAAAATTAAAATAATACGTTAGTCTTGGTAAAAATATCATTTGTGGTGAATCCGCGTTTGTAATGATCGATAGATGGCGCTCTCTGAACTGCAGTTGTTAGTAAATATAATAGCCACGTGTATTTATTATTGTTCTTTCTCCGCCATTACATCATGGAAAATCGATTGCATAATATGATGATATGCAGTGGTGTGATAACTTCACCTTAGCCCACCAGAGGGCGAGCATTTCATTACAATCGCGGATAGTTTAGAACGCCGGTTTACGCAACAATTTAAAATTTACGATTGAAATTGAGAGTAATACGTTACAGCTTTCTTTGACTTTTTATCTAGCGGAAACAAGACACTGATCTGTGAAGAGATATGAGGCTTTTGCTTGGGAAAAAAATATAATGACGTCAAAGCTGCCATTTTTTCTTCGCCAAGCTCGCCAAATTTTGTCATTATATAACGAATTTCGTCACCAAGTAAAAAATTTCGTCGTCAACTATCAAATTTTGCCGTCAAATCACAAATTTCATTCCTAAGTCCTAAGTCTCAAGTTTTTTCAACAAATTGTATATCTTTATGGCTTCTATTTGTTGAATGATTATGAGCTTGCATTTTTAAAAAATTCAAACATTTACTGAACAAGAAATCTAGCCTAAAATTTTAAGTAGAATGGATAGTAATAGTTGATAATTAAATTTCTTAAAAATAGAATAGTGATATAAATAATGCAATGTGTGGGAGCAAAGCCATTGACTAAGTATGTGTTAAATGCATATGTAATATTTCTTTACTTTTGTAACATTAACGTAAAGGAATCTACGTTTGCCTTTAAGCTTGCCGAAAAGGGATTTTTTTAGATAAGCTTTTACTATTTTCACATCTGCATATTTCTCTTTTCTAAGCAGTAAGTCGTTTTTAGCATTTCTCGAAATAAAATTTTACATATTTGTTTTCAAATAACTTAATTTTTCCCCTCTGAAATCAATGAAGTAAATACCACTTGCGCATATATATACGTCTATGACACTCAAGAGGTTAAACACGATTATGTAAAATTCTTTTGTTAATGTAACGTTTTAGATTGGAGGAATGAGTAAAGGTGGGTTGTCGTTGACTAACCTCAAATGTATTAATGGTGTTCACATTATTATTACAATATGATCGTCTTGCCTCTGTGACCGAGCACGCTTCAAGTACGCGTGATGGCTGAAGGTTTGGTTTCCGAAGATTCCAGTCATACCCATGAAGACTTTTTCATTGAGCCATGCATTGCTTTTAAAAACTTATATTTTATATAATAAAAAAAGAACAGCCAATAGCAAATATTAATACATATATATATATATATATAGGACGTGATCTTCTACCACTCAATAGAGGGCGCTGAATCCGATGTCCGTCTGTAAACGAGATGTTGAGCGGGAGTTTTTCCAGTATCCGTCCGGTAGTGGAATGAGAAGAGAACAACAGAGCGCAGACTCAGTCGGTTGTTCGTTCTGGTTTGAGCGCGGACCCGCAGACTGCGTCGAATAGCTGGGTAGAGCCTTGGATGGCTCATACTCTTGATTCTAACAATGTTATAGCACGCGTACGTGTTAAACCCCGCTCTACAAATGTTCTTCATAACGCGGAATGTGTTATGATATGGAATGAGTATTAGGCTACTATTCAATGTCTGCTTTTATGTCATCCTTATGTGCATTTTCTGTTCGTGTATGTTTCATCTGCCCTTCAATAAATGTGATGTTATGGATTCATCTTCTCTTCATTGTGTTTACTTCTAGACAACTTCTGCCGACCACATACAGGGTAATTATAAAAAAAACTATCTCGATATATGAGACCGTAGCTTTCATACCGTTCTCAGAAACTGAATAAAAGTTTGCAGCAAAGTATTTTGAGGCATGCGCTCAAGAATCATATAACAAACAACAGTTAAACTCTAACAATTACGGTTACAGGGACAAAATGTCAAATGGCAACATTCCATTTTTTAAAATTGGAATGGGACCTCCATAACAAAGCATAAATAGCTTTGGAACGGTACCTGTAGCACGAAAATCGCCAACACTAGGCTGACAAAGAAGAAACGAGAAAACAACTGTGATGTGCCTACCAGAGCACAACTTTCATTTTTAATGACGTAAGATTTCACACTGAGTCTTCGGTTCTGACTATAAAGTCTACTGATTCTGCTTCGAAACGAGAAGAAGAGATGAAGGTATGCTTAATTTCGAATTCAGGTTTCCAGTTAAAGAAAAGTGTGCATCGTGCGTTCACAGAATGCGTAATGGCCAACGGCCAGGGTTGCGGTAGAGCAGGGGTGGCCAATCCGCGGCCCGCGGGCCTCATGCGGCCCACCGCGTAGTTTCTTGCGGCCCGCGAGGAGACTAATGATATTTAAAGTTTGACAACTTTGGTTAACGAATCAAAAATTAATAAATACGTTCTGACTTTTCGAAGTGAAAATACCTTTCAACGATTATGGTAGATAACAGGGTTTAAGCTGAGTAAAAATTTTCTTTAGCAAAAAAGCTAAAATCAGAAAAAAAAGCTTTAGCAAAATGCTAAAATGCCAGAAACAGTAGTAAAAGATGAATATAAGTTTGCACATTATTCTAAACCCCTCAATATGTTTGATTTTCATTTGTAAATTAAACTTAAAAGTTTTTAATCAGATCTTTAAAGAGTTATACACAGAAGATAAAATTTTTTTAAATAAATTTTTTTTTTATTTGAAATGAAAAACAAAAAAGTAATTAATAATTGTACTTACCACTGTAACCAGATCAATTTGAATATAGTACACGCATATATCTTAACACATTTATTGGCAGACATGAAAAATATTAAACTTTTAGATGACTTTATATTGTAAACTTTTTTAAAGCAATATGAACATCTTAGATAACGACTTATATTGCTTTTCTGAAGATATAATTATCACTATAGCATGTAAAACTACATTAAGCTTATACTGTATCTGAAAATAAAAACATAACTAAAAAGTAATGTAAGTGAAATTTGTTTATTACTATTCAGAGCTTTTTCGTTTACAATTTATAATTTTTCTTTCTTTCATATTAGACCACTTTACAAATGCCTCATGTTTATTTACAGATTGATTTCCTGTATGTGATTCTTATGCGTAGTTCAGCGTTTAATTTTCTGTATATGCATGAACCGATGGATTTTTTTTTTTTTATGAATGTTGCGATTTTTTTTTCCCACAAAAGATTCATTGTAATATTTTCGCTGAAGATTTTTTTTTTTTTTTTCAAATTGTGTTTAGTAAGATGCTTTAGCAAAAAAGCGAAAACATGTTATTTCATTTTCGCATTTTGAATAAATCTTTTAGCATTTCGCGAAAAATGCTACCATAGCGGAAACACTGGTAGATAAGGAACTGTTGTAATGGAATGTTATTAGATCTATTATTCATTCTTTTTATTATAGTTTTAATATAGAGTCGTAATTTTTTTACAATTCTATTGTTAATTTATGAATGAAAATAATTTAAATTAATGTATTCTTCTCCGAATTTTCACCCTGCCCTTCTCCGAAAAAAGTATATACATACATGAATCATATACTCACAAACATATATACACATATGCATATGTACAGTCATAAAATAATAATAATAATAATAATAGTAATAATTTCCTCCCCGACTCATTTCGCCGTAAATCATCGTAGAAACTAGCAGCTGATGCCTAACGATTGGTAATGACATCTAATTTTTAATCCAAAAAGCTTGTCGAAATTGCGGGTTGCCTTAAAAAAAAAAAAAAAAAAAAAATGAAGTTGATGCCACTTTTAATATGTATACATCCCTTAAGCAAAATCTAACTAAACCGTCTAAACTAGGCCTTATTACTAATCGATTGGCACCAGTCGCAAGTCTCTACATTAATTTACGGCGGAATTAGTCCGTAAAGCAGGGGAGGGGGGGGGGGTAATGACTGTACATACAGTGTGGCCCGAATGAATAAAATATATTTCTAATGCGGCCCACCAAGTGTTTTGGGTTGGACAGGCCTGCGGTAGAGAATTAACTAGCAGAAAACGTCACGTAACAAAAATCCGTTACGCTTGTTTGTGGCAACTGTATCTCCAGAACTACAGCTCAGAATTGTATATAAATTTATATGTAAATGCACCTTGACCTAAATTAATGCCTGTCAACTTTTGGTGTCAACTGCTCAACAGGTGGTGCTGCTAAACGACGATTTCCGCAGTTTAAGGGGACGCTATATCTCAGGTTCTGTTGCGTATAATCAAACAAAACTTGATATGTAAGAAGGTCATTGTGAGACATTATGCTGATTCAATATGAATGCTTATCGGCCAACAGGTGGTGCTGCTATATAAGCGATTTCCGCAATTTAAGGGAAGGCTATATATATCACAGGAACTACTGCACACAATTGCTTAAAAATTTATATGTAGATGTACCTTCACATAAATTAGCTTCTATCAACTTTTGGTGTTAACAGCGATTTCTGCAATTTAAGAAAAGGGTATATCTCAGTTTTTATGGCGTATAATCAAACAAAACTTGATATGTGAGAAGGCCATCCATTATGAGACATTATGCAGATTCAAGTTAGATGCTTTTAGGCCAATAGATGGAGCTGCTATACTGGAAATTTCTTCGATAACAGGAAGGCTGTATCTCAACTTGTATGGCATAAAACTTTACGAAACTTAATATGTAAGATAACCATTGTAAAAACGCATTTTTTAGGATGTTATTTATAGACAATAAAACTGTCTTTCTTTGTGTATTTAATGTTAGTTTTCTCTAAGATGAAAATCATTCGCTTTCACCATGTTAGATAATTTTAATAAATAATAGTTTTAATAAATTATTTGCCCTTTGTATAGGAAATATAGAAGAAAGTTTTGTGGTAACCACAACATACAAGTTTCATTTTAGTTTTTTTTTTTTTTTTTTTAATATAATTTATAATTCTTTTTTTTTTTTTTATTTAAGTTTTAATAAGCAAATATTTTCGCTAAAATATTAAATGCAACTTTTTAATTTGATTCCTTACTTTACATTATTTGCATTGAGAAAAAGAAAAAAAAAAAAAGATAGAATAGTGTATGTGTGTGTGAGAGAGAGAGAATGAACAATCTAGATCTCTGTATTAAATCAAATTCGGAATTGGATAAAAGGCGTAAGGAAATTCGTTCCTGATGGGGTCCCCCGACCGCATTACAATCTTTACCCGAATTTGGTCACCGGCGAATTTCAGTACTCCTGATTCGCTGTTTCCTTTACAGTCGGCTCTGACGTCATGCTTTACATACAGAGAAACATTCTGTAGTAGTGATATTTCCCCTCTTATCTTTCGGTAAAATATCTTTCTTTTCAAAAACAAATCTGATATCTCCATTTTCTAATAAAGTTAAATCTACTCCAGGGAATACTATTACTATAAGTAACTAAGTAACAATTAAAAATTTAGAAGATTTTTACAGATAGATGAATTAAACGAAAAAAATTTGCAAAGCGATTCTATGTTTATATGATATCTTTCTAAAATTATTATTTTTTTTAATTGTTAAATAAATATACACCACATTACTCGAGTTTAAATATCCAAATAATTTTTATTTTTAATGTGTTTTAAATCATGAACAATTGTGTGCTAAACATAATTACCTAATTAATTAAAAGCATTTAAAAATATCTAGTGGCGCTATCTGTTGCTCTATAGAATACCTATTTTATATTTGCATTTTAAATTATATTTCCTTCTGTTAATTTAAGTAAGCATAAATTTGTGGGTTTTTTTTTTTTTTTTTTTTTTTTTTTTATAAGATTCTTTAAAAGCTTAAAAATATTATGAATAACAGTGAAATAAAAATATTATTTTACCTGTAAGACAATTAAGTTATCTCAAAAGGTTTATTTTGTATGGTATAATGGATATGAATGTAAGAAATGCGCTATATCATTGTTCAAGTAATTATTTACTTAATTATAAGTTTTCTCTTGAGATGTATTTAATTACGACATATTTCATTTATTACTATATTTCGCATGATGGTGCGTGGTAAAATGGTGAGAAAGCCTGTTTGATGTTTGAAAGAAATACTCCTCTCTTTGCCTCTCGCAGTGTTTATTTATTTATTTATTTTATTTTATTTTAAATTATTTTAAAAAAGAAGAAAAGAAAGACAAATTGTTTAAGATCCATATGCTGTTATTAAGCATTATTAAAATAATTATTAAATGTCTCTAAATAAATTGGCCTCCAATCCTCTCCCCCCCCCCCCCATAAAAAATACAAATAAATAGTGTAAATTATTAAAATTGTGTTGAAATATATCAAAAAATTTTACCTTTAAATTGAAATAAAGACATCCCTGGTTATTCATTTTTTTTTTTTTTTTAAATCAAAATATCTTTGTTTAATAGTTTTTCAAGAAGGCTTTTTAGATTGTTTTAATTTGCTAAATTTGTCCAATTTATTATTTCCCAAATATATACTATGCTTTGTAATCATGCAAAATTCGATTGTGAGATTTTGGCGCTACTTTCTGAGGCCTACTGAATTCGCAATTTTTAACAATATGCATCTATGTGTGTACGAGTGAACATGTTAGCATACAAACACCTTACCACATTGAGTTAAACGTTGGTAGATATGTTATAAGGTCATCGTCGCATAACCTGTATAGATTACGAGGAGTATATGATTATATTATTTTACAGAAAAACAAAGAAAAACCTTTATAATTATGCTATGTAGATTCAAATTATTTGAAATGTGTTAACATTAAACTTCATAATCGATTAAGGTAAATTTGAATAGGCATGTTACAAATCATCGATGCATGAATTATAAATTTTTATGAATGCAGAATATATATGCTGTGATTTTCAGTAACATTTAAATGGAATTACAATAAGTGTTATGTGTGTGTTTTTGGTATTATCTTGTATCTATTAATTGCTAAATTTTATAATGTTATTAAATTCTTCACATTATATACATGTGTGTGTGTGCGTGTATTTCAGAAATGTAAAATATCGTTCTTAAACGTCGCGGTAAATAAAAATATATGTTTCAAACACAATTTTTGTCTGCTTCATAATGCAGCAGATAAAGTGTTAAGAAAAAACTCTTATTTTTTAGAAAACAGTATTAAACATAAAACGTAACTACAATTATAAATATAATAAAAGCATGTTTATCTTCTACAATTGGTTCAATTTTTCTTTTCCTGTAAAACCGGACGATATTTTTGTTTAACAACGGACATAAATGTTGTCCAGAATCAATATTTAACTAATTAAAGTGTTCAGTTTTAAAACTTTATAATAATTTTATTTTAATTTTAGTAACAACATAATTATAAATCTAATAAAATTTTCTTCTATAACCATTTCAACTATTAAAAAACTTAAAAAGATAAAAAAAAAAAAAAAAAAAGATAAACCATTGCAACTTATTTTTATAATTAAAAAAAAAAAATAAATGATATGTATTGTACTTAAGAATTTAAATTCTTTTATTTTATCCGTTATTGTCATTAAGAATATTTATTTTGAGTAAGCATACGTTAAAATAAAATATGGCTTAATCTTACTAATTAACACTGTTTTAATATTAGAATCAAACCGATTTTTATTTCTAAGATAAATATTTATTAATTATTAATTAGTAGTTTAATCTAATTAGGTGTATTACAACTAATATGCTAAATAACATATATCTAACATTGCAATGCAAACGTATTCAAACAAAAACCCACAAAAGCCCAGAAAAACCCGGGGTTTTGCCAACCCTGCTCCATAAGGCACAGTCTCTTTAAAACATCACTTTTACCCTGGATATAAAAATTCTTGCGTGACTTTGCAAAATGTTTAATGTTTTATTAAAGCATTAGAATTTTACGTTGAGAAAAAAATATATTACGTCTAGGGAAGAAATTGCAGGTAAGTAGAGTTCAACATCTATAGACTACACTAAACCAAATGAAATGAATATATATTTTTTATATGCGTAAAAACATGTCTCATGTAGAATATGGTAGGGAAATCACCCACTGTTCATTTACAGGGCTACACAAAAGAACTAGATTATAGTGCGACAATAGCTGAAAATTGATGGAAATGCAATTCAGGTTGTGCCGTATATTATTACTATAGAATTATATTTAGGTGGACTATGTGGTTTGTAAATAATCTTCAAAATATATACAGAGCTGCAAATGTTTAAGCGATAGCATTCTTTTTTATTGTTAGTGGAATTCTTTAATATTTTAGATTTTACCATGCCCAGGAAAGCAGCTCAGGATTGGAAATGAATTCCTCATAGACATATGATAAATAATGTGTGTTTTTAAGCTAAATATTCATCGCTTGTTTTTGTATATTTACACGTTTTGAGGCTTCCTGATTACCTGAGTCAAGTTTTTTAAAGTTTGATCTTTGTCTGTGGGAGTAACTTATAAACGAATAATTTCAGGAGATCCAAATGTTGTATTTTCAAATTAATATAAGTCTGTTGCTGGAAAAGTTTGATCAAGACTGATAAGTTTCAAGGAATGGTGTGTGTTAAATTTATCTGAATAATTTTAAGTGTACTTTTAATTTTAATATTTAAATTCTATATAAATATAGGTGCAGTAATGAAACGGGGGGTTGAGGGGGGGGGCGGTAGCTCTCCTCACACAGAACTAATTATCATATAAAACTTTTCCGAAGCCTTATTTGAATTGTTTTAACATAGGTTTACGTAACAGTACTCGTTATGTTACCTCTTAATCTCCAACCTGTGTTTATAACATTAAATTTCGGGGTAAGAGAAAGTCGTGTGAGTGACACACCAGATTTTTTTTAATTTGAAATACAATAATATAAAAAGAAATATTGTGGCTAATAAAAATAATTATTTCTTTAGTGACAACTGGATTGAATATTTTGGTTTCTTTAAAACAGAATAAAAATAATTAATTCGTTAAAATAAATGAATAAATAAGATGAAAATCAAAACTAGGTTTGTATATCTTTTTATCTAATCTTCGATTTTATTTATTGCGCATTTATTCATTAAATGGCGTCAAGTTATTTACTCTGTATTGTAACAGTAATTAAAAAATTGAAAATTTTAAGAAATTAATACAAAATTAAATATCGTATTGGTCCTCTTTTAGAACTCTTGTTCAGTTAGAAAAGTAATATTAAATACTAGATCTTAATTAAGGTCTAGATCCTTTGAATACTAGATCACAATTTGGAGAAAAGCCCTAGAGTGAATTCATTTTAAAATTGCACTGTTCTATAAAACTTTTACTCTCCTTTTCCGTTCTTAAAGCATCACGCAAATGTGCTAAATAGATATTAATGGAACTTTTATACCAGGGTGAGGGTTAAGCTCATCACGCAGGCTGACAACATATCAATCGAAATTTTATGAGATGTATTTATAAAACTAAAAATTTGATCACACGTTTTTATTTCAGAAAAAAAATTCTTTGCTTTTATTTATTTTAATTTTAAAGCATGATAAATATAGTTATGTATCTCTCTTTTCTTAAAATAATAATAATAATAATAATAATAATAATAATAAAATAAAAATAAAAATAAAATAAATAAATAAATAAATAAATATACATATATATATATATATATATATATATATATTGCTGTCGTTTTATAATTCATCGTGTCGTTTTCACCTTTTTACTTTCCGAACACTATAGTGAAGAAAATATTGTAATCATGTCAAAAATCCGAATTGGAGATTTTGATGTTTCTATACGTTTCGAGGTCCCATGAGTTTGTTTTCACTATTTTTACGATGATGCATGTATGTGTGTTTGTATGTATGTGTGTATGTCTGTGAGTGAACACGCTAGCGTCTAAACGCTTTGTTCGAATAAGCTGAAAGTTGGTACGTATATTGTAAGTCACCATAGTACGAACCCCATTGATTTTGGTGAATCTAGCACTTACAGTTTTTTTTACAGTGACAACAGGAAAAATTCTTTATCATTATGGCCAATGGTGCTAAATTTTTAAAAGTGTGATAGCGTCTAAACGCCTTATTAATATGAGCAAAAAAATTGTACACATATTATAGGTCACAGTTGCACGGACTGTACCTGGATTTTGGTGAATTTAGCACTTACAGTTTTTTTACAGGGACACAAAGAAAAATTCTTTATCATCATGGCCTATGGGACCCAATTTTTAAAAGTGTGATAGCGTCTAAACGCCTTATTCAATTGAGCTGAAAATTTATATGAATATTACAAATCACTGTTGCACTAACTATAAGCATTTTGGTGAATCTAGCATTTATAGGTTTTTACAGGGACACAGCGAAAATTTCTTTATCGTTATGATCTATGGGCTCAAAGTTCAGTAGCGTTCAATAAAACATCGTGTAATATAGGGAGAAAAATACTCGAACACTCTATTATGGTCTTCTCTCTTTCGTTTGTTTAACAACTCCTCTTTCTTTACTTTATCTACAAAACTGTTAATTACTCAATGTTCGAAAAGTCGAGTGGAGTCACTCCAGATTTTTAACTTATACCATAAAAACTGTTTCATAAAAAAAAAAAAAAAAAATGTGAAATTTGGCAATTTTGTACAAAAATATGTGACAAACATGATGAAAAAATTTGATAGACTCAAAAATTATTCATGGAAATCTTATCAAATTTTGCTAAGATATACATCAGCTAATTGTGGTGTGCATTATATATATATATACAGAGTCGGTAACAAAAGTCTCCGAACACTAGCAAAAATTCCTATATAAAAAAAGTACACTTCATATGGTTTTGTTTAACAAATCCTTGTCGAATCCTGTTTTTAGACTGACTAAGAACAGGATTCGACAAGGATTTATTTAACAAAACTATATTAAGTGTACTTTTTTTTATATACGAATTCTTGCTAGTGTTCGGAGACTTTTGTTACTGACTGTATATATATATATATATATATATATTATTTATTCATTTTGATTTTTTATATATTTTTTGCTTTATGCGATTTTTTTTTTTTTTTTTTTTTTTTGCGTGTGTTTTCTCCCGAAATTTTTCTTTTAGTTGTAATTTTAAGAAGATGCTACCAAAAACAAAATACGTGTAACTTTTTTATTTATTTATTTATTTATTACTAACAAACCGATGCGAAATTTTCGCAGTTTCTTTCTTTTTTTTTTCTTAGTTACCTTTAAAATTTGAAACTTATAAGTATTATACCAATTTCACCATCCAATTAAAATTTTAATTCACCAGAATCCAAATTACTATTAGCTTTTGTTAGATGAAACGTTATGATAGTTAAACCAATTCATTCAAAGAAAAGTTTCAAAATGAAATTCATGTTTGATGACCCAGTTTTTGTATTTCTCCAGGCAAGACAGCTTTACTAAAGGACCCCTATGGCAACTTTTAAATTTTTGTCACCATATTCGCGAGATCCCTTTTATTTTATTTTATTATTTATTCATTTCGGAATACTTTTTTTTTGTTAAAAACATTTAGTACCTATTTTGATTATTGCGTTTTTCAGTCAATTTAGGACAAAAGTTGATATTTTGTTTATATCTTTAAAGTATCGTTGGGTTTAAAATGACGCTTTCAAGGATTGTAAAGATGCAAGTTTTAAAAGTAAATTTTTCATTATTAATGGACTCTTTGTAGAAATATTGATGTAGGCTATGTACATATGGAGTTTAAGCAAATCGGTTTATACATACCTTTTTATGAGAATTTAAAATTTTCAAGTGGACAGCACTTGAAAATAAAATGGCAAGCCAAGTGGGCAAACAAATACATCAAATGCACTTGTGGGATAAGTCTACTGTACAAACTTAGTTCAAATTGATTCAGAATCTCAAAATTCATCGTGTTGAAAAATTAAGTGGCCGCCACTTGGATCAAAATGGCGGAGCAAGTTGCTCAGTGAACTAATCCAAGATATTTGTAAGGTAAGTCCACTGTCCAACTTTCGTTCGAATAAATTCAGTATTTCAAAAGTTATCGCGTTAACAAAGTCTCAAGTGGCAGTGTTCAAGTGGACGCAACTTGAAAACAAAATTGCGGAGAAAACTGCCCACCGAAATCATAGATATTTTAATGATAAATCCATTTTCAAATTTGATTTGAATTGGTTAAGTATTTCAAAAGTTATGGTGATAACCAATTTTCAAGTGGTCGCAACTTGGAAATAATATAACGGAGCAAGTTGCCCAGCAATCTCATCCAAGGTACTTGAAGCATAAGTTCACTGTCCAACTTTGGTTCGAATCAGTGCAATGTTTCAAAAGTTATTGTTATGACAAACTCTCAAGTGGC
Organism: Salticus scenicus; assembly: GCA_963930645.1. NCBI lineage: Eukaryota > Metazoa > Arthropoda > Arachnida > Araneae > Salticidae > Salticus > Salticus scenicus. The sequence continues at coordinate 327,816,990 of OZ005653.1, read as the reverse complement.
AGTCTAAGTGACTGCAACTTCGAAACAAAATGGTAAAGCAACTTGACCAGCGAAATCCTTCAGTTATTTGTATAACTTCACTGTTCAACTTTAGTTCAAACTAATCCAGCATTTCAAAAATTATCGTGATAAAAATTTTTCAAGTGGCACCGTGATTTCAAATAGCCACCACTTGGAAACAAAAAGGGAAGTGAGATTCCCAGCAAATTTATCTGATATGTTTGAATGATAAAATCACTACCCATGTTCGATGCGAATTGATTCAGTATTATAAAAGTTATCACAAAGACAAATTTCCAAGTGGCAGCCACTTGGAAATAAAATTGTTTGTCACCAAGTGAACTTATCTTAGATATGTGAACCATAAATTCACTATCCAACTTTTATTTGAATTAGTTTAGTATTTTAAAAGTTATCGTGATGGCATATTTTCAAGTGGCAGTGTGATTTCAAGAGGCTGCAACTTAGAAACAAAATGTCGGGACAATTTGCCTAGTGAACATGTTCAAGATAATTGCACGATAATATCACTGTCCAAATTGGGTTTGATTTGGAGTATTATTTCAGAAGTTATCGTGATTTTAAATTTTCAAGTGCGAGCCTGATTTCAAGTGCCCGCTTAGTATGGGATATCCGGTACTTTCCAAAAAATGGCGGTTAAAGTTCATTAATAAACTTGGTTGAGACCCTTATAGGGTCTATGTATACATCAAAATTCAAACAAATTCGGAATGCGCTTTTTACAACGTGAATTTGAATTTTTCAAGTGGTCTCAACTTGAAAACAAACTGGCGGAGCAACGTGATTGGCAAACTCATCCAAAATATTTATAAGTTCACTGTCCAAATTTGGTTCGATTTGGAGTATTATTTCGGAAGTTATCGTGATTTTATATTTTCAAGTGGTAGCCTGATTTCAAGTGACACTGCTTAGCTTAAGATATCCACAACTTTGTTAAAAATGGCAGATAAAGTTCATTAATAAACTAGATTGAGAAACTTATGCAGTCTAAGTTTACACCAAAATTCAAAGAAATTCGGAATGTGCTTTTTACAATGTAAATTTGAAAATTTCAAGTGATCTCCACTTGAAAACAAACTGGCAGAACAACTTGGTTAACGAACTTATCCAAGATATTTATAAGATAAGTTCACTGTCCAAATTTGATTCGATTTGGAGTATTATTTCGGGAGTTATCGTGATAACAAAATTTTCATTATAGATAGACAGATAGATAAACGAAGTGATTGCAGTAGTTCGATTTGTACAGAAATAATATTAATAAACCAGGTGGTCAATCCTTAATTAATTTTTAAGTCTGCACATCAGTCAGATTCCCCCTTTCTTCCTTTCCGTGTTATCCAATGGGATTTTCATTGCTTGGTATTATAAGGATATCTCACTCAAAAATGAAGTTTTTCGTATTCTGTTTTTGAATATTACTCTTTCAACATGTCACCTTTCAGATTAGTAAACAATATTTTGAAATAAACAAATAAATGAATAAAAATAATATGAAGTAAACTTAAGACTCTAATTTTCAATTTCTAAAGAAAATATATTAACTTTAAATTTGCATATCGGCCGGTAAGTGGCGCTACTATGATCCACTTTTTCCAGTGAACGGGAAGGCTATATCCCAGATTCTATTGCAGATAACTGCACAAAACTTAGTACATTAGAGGACCATTATGAAACAATATACTGGTTATATTTGAGTGTATGTAAGCTGAAAGCTGGCGTTGCTATTATTTTTCTTCTGTTATTTTTCGCATGGCTATATTTCAACATCTGTTGATTAAAACATCATATGTAAATTCCTTATTGTGAGAAGCTGTAATTAAACTTTTGCGCAAGTTAAACAGTAAGTGACACTGGTGTAGAATGATATAGAACAGGGCTAGCCAACCCGCGGTCCGCCGTGTAATATTTTGCCGCCCGCGACGGAATTCAATAAATTTATAGAATGGGATCTTTGGTTAACCATTGAACCCTTTCAGGAGCGCCGTTTATACAACACAAACGCAAATTTTAATTCCCAGTTGCCAAAACTGTCCCCGGAAATTTCTTATAAAATTCTTCTTTTAAAACTTAGAAGAGTGACTTCGCTTATTTCTTCCTTTCTAATATTGTTGGCAAATTCTGAATGCTTTTGATTTTAATTGCTAAAAATTGTTTGTCCCTCAAAGGGTTAATGGGCGGTGGGATATATTTCATCACACCTCATTTTCATTACCAATTGCAATAGCTCATCCTGGAAAAAATTAACAAATTTTCTCTCGAAAAATAGAGGGGAAAAGCTTCATTTATTTCTTTTCTTTCGAACTTCCTTTATTTCTTTTCTTTCGAACGTCCTTTATTTCTTTTCTTTCGAAATTCTGGTGGGAATTGAATTTAAATTAGCGAAATTTCCTTGCTCTTCAAAGGGACAACGCATAAAAAATTAACAAATTCGTTCTGAATCTTGGGAGGGAAAATATTGGTTTTGGTGGTCAGAGAAACAAATATTGGATTGATTATTGCTAATAAAATATCAAATTGATTACACTGCTCGGCAAGAAAATTGCCCCAACACCATTTTTACAAATTCCTATGTAAAATGACCTCCTATATGCGAATATGACCACCATTTTGCCCTATCACCCTCCGTTTTGGAGGGACGCCCCATTATTTTTATCACTTTTCGATAATTTTATGGCTATAAATTTGATTTATAGTGGAGACAAGAAATATTTTAACTGGTAAATGAGGGCATAAAGAGGTGAAAAGTTCTATAACATGAACATTTGTATCAAGTGGAAAATTTAGTGGAGGGGGGGGGGGGGGATTAGCCACTGAAATTATAACTTACATTTATTTTATTTTATTAGTCAATTATTATTATCACTTGATATACATTATATTTTTGTTATTTTTAAGAGTTAAAATAATTATTTTCCATTCTCCAAATCAAGTTCATGGCCATAAAATTACCGAAGGGTGATAAAAATTGGGGGAGAAGGTGACGTCCCGATAAAACGGTGGGTGAAGGGGCAAAATGGGAGTCATATTCGGATTCAGGAGGCCATTCTACATAAGAATTAGCATAAATGGTATCAGGGCTCAATTTTTTTTTTTTTTTTTTTTTTTTTTTTGCAGCGTACTGTTATTGATTCTTATTATTATAATTATTTATATATAGTCATATTTTTTTTTTTTTTTTTACTTTTTTAGTTGGTATTTTATGAATAAAAATAAAATTAATATTAATGTATTCTGTTCCAAGTATTAACCCGCACCCCCGAAAAAGGTTAGATACACGTGATTATGATTTATATATACCTACATATATACAATGTGGTCCGTCCCTCTGAATAAGATAGATTTTCAATGCGACCCACCAAGTATTTTGAACTGGACAGGATAGAATGAATGTTCCTATTTTTATTTGTAGACTTTTAAATGCGCCTAACGTCAAAAAGTTTCAGGTCCATAGCTGTATACTAATAGTCCCTACCGCCCACTAGTGGGCGTTTCAGCTTTATGGTGAGAGGTAAAGGTTTTGTCTGATAATGAAACACGCACTTTCATTTTTTTAAATTTAATTCACTTTTTAAAAACACTGAAATGGAAAAATGCTTTTTGTTATATGTTTAAACTTGCTATAACTCAGCTTTATGAATTTTATAAAATAATTTCCTTACTTTATAAATCACCGTTTTCGTGGAACCGGTGGACGATTAGAAATTTTTTCTATTAATAAACGTACAAAAGTGGGTGCTTATAAGAACGTTGACTGTTCCTGCCTTTATACAGTGCGGCATGCCGGAATGGTATTCATAATTATTGCAGCTCTAAATGTCTTTTGGGATGGAGGCTTGAGTGGAATGCCCTCGTGGGTCTTTTTAAGGGCTCTTGCCCGTATTAACACGAATGTAGGAGAAAATCATGAAAACTTTCAACAACTAGGCAACGAGTGCCTCTTTAGATTCGAACTTGGCACTCCGTCTTCTAAGAGAGAATTTTTTGGCCATTTACAGCGATAGTTAATCGAACATGCAATTCTCCAATTACGAACTCTATTCTATACCAAATGGATTACTATGAGCCTGTTGTACTACGGTATGGTATGGTATGATATTAGGATTAAGGCCAATTGACTGTACTAGAATCCTAGGCCTTAGGGAGGAGTGCCCTCTGTGGAGTTCTTTCTAAGTAAAACCAAGGAGAAAACCACAAAAAAAACTTCGAACGGCTAAGCCGACGAGCGTAAACTTGGGATCGGACCTTTCACCTTACGTCTGTCAGCATCGTGGACAGAACCTTTCGGCCGCTGCAGCGCGCTGGTGGGCCCATTGTACTACCGGAAATGGAGCAAGTTATAGGTCTTACTGCACTAGGGTATTGAAAGTTATTCGATTTTATCTCCTATAATTTTAAAAAGAGGGGGGGGGGATCCAGCTTGTTTTAAGTGACTGAACATGAAGAGGTATTAATTATGATTAAGGTAAAAAAAAAAAATGTTATTTGGCGATTAATTTAGCGCAAAATTCTTCGAGAAAAATCTCTTACTCCTCTCCTAGATTTTTTGTTTAAATATTTACAACCATTCACTAAGAAAAAGACATTAAGCTATGATTTAATCACCTTTACCATAAACCACCACTGTTCTTCAAAAAGTTTATGACAAAGACACCAACTATCCTATTATTTTCCCAGACAATCGCAGATATGTATACGCCCCCCGAACCATTCTGACCAACAGCGGTGCGCTTTTAACTTAAAGGGGGGTAGAAAATCACGACTTCGGGGGAAAAGGGGGGAACCTACAGGTAAGCTGTTGGGGGATGCGAAAACTTAGTGAAAAAAATACTTCTCACGTTTAAGCCGTGACCCCGTAAAACCTCACGATCAACTATAAAAACCACGAATGCTTACGATTTCGAGACCAGTATGGTACGCAGCTATAATGCCCATAGAATATCGCAGATTTGTCTGTCAAGAACGTCGCGTCCAGTTAAAAAAAAGTCCGTGAATTTGCATGCGGTTTATTTGACCAGTGTTACGCCGTAATTTGTTTTTAAGTTGAAACAGTGTGGCTTACTTAACTCTCTGGTGACTAATCTTGAATAATCATGTTTTTAATGGTAAGTGAAAGTTCTTTTTTTTTTTTTTTTTTTTTTAAATCCGAAGTAAAAGTTTAAAGAGATTAAAAAATCTGAAAACAAAAGAATAAGAAAAAAAAATATATATATATACATTATAGGATGTTTTCTTTCTTTCTTTTATTATTATTATTATTATTATTATTATTATTATTAAATTTTGGTTGTTATTAAATAAGTACAAAAAATTAATTTAAAAAAAAGAAAGAAATATTTTTCGAAAAAATTTACAAATTTTAAAATCACTTCATGCATTGAATACTTCAGTTTTTTTTTCTTTTTCGTTGATTTTCCTTTTTATTTTCTTTAGTAATTTTTCTTTTCATTATTATTTTTTAAATAATAAAAAGAAATAAAATAATAAAAAAATAAATAATAAAATAATAATAATTTAAAATATTATTATTATTATTATTTTATTTTATTTATTTTTTAATTGTCTATATTTTTTTTAGTGATGTTTTAAGCAGATTAAAAAAAAAAGAAAGAAATGAAATGAAATGAAAAATGTTTAATGGCATTTATTTAGGTGTGTGGTGAGATGTATGGGTTGAAATCGACTTTTTTTAATCTTTTCGACCTACATCTGGGAGATTACTTTTATGGTACATTTTTTAAAGAGGTCCTAGCCGATATTTACGTGTGTTTCGAAGAAAACAAAAGAAAACTTTGAACAGCTAGGCCAATCAGTGTTTCAGGGTTTGAACACGACACCATCCTTTTACCAGCTTGGAAAGTAGAACATCTCGACCTCTAAAATTTTTTATTTAACGAAATGCGTTTAAAAAAAAGGGGGGGGGGATCACATCCTTAATGTTTTAATAAAATTTTCAATTTATTACAAATATTTAAAATTCTCAATGTAACGCGCTGTTCAATTAGAAAAATATCAATTTCATAAACATTTGAAAAACAACCATTTTGTTTATTTATTTTTTCTTGCTTTTAAGAAAAAGAAAACAAAAACAGTAACTGAGACAAACGTCTTTAAAATTTTTATTTCGTAGAACACCACAGCAATAGCTGAGAGATTCTCTTCTCAAAGCTAGTAGACGGAAATTACTGGATTCGTATCCAGGTCGCTCACGTCGATCAAGACATTCGTAATTTTCCGTGGTTTTCTCCGAAACTGACGTAAATACAGGCTAGCAGACACCTAAAAAAGATCAGGGTTGGCTTTATTTTGCCAGACACTTACACACAAAAAAAAAAAAAAAAAAAAAAAATCTGGAGTGACTCCACTCGACTATCCGAACATTGAGTCATTAACAGTTTTGTAGATAAAGTAAAGAAAGAGGAGTTGTTAAACAAACAAAAGAGAGAAAACCATAATAGAGTGTTGGAGTATTTTTCTCCATATATTACACGATGTTTTATTTAACGCTAATGAACTTTGAGCCCGTAGATCATAATGATAAAGAATTTTTCATTGTATCCCTGTAAAAATCTATAAATGTTAGATTCATCAAAATGCTTATAATTAGTGCAACAGTGATTTATAATATTCCTATAAATTTTCAGCTCAATTGAATAAGGCGTTTAGATGCTATCGCACTTTTAAAAATTTGGTCCCATAGGCCATAATGATAAAGAGTTTTTCTTGGCGTCCCTGTAAAAAAACTGTAAGTGCTAAATTCGCCAAAATCTATACAGTCGGTGCAACTGTGACCTACAACATGTGTGCAAATCTTTTGCTCAGATTAATAAAACGTTTAAACGCTATCGCACTTTTAAAATTTTGGCCCCATAGGCCATAATGATAAAGAATTTTTTCTGGTGTCCCTGTACAAAAACTATAAGCGCTAGATACACTAAAATCAATAGGGTTCGTACTATGGTGACTTACAATATACGTACCAACTTTCAGCTTATTCGAACAAAGCGTTTAGACGCTAGCGTTTCACTCACAGACATACGCACACACATACATATATCATCGTAAAAATAGTGAAAACGGATTCAGAGGACCTCGAAACGTATAGAAAAATCAAAATCTCAAATTCGGATTTTTGACATGATTACAATACTTTTCTCACTATAGTGTTTGGAAAGTAAAAACTGGGTGGGTTTTTTCAATAAAACCCACTTGAAAAAAAAAAAAAAAACAAGAAAAAACCCTAGTGGTTTTTTTTCAAAATCCTTATTTAAAATTACACTATTATCTCACTTACAATAAACATATAAATGTAAAATAAATATTATATACATTATGAGAACAGGAACAAAGAATTTTCTGAAATATTGGAAGTGTTCAAACTGCTCTATAAAAAAAAAAAAAAAATCTGAAAAATTCCTACTGAAAAAAAAAAAAAAAAAAATGTGTATACATATCATTTTATCTTATTAAAATGAATAAAAAATTATACATAAAAAAATAAAAGCAAGAAAGAACAGAGTTGTTTTTCAATATAAAGAAAATTAGGGGACTTGAGGAATGAAAAATATAAATAAATAAAAATCAAATTTTAAAAAAGAATCTTAAAACTTTAACAGTGCAACACTGTTAAGTAATGTAGAAGGAACAATAATTAAAACTATTTCATGGAAATTTATTCAATACGAAAAATTTCATGAAGCAACACTAAATAATTATTAAAATTCAGTTTTTTGTTATAAAGGGCAGATAAACAGAATTTTAGAATAATTAAAATACATGTATTTATTTATTTTTTTCTATATATATAAATTTCTTTATAACTTAATCTTAAAAGGGCTAGAAATTCTAAAAATTAATTTTTTTTTTTTTTTTAAATTTTGACTTTAATGAATAATTTTTATTATTATTTTTTAATTGTCCTACTATGAATGATATACTTAATGTTTAAAAATGGGAAGAAAGAAAATATTTTTGAAAACTCTGATAAAACCCGAAAATACTCTGAAAAAACCCTGAGTAAACGCAATAAAACCAGAAAAATGAAAAAAACCCGTTTTTTTCATAGGCCTAAAACCCTTATGTAATCAATTGACCTTTAACCTTACAGTACCACTACACACAACATTTGGTAGAACAAATAACTGATAGCATAAAATGAATCGTAATGGGTGTTTCACCTGTATGACTTTGAAATTTTACTGTTATGGCCAATTAAATTCGACGATAAAGAAATATCTAATAAAGAATAAATTCCAGGGAAAAAGAGCCAATATCTCATTAATCTTTGATAAAACCTTAATAATTAGAGGGGACATGGTAGGTTTCATATAAAATATAAAAGCTTATATTTCCATTTAATACTTATAATTTGAACTACATTAGGTTTGTTCAATAAAATATATATTCAGGTAACAATTCTTATAGTTTTTGACATATATATATATTATAAATTTTGAAATCTTTAAATTGTGTTTTCTCAGTTAGCATTTTTTCACGAATTTGTGATCTTTAAAATCTAAAACTTCTACAGATATTTAAGAAAATAAACTTTTCTTAATACATTTTTTGGATGTTTAAGAGAACATACTTAAAAGAGTTATTGATGGATTTTGCAATATCTTTAAAAGAAAAAATATTAAAAATCATGTTTTTTTTTTTTTTTTTTTTTTTTTTTTTTGGCAAGTTTTTACATAGATATGCCTTTTTAATTTTTTTCCCTTTAAAACTAATCAATAAATTTCAAGAACCACCCTAATTCTTTTAAGTAGGTTCTATGAAACATTCAAAAACAGTATTAAGTCTTTTCTTAAATACCTGTAGAAAGTGGTATCATTTTGAAGATCACGAATTTGTGGGGAAAAATGCAAATTGAGAAAACGCAATTTAAAAAGTTCAAATCTGCAATATATATATATATCATTTGAATTATTTAGTACCATTGTAAGCAGACAAAAGATAGATGAAGATACCAACATAAAATTAAATTTTAATTAAGATTTATTTCGATTAAAAATAGTCACGATATTAATTTGAGTACCAATGATTAGTAAAAACATGTTAAAGTACTTTACGCAGAAGAGAAATGACACTAACATAACACAGAAGCCTAACGATGAGATAATTTTTAAAAACTATGAACTATTAGTAACAGTCAACATTTTAGAGAAAAGAGAAAGGATAAAATTACCAAAGAGTTCCGTTAAAAGGGAGAAAAAATGGAATTCATGAATTGAAAATTAGAATTTTAAATGCTGAAAAATAGAAATGTTCACTCATCAGGAAACTTGCATTTCTATCAGCAGAGTGCAAGATTTCGGAAAACTGTATAGCTAATTCCAGCAAATATACAGCTCAAGTCTCTATCTTGCAACAAAACAAAATAAAAAAGGAAATTAAATTAATCAATAACACAAATCAAAATTTAAACAAGGAATAAGTAATTCAAGTAATCCACATGTTAAACGATACTTACGGAGATAGTAGAAATAAACAAGTTGCCAAACGAACATCAGTAAAAAGAAAAGATTAAAAGTTTAGAAACGATTAATCGATTTAGGTGCTACTGAAATACTTTAATTGTTTGCATTATTTATTAGTTATTAATCTTTAAAAGCTTTTAACAATTTTAAAAAGGTGATTTTTAATTTTAACGTTAACCTTTTTAAAGTTCAGTTTATTTTTAACTTTCAAAGAAGCGTGAGCAAGCGCCATCTCACGTGAAAAAAGATATATATATATATATATATCAAAAACCATCAGGATTGTTACCTGGATATATATTTTAATTGAACAAACCTAATATAGTTCAGTCTATAAATATTAAATGTAAATAAAAGCCTTTTATATGAAACTTTCATAGGTGTCACCTTAAAAATAACAAAGGTTTTAAAATTCAGAAATCGATATAAATATGTTCCTTCAGACAGACGGAGAATTATCGCTACTAAAAATAATATATGGACGGCTCATTGTAAAATTGGTGTAACTCCATATTTTTTAAATTTGTATATTTTTGCTTATTTGTATCACATTCAGTCACAGCTTTCATAATAAAAACGAAAAAACTCCAATAATTGCGTTAAAATCCCATAAATGGCATTATTATTATTTATTTTTTTTTTTATCAGAAAACTAAAAACTTCTAAATATTTATTCTAAAAATGACCTTTCTCAGTTATTTTAAATTATTTTTCCTATAACTCCGATTTGTTTTAAACACTCGATAATACTTACTGAATCTTGACTTTTTTCTGACACATAAATTTGAAAAAAAACCTCGTTATTTCATAATCCATTTACAGGAAAATAATTCACTTTTACAATAAACGTCGTTGTATGCGTCATTGTATTCTATTGACAGTACAGTCGGTAACAAAAGTGTCCGAACACTAGCAAAAATTCCTACGTAAAAAAAGTACACTTCATACGGTTTTGTTAAATAAATCCTTGTCGAATCCTGTCCTTAGTCAGTGTAAGAACACGATTCGATAAGGATTTATTTAATAAAACCGTATAAAGTAAACATTTTTTACATAGGAATTTTTGCTAGTGTTCGGACACTTTTGTTACCGACTGTATGATATTTAATTTTTTCTACTATGTAATTCAACTTATAGAAACAGTTTTAATACAAAAAATCTCAAAATTAATATACAGTCGAACCTCGTTAACTTAAACACTGTTAACATGAATTACTTTTAACGTGAACTGTGTCTACAGTAGAGGTCTGCACGGACCGAAATTTTGAGGCCCGGCCCGGTATGAGATCGAAAAATTCGGCCCGAGGGCCCGCCGGGCTCGTAAAGCCCGGCCCTACTGTCTAGTCTACAGTCCTGTCTAGTTTACAGTCCCCGTCAAAAGGAAGATTAGTTTCTGAGTTACTGATAGTATAAACTACTGATAACATGAACACAATTTTATCCCCCTTGAGGTTCACGTTAACGAGGTTCGACTGTATTAGGTAAATTTCATAATTTGTGTGGTACTGAATCCCCTTAACATTGAATTTTTGAAAGATTCTATGAACTCTGTGCATGAAAATTGTCTATTCTATATTGCTGCTAATGGTAATAGTGCATATGTAACCGTCATTTCATAGGTCTCATCCAGTTTCCTTTTTTAAATACCATGATGTCTCTAGAAAATGTCATTATTATCTAATTCTCTGACCGCCTTAGAGTAAAACAAAATTGTAATGTTATTTTCACAGCACACTTTTTTAATATGCTAAAATAATGCTTACTTCAACATGAAACTAAAAATATACGTGTGCACACGACTACCAGGTGTATAAGCTTAAATCCGCTGTTTTTTAGTAATAAAAATACATTTATTTTTTATATAAAGCAAAACAAAATTTTATTCAAAATAGTTTCCCTCGCTAACTATACATTTTTCCCATCTTTCGGGCAATTGGTGAATTCCACGCCAAAAGAATTCCTTATCTTTTGAGGCAAACCACTCGTCCAGCCATTTTCGAACGTCTTCGTAAGAAACGAAGTGCTGTTCGGCGAGTGCATGGCCCATTGATGAAAACAGATGATAATCAGAAGGAGCCAGGTCTGGGGAATTAAGCGGGATGGGGTAACACCTCCCAGTTAAGTATGTTTTGAGATAATTTTGGACCAATTTTGACGTGTGTGCTGGCGCGTTATCATGAAGAAAAATCAGTTTGTCATGTCTTTGTTGATAATAAGGCCTTTCCAATGGCATGTAGACGGATAGAAATGGCTGGTTGAGTGACACCTAACTTCTCGGCAAGCATTTTTTGCGATTGGGTATCATCTTCGTCCAAAAGATCCTGTAATTCATGGTCGTCAAACTTTCGGGGCCGATTTTCACGCTCTTTGTCATTTAAGTCAAAATAGCCATTTTTGAACCGACGAAACCAGTCTCTGCAAGTTGTTTCTGACAAAGCACTGTCACCATAAGCTTCCACAAGCATTCTATGCGATTCGGCAGCTGATTTCTTCAAATTGAAGCAGAAAAGCAGAGCTTCCCGCATATGCTCTTTTTTTTGGTACAAAACTAGACATGTTTACACGAAGAAAAATTAATGTTTTTATATGAAATCACTAACGATTTGCACTGATTTATGTGAACAGACGTCAAACTAATACAAAAACAATAAGACATTTAAATGTCCGCTGTTAATACACTCACTAGCGCCATCTATACGCAAACAGCGGATTTAAGTTTATACACCTGGTATAATCCTTACGAATATTATTTAAAACCACCACACTTGAAAAACAAGCTAAAAATCCATAATTATTTAATTTATACAGTAAAGCACCGTTTATACGTCTTTTTAGTGAAGTCCCGATTCATTCCTGTTCATTTTAATGCAAAAATTCTTCGTTTATACGCCGCTCATATCGGTTATACGTCTTTTCCACCTTACTAAAATTCGCAAAATTTCTCGACATGTCATTTTCCATTCTAAATGAGACGGATTTTTCCCAGAAAGCATCTTAAATGGAGGAACACAAGAAAGATCGAAGAATTCTGATCAAAGAAGCAACTGAATTCACAGTAGAATTTTTAATACTCATAGATAAGCAGTCAATCAGACGAATATTAAAGATTTTTAATGTTATTAAATAACTATCTGTATGGACGTAAATCGCATGCTTATTATTAAAGATACACAATATGTATAATTAATATCCAAAACGTGTTTATATACAGTTTTTAAGAAATGTAATATAATACTCAATATGTGATATATGTAATTAGAACCCGTGCCCAGTCCTGCATTAATAATATGATTTTTCTCACATTTTATATCTTTTTACTTTCTTCTATATTCAATAGAAGAAAGTATTGGATTCGTAAAAATTTTCTACCTCGGGTTTTTGATGGATTTACTCGTTTTGAGAGCTGTAGAACACGATTTGACCATTTTTAGAAAATGTCTGTCTGTCAGTCTGTGTGTGTGTGTGTGTGACAAAATTTTGGGGCAACTGTATCTCAGGAACTACTGCACATAATTTCACACAAATTGGTATGTAGTGCACCTTGACATAAATCAGCGCCTATCAACTTTTGGTAAAAATTGTTTTACAGGTTGCGTTGCCATCCCGCTTTTTTTAAATTTTTAACATGGTGATATAGGACAAAATTTTATATAAATGTGCATAAACAGAATTATTTTTTAGTAATCATTATGAAATTTACAAGAATTATTTATAATAGAGATAGTCAACTGGAAAAAAAATTTTGTATGTGTAGGAGCCTCGCCGTCCCCCCTCGAGGGGAGTAAATTTTCAAGATGGGTATCTTTCGAAAAGTCTCGTCAATACCTTTAAAACGAATGGTTGAACTATAAATCTGTGATAATTTAAAACAAAGTTATAGATTTTTTTTCTACTTTTAACGAAAAAAACTGGAAAAAAAATCGTATTTTTTATTTATTTATTTATTCATTTTTTATATTGTTACTGAGTGAATTTGTATAGGAAAATATAGAAGAAAGTTTTGTGGTGGCCACAACATACTAGTTTCTTTTTAAAATTAATTATTGTCTCAAAAAATGTATAATATGCATTTAATAATTTAAGAAACTTTATTCATTAGTATTTTCATATAAATTTTTCTTAAGTGTCATTCAATTTGTAGTTATCAAAGTATTATTATGAAAATTTCGATTATACGTCTTTTCATTTATACGTCCTGTTACGTCAGTCCCTTGAAAGAGGTATAAACGGTGCTTTACTGTATTTATAAATGTACAAGGAACTGCCCTATTGACCAAAATCGACGAAATTTTAACTGCAAGTCTGTTTTGTGGTGTTAAGATTGTATACTAATTGAAATGTGCGAATTTTGAAAAATTGAAGAAAATAGAAAATTGCAATTTTTAATCGCAGTACAAAAACACGTGACCTCATTAAACACCAGATGTTTTTTCTTTCCGTTCAAGATCGTCTGCCAAGTTAAAATGCTTGTGATTTGTTGCCACCATTTTGTTTTAGTTTAGTTAATTAAAAAAAAATCTAATTGTCCGATCGATAAGCCGTTTACACCATCGGATTGAGAAAAAAAAGCCCTTTCCAATGGTATCTTGTTTGTAACAATACGACTGATATTTTTAATTTATTTTCCACTTTTTCCGTAAAAATGTCGCTTTTTAAGCATTTAATCATGAATTCTGGGTCATTTTTCGGTAGACATGGGTCGACATTTTAATTAATATCTCCGCTAATTAGGGTCGCATCGCTTAGCGAATTATCGCGATGTCGAGATGAAGAAATTCTGCGTCTGTCGACACCGGTTTCGAGTCAATGCGACCATTAGCGCCGGAGCTTTAGCGATGACAAGGCATTTCTCACAGACAGACAGACAGAAAGACATACAGACAGACAGACAGATGCGCACAGATTTTAATAATATAAGGAGATTGTGGAAAAGAGAACAGCTGATATATCGGTCAGCGGCGGTCAGATGGTTGACAAACTCTGATTCTATATCAATGTGTTGTAAATTTGCAAATCAGTATCGGTCTGTTAAAGATTGCGCGGTAAATCCTATATATTAACAATGGTATAAATTTCGTATTTTTATGAACCTTTTTTTTTTCAAAAATCTGTTGTGAATACATAATTTGTGTATGTGTTACGTTGGAATAAAAGTATGTTTAGTATTTAAAAAAAAAAAAAAAAAAAAAAAATTCAAAAATTTTTGACAAAACACATTTTACGGGATTACATAATCAAGTATAAGAAAATTTTATCGAAGATAATGTTAGGGAAAAAAGGTGCACAAGAAGCCGCCCGAAGAAAGTTGAATATAACTACAAAAAAATTTTCTGGCAATACTAATTGAAATACATAAAAACCAAATACTGTTATTCATTTTATCTATCTATTTATTTAACAAATATATTAAATTTTGAGTTATTGCTTTTGATAATTATTTTTCCTTAACTGTCATGTCGCAATCTTTCTAAAACGTTAATTATGACATCAATGTTTTAACCAGTGGTAATCAGTCTACCACCCACTAGTGTGTCTTTCAGCTTTTATAGTGGGCGATAAAGATTTTGTCCAAAACTGAAGCATTTAAATTTTTTATTATTATTATTATTTAATTGACTTTTTAAAAACATTTAAATTAGAAAATGCTTTATTATTATATGCTTTAACTTCCTATAACTCATTTTTTTTTTTTTTTTTTACATAAATTTTACAAAGTAAATTTACTTTTTTACTTTATAAATCATTGTTTTAGCCAGCGGTAATCAACTCAAATTTATGATAGTTTTTTCTATTACAATACTTATATGAATTATTACAATACTTATATGAATGTATTATCATTATAATTTATTAATATAGCTTGACTTTTCCCTCCTAACGAAACTAAAATTATCTTTTACGTTCTATTTATAAATACACTGTAAAAAATATGTCCTATCTGCTGCCAGAAATTTTCTGTAATTACAAAAAATACGTTTTGACAACGTAATTTGTTCGTAAATTACGCGTATTTTATCAAATTACAGAGAATTTCTGGCGGCAAGTAGGACATTTTTTTTACATGGTAATTTATCATTCTGAAAACTTACTGCCACCATTTTAACAATTTTTACTTTCCGAACACAAAAGTGAGGAAAGTATTGTAATCATGTCAAAAATCCGAATTTGAGATTTTGATGTTTCTATACGTTTCGAGGTCCCCTGAGTCTGTTTCCACTATTTTTACGATGATTTATGTATGTGTGTGTGTATGTATGTGTGTATGTGCGTATGTCTGTGAATGAACACGCTAGCGTCTAAACGCTTTGTTCGAATAAGCTGAAAGTTGGTACATATATTGTAAGTCACCATAGTATGAACCCTATTGATTTTGGTGAATCTAGCATTTATAGTTTTTTTACAGGGACAAAAGAAAAGATTCTTTATCATTATGGCCTATGGGGTCAAATTTTTAAAAGTGCGATAGCACTTAAACGCCTTATTCATTTGACCTGAAAATTTATATGAATATTATAAATCACTGTTGCACTAACTATAAGCATTTTGGTGAATCTAGCATTTATAGGTTTTTACATGGGTACAAGGAAAAATTCTTTATCATTATGATCTATGGGCTGAAAGTTCAGTAGCGTTAAATAAAACATCGTGTGATAGTATATGGAGAAAAATACTCGAACACTCTGTTATGGTTTTCTCTCTTTTGTTTGTTTAACAACTCCTCCTTCTTTACTTTATCTACAAAACTGTTAATGACTCAATGTTCGGAAAGTCGAGTGGAGTCACTCAGGATATTTAGATTATTAATGTTACGATAAATTTTATAGAGATTGCCGAATAAATGTCCAAGGCACTTATTTTCCATAATATTCGTCTAGTTCAGAGAAGTTTGCATCGAAAAAGACTTTTTGAATTTGTTGTTGTCGCCAAGTGATTGTTTGTTTGCTAATGAAATAACTCAAGCACATATTATTAAGTTTTATAATGTGAGCTGCTATAGTTTTCAAAAAAATCTTCAAGCCTGAACAAATTTTCTAAATAAACTGCTGTGCATTATTATGATAAATCAAATTATTGTGATATTTTCCGAAAGCATTTTTTTCCTGCTTAAATCACAATTAAATCTTAACATTACCACAGTTTTCTAGTAACATCACAACTTTTTTTTGATGAAATTGTGCTCTACAAATTTTATATTTCTTTCGAATTCGAAATAAATTTATAAAACATTTCTCTTTCAAGTTATTGTCACTTTTGTATCTTTTAATCTAATGCATACCACCAAAAAAAAAAAAAAAAAAAAAAAAAAATGGGCATCTTTTAAGAATTTTCTCAAATTTATCAAAGTAAATTTGGCACAATTAGAAAAGTATTTCGCGAAAAATTTGCGTTCAAGTAATCTAATAGCATCACAACTTGTTTTTAATGAAATTGTGCTCTACAAATTTTATATTTCTTTCGAATTCGAAATAAATTTATAAAACATTTCTCTTTCAAGTTATTGTCACATTCGTATCTTTCAATCTAATGCATACCACCAAAAAAAAAAAAAAAAAAAATTGGGCATCTTTTAAGAATTTTCTCAAATTTATCAAAAGTAAATTTGGCACAATTAGAAAATTAAATTATTTCGCAAAAAATTTGCATAGAATAGCTCCCCCCCCCCCCCCCCCCCCTCCGACTCCTCCTGAAAACGAATGACCATTACTTCTTATTTTTCTTTAACTATAACATAACTGTCGAATATTATTTGTCGAATATTATTTTCCTTTATTTAATTCACATAATCAAACATATTTTATTTTCAAATATTTCTGAAAAGTTGCTTTCTTTTTAATAAGATGAAATCTCTTTGAAATCTGAATAAGAAGTTTTTTTTTTTTTCAGGTAAAAAATAATTCTGTAATTAATTGAAGCTGAAGATAGGTAAATTTTAACAAGGAATTCCGGATTTATAAACAGTCTTTTATGAATTTTTCCCTTACCCTCTTTATCTTTTTCACTTTCCCTTACCCATATAATGCTGGAGAAAGTTATTGCTATGGGGTCAAATTTTCGAAATTGAGTTGTTGCTATGTTTACACGTTTTATTTAGTGAATCCAAAATTTAAATTTTTAAGCGTTGATATTTTATATCTGTTAGAGACAGACAGTTGTGTGTGCTGTGCACGTGAAATTGAATATATTAATTTATGGATAATATACAGGGCTACTCCAAACGAGCCAAAAAAGTTTCAGAGATTGGTGTAGACAGCAATTCTTTGAATAATTTTAAATAATATTTTGATTTTAATAACAGTTTTGAATGTTTTATGAAGATGTCTACGATATACAAACGAAAGGCTAGAAATTTATGTTTCTGAAACAGTTTTCAACTACTGTTTAAACTATTTTGCAAACATTCTTTAAATTATTTTGCAATTATAGATTTCTTATGTTCCTCCTGAAACTGTAATCATGTGTTTATGGCAATACAGGGTAAGAGAAAGTGAGTGCCACATCAGACTAGTTCTTTTATTTATTTACTTTTCTCTCCCCACTGCAAAATTCCATCCGTGTGGGAAATCGGTAACGTGATTAACATTTTAAACTAGAGGGATTAACTTCACCTTAGTTGTCACTGAAAAACCGCAAATTGCTCTTTATATCTCTATTTGTATTTCTTAATAGCCAGATTAGGTTACCAAACACACATTTGCATTCATTATGGAGTACGACCACCGTTGGTTTTTATTATGAACCTTTTCAGCTAAAGTATTGTACATGCTTATATATATATGTGTGTATTCAAATTAATGTGCCGACCAAGTCTCTTAGAAATAATCATTTATTTGTCACTCCATTTGTAAAATATAATTATATTGGTAATTTTTCATTATATAAATTATACAAAATTTTTAATGAGCTTTCTGTGGATTTAGATATTTTTAACATGTCTTTTACTGTTTTTAAGGCTAAGTGTTTTAAACGTTTAAATTCATAACATGTTTTTCTTTTTTTGTCTATGTTTGATGTATTGTATTATAGTTTTATTCAAGCAACACTGTAATTGGATGTTTCTGTAGTGTGCTTTTCTTTATATATATATATGATCCTTTTTTATTATCATTCAGGTCGGTGTAAGTTTTTCATGTTACTATCGTAACTCATTGGTTCTTAATCTATATCGCAACTTTTTGTGTAATTCTTTCCTCTATGTTAAATTCAGTTCTATATTTTAGTGTGCTGTTATTGTTTTAGTTCTATTAATTGCTAAATTTTAAGATTAAATTTTATTACGATACCTATTATTTATATATATATATATATATTATATAAGACGATTGTAATAAAATAAGGTAAGTTTGGAATTCGACTGATAAAATACTTATTGAGCCTAATTACACCCTTTTCGTTAGACATATTGCACTCCCCCCCCCCCCCAAAAAAAAAAAAAAAAAAAAAAAAAAAAAAAAATCTGGTGTGTCACTCACACGACTTTCTCTTACCCTGAAATTTAATACTATAAATACAGGTTGCAGATTAATAGGTAAGATAACGAGTACTGTTATGTAAACCTATGTTAAACAATTCATATTAGGCTTCTGAAGAGTTTTATTAACGAGAAATTAATGTGAAAAACAATTCCGGACCGACACTACCCGGAAAATATCTAATACAGGTCTGGCCCCGTCCGGTTATACACAAAAACAATTAAACCCGAACTCGACCCGGCCCCAAAATAATATATATATCTGTATATATATATAAATTACGTGTCACGATGTTTGTCCGGGGTAAACTCCTAAACTAAGGAACCGATTTTAATGAAATTTTGCACACTGTGTGCAGTTTGGTCCAGCTTGAGAGATAGGATAGTTTTTATCTCAATTTATTGTCACAATATTGTTTTATTGCAATTATTTGTTAATTATAGACCTTTATTAAAGTTGCTCCAAAATATCTGTGAGTTCCATTAATTTAATTGTTGCCAAAAAAAAAAAAAAAAAATACGATTTCATTTTCTTTCGACATAAAAATAAATAAATTTAATCAAACGTGAACGTTAAAAAATTATAAAAAGTTAAATTATGCATCTCACGAAAATTGACGTCATAATCAATTTAAAGATTTTATACACATTGATAAAGTGCTAATGTAGTTCTATCATAGATATAGTAATATATATAGATCTCTCATCCCCATGTTATCGTACAAAGATTTTTGATGCCGAAAAAATAAAATAAATAAAAGCTTTAGAAACAGCCATTAAGTGGTATTGAAAAAAAAAAAAAAAGAAGAATAAAAGAAAAGAAAAGAAAGAAAGAAATATGAATTTGAAACTGTATCTGGAGTCTTCCATTCCCCTTTAGCAAATAAATTATTCATAAATTTTATTTGCTAAAATATTAGTATGTATTCCCGTGTGTATTCACTCGGGGAAAGACGGCCATATTTTGGTAAAAACGTCGTCTTTTCCCAAATGAAAAGGAATAACTTTTTTCTCCCCAATGATCACTCTATTCTATATATGCTATACTATATCTATGAGTTCTATACGCAAGCGAAGTGTGACTCACTGACCGTCTGTGCAGCCAAGAAAAAGATTTCCTATGTTAATTGCCCACTGGATTTTTTGTAAGAAATTATTAAAAATCGAGGAAATTTATTTCCCGATTTTAATCCTTATATTTGGGTATAGATATGTATTAGTTATCGCGGGTGTTAGATTGAATTATTTTGCTGTCAAATTGACAAAATTTTAATTTTAAATTTCAAAACTCTGTCGCCCTTGGCTTTTATTATTATTATTATTATTATTATTATTATTATTATTATTATTATTATTATTTGGCGATCAAAAGCGTAACACGAAAATATACATGCCAGATGTATGCATTGTACGAAATGTAATATGTATTATTCATTGTACGTATGTATGACATGTAATATGTATTGTACGAAATATTGTTTCATATTATTCATTACTCTTTTAATATAAGTTGTTAAAATAACCATGATTTTTGAAAGGAATTAAATATTTTCGCCAGATAATTTGGCGATATTCTTTTTTTTTCGCCCAGGATGACAGATATCAAATCTATTCCGCTGCAAAATATTAGTATCTTACATCAGATATTTTATTTAGACATTTGAAAACAAATTTGACTTCAAACTATGATAGAATATTTATCATTTTCCTTTTAATTAGTATATTAAAATTTAAAAGCATGGTATATAAAAAGTCTTTTTTTTTTTTTTTTTTTTTTAATCTTATAATTATTCTTATCTTAATCCTCAATGTTTTCCATCTTTATTAACTTGAATTTACTATTAAAAATTTAACATACTCAAAAACTTCTCATCACTTCGTTAAAATACACTAAACTTTTCCAAAATCTTTTTCTATTTAAAATGATACATGTATTTACTTTAAATGTCCAATATTTCATAAGATTTCCAATTTTAAAGTTTTAAAATATTTATCAAATTTACTTATTTTTCTGGTTTAGCCTTATTGTTTTCCTTTTTGTAACTACAGCTGTTGCCCTCTTTAAAATATTTAAAATGATGAGGTCATTTTATAATAAAATTATCCATTATAGCATATATTATATTTCACTCCTCCATAAAAATTGATTTTAAAATCGTCTGTTTCTTTTATACTTTTATTTTAATAGAATTTTAATAGAATTTAATTTATATATTAGTCATTTTAGCAATTTTATCCAAAGTAGCATTAGAAATAATATATATCACTTCTCCATTAAAATTTACAGGACCCTACAATAAAATTAATTTGTACTTAATATCAACACTACGAAAATTTTTATCAATCGCTTCCAAATTTTGACCTAAGTTTCAAATCTCAACCCTGTGGGTTTTTACATCGGCTACAACGTTTTCGTCTTTGTTCGTAAATAATAATTTGACTGTACTAAATAGTTTACAGCCGTATAATTCAACGTATAACTTAGTCACAGCAACGCGTGGCCGGGTCTGCTAGTATATATATATATATATATATATATATATATATATATATATATACCGGGTGATTCAAAATAGATGTTACAGCGATTATCTCGTAAACTAAGAAAGATAGAAACTTACTTCCAATTACAAAATTGGTGCAAATTAAGAGTAGATTTCAGATATGGCATTTTTTTGTACAAGGGGCTGTATATATATTAAATACGAAATTTAATTTTTATACGGCCCCTCATATAATATGACTTATATTTAGAAAAATATTCTCCTCGTTCTAACAAGCAAAAAAAAAAAAAAAAAAAAAAATCATCTCTCTAAGTCAAAATCTCGCTGAGTTATTGCAATTTGAAAATTCTAGAATTTTTCGCCAAAACTTAAGGGGTTGTATCAAAAGTGAGAAATTGTAATTACAATAGCTTTTGTAATAAGGCACACGTTGACCAGCGTTTGGGGGAAAAAAAAAAGAAAAATCATTCAGGAAAAGACGGCTATTTTAACCTGTAATGTCTCTCTTTCCACTAATGAATACACAAGAGAATACTCATTAACACTTTCCAACAAGGTTGAAAAATGTTAATGACTTCGGTTTGTCTGTCTGACTGTCTGTCTGTCCCGCTCTAACTCCCGTAAATATTTATGGAATTTCTTTAAACTGATATATGCTAATCAAGTTAACTATCGGATGTTCCCTATTGAAAATGGAGTTTATACCTCTAATGGTTTGTGTACAGGGATCCCCGAAAATATTTCAAAGCATTGTGTTCTATGAGAGGCATTTCTATAAACCATATTTTCATACCCTTAATTTACAAAAATCTTAATGAAATTGAAATATGTTATTCCAGTTCACCATGGAATGTTTCCTGTATAAAATGGATTAAATACCACCACTAATTTATATACAGGGGCACCCGAAAGTATTTCAAAGCATTGCGTTCTATCAGAGGCATTTCTATAAACCATATTTTCATACCCTTACTGTACACAAATATTAATGAAATTGAAGTATGTTATTCAAGTTCACTATCGGATATTTCCTGTATAAAATGGAGTAAATACCACCACTGATTTGTGTACAGGGACACTCAAAATATTCCAAAGCATTGCGTTCTATGAGAGATATTTCTATAAATCAAATTAAAATAACTTTACTTTCCACACATAGTTTTATGAAATTGAAATATGTTATTTATATGCACAAAAGAATGCTTTATATAGAATATAGCGTGATTAGCATTAGATTTACAGGGTGACACAAAACTATTCAGTTATATAAAGAGCTATTAATAAATATTTGCTAAAATTGTACTTTCGTTTACATTAAGCGTTTTTAACATTTTCTAACATTTTTAACACTTCCCAACAAGGTTCAAATGTGTTAATGACTTCGGTTTGTCTGTCTGTCTGTCTGTCCGTCCGTGCTCTAACTCCCGTAAATATTTGTGGAATTTCTTGAAACTGATATATGTTATTCAAATTTACTATCGCATGTTCCCTATTGAAAATGGAGTTTATACCTTTAATCGTTTGTGTACAGAGACATCCGAAAGTATTTCAAAGCATTGTGTTCTATGAGAGGTATTTCTATAAATCATATTTTTATAACTTTACTGTGCACATATCTTAATGAAATTGAAATATGTTATTCCAGTTCACTATGGAATGTTTCCTGTATAAAATGAATTAAATACCACCACTAATTTATATACAGGGGCACCCGAAAGTATTTCAAAGCATTGTGTTCTATGAGAGGCATTTCTATAAACCATATTTTCATACCCTTACTGTACACAAATCTTAATGAAATTGAAATATGTTATTCAAGTTCACTATCAGATATTTCCTGTATAAAATTAAGTAAATACCATCACTGATTTGTGTACAGGGACACTCAAAATATTCCAAAGCATTGCGTTCTATGAGAGATATTTCTTTAAATCAAATTTTAATAACTTTACTTTCCACGAAGTTTAGGAAATTGAAATATGTTATTTATATGCACAAAAGAATGCTTTATATAGAATATAGTATGATTAGCATTAGATTTACGGGGTTACACAAAAATATTCTGTTATATTAAGAGCTCTTAATAAAAATTTGCTAGAATTCTACTTTCGTTTACATTAAGCGTTTTTAACACTTTCTAACTTTTTCTAATGTGTGAATATGATATCAATTTGTTTATCTGTCCGTCTGTCCGTCTGCCTGCGCTCTAACTCCCGTAAATAATTATGGAATTTTTTAAAACTGATATAATTATGGAATTTTTTAAAACTGATATATGTTATTCAAGTTCACTATCGGATGTCCCCTATTGAAAATGGAGTGTATACCCCTACTGGTTTGTGTACAGGGACACCCGGAAGTATTTCAAAGAATTGTGCTCTACGAGAGGTATTTCTATAAACCATATTTTCATACCTTTACAAACTGTACAATATCTTCGTGAAATTGAAATATATTATTCAACTAGCAGACCCGGCCACGCGTTGCTGTGACTAAGTTATACGTTGAATTATACGGCTGTAAACTATTTAGTACAGTTAAATTATTATTTACGAACAAAGACGAAAACGTTGTAGCCGATGTAAAAACCCACAGGGTTGAGATTTGAAACTTAGGTCAAAATTTGGAAGCGATTGATAAAAATTTTCGTAGTGTTGATATTAAGCACAAATTAATTTTATTGTAGGGTCCTATAAATTTTAATGGAGAAGTGATATATATTATTTCTAATGCTACTTTGGATAAAATTGCTAAAATGACTAATATATAAATTAAATTCTATTAAAATTCTATTAAAATAAAAGTATAAAAGAAACAGACGATTTTAAAATCAATTTTTATGGAGGAGTGAAATATAATATATGCTATAATGGATAATTTTACTATTAAATGACCTCATCATTTTAAACATTTTAAAGAGGGCAACAGCTGTAGTTATAAAAGGGAAAACAATAAGGCTAAACCAGAAAAATAAGTAAATTTGATAAATATTTTAAAACTTTAAAATTGGAAATCTTATGAAATATTGGACATTTAAAGTAAATACATGTATCATTTTAAATACAAAAAGATTTTGGAAAAGTTTAGTGTATTTTAACGAAGTGATGAGAAGTTTTTGAGTATGTTAAATTTTTAATAGTAAATTCAAGTTAATAAAGATGGAAAACATTGAGGATTAAGATAAGAATAATTATAAGATTTAAAAAAAAAAAAAAAAAAAAAGACTTTTTATATACCATGCTTTTAAATTTTAATATACTAATTAAAAGGAAAATGATAAATATTCTATCATAGTTTGAAGTCAAATTTGTTTTCAAATGTCTAAATAAAATATCTGATGTAAGATACTAATATTTTGCAGCGGAATAGATTTGATATCTGTCATCCTTGGCGAAAAAAAAAAGAATATCGCCAAATTATCTGGCGAAAATATTTAATTCCTTTCAAAAATCATGGTTATTTTAACAACTTATATTAAAAGAGTAATGAATAATATGAAACAATATTTCGTACAATACATATTACATGTCATACATACGTACAATGAATAATACATATTACATTTCGTACAATGCATACATCTGGCATGTATATTTTCGTGTTACGCTTTTGATCGCCAAATAATAATAATAATAATAATAATAATAATAATAATAATAATAATAAAAGCCAAGGGCGACAGAGTTTTGAAATTTAAAATTAAAATTTTGTCAATTTGACAGCAAAATAATTCAATCTAACACCCGCGATAACTAATACATATCTATACCCAAATATAAGGATTAAAATCGGGAAATAAATTTCCTCGATTTTTAATAATTTCTTACAAAAAATCCAGTGGGCAATTAACATAGGAAATCTTTTTCTTGGCTGCACAGACGGTCAGTGAGTCACACTTCGCTTGCGTATAGAACTCATAGATATAGTATAGCATATATAGAATAGAGTGATCATTGGGGAGAAAAAAGTTATTCCTTTTCATTTGGGAAAAGACGACGTTTTTACCAAAATATGGCCGTCTTTCCCCGAGTGAATACACACGGGAATACATACTAATATTTTAGCAAATAAAATTTATGAATAATTTATTTGCTAAAGGGGAATGGAAGACTCCAGATACAGTTTCAAATTCATATTTCTTTCTTTCTTTTCTTTTCTTCTTCTTTTTTTTTTTTTTTCAATACCACTTAATGGCTGTTTCTAAAGCTTTTATTTATTTTATTTTTTCGGCATCAAAAATCTTTGTACGATAACATGGGGATGAGAGATCTATATATATTACTATATCTATGATAGAACTACATTAGCACTTTATCAATGTGTATAAAATCTTTAAATTGATTATGACGTCAATTTTCGTGAGATGCATAATTTAACTTTTTATAATTTTTTAACGTTCACGTTTGATTAAATGTATTTATTTTTATGTCGAAAGAAAATGAACTCGTATTTTTTTTTTTTTTTTTTTTTTTTTTTTTTTGGCAACAATTAAATTAATGGAACTCACAGATATTTTGGAGCAACTTTAATAAAGGTCTATAATTAACAAATAATTGCAATAAAACAATATTGTGACAATAAATTGAGATAAAAACTATCCTATCTCTCAAGTTGGATCAAACTGCACACAGTGTGCAAAATTTCATCAAAATCAGTTCCTTAGTTTAGGAGTTTACCCCGGACAAACATCGTGACACGTAATTTATATATATATACAGATTAAATTATAAAGTTTTGATCAATGAAGCACAAATAAGTAAAAAACAGGATTAATTTCACTGTATTATCTTCATTATAATATGAATTCAATTTACACTTCAGTCTAAGTAACACGTGGCCGGCTATGCTAACACCAAAAATTTAAAAAGTGGAAATAATTGAATTATACGAAATTTATTAATAGGTTAAAAAGTTGAAGATTCTTTGTGTAGATGGCAGCACCAAATATATTTCAGCTTTCATTTCAACCCAGTCGAAAGGTATCGACATCTGTTAGAATCATTTGGAGTTAACAGATAATTGTGACTGTCAAATAATAACAGACAAATAATTAGCAATAAATTAAAATTGCGACTATAATTTGAGATTTAAACTATCCTATCTCTCAAGTTGGATCGAACTGCACATGGTGTGCGAATTTTATTATAATCGGTTAAGTGGTTTAGGAGTCCATTGAGGACAAACATTGTGACACGAGATTTATATATATTAAGATTTCACTATTAGATGTTTTCTGTATAAAATATATTACATACCACCACTAGTTTATCTACAGGGACACTCAAAAGTACTCCAAAGCATTGCGTTCTTTGTGAGATATTTCTATAAATCAAATTTTAATAACTTTACTTTTCACGAAGTTTTAGGAAATTGAAATATGTTATTTATATGCAGAAAAAAATGCTTTGCATTGAATATAAAATGGTTATCATTAGATTTACAGGGTGACACAAAAATATTCAGTTATATTAAGAGCTATTGATAAAAAATTGCTAGAATTGTACTTTCATTTACATTAAGCATTTTTGACACTTTCTATCATTTTTTTAGTGTGAATATAATTTCAATTTGTGTATGTGTCTGACTGTTCTTCTGTTCGTCTGTCTGTCTCTCTGTCTGTTTTTCTGCGCTCTAATTCCCGTAAATATTTATGGAATTTCTTTAAACCGATGTATTTTATTCAAGTTCACTATCGGATGTTCCCTATTGAAAATGGAGTGAATACCACCTCTGGTTTGTGTACAGGGACACCCAAAAGTATTCGAAAGCATTGTTTTCTACGAGAGGATTTTCTATAAACAATATTTTAAAGCTTTAATATACAGAAGCTTTAATGATATATAGAAACTTTTCCTATGTAAAATACAGTACATTTCTAAATGGTTTGCGTACAGGGGCACTTGAAAGTATTCCAAAGCATTGTGTTTTGTGAGAGTTATTTTTATAAACCAAATTTTAATAATTTTATTTTCCACAAAGCTTAATGGAATTGAAATATATTATGCACAAAATAGTGCCTTCTATGTTCTAGATTTACCGGGCCACAAAAAAATAATCAGTTACATTAAGAGCTATTAATAAAATTTTGCTGGAATTGCACTTTTGTTTTCATGAGCTTTTTAACACTTTCTAATAATTTTAGTAGGAATATGATTTCAATTTTTGCATCTGTCTGTCCGATTCTCCTAGTATAAAAATCATAAAAACATTGACGTGTATTATTAATATTCTAAAATACTGTTTTGTATAGAATATGATATGGCTAACTTTCAGATTTACAGTGCTACAGTAAAATATTCGAAGAGATTAAAATCTGTAATTATAATCTAACGGCTGCATTTTCTTTTGCGTTAAGGCTTTTTAACACTTTCCCAAGAGAAATTTTAAAATCAATTAGTCTATCTCTATGTTTTTCTGTCCTTCTGTCTGTTGTGTGATAACATAGGCAAAGAATATTAAAAGTTGTTCGATACAACAATTGCGTACAGTTGGAAAGTGTTACTAATCAATGCGTACTGCATGATTTTTCTTTCTTGTTTTCAATTTAACAAATAAAATTTATGAATAATTTATGTACTAAAAGGGAATTTTCAAATTCAATTTTCTTTCTTTTCTTTTATGCATTCTTCTATACATGGTGTAGAGAAAGAATTGTTTTTGAGTCAAATTTCCGAAAATTACTTTTTGTTATATTTGTACGTTTTCATATTCTCTGAATTAAAAAATCATGTTTTTAGCGGTTGGTCTCTGTCTTTCTCTCTCTCTCTCTCTCTCTCTCTGTGTGTGTGTGTGTTATTAGAATATCTTAAGAACAAATAGTAGCAGAAAATCCAAATTCGATATTCTAAATCCGTATCTTACTGCGGTGCTACACTAAAGTATTCGTTGCGATCAGACAATTGTTTGTTTACAGGGTCATCCAAGAGAATTCAAATACATTACGTCTGTGAGCGAAATTTCTCATATGTACAGTGTGACATCTATAGACTGCCCTAAACAAAATGAAAAGAACATATTTTTATACACATAAAAGCATGTTTTATGTAGATTGTAGTATAACAATCATTCATCATTCCATTACAGTGTTACCCAGAGTATTTTGGTATATTGGAGCTATACTTGGAAATTGCTGGAAGTGTATTTTATTTTGTGTTACTTGTTTTACATATAACACTAAGTTTACGTACACAAAGTCATGTGTATATAGTTTATAGATAGTATACAGGGCTACCCAAAATTAAGGTAAACTTTTTTTATTAAATGTAATTGGCGTAAGTGCTTTGCTGCATTTTTTTTTTTTCGAAGAACACTGCTGACACAGAACGGAAAATTAATTTATCATACCCATACTATAAACAAAGTACGTTTTGGAGAGCGATTTTTTTTTCTGTATAATATCACGTTTTGAGGCCTCCTGAGTACGAAAGAAAAATTTTTAGTGGTTGATCTGTATATATGTATGAATTATTAGCATAATTTAACAACAAATAATCTGGTGTGCCACTCACACGACTTTTTCTTACCCTGAAATTTAATACCATAAATACAGGTTGGAAATTAAGAGGCAACATAAAGAGTACTGTAATGTAAACCTATGTTAAAATAATTCAAATTAGGCTTCGGAAGAGATTTATATGATAATTAGATCTTTGTGAGGGGGGCTACCGCCCCCCTCAACCCCCCATTTTATTACTGCACCTACATTTATATAGAATTTAAATCTGTTATTAAAATTAAAAGTTCACTTAAAATTGTTCAGACAACTTTCACATGCAACATTCCTTGAAACTTATTGGCCTTAATCAAACTTTTCCAGCAACAAATTTATATTAATTTGAAAATACAACTTTTAAATCTCCTGAAATTATTCGTTTCCTGAAATTATTCGACACAGGCTATATCAAACTTTAAAAATTTTGACTTTGGTAATAAGGAAGCCTCAAAACATGTAAATATACAAAAAACAAGCGATGCATATTTAGCTTAAAAACATACATTATTTATCATATGTCTATGAGGAATTCATTTCCATTCCTGAGCAGCTTTTCTGGACATGGTAAAATATTATAGTAAAGCACTTTCACTAACAATAAAAAAAGAATATTATCGCTTAAATATTTGTAACCCTGTATATCTTTTGAAGAACATGTACACACCACAACGTGCGCTTAAATATAAACCTATAGTAATAATATATGACACAACCTAAAATGCTCTTTCAAAATTTTCAGCTATTGTTGCATTATAATCTAGTTATTTTGTGTAGCCCTGTAAATGAACAGTGAATGATTGTCCCGCCATACTCTACATGAGGCATGTTTTTATGCATATAAAAAATATATATTAATTCCATTTGGTTTAGTGCAGTCTATAGGTGTTAAAGACTACTTACCTTAATTTTCCCCCATAGATGTAATGTATTTGAATATTCTTGAGTGTCCCTGTACGTAAACCATTTGCTTCATTTCAACGAAAAGCTTAGTGTAGCATCCCTATATATGATACATATTTAGAATACCAAGTTTGGAATCTCTGCTCCTGAAAACGTGTAAATATAACAAAAACTTACTTTCGAAAATTTGACCCGAAAACAATACTTTCTCTACATTATGGGTATGAGAAAGTAATAACTACAGGAAATGCGAATTTGGTACTTTGGATTCCATATCTAGTTGCCAGTTGTAAAGTTGATCAAGGTTTGCAAGTTTCAAGGAAATTGACTTAATTTTTGTTCAGATAAATATAGGCACTATAATTAAACGGGAGTTGAGAAGGGCGCTAGCATCCCCCCCCCCCCGACACAGAATTATACATCTATACCATATCATATTCTATACAAAACATTATTTTAGAATATTAACAATAAATATGAATTTCCTTATGATTTTTACAGTATAAAGTTATTTAAATGTAATTTATAAGAATGTCTGTCCCAAAACGCAAAACAATGGCATTTTTTGTGCGTTCCTGTACATAAACCAATTGCAGAGGATTAATTAATGTCATTTTAAAAAGGAAAAATCATATAGTAAACCTAAATATATCATTCCTTAAAATTTCTGAAAATATTTACAGACGCTGGGGGCAGGCAGACGGACAGATGGACAGTCAGACAAAATAATATGCAAATTAAATTTATATTCACAGTTAAAAATTGTTAAAAATTGTTAGAAAATGTTTATTGTAAACGAAAATGCAATTACAGGAAATGTCCAATAATAACCCTTAACGTAACTGAGTGTTTTTGTGTGCCCTGTAAATATATTGCTAATCGTACTGTACACTATAGAGAGCATTCTTTTGTGCATATGAATAACATATTTCAATTTCATTAAGATTTATGCAAAGTAATTAAAATTTGGTTTACAGAAATATCTTCACATAGAACGCAATGCTTTGGAATACTTTCGGGTGTCCCTGTATACAAACCAGTGATGATGTTTACTCCATTTTCTATAGAAAATATCCGATAGAAAACTTTAATAATATATTTCAATTTTATTAATATATGGATAAATTAAAGGTATTAAAATATGGTTTATAAAAATACCTCTCATAGAACACAATGCTTTGGAATACTTTTGGGTGTCTGTGCACAAGCTTGCAGAGGTATTCACTCCATTTTCAATAACGAACATCCGATAGTGAACTCAAATAGCATATATCAGTTTCTGGAAATTCTATGAATATTCACGGGAGTTAGAGCGCGGACACACAGAAAGACGGATGAACAGCGAGACAAATTGAAGTCATTAACACTTTTTAACCTTACTGGAATTGTTGAAGAGCCGAAGACATTAATTTTTTCAACCATGATGGAAAGTGGTAAAAATAAAGCACGAAAATTTCACACGGTTTCGCTAGCATTTTAATTTTTTTTTTCCTCTCTTAACGTGTTTTTATTTACAGGTGACCCCTAAGATATTTAACTATTAAATTTTTTTAGCAATGCGAAACAAGAAAGAAAAATCATGCAGTACGCATTGATTAGTAACACTTTCCAACTGTACGTAATTGTATCGAATAACTTTTAATATTCTTTGCCTACATTATCGCACAACAGGCAGAACGACTGAAAAATATACAGACAGACTAATTGATTTTAAAATTACTCTTAGGCTTTTTGGAAAGTGTTAAAAAGGCTTAACGCAAAAGAAAATGCAGCCATTAGATTATAATTACAGCTCTTGATCTCTCTGAATATTTTAGTGTAGCCTTGTAAATCAGAAAGTTAGTCATATCATATTCTATACAAAACATTATTTTAGAATATTAAAAATACGTTTCAATATATTTATGATTATTACAGTAGAAAGATTTTTAAATATAACTTTCAAAAAATTCTGTCCTGAAACGTAATGCATTGCCATTTTATTTATTTATTTATTTTTTGTTGTTGTTGTTGTCCCTGTAAATAAACTACTACCATACAGGCCCTATTAATGTCATTTTAAATGGGGAACATTCTATAAGGAAAATATTTATAAAAATAACACACATTAAACACAATGCTTTTGGGTGTCCCTGTACACAAACCAGAAGAGATATTCATTGCATTTTCAATATAGAACATCCGATAGTGAACTTCAATAAAATATATCAGTTTCGAGAAATTCCATAAATATTTACAGGAGATAGAGCGCGGGCAGAAAGACAGACAGATGAACAGATACACAAACTGAAATCATATTCACGTTTAAAAATGCTAGAAAGTGTTAAAAACGCTTAATGTAAACGAAAATACAATTCTAGCATTTTTTTTTTATTAATTACTCTTAATATAAATGGATATTTTTGTGTCACCCTGTAAATCTAATGCTAACCATGCTATATTCTATGCAAAGCATTTTTTTGTGCATATAAAAAACATATTTCAATTTCCTAAAACTTCGTGGAAAGTAAAGTTATTAAAATTTTATTTATAGAAATATTTCTCATAGAACGCAATGCTGTGGAATACTTTTAAGTGTCCTTGTACATAAATCGGCGGTGGTATTTCCTCCATTTTATACAGGAAACGTCCAATAGTGAACTTGAATAACATATTTCAATTTAATTGAGATATGTCTACAGTAAAGTTGTGAAAATATGGTTTATAGAAATACCTCTCATAGAACGCAATGCTTTGAAATAGTTTCGGGTGTCCCTGTACACAAACCAGTAGAGATATAAACTCCATTTTCAATAGGGAAGATCCATTAGTGAACTTAAATTACATATATCAGTTTCAAGAAATTCCATAAATATTTACGGGAGTTAGAGCTCGGACAGACAGACAGACAGGCAGATATACAAAACTGAAATCATATTCACACTTAAAAAATGTTAGAAAGTGTTAAAAACGTTTCACGTAAACGAAAGTACAATTCTAACAATTTTTATTAATAGCTCTTAATGTATATGGCTATTTTTGTGCCGCCCTGTAAATCTAATACTAATCATGCTATATTCTGTGCAAAGCATTCTTTTGTGCATATAAATAACATATTTCAATTTCCAAAAACTTCGTGGAAAATAAAGTTATTAAAATTTGATTTATAGAAATATCTCTCATACAACACAATGCTTTGGAATACTTTTGAGTGTCCCTGTACATAAATCGATGGTGGTATTTCCTCCATTTTATACAGGAAACATCCAACAATGAATTTGAATAACATATTTCAATTTCATTCAGATATGTCTACGGTAAAGGTATGAAAACGTGGTTTATAGAAATACCTCTCATAGAACACAATGCTTTGAAATACTTTCGGGTGTCCCTGTACACAAACCAGTAGAGGTATACACTCCATTTTCAATAGGGAACGTCCGATAGTGAACTTGAATAACATATATCAGTTTCAAGAAATTCCATAAATATTTACGGGAGTTAGAGCGCGGACAGATAGACGGACGGACAGAAAAACAGACCGACAGACAGACAAACCGAAGTCATAAACACTTTTCAACCTTGTTGGAAAGTGTTAATATTGTAAATTTGCATTAAGTTCTTAAAACTGTTAATTTCACGTGTTTGAATGATTTTAGTTGCTATTTTAAAATAAAGGATCTTTTTTTAATTTTTCTCATCTCATAGAAAACCCCCTAAAGTGAAAAATAGATGCCAAAATTGAAAAAAAAGTGGTGTAAGTCATCACTTTCAAATTGCAATACCTCAGCGAGATTTTGACTTAGAGAGATGATTTTTTTTTTTTTTTTTTTTTGATTGTTAGAGCGAGAAGAACATTTTTCTAAGTATAAGTCACATGATAGAAGGGGCCGTATAAAAATTAAATTTTGTATTTAATATGTATACAGCCCCTTATACAAAAAAATTCGATATCTGAAATCTACTCTTAATTTGCACTAATTTTGTAATTGGAAGTATGTTTCTATCTTTCTTAGTTTACGAGATAATCGCTGTAACATCTATTTTGAATCACCCGGTATATTATATATTTTAAAAAATAGTGTTATTGCCAAATTAGGCCAATATTTGTATATATTTAATTATATATACAATAAGCAGTTAATTAATAATAATAATAAGTTCTATAAAAATGAAAATAAACATTTTTTTTTTTTTTTTTTTTTTTTTTTTTTTTGCAAGATAGAAACTTGAGTTGTATATTGCTTGAAATAGCTATACAACGATCCGAAATCTTGCATATGCTGACAGAGATGCAAGTTTTCTGATGAAGATCATTTATGGTTTTCAGCATTTAAAATTCTATTTTTCATTTCATGAATTCTCTTTCCTTTCAACAGATCCTTTTGGTTAATTTATCTCTTTCCATTTCTATTATTTGATGAATGTTTCTACTGGATTAATGGATTATGCAAATTATCTCATCGTTAGGCTTAAGTGTTATGTGTGTCATTTCTCTTCTGCGTAAGTACTTTAACATGTTTTTACTACTCAGTGTAATTAAATTAAATTATCATCGTGACAATAATTTTATACGAAATACATCTCATTTAAAATTCCATTGCTGGTATTTTCATCTATCTTTTATTTGCTGAGTGTTGTAAAGGAATTAAATTATTCAAATTATATATTATCTATATATTAAGTCCGAGCCCGGGCCGGCCCAAGGTCAAATTGAGAAATTCGACCCGAACCCGCCTAGGCCCGGCACGTGCAGATCTCTAAGCAGCTACTTATTTATACTTAAAAATACACGTAGACTTTTTTTTATTTTAAAGAGTTACAATTTCTCTTTTTTCGAAGAAGATTTATCTATTTGACCTGTTTCCATGTATTGTAATACTATATATGTTTATTTTTATTTTTGCTTTGTTTATTTGTGCTCAATCACCAATAAATAAATAAATAAATAAATAAATAAAAGATAAAAAATTGCTATTTTTAAACATTAATAATATTATTATTGTTCCAAAATTTCGATAATATAATAAAGTTTTTATTATTGGACAATCAATTATTATTATTACTGTTACTAATATAATTTTTTAAATAGGAATTTAATTTCATTTTATTCCTCCTCTTTAAAAAATAAATAAATAAATAAAAATTTAAAAATTGCTTGTATTGTAAGACAAATACTCAGTTTTTGTTTTTTCTGAATGCAATGAGTGGAAATGAAGAGCCAGTTTTTAGCACGCTTTTGTCTTAACAATCATTTCTAGATCTATAGAAAAAAAGCATTCAATAAATATCACGAAAAACAATCAAGCTAAAAATATTTGAAAATCTCTGATAACAGCATAGGGTAAAAAATTAGAGTAAAAAATTATGACAGTTTTTAAAGCTAAATTTGATCGAACAGTGCAGATACCAACTAGACGCTAAAACAGGACAAATTAACGATATTTTTTCTTTTAATGGTTTGATGTTAACAGTATATCAATTATTCGAACAACATAACATCGATTTATCAAAGTAAATGCGGCTAATACGATTCCACTGATTCAGAAAAATTCTTCAGAAATAATTTCTTTAAAACATTTTCTTATAAAAATAAATCTATTCATTATTTTAGTTTTTTATTGTTTCTGAGTGATGTGTTCTTACAATTTTTCTTTTAAAATAAATCATAATATCAAAAGTTTTTTTTCTTTTTTTTTTTTAACTAAGTATGTATTAGTACGACAGGACTATTTCTTTCAATCTGGTATTTTGCGTCGTTACCAATTTATAGTGTTCCACTTCGTAAATGCCTGCCAATATTTAATTTTACCATTTAATTTCTTACTCTATCTTAAAATATTTTGAGAAATCCGTAAAAACTTTTATATATATATATATATATATATTTCACTTCCCACTCCCAACCTCCGGGTTCGCAGTTGGGTACGCTGACCACAGAGCCAACGGGTCTCGGCTGATTATTTCCTGATTATTCAGACTAGAGTGTTTTCTTTCTTTCTTTCCTTTTTTTTTTTTTTTTTTTTTTTTTTTTTTTTTTTTGAAAGGGTATTAAAATACAAATATAAGTAGTCCTGTCGTACTAAATTGAATTCTATCATATACAAAATTTCATCCATAGTTATTTTGTTTATTTTGCTTCTTCTGTTTCAGATTTATATCGCATTTCTCTTTCCATGCCTTCATATCACCCAGTCTGCCAGTAACACACCTATACTGCCTTTTAGATCTCCTACAGCGGGCACATACGGCCGTATGGTACCAATACCAGCCGGTACAAGAGCTCATTATAACATCAACAACTTTGAAGGCCCGGGAACCTACAAATTCGGATACGATACAGGGTCGGGCCCAAGACAGTCCTTCAGAGAAGAAGAAAGGAGGCGAGATGGTGTGGTAAGAGGAAGGTATGGCTACGTTGAACCTTCCGGTGCCCTGAGAGTTGTAGAATATAGAGCAGATTCCACAGGTTTCCATATATTAAAAACAAGAACTATGGTTCCAGATATGAAACCTAAACCAGCTGTTAAAATTCGAACACCATTTGTGGGACCTTTACCTCCATTCATACCCACCAGCTACGTTGTTAATCTTGCAGGTTGACTCTGAATAGACAGCCTCAAAACAACCTAAAAAGAAACGAAATATTTTTAGGAAATTTAAAGGAAAACGTCTTAATAAAAAGTTTCATAGTGTCTTGAAAACTTTTAAAAGAAGCTAGTCTAAGTCTGTGTGAATATTTGCTTGAACTTTTCTCATCATAGATAGTCACGAACTCTTAATTTTACGATAGAACTTAAAAGGGTAAAAGATTCTAGATCAGCAGATGCATTATTTATTTATTTTCCCTCTTTTTACGTTACTTGATAAAAACTGCGTATCTGCAGATACTCTTTTTTCCATCTAAGGTAAACGCACCAGTAGTGGACCCTGTACCAGTAGTGGACACTTTTAATTTTAAACTCGGAAAATAAGCTACCTAAAAATTCTGAAGATTCGAGCAATGTTCAGGATGGGAGTTATAGTCCTTTACTGTTAAACCCTTTAGCAAAAAATAATTCCGACCATTAGTTTTAAAATAATGTAAGTTTAACTAAAAAAATTTGCACTTTTTGTGATTTTGCCGTTTTCTTCTAATCACTTTGAATAAGGAAATGAAATTTTATTTGCTCACACTCTGCTTATTTTTAACTGATTTCTTCTACCTTTTGCTTTCATATGACTAAAATAAGTATGCAGAATTCATTTATTGTGCTATTTTTTAAATCTTGTATTAATACATAGTATTTTTATGGGTGTCCACTACTGGTGCCAAAAAATGTCATCATAACAAATAGTGGACAGCCCTGTCCACTACTGGATCATGTGACTTTTAATGCCAGATCCAGTAGTGGACACATTTCTGTAATCTAGGAATTTTAGAGTTGAATTTTAAAGCAAAAATTCAAAGGGGTTCACTACTGGGAAAAAAAAAAAAAAGGGTCCACTACTGGGTTTTTAGTGTGTCCACTACTAGCTCATTTTAAGCTCTTCAGATTTTTGATTTTTTACATATATAAATTAGCAATTTTCATAATACAGTCGTGTTAAGAAAGAGTTAGTAAAGGTCTGAAATATTAATTATTTTTTGAAACTCTAAAATTTAGGAAATTACACAAAAAATAGCCGGAAAATGTCATTAAAGTGTCCACTACTGGTGCGTTTACCTTATTTAATTCTTGTTTACAACTATCAGTAGTTTAGTTGATACATTGAAGGAACCAATGAATATGTTTGTGAAAAAATCTTACTTCCAGAATTAATTTTAAGGTGCCTGCCTACTGTCGGAGGTGATTTTTTTTAATAATTGAAAAATATCCTATTTATGTGCCTTATATGACAGAATATAGTAAAAAAAGCAGTGAATAACCTGAAAAAAAATATGCAAATTTTAAAATATTTTGATATTTAGGCTCAAAATAGGCATAAAATTTTCGAAAAAAAAAAGCATTTTTACAAAACATCATAAGTCAAATTTAAATAAAGATATTTTTATTCTGTAAATTTTATTTAGATTATTGAAAGGTCCTTAAGGGAGTGAACTACTCTCAAAACTATAACCATGTTATTTAATATTTTAGAGAAGATAACATTTTTACATGCTGAAAAAAATCATGATATACATGACAGTTCATAACTTCTATCGACAAAAAACAAAAAATAATTTAGCTAGATTCATCGTCGTAGTTCAATCCCTAAAATAACTCCTCTAGAGTATTTTGTCAAAGTTTCATAACGTTTCACTTATACCTTTTGGAGTTATGATGTTTCGGGATAAAGCAAAATGTTAAAAATCTCATTTCGAGAAAAAGCAGAAAACATATTTAAAAACCAGATTTTACCTATTAAATAAAAAATAATTTTAATAAGTTCCTGATTTATTTCAAAGTTTTTATTTTCTTTTTTAAAATGATTTTATATTCAGTAACAAATTTTGATACTTATATTGAGTATTGCATATATTGATGATTATATTGAGTATTTTGATGCTTATATTATTGACATTTATGTAAACAAACATTTACGCGTCATT
This sequence comes from Salticus scenicus, assembly GCA_963930645.1. NCBI lineage: Eukaryota > Metazoa > Arthropoda > Arachnida > Araneae > Salticidae > Salticus > Salticus scenicus. The sequence goes on along the minus strand of OZ005653.1, from coordinate 327,778,574 downwards.
TCCGGTCACTCCCGGTTTCAAAAACTGGCGAGTGACTAATATTAAAATGCCTGTAACTCAAGTTCTAAGCAAGATAGAAACAAAATTCAAATGATTTGGAAAACTAAAATGTCAGGCTTTAATATTAACCCAAAAATAGGAAATCTGAGTTTTGACCGATAATTGCATTTTAAAGGTAGGCAGGCACCTTAATAGCTTTTTATGTCTTCTAACGTACCACTAAAAGTCTTAAATATTAAAAACCATCCACGATTTTTTATGTTAGTTTCTGATACTGCAAAATTTCATAAATTATGTAAATCTATCAATGACAAATATTTTGCTAATTATTATAGATATCATTGAAAACAGATTATTTTTAAATTCTTTTAAATTTTGCGAGTGAAATATTTAGCATGTAAATTTAACTTATGTATATATGCTGTAAATAGTAAAACTCGTAGCATAAAAGTACTAGCTATCTTTATAAATCTGTTTTTATGCATTTTATCTCAACTAAAATTCTTGATTTACACAGATAAAATTTTATCGGATACCATTTACACTAATTAGTAACAGAAACAAGCGAAAAAATATTGTAGATTTCTTTACAATTGAAATTTTAATTTTACAATCCAATAACATTTTTTTAAATAGAGAATTGTCAGAAACTTTGATTGTGAATATATGATTCTGTATGGCAAAGACGGGAGTAATATACAGAAATTTAGCCGATTGGTCACACGAGTTGGGCAAATACTGGCGAGTTTTAAAAATATAGAATCATTAACACTAACAAAATGTTTTGATTTGAAATGTTTATAATTATAAACATCTTCTCAACCTAACACATCTCAACTTAAGTTGAGATTTCTATATCGAATAATTACTTACTTTATTCGAAGGCAAAAAAAAAAATTGTTCGGCAAATAATTGTAAATCTAGTTTCTGATTCATAACTTAATGATAAAATACACCTTTAAAACTTTGTTTATACTAAAAAATACTGAACACCATAAAGTCTTTTAATAGAAAATTAAAAATTTTGTGAATAATTTTGTTTGAAATTAAAGCAACGAAATGCAATCAATAAAAATTCAGATCCTATCTTTAGTTATAAATCAGTATTTTTTACCGAAAACTATCCTAATAATTTTGAATAAATGATCTTCTGGCAATTCAAAAACGGGGACTATAATTTCCAGGTCTTTTTTGCAATAGTTGATGATATTTAAATAATTGATAAAATTCAAAATAATGCCTCAAATCTAATGTTCAAAATAAGATAAAAAAAATTATATGCATAAGTAAATATCATCTTCATCATGTCAATATATATGTATTTATACCATTTTTCTATCATATTTCATATTCATAAACGTGTACCCTTAATTCTCCGGTGTATATGATTTTTATCATATTTTATTCAACTGTGATAAATTAGACACCTTATGTGCATTTTTTTCTCTATATCTTCTTTGATTTTCTGTTAATTTATATTTGTTACTATCTGTAAAAGACTGACTTGTAAATAAATTTTATTGGTTCAAAGTTGTTTACCTTATTCCCTGTGTTATACAAGATACCTGCATTTCAATAACAGTAAGATTTAAATATAATGATTTAAACGCATTAATGAAACTCAAAATACATTTGAATACTTACATTTCAATAATAGTAACATTTCAATATAATGATTTAAACGCATTAATGAAACACAAAATATATTTGAATACCTACATTTCAATAATAGTAACATTTCAATATAATGATTTAAACGCATTAATGAAACACAAAATACATTTGAATACCTACATTTCAGTAATAGTAACATTTCAATATAATGATTTAAACGCATTAATGAAACACAAAATATATTTGAATACCTACATTTCAATAATAGTAACATTTAAATATAATGATTTAAACGCATAAATGAAACGCAAAATACATTTGAATACCTATATTTTAACAATAGTAACATTTAAATATAATGATTTAAGTCATTAATGAAACACAAAATACATTTGTTAATTAAATGTACATTTTTAATCCGTTTGCATCTTATTTGCCTTTTCTGAAAAAATACAAAGGTGTTCATTACCGATGCATTTTTATTACCCATAGCGAAGTACCAGTGCGATATTAAACCCGCCAACCAAACAACAAACCAATGCATTTTAAGCTGCGTGGAGAATTATTTTTACTTCCATTACCCTACTACCGTAGCGTAGGTAATGGAAGTATTGTATTTGGTCCAAAAATTCGATATCGTGATTTCACCTGATTTAAACGTTTTAGTCCCCTGAGTCCAAGAAAGGGGTTTTTAGCAATTGGTCATAGTGTGTGTGTGTATGTGTGGAATCTTCTGGCTATCATATCGCCGAAACTAATAAAGATTAGAACTACAAGACTTCAGAATTAAGACAGGTCTGCTGTACAGATAAATTTTCCAAATTTTGGTGAAAATTGAAAAACCGGAAGTAGGACATCGGAGACCGGAAGTGGGACCGTAAGTCCGTATCTCAAAAACGGCTCTAACGATTTTATTCAAATTTGCTATATAAACACTATATTAGATGTACTTTCGAATGATATAGCTAAATAGTTCAGGAAACTTGATAGGCGTCCTGTATAAATAGCTCCATTTCAGGTCTCGCAAGCGCGAGAAAACGGCCTTTAAAAACGGCTGTACGGATTTTTTTCAAACTCGCCATATTAACTCACTTTTATATACTTTTGTACGTAATTATTGTTTTCCGGTCAATCATTGATTTTTTGTAAAAGTTGGTATCTCAAAAACGGCTCTAATGATTTTCTTGAAAATTGTTATATAAATCCATTTCTTTCTCGTATATTACGTGGTTATTAGAGGAAAATTAACAGTCTTCCTGCTTAGGTAGATCATCTTCAAATATTGGAAATTTGTGTTTAAAAAAATAACCACCATTTTTTAAGCTATTGTATAGCTTTTATCGCGGGCTTTGAGAGCGGCGACCGAATCGAAAAATTCCGTAACGAAAAAAAAACCTAACACAGTTCGGTAGACTTCGGCTATACGAAGCTCGCACAGATCGAGACGAGCTGCTCCGAAATCGGACGAATACATGAGCAGCTGTTTGTGAGAAAGTATATAGTTGTATAGGTATCTATCATCTATGTACAACAGTGAATAGCTGTACGCGTAAAATTTGTGTATAAAGTAGATCAGATAAAACTTGAATATCTCCATTCGACTTACAGACCTTTAAAACCTATTAAATACCTTTTCTCTATTAAAATTTATTTTCTTATCATTATTGTTATCTTATCATTATTGTTATCTTATTCATTAATATCAAAGAAAAACCTTGAATATCCCCATTCGACTTGCAGGCCTTTAAAACCTATTAAATACCTTTTCTCTATTAAAATTTGTTTCATATCGGTCACCACGCTCAAAAAGTGTAACTTGAATTAATATCAAAGAAAAAACTTGAATATCCCCATTCGACTTGCAGGCCTTTAAAACCTATTAAATACCTTTTCTCTATTAAAATTTGTTTTCTTATCGGTCACCATGCTCAAAAAGTGTAACTTGAATTAATATCAAAGAAAAAACTTGAATATCCCCATTCGACTTGCAGGCGTTTAAAACCTATTAAAATACCTTTTCTCTATTAAAATTTCTTTTCTTATCATTATTGTTATCTTATCATTATTGTTATCTCATTCATTAATATCAAAGAAAAAATTTGAATATCCCCATTCGACTTGCAGGCCTTTAAAACCTATTAAATACCTTTTCTCTATTAAAATTGTCTTCTTATCGGTCACCACGCTCAAAAAGTGTAACTTGAATTAATATCAAAGAAAAAACTTGAATATCCCCATTCGACTTGCAGGCCTTTAAAACCTATTAAATACCTTTTCTCTATTAAAATTTGTTTTCTTATCGGTCACCACGCTCAAAAAGTGTAACTTGAATTAATATCAAAGAAAAAACTTGAATATCCCCATTCGACTTGCAGGCCTTTAAAACCTATTAAATACCTTTTCTCTATTAAAATTTGTTTTCTTATCGGTCACCACGCTCAAAAAGTGTAACTTGAAATTATATCAAAGAAAAAACTTGAATATCCCCATTCGACTTGCAGGCCTTTAAAAACCTATTAAAATACCTTTTCTCAAAAAATAGAGTTAGATCATTCAAATTTGGTACATCGAGGTTTTCGATACCTACAAATCGATTGCGGATAATTTTGATATATTGTCATTGCGGATATATTCTCATTGCGGATATATTCTCATTTATTCAATAAAAGAAAAAAATTTGTTTTCTTATCGGTCACCACGCTCAAAAACTGTAACTTGAATTAATATCAAAGAAAAAACTTGAATTAATATCAAAGAAAAAAAAATACTGCATAAATAAAATAAATAAATAATTATAATTGCATAAGTTGATAAAAAATGCTATGCAATAGCTTTACCGCGGCAGTCCTCGAGTGCCACACGTACTTTTTTTTTTTTCTCTTATTTTTTACCTCGCTATACGTAAGCTTCGTTTTATATTTCTTTATAAGTTTCTCTTACCGGAAAAATTTTAGGTTTCTACTTCTTTAGGTCACTTTTCACTTTTATGTTTTCTGATCACATTATCACTCAAAAATGCATATAATACGTGTGATAGTGGGTAATGGAAGTCGTGTGGTTGTTTCACACCAGATTTTTTTGAGTATGAAAATGATTGAATTAGCATTTCCTGTAGTACAGACAGGTACACAGGGCCCAATTAAGCTTTGAAGCTAGGGGAAGCTCAGCATTATTTCGAGGCCCCCTTTCATTTCAGAAAATCTTGTTTTCCTGTTACATATTGTAATATAAAAATGCTATGGACCAAAAAAATAGTGTGTGTTTATCATTTTATTTTACTTTATTTTTTCATACATCTGCGTGGTTTCTACACAGAACATTAAAATCATACAACTTTTTAATTAAGAACATTCAGATTTTTGAGGTTAAATAATAGATTTTTCCCGAAATAGTGAGTGTTTTGTCTTGTTTTAGGTAACCTTTCTCAGAAAAAATTTGAATCTCAGTGTGAAAATAGGAAACAAAAAATTCAAGACCATGTTTTTAGTCCTTATGGGGCCCCCTCTTAAATTTTAGAGGGGAAGCTTGTGCTTCCTGAGCCTTTTGGATAATCAGGCCCTGCAGGTACAGAAAAAGTTAAGGGGTTACATTCAGAGTTATACTACGATACCTGGAATTCAGGGAAAACCTGAAAAATTTGGGAAATGTTAAAAATATATTAAAAAAAAAAAAAAAAAAGAAATCGCAGGGTGTTTCAATATGTTTTACAAAAGCAGGGAAAATTCAGGGAATTAAAAATCTTTTATAGAAAAACAAGGGGATTTTTTTTTTCTTTTTTTTTAGTAATCAAGTATTTTTTAAATTTTAGTGTTTTATAATGAAGAAGAAAAAGTCAGTTATGTTTTTGTTTTTTTTTTCCTAGCTATAGTAAGTTAATAAAATTAATATACCCTATATATGTTCATTTGTCTTGTGAACATGTTAGAGTCTAATTCTGCATATGTGTCGTCTGGTTTTACTTTTGAATAAGAAGCCAGGAAAACTCAGGAATTTTTCTCCTGATTTGTATAGCAAACCTGGATGGGTTTCGATGGCTAAAAGAAAGGCATATTTTCTATGTATTTATTTATTTATTTATTTATTTTAATGTTGTAATTAAAATGTTTTATTCAGAAATTTAAGCATATAAAAGTGCAACATTTAAATATTTTATAAAATTTTCATCAAAAATTTTGGAAAATTCAGACTGTAGATCTTGGTTTTTGGAAGCTCTACAGTAATACTGTGGATGCGATTTCTCGAAAACTACAGGGTGATTATAATTAAAGTTACGATTTAAAAACGCTATAATTTTAAAACTACCCATCAGAGCGATCTGATATTTTACCAGAGCAATCGTGAGGTGTTGAAATTTTATTTGGAAAAAGAAAAACAAAAAATAAAAAAAAAAGTTCCAAAATGTGTCGTTAATTATCCGTAAAGTATTTATTTCATGAAGCTCCTCTTTTTCTCTTTTCACTATGATTGTATCCGCTGTAAACGCGTATTCTTGTCTTTTTGCTAAAAAAAAATTGTAGTGAACCCTTGAAGTCTATTGTTTCCTGCTATTCCATTGTGTTGCTAACAACATTCCTGTGTTTAATGAGTCCAGTTTGGCGTTTTCCCTGACAGCGCCATCTTTTGGAACATGCTGGAACTACTTTTTACTTTCCGAACACTATAGTGTGGAAAGTATTGTAATCATGTCAAAAATCCGAATTGGAGATTTTGATGTTTCTATACGTTTCGAGGTCCAATGAGTCCGTTTTAAATATTTTTGCGATGATGTATGTATGTGTGTGTGTATGTGTGTATGTCTGTGAGTGAACACGCTAGCGTCTAAACTCTTTGTTCGAATAACCTGAAATTTGGTACGTATATTGTAAGTCACCATAGTACGAACCCTATAGATTTTGGTGAATCTAGCACTTACAGTTTTTTTACAGGGACACCAAGAAAAATTCTTTATCATTATGGCCTATGGGACCTAATTTTTGAAAGTACGATAGTATCTAAACGCCTTATTCAATGGAGCTGAAAATTTATATGAGTATTATAAATCACTGTTGCACTAACTATGAGCATTTTGGTGAATCTAGCATTTATAGGTTTTTACAGGGACACAGCGAAAAATTCTTTGTCATTATGATCTATGGGCTCAAAGTTCAGTAGCGTTCAATAAAACATCGTGTAATATATGGAGAAAAATACTCACTTTATTATGGTTTTATCCCTTTTGTTTTTTAACAACTCCTCTTTCTTTACTTTATCTACAAAACTGTTAATTACTCAATGTTCGGAAAGTCGAGTGGAGTCACTCCAGATTTTTTTCTTCCCCAAACAAAATTTCATTGCCTCGCGATTGCTCTGGTTAAATATCAAATCGCTCTGATGGGTAGTTTTAAAGTTATAGCGTTTTGAAATCGTAACTTTAATTACAATATAATCACCCTGTATATAACTGATCTTACTGAATTATTGCACACTTACGTAGAATAAAATTTGCTGGAAATTGTACTGTTTTTTGCATACAATTCTGCCTTTTTTTTTTTAAGTCTTTTGTTCAAGCACTGGTAAATTCTATATTGAAGAAGCGTGCAAATTTTCGACAAGATCTGTGCATTAGTTCTTGTGAATTTTCCAAGTTTTTTAATGGAAATTTTATAAAATATTCTTTAAATCTTCAAAATTTTAAATAAAAACAATTTATTACTTTCTTCTACATTCAATAGAAGAAAATATAGAATTCGTAAAAATTTTCGACTTCCGATTTTCGACGGATTCACACGTTTTGAGAGGTCAAGAACACGATTTGACCATTTTTAGAAAATATCTGTCTGTATGTGTGTGACAAAATTTTTGCTGCAACTGTATCTCCGGAAGTACTGCTGAGAATCATATATAAATTTATATGTAGATACCTTGACCTAAATGAGTGCCTATCAACTTTTGGTGTCAACCACTCAACAAGTCGCGCTGCTATACAGTGATTACTGCAATTTAAGGAGAGATTGTATCTTAGGTTCTGTTGTGTATAATCAAGCAAAACTTGATGTGGGAGAAGACCATTGTGATACATCATTCTGATTTAATTTGGATGCTTATCGGCCAACAGGTGGCCCTGCTATACAGCGATTTCCGAAATTTAAGTGAAAGCTGTATCTCAGGACTACGGCACAAAATTGCATATAAATTTATATGTATATGAACCTTGACATAAGTTAGTGCCTACCAACTTTTGGTGCCCACTGCTCAAAAGATGGCGCTGCTACACAGCGTTTTTCGCAAATTAAGGGAAAGTTCTATTGCGTATCGTATCATCAAACTAAACTTGATATGTGAGAAGGCCATTATGAGATATTATGCTGATATCGATGCTTATCAGCCGATAAATGGCGCTGCTATGCTGTAAATTTCCTCGATAACGCGAAAACTATATCTCAACTTCTATGGGACATAACTGTACAAAACTTGATATGTGAGATAATCATTATAAAAATGCATTTTTAAGATGTTATTTATAGACAATAAAACCGTCTTTCTTTGGATATTTAGTATTAGTTTTCTTTCAGATTAAAATCCTTTCCATTCATTATGTTAGATAATTTTAATAAATAGGTTTAATAAATTACACTGAGCTGAAAAAAAAAAAAAAAATCAAGCCCTGATACTACTCCGCTGATTCTTATATAAAATGATCGCCTCTGAATCCAACTATGACTCCCATTTTGCCCAATCACCCACTATTTTTTCGGAACTTCATGCCTTCCCCCCAATTTTTATCACTGTTCGAAAATTTTATGGCCATGAATATGATTTCTAGAATGGAAAATAATTATTTTAACCCTTAAAAAATAAAAAATTTTATGTATAAATAATAATAATTTATTAATAAATGTAATTCATAATTTAGGTGGCAAATCCCCCCCCCCCTCCCTAAATTTCCCCCTTGCCGCAAATGTACATGTTTTAGCATTTTTCACTTCTGCAGCCCCTCAGAAGATATTTGACAATTAAAATAATCCTTCTCCCCATACAAATAAAATGTATAGTCATAAAATTACCTAAAAGTCATAAAAATAGGGGGATGTCCCCAAAAAACAGTGGATGACAGGGCAAAATGGCCCTCCTATTCGGATTCAGGCGGTCATTTTACATAAGAATTTGCCAAAATGGTGTTGGGGCCGATTTTCATGCAGAACAGAGTTATTTACGTACTCTCAGTGAATTTGCATACGGAAATATAGAAGAAAGTCTTATGGTGGCCACAACATACTAGTTATATAATAACTAAATTAATTAAAAAATTAACTATTGATTTTTAATTAATAACCTCAATTTTAATTACATATTGCATAGTGATCTTTTATTAACTCTAAATTAAATTTTTAAATGATAACATTTGGTTAGATGTTATTCAGCACACACACACACACACACACACAAAAAAAAAAAAAAAAAAAAAAAAAAAAGGGTCATTACTTTTTTTTTTTACACTCCAAAAGCTCATTACTCACTAGTTTGATTTTATGTTTCAACAAAATGACACTTCTGAGTTTCCGAATTTTCGTAAATTAAATTAAAGTCAATTTTTAATAAAAATTTAATTTTAAATTATCATTTTTAGGTTAATTATTAAAAATACAACAGTTCACTCAACTTTATCGTTCAGTTGACAAATACGATTCCAAAAATAAATTAATCGTTCAGTTATTTAATACGATTCCAAAATTAACTGTGAATTTAAACTGAAAACAGCCACATGTTTGTTTAGTGATCAAGCTAATTATTACTAGTATTTCATTTAAATATTATTATTAGTATTTCATTTAATAATTTTGAAATTGCTGCTTGAATTTAGATAAGTTTGACTCTCATTTGTTTTTTCACATATTATTCTTTCAGTTTAAACTTTTTTTTTTTTTTTTTTTTTTTTTTGGGGGGGGGGGGTGAGGGTATAGCTTGTTGTAAATGTTCAGCAATTTGCATACAACAAGACAGAAATAACACCTATTTTACATGCAGTATTCATTCTATACCCTTGAAAACGTAATGAATTTGCATGTTTCCATTTAAGGCTGCTTGATATCCGTTATCTTTTTTTTGTATTGTTCTGGTTTCATCTTATTCAATGTTTCTTGGTTTCATCTATTCAATGTCTGAAAAGGTTTTCAATATATATATATATATATATATATATGTATATATATATTAGAGAGAGAGGAGAAAACACATTTTTTTTAACCTTCAAAAACCCATATAACCCTTCAAAAGAAGAACCAAACACTGGTTATAGTTACAGCTTATACACAAAACATAACTGGAAAATGTCCTTAACCCTTTCAGGGGCAAGCAAATTTTCTTCATTTAAAATCAACAGCCACCAGAAATCACCAACAATTTTAAAAGACAAGAAATGAGTGAAGTTGTTCGCCTAAGTTATAAAAGAAAAATTTAATAAAAAAGATTTCCGGGATAGTTTTTGCAATTTTGAATTAAAATTTGTGGTTGCACTACGCAACCACTGCCGCTGAAAGAGTTAAAGTATCCACTACTCTCTAGTTTTACCGATGAATCGCTGTACATTTTTTAAGATTCGAGAAATAAAATAATGCTATGATGCGTCAAAGACTAGATTAAACTTAAAAAAAAAAAGCTTTTAAAAATTCTGATAATCTAGTATATATTTCTGTAACGTGGACCAGTTTCAATTATTTTTTGTCGAAACGATACGATATTGGTGTAATTAATAAAATACGCGAGGATAAAAAATAATATTTAAGCACGCAGACTTAGCTCAATGAACTAATAAGAAATGTTAACGACATTTGTCTGGTGAGATTATTTTACGAAAAATGTATTTTTAAAAGTTTGTTTATCAGAATCTTTTCAAGCATCATTTAAAACATAGCAATATTTTAAAGATATATACAGAATATGAATTATTATCATAGATTGACAAAAAAAGTAATCATAAAAAATATAATCAAAATAGGATTTTTTTTTTTTTTTTTTTTTTTTTTTTTACAAAAAATTATGCCAAAATAAAAAAAATTTCATCACACTCTTGGCGATAAAAATTTAAAAGGCGTCATGGGGGGTTCTTTACTAAAACTGTACTGCCTGCGGACGTATGAAAACTGGGTCGTCAACCATGAATTTTATTTTGAAACTTTCCTTTGAATGATTTTGGTTTCACTATTGCTCAACATTAATTTGGTTCTAATAATAATTTGGCTACATGTAAAGTAAAATTTTAATTAGGTGGTGAATTTGGTATAGTATTTATGAGTTTCAAATTTAAAAAAGAAATAAGGAAAGAAATAAAGTGCGGAAATTTAGCACGGGTTTGCTAGTATAATATAATACTAAACATTTCAAGGCTGAATTCTATGACAACATTCTCGTAATATTTGAAGACATTCGGGAGAAAAAAAAAATAGAACAGGATGCCATTAAAGTTTAGCAAATTAATATTCCGGATGTCTTTTGGCATTCCATGAATTTACTCGTAGTATTTCTCAAAAGTGTCATATCATAAAAGACATGACAGGCCATCGAATAGTCACAAGTTCAAGGATAATAATGACTATTCCAAAGATTATAGAAATATTTTTAAAACATTTTGGAGTCTATTCACGATTTTAAAAAGGATTAAGAAGTGATATATACCTTCTTAAAGTAGAAGAAAACGCGCCGGGAAGAAAAAAAAAAAAAAAAAAACTTGATTTGGGGAAAATGAAATTTATTGGTGACGTAAAAAGGTTACTTCTGACAGCTGTTTTTATTTACATGTTATTAGGTATTGCATTGACTTCATCTTTTCTCCCTTCCTTTCTTTCTTTTTTTCAAGGGACAGACATTGGAAGGATATTTTATAACTTGAATTTATTTTTACAAACTATGAACTGTTCAAAAGTTTGTTCGAACCTTGTATAAAAATTTATTTAAACCTTTTTTAAAATCAAAATTTGTCATAAGTACAAAGCTTTGAATAAACACCATAAAAGGCAATAAACTCGCAACAATCGTTTCGGATCGAAAAAACACACAACCCTTCGTCAGGCGAACAAAGTAAGCACGAGGGCTGCATGAGTAAGCACGAGGGCTGCATGAAAGCGGCAACTCAATCAGTGCGTTGTCTCTTCAAATCTGATAATTAATTTTACTAGGGTTAGTTTCGTATTTTAGTTTTCATGCAATTCCAATGCAGTTTACAAAATGCAAGTATATGTGACATTTTAACCTATTCTCCTATTTAAAAAAAAAAAAAAAAAAAAAAAAAAACTTAAATTTCGAATAATTTGCGAAGTTTTTAAAATTAGAATATTCACAGTTATTGATATTCATGCCAATGTCATATAAGGTATTTTAAAATCATCGTTTCATCGTATCGATGAAAATGCTATTTGTAATGCACGTTTTATCCAAAGTTTTGCCCTATTCTCCCACACCCGTGTCAGGAAAATCCTAAATTTCGAATAACTAAAGAAGCTTTCAAAATGGAATGTTCCTAGTTAATGATGTTCCTGCTGGAATCATAAATGGTATTTTAAAAACTGATCTAACATCTTTACGACAAAATAATCCTCATAAAACACGTTTAAGGGAATTTTTGCGTATTTTCCTATGTTAAAAAAAATCGTAAATTTCGAGTAACTTACGAAGTTTTAAAATTGCAATGCTGAAAATAAATGGGGTTTTTGCGATTATCGTATTGCTCCTGCTGTTACTTACATACGACAAAAACACTTCACGCAATTTCCATTTGAGCCAATTTTCGCTTCAATTTCTCTCCGAAAGAGGGTTGCAAAAGTTGAGTCGAAAATTGTCTAAAACACAGGTTTTCATGGTATTCAGTCAAGGTGCACCCAATTTATCGCTCTTTTCCCGGCCTACGCGAAGTCTTCCTGTAGAATGAAAGGGACTAGGAATGACCAAGACTTGGGAATGACTTCACCAGCTATCACCTCATTATTAGTAAAAAAGCATCACAGAACTGGCGTTTTAAAGTAATAAGTACAAAACTTTAATTAAACACCATAAAATGCAATAAGCTCGTAACAATTGTTTCGGGTTGATAAAACACACGACTCTTCGTCAGGCGAACAATGTAGGCACGAGTGCTGCAGTGAAAGCGGCAACGCTTGGTTTAGCACTGGAGGAGAAATTGCTCGTACGAACAACTTTTTATGACTAGCCAGAAAAAGATGGTCGTTCTTCCAACTCCTATTATACTAGGAGTTCAGGCGATTTGAGCCAACAAAATTGGCTCAAAAGTTGTACGAAAAATCGTTGTGTGATATATACTGATATGTGTGCGTATTATATTATGTGTATAGTACATTGTATGTGTAATAAGTGATATTTAAAACTAGTCGAATGCTTTACGGTCATCCGTTCTTGAGATATTGCCTGCACAAATTAACGAACTACTAAATACCTAACCTACAGACAGACACAACATCGAATTTGTGATTTTCAGACTCCTCACACATCAAAACGCCTATTGAACATCAAAAAGAAAATTTTTACGAATACCTTAGTTATAACTAAATGAAAATTTAACTAAAACACAGAAAAATATTCTTGAAAACAGCATTTCATTGAAATTTTACTTCTAAATGCGAAATGAAAAATTTTACAAAGATAATATTTTAAATAAATATACATTTCTGGTAAGATAGGGGGAAATTTTAAGGTTTATTTATTTATTTATTTTATTTTTAACTTTATTTATTTAGTTATTTATTTCAAAGAGTGGTAAAAATCATCGGAAAAAATGTTTTTGAAGCTGCTATAGAAACATTTCATCAATACTTGATCAATACTAAAGCTGATGTATTTTAATAAAAAAAAAAAAAAAAAAAAAATGTTTAATGCAATAAAACATGGGTAGGGGATCTGAATTATACTGAGCCCTAGGCCCACATTTGGCTTGATCAGGCTCTACTTACCTGTGGACCTACTTTTCGGCCAGTTAACATAGCTCGCATTTCAGTAGATAAATTTTTATTGATGCGAGAGATTACCCCCCACCTTTTACCCTATCACAATTCTAGATTTTAAGCATGAAAGGCATCAAAGTCTCTATTTCTCTATTTCATTATTCAACCTTTCAATTTTTACTTTCTTCTGTATGTGTAAAAAGAAAGGATTTTTAAAAGTTAATAATGTAAACAAAAGTCGTGGGAGTGTCACACCAGTTATTTTCCATGATTTTGAATTTGTTTCGTGCATTTTTTCTTCCATCTATTCATTCATTTGCCTCTTGATATTTTCTGTAAGGAGTATCAGAATCTTCGCTCTTCTTCCTTTTCTTACTTGCCCCATCCCTCCCTTTTCCTTATTATTATTATTTATTTATTTATTTTTTAATTTATCATTAGACACATGCTACTTTTAGGCTTAATTTAGCTACGAATTCATAAAAGTTATATTATTAGGTACGTAAAATTTAAAAAGTAATTATGCTAACATCAGTGAGTGATGTTCAGTGAGGGCCACAACATACCACTTTATGACGAAAACATACATACAGTCGGTAACAAAAGTGTCCGAACACTAGCTAAAATTACTATGTAAAAAAGTACACTTCATACGGTTTTGTTAATAAAATCCTTATCGAATCATGTTCTTAGACTGACTAAGAACAGGATTCGACAAGTATTTATTTAACAAAACCGAATGAAGTGTACTTTTTTTACGTAGGAATTTCTGCTAGTGTTCGGACACTTTTGTTACCGACTGTACATACCAGTATGACATACCAGTTTATGACAGCCTGCTCCTTTTATGTAGTCTGTAAACGTTTGATTTTGAGCAATAAATTTACCAAATTAACAATATAAAAAGCTCTTCCTTTATTTATTTTACGAAGGATGCGATCTTTCCACTCCACATCCCAAATGATTATCTAAATTTTACATTTTCAGGAAAAAGAAATGTTTTGCTACATATACTGTCAATTGCGTACTATATCTTATTGTAAAGGATTCGATTTCAGTTTGAAGAAGGGTCTCTCCTCTCCCTCCTTTTCTTCACATTTTTTACAATAAAAACTAAATTAATTACATTTAAAATGAGTTGTTCAGCTTCTTTATTTATTTTAAATAAAAAAATAAAAGTTTCTTCCTTCAACAATGGCTAAATCCTACGTTTTTGCCTATAATTTTATTCAGTATTTATTTTATTCGTTACAGTAGAGGTTTTTATCCAGTAGAAGAGATTTACACCCGGTAAGACTCTATGCAAATTTTGACCGCAGATTTTTTTTTTTTTTAAGGACTGAGGACTATTAGTCTTAATCTGGGATTTTTGCGGTGTCATTTTTCGACAGTTGGACATTTATCGAAATCTAAAATTTATAGAAAATATAATTGAATAATTTGAAAGCGATGTTATAATTTGATTTAAAAAAAAAAAAAAAAACTAATAGTTCTCCGTCCTAAGCTAAATTCTGCTTTTGCCAGAATTTCACCAAAATCATTTATTTATTTTATTTTATTTATTTATTTATTTGGAAAGAAAAAGAAAAGAAAAGAAAATTAATAATAATCCAGTATCGAAACAAACACTATCGAAAAAGTTTTTTTTTTAAATAATTTTGAAATAGGAAATAAAAAGTGCGCGTGCAAAATAAAATAAAAATAAGTAAAAAAAAAAAAAAAAATGAATTTAATGATTTAATTTTTATATAAAACATGATCACGTGGTATCTTAAAAAGTAGATGTAAAATTTAAAGTTTATGTGGTGTGTGTGGCATCTATAAAAGATTTTGTTATATAGTTTTATTTTTTGAATTTTATAGAAGTAATATCTACCTTAGGAATAATTTCTTATGTTAAGGGAATTGTTATGCGAGCACAAGCGATGTTACTTCAGTTCACATTGTAGCTTTAAGAAATCCTACATTTTTAATTTTTCTTTCTCCTTTTTTTTTTTTTTTTTTTAACGTATATATCACCCCTTTCCCAGTCGCCGAAAAATTCTGCTCGTGAAGCTGGTAAAGGGGAAGTGCCAGGTTCGAATACAAGTACTGCTGTTTGGCTAAAATGAGTAATATGTATTTTCTAAAACTCATATGAATAACAGCTAGGTCTCCTTAGAAAGACTGCCTACGGAGGGCCTTCCACCTAGGCCTAGAATCCTAATCTAGTCAATCGGCCTAAGATCAATACCAATACCAACATTAAAAAGGTACATAAAGCGATTTTATTAATCTATTGCCCTCCTACGCTGATTGAGAGAATTGGTCTGTGATCTGACCTTAGGCCACCCATATATACTCGATAACCTTACATTTCTGTCGAAAGAGGCATTTCCTACACTTTCTAAATTTTATTTACATTCACTGACAGCAGACCAGTTAGCATCAGCAGTTCAAACAACAAAAACCAAGATTCTAGTCATAACACGCTCATTTAGCTCAAACCGTAACAAACCATTAGCGGAAAAAACTGATTTCCGGGGATAACCACACACCACACTCGTAATCTTTTAACATCTTCGAATTGCCGGCGCAGACGAAGATGCTGGGTGTACAAATCATCTCAAAAAGTTCATCTGACAGCATACCATCACTTTCCCCATATCGTACCGTAACTATTTTCCCACGCTCCATGGCCGCACATTTCTCTCTTTTTTTTTTTCTGCCCTCCTCCTCCTTTTATTTTTCTAAGCAATGGATTTGTGAGGTAATGGCTGAAGACGCATTTCCAAAATGACCCTGACATGACTTTATGCCCCCTCCCCCCCCCCCTTTACATGTTAGGGGTGGGGCCCCTGGCAAGAATGCCATTTCAACGAATGGGTAGTTTATGTCTTGTTTACTGATTTCTTTCTTTTATTATTTCACAAACCAGTTGTTATCTTCCACGTGATAATTAAATTAATATCTGGATCTTTTTCCTTCCTAAAATTGTACGTCTTCGTTTGACCCACCCCTCGCACTTTTCTGTATTACGTTTTTAAACGTTATTATTATTTTTAAATAACATGTTTAAAAAATAAATAAATAAAAGAGCATTTATTACAGAAGATTGCCTCTTAGTACTGGTGCTGAATAAAAATAAATGAAAAATTTATAAAATAGTATCATAAATTACACAAAAATACTTGACAATTGCTTTGGATTAAGATAACGAAACACAACCTTTCATCAGACAAAAAAAAAAAAAAAAAAAAAATAGGTACGCAAGTGCCAGCATGAAGCATGAGTGATACAAGTAGTAGCCAACATGATGTAGTGCAACCTATGTGTGAAGGAATGTGTGAAGGAGTTCGTGAAGACGGCACTGCATTTCATACATTGCACGGGCTGAGAGTATCTTTCCAATGAAATACCGTTGTCGCCTGATCAGATAAGCATACACATAGTGCCTTCTTTACATACAGACCAGAAAGAGAATTAGGACTTAGGGCCTAAAGATTTAATCAGAGGCAAAGTCTCATAAATGTAAAGATAGCAAGGTGAAACTTGCGGAAACCCTGAAAACTGTTTCTTGGATTAACCCTTTCAGGGGCGGTGATGCCACTACAACATCACCTAATTTAAATTTTCAACTGCAAAAACTCATCCCGGAAATTTTTTAGCAAAATTTTACTTTTATAACATAGTAGAAAAGGTCGTCAATTTCTTTTATTTTAATTTTATTCGTGAATTCCGGTGGCAGTGTAATTTAAATGTTCTGAAATACCTTGCACAGCAAAGGGTTAAGGAATGAAAGGCTATGGAAGGCTTATTAAGGATATATATTCACACAGCTATTATTAAAAATATTTATTTATCCATAGAAAGGAGTAATATTTATCACAAATTCTTAATATGTGATAAAGCAATTTAAGCAGTGAAAATGAGGAACTTCTGTAAAAAGAAAATAATTCGGCAGGAAATTCAGGGTGCAAAATTTTCCAAAAACCCTGAATTCAAGATTAGTCCTTGAAAAGTTACACCCCTGAGGTAAATCAGACAACTGTCCTAGATGGACTTCTACTTTTAAAGGGCCACTATAACCTCGAAAACGTAATGAATGTGTCTATCTTAACTTCAAAATTCAGGTATATGGAAGTAAAGAAAATTCAGGTGTCATTTCGAAGACTCGGGATGGGGGGGGGGGGACAAATAGGCCACTTCATGCTATTTATGAGAGAGAGAAAAATCCTGTCCGAAGCTTCGAATTTTTTGTGCTTAAGAGAAAGTACTTTAAGAAAAATAAAAACCATTATACTTAGTATTAAAAATGACTGTTATAATATAATACTGTAAATTAATATAAATTTCAGTTATTGAATATTTCATTACACAAACAAAAGTGAAAAAATTATAACAGGGTGTTTGAATATTTTTCTCCAAGATCGTATATTTGTACAATGAACAGTACTGTATCCGAATTCTTTCAAGCATCTCTGTAAAAGAATTATAAACACTAGTTAGTACCAGGGATTCAAAAATCATGGGTGGGGCTCAAAAAATTTTATTTTAAATGACACAAAATTTAAAATGACACAAAATTAATCTTTGGAAAATCAATTAATAATTAGGTATTCATTAATATTCGCTAATTATTGGTATTAATTATAAAATATTGCTAATTATGAACATTTATAAGACATTATAATTTTGGTTTAAATTGGTGATTGTTTCATTTGGCATTAAAAGTAAATTTTTTAACAATCAATAGGGGGACTTGAACCCCCTGAGCCCCTCCCCTCCTACGTTCCTGGTTAGCACGCAGTTTCCACTAACAGCCATTTTATAGCAAAACTCCAAAACATATCAGTTTCATTTTCTTTAAAATAATTTAATGCACTTCAAATAATTAGCCTAAGTCAGACGTAATTTGTGTAAATATTTTCACTGTCGCCTTTAATAAGTCTTCCAGAAGTATTACGCACTTCATACTGGTTAATAATCATATATAAGCAAAAAGCAATGTAACATATAATAGTTGTTCTTGTCGTTGTTCTTTTAAACAATTTAACTTAGCTGAAAGGAACTCCAAATAATTTAAATCATTAGACTGTATTTCTGTCACAGTAGAAGAATTATACACTCTATATTCATATTCATCAAAATGTGTGGGTTCTTGGAACGATGACCTATAACATGTCTACCGAGTTTAATTCATAGTGTTTAAGACGTTCGGACATTTCAAATAATATGAGTTCATAGGTCGTGCCCTCGTGAAAATTGTATAAAGTTCGCGCAACAGTGAACCATAACATACCTATCAAATAATACTGAAAAATACCAAAAAAAAAAAAAAAAATTCAGGTCTCTCAAAACGTAAAGATACAGCAAAATCTCATACGTTCGGAAAGTAATGTTTATGGGAGGGAATAACCGGGACAGATAAAATGTATCACACCAAGAAACAATTAAACTTATCCATGGCAAATCAAATACAAACTGGAAGGCGATTAGTTCAAATCCAACTTTACCAGTGTTTTAAGCAAAACTAGTATGTTGTGGCCGCTACAAAACATTTTTTTTTTTTTTTTTTTATATTACAAATTTTTAACCCGATCAGGTTATCACATTTTCCGGCACCTTGTCCTTGTCAGTTTATCATGGGTCGTTGAAGACCCGAGAAATGTTAGAATTGGTAATTTTTAATGAAAAAATATCTGATAAAATTCTTTAACACTCTTGAAATACTTCTACTTTAAGGACAGACAATGAATATTGCAAAAATAAACTAAACAAATATTTTATTTTTCATCAGGAATGCACCTATTTCCATAAATTGGAGGCGTTTACTAAAAAATTCATAACTTTTGAACAGATTGAGATATTTGAAAAATTCAAATTGCATGATAAAATTCAAGAACAATATTTTTACGAAAAAAATTATGGATACGATGAATAGGTATTTCTTCTATATGTGGATTTTGAGGGATGATACAAAAGAAAAATGGCTGGGATCTCCAATGACCCACGATAACTTGATCGGGTTAAAAAGTCGGTAACTTTTTATTTCAAATTATCATAAATCTATGATTCAACCATTCGTTTTAAAGGCAATGGCGAATTCTTTTGAAAAATACTCAAATTGAAAATTTATACTCCTGGTTCTAGAAGATACACAAAAATTTTACCCTGGTTAAAAAGTGTTGCCAAATTTAGAAACTTTTTAATTCCTTATTTACCACTCAATTTTAATCGTAACGATTGCCTAATCACTTTGAAGATTAATCGTCTATTGTGTATATCAAATATTACTTCTCAAAATAATTGTTGATTATTGAATAAAAAAGTCCCTAAATTTGGCAACACTGTAATTGATATTACAATTGACGACATGACTCTGTGAAGTCATTCGACGTCATGATGAGGATTTTTTTTCATTCAACCAACAGGAGTCCTAATTTAGCCTACAAATAGTGGAATATAACCAATCATAGCACAGCTTTTTCCCACAAACATTTGGAGCACCGCCTCGTTCTAGTCGTCCATTATATTTTTTTCCCATGATGGTTAGTTAAAAATAATTCTCATTGTGTAGTACATTTATACACAATTTTGTCCCTTACTGCCACATTAAAAATTATTATAAAAAAAAAAAAAGACATGACAAAGACATCTGTCGGGCGATTCACACCAAAAGTTGATAGACACTAACTTACGTGAAGGTGCAACTACATATAAATGTGTATGATAGTATGTTCTCGAGATAGACTTGGTAGAATTTTCTTTTTCTCACACACACACACAGACCCATCAGGTATTCTAAAAATAGTCAAATCGCGTTCAAGTGCTCTCAAAACATATAAATCCATCGAAAAGCGGAAATCGAAAATGCTTACGAAACAAATACTTTCTTCTGTTGACTATTAGAAGAAAGTAAAGAGAGGAAAATAAACCAACTGCGGTTCATGAGATAACCTGTAAACTCTTTGACCTCTGATCTTGGGAGGAAGAAAATAAGTACCTTGTGGTTACACATTTGGATTTTTAGTCGCCCCCTTTTTACTTTCTCTTATCCATAGGGTCGAGAAAGTATTGTTTTAGGGTCAAATTTTCGAACGTGAGTTTTTGTTATGTTTACACGTTTTGAGGTCCCCTGAATACGAAAATCATGTTTTTAGCGAATGCTCTGTGTGTCTGTCTGTTATCAGCACATCTCAAGAACAAATTACAGCAGAAAGTTCAAACTTGATATTCTAAATGTGTATCATATAGGGATGCTACACTAAGCTTTTCGTTGAGATAAAGTAAATGGTTCGTGTACAGGGACACCCAAGAGAATTCAAATACATTGCGTGAATGGGGGAAATTGTAGGTAAGTAGAGTTTAGCATCTATAGACTGCTCTAAACTAAATGAAACGAATATATATTTTTTTTATATGCGTAAAAACATGTTTCATGTAGAATATGGCATAGAAATCATTCACTGTTCGTTTACAGGGCTACACAAAAGAACTAGATTATAATGCAACAATACTTGAAAATTCATGGAAGTGTATTTCAGGTTGAACCATATGTTATTAATATAGGATTATATTTATGTGCATGCCCCATGTGATGTGTACATAACTTTCAGAAGATGTACAGGGCTGCTAATATTTAAGTCATAACATTCTTTTTTTATTTTTTTAGTGGAAGTTCTTTACTATAATACACTATATCATATAATATTTTACCATGTCCAGGAAAGCTGCTCTGGAATTGAAATTAATTCCTCATATCCATATGGTAATTTTCTTAAGCTAAATATTCATCGATTGGTTTCTTGTACAGTCGGTAACAAAGGTAACAAAAGTATCCGAACACTAGCAAAAATTCCTATATAAAAAAAGTAGAGTTAATACTGTTTTGTTAAATAAATCCTTGTCGAATCATGTTCTTAGTCAGTGTAAGAACATGATTCGATAAAGATTTATTTAACAAAACAGAATTAACTCTACTTTTTTTAAATAGGAATTTTTGCTAGTGTTGGGTTACCGACTGTATATTTACACGTTTTGTGGGTTCCTGAATACCGAAGTCAAGTTTTATAGTTTGGTCTTCGCCTGTGTCTGTTAGAGTAAATTAAAAACAAATAATTTCAGGCGATCCAAATGATGTATTTAAGAAGAAGTTAATACGTTTGTTACTAGAAAAGATTGTTTAAGATTGATAAGTTTCAAGGAATGATGTGTGTGAAAGTTGTCTAAATAATTTTAAATGAACTTTTGAACTTAATAACAGATTTGAATTCTCTATAAATGTAGATACGATAATGAAACAGGGGGTTCAGGGGGGCAGTAGCCCCCCTCACATAGAATTATTTGTCAAATAAAGCTTTTCCGAAGCCTCAGTTGAATTGTTTTAACATAGGTTTACATAACAGTACTCGTTATCTTACACCTTAATCTCTAACCTGTATTTATAGTATTAAATTTCAGGGTAAGAGAAAGTCGTGTGAGTGACACACCAGATTATTATTATTTACACTTTTTGAGGTGATATCATTCTAGATTAATGAGTTTGGGATCAGCTCACTCAGGTTTAAGTGATTTAATTTCAATCGTTGCCTTGAACGGATCATTTAATTATTTGCACATTACAAAAATATATTTTTCATAATGATTATGTTACTTGTAAAACGAACGGAATTTATATTCAACAACGTTCCACAATATGCAATATATAAAATACATAACATATTGTATAAATACCAGCAATGACATCACTGTCTTTACTTCCAACATAAATTTACATATTATATAAGAAAGCTTAATTTTTAGTAAATTGAGAAAAATTGTGAAATCTATAAAATACACAAATGAATGACCGGATTTGAAAAAATATATATATGATTGTTGACATTTTGTGTGATTTATCAATATAAGACATCTAATTCAGTTCAAGCAATTTTAAAAATTTGTATGACTGTAAAAAAAAAAAAATAAAGAAAACAAGAAAAGAAAGGCAACAACTAAAATAACATTTATAAAACTAAGCTGAATGTTTTTTTTTTTTTTTTTTTTTTTTTTTTTAACTAAGCGCAATTTCTCAAAAGAACAATAATTTTTCTAGCAAAGAATCTTCAATATTTTACTAAATATGTTTAAAAATAAGCCTTTTATTTTGTGAATAACTTTTCAAAAGATAGAACTACTAATTATTTACTAATTTTACTACTTGAATTAACATTTTTTTTTATACAAAGTCACCGTAAAAAGTTATTATCATTTTTTTTCTAATATATACCAGGTTACTTAAAAATTAACCCCACCCCCTTCCTAAATATCTAGCACCTTATAAAATGATTGCCATAAAACATAACCACGGTAAAAGCACCAGTAGTGGACTGTGGACACCTTTAAATTTTAACTTTGAAACTAAGTTTTCTAACTCTTGCATGCAAGATTCGAGCAACATTTAAGACTGGTGTTACAATGCTCTACTACTGATGTCTTAAACTGCAAGTACTTCCAGCCATCAGTTTTAGAAAATATTTAAATGAAAAAAAAATTGCATCTCCTGTCATTTTGCCACTTTTTCTCGCAGTTTTAAACAAAGAAACAAGAATTTTGTTTGTTTTGTCTTTTTATTTTTTATTGAATTCATGCACCTTTTTCTTTTACACGACTAAAAAAAGTATATAGAATTGATGTAATGTGCTAAATTTTTAATTTTTTGTATTAATATATAATATTTTTATGGGAATCCACTACTAGTATCACAAGATGTCATAATAACCAATAGTGGACAGCCTTGGTTATTTGACTTGTAAAGCCATATCCAAATATAGAAACAGTATAGTATTCTCTCAAATTTGGAACAAACATAATGTCATTTTACTCTGATCGGAATTACGTTCAAGAGAGGCTACTTTTTTCCAAATTTTTATAAGTGTTGTTTTATTTATTTATTTTATTTTATATTATTATTATTATTTTGTAAAATGATACACGATTCAAGTAATTATATATTTTTTGGTTTCTGTAACACAATAATGAAACAGAAAATAGGTTTTGCAATTAAATATTTATTTTCAATCAGTTTGTATTTTTATTTAATCTTTTCCGAAAAAAATCGTAAGCGACACTACTAAAATATAAAAAAGGTATCCACAACCAGGTTTTGAAGTGTGTCCACTACTGGCGCATTTTAAGTTTTCTAGAAAATTCATTTTTAACACTTTCCAACAAGGCTGAAATGATGTTAATGATTTCGGTTTGTCTGTCCGCCTGCTCTCTAACTTACGTAAATATTCATGGAATTTCTTGAAATTGTTATATATGTTATTCGAGCTTAATATCGGATGTTCCCTACAGAAAATGTAGTGAATACCTCTACTGGACTGTGTACAAGGACACCCGAAAGTATTTTAAAGCAGGCCCGCCGTGTAATTTTTTGCGGCCTGTGAGTGGGGAAATTAACGATATTTAAAGTTTGACAAATTTGGTTAACACAGTAAAATTTTATAAACTGGTTCTGACTTTTCGAAATGAAAATACTTGTTAACGATTATGGTAGCAAAAGAATCCCACTGTTTTAATGAAATATTATTAGATCCATTACTCATTCTTTTTATTATAGTTATTAATGTAAATGTCATATATTGTTATATTATTCTGCTGTTAATTTATGAATGAAAATAATTTAAATTAATGCATTCTGCTTCGAATGCCCCCCCTCCCGAATTCATACACTCACAAACATATTACGCATGCACATATGCGGCCTGCCTGAAGAAAATGGATTTCCAATGGGGTCCACCAAGAGTTTTGAGTTAGATAGCCCTGTTCTAAAGCATTGTGTTCCATGACAGGACAGGTATTTCTATAAACCTTATTTTAATAATTTACTTTAAACAATTAATGCAGAAAATGAAATATATTATTCAAATACATTTTCGGATTTGTATATATATATATATAAGTAAATATCACCACTTGTTTGTGTACAGGGACGAAAGTATTCCAATGCATTGCGTTCTATGAGAGGTAATTCTATAAACAAAATTTTAAGAACTTTACTTTGCACAAATCTTGATGAAATTGAAATATGTTATTCATATGCACAAAAGAATGCTTTCTACAGGATATAGTATGATTAGCATTATATTTACAGGATCACACAAAAATATTCAGTTACATTAAGATTAAAAGCTATTATTTGAAGATAGCTGGAATTTTACTTTCATTTACGTTAAGCGGTTTTAAAACTTTCTTACATATTTTAAGTGTGAATATGATTTAAATTTCAAATCTGTCTGTCCGACTGTCCATCTGCCCGTCCCCAGCGTCCGTAAATATTTTTCGAAAATTTTAAAAAATGATATGCGTTATTCAAGTTCACTATAGAATGTTCCTATTTAAAATGGTGTTAGTAGGTCTTGTACAACAGGTTTGTGTACAGGGACACTCGAAAAATGCCAATGTATTGGGTTTTGGGACAGACATTTTTATAAATGAAATTTAAATAACTTTCTACTACAAAAATCATAAATAAATTGACATTTATTGTTAATGTACTAAAATAATGTTTTATATAGAATATGATACAGTTAATCTTCAGATTTACAGGGCTACACTAAAATATTCAGATACATTAAAGGCAGCAATTAGAATCTAAAACTTGCATTTTCTTTTGCGTTAAACATTTTTAACACTTTCCAACAATGTTTAAGAATGATTACCAATTTAATTAGTCTTTTTATATGCCTTTCAGTCCTTCTGCCTGTTCGTTATGTGATAACGTAGGAAAAGAATATTGAAAGTTATGCGATGTAACAAGTACGTACAGTTGGAAAGTGTTAATAATCAATGCATACCGCATGATTTTTCGCTCTTGTTTCAGAATAAAAATAATTTAATTAGCATTTTTCGCAGTACAGACATGTAGATAAAGTATTAATTGAGATATCGAATTCTATAGCGACAACCTCTAAAATAAAATGTCCTTAAAAGTAACAGTTACTAGTACAGTTAGCCTGTATGTCATTAAAAAACTTTTTGGTATGAGAAGTATAAACCTAATGTTAACAGTTTAAAAGACAATCCTCTGATGAAACAAACTGAAATACACGATATAATTATTTATAAACTCGATTTATTAAAATTGAAGTCAGTTAGATTGACAGACGTTGGATTATTAGAAACTAATACACTGGTTCTCATAATTATAAGGACACCCGTTTTTCTATATTAACTAAACACTATTATTTAAACAAATATATATTTTATTAATTTGAATTTCCTTAATAGACTATATTTAAAAAGTGTTATCGTTTTTCTATCTTAAAAAACTTTAAATACGGCCAAAAAGATGATTTTTCAGGTGTTCACAATTATAAGGACAGCTCGAATCTTAGTAATTTTTTTTTCAATTATTCTTTAAATTAATATTTCATGGAGGTCTATTTTTAGGGTGAAACAGTCAGACGTTCTCTCTGGTATATATATATATATATGCATTTTTTTTTTTTTTTTTTTTTTTTTTTTAAATATTCAATTTCAATATAATTTCATACAGCATAGATCATATTCTGAATACATTTAAACTATTTAAAATTGCTTTCTACTTGCATGCACTTTTCTAATATCATAAGTTAAGGTTTTTTTCAACTTTTAGGCCACGGGAAAGGCAATACAGAAGTTTCTTTCTTCAAACTATTCCCTATTGCTCTAAAAGTAGAGCAAAAATGTAAGTCATGTTGAAAAAATATTCCCCCCGAAATCTAACAATTCCACATTTAAAAATAAAAATTGTGGATATTTTCTTGATGTTCATAAAAATAGAAAAAATTACTAAATTCATTCTGCCTTCAGTAGAAAGAGCTCCCCAGAGCACCATAGATCCACCTTTAAAATGCCCGATTCATATCTGCCTTTAAAAAATCTGCTCTGTCTTTCGCTATCTTCAGATCGTGCCAACAACTGTTAAAACCATTTGATTAATCAAGAATAAAATGTTTTTCATCCGAAAATGCAACATTTTACCATTTAATATTGTCTTTATTCAACTTTAACACAGATGTTCTTTCCCCCGTTAAATGCTTATTGAATATTACAGGTTTTTTATTCATTTTAACATAATATTAATTATTTTAAACATGCATAAATGTAGACCACAACCTTTCGTTACAAATTACGAGCAAATTCAGCAGTAGTCATTATCAGTAGAACAGTAAGAGGAATTATGAGTCTTCGATCTCTGTAAAACAACTCTGATTTTGCATCAGATCTCTCTCCTATCGAACCAGCTTTTCAACGTTTGATCACATTTCCTTCAGCAATTTTAGATCTTCGAATTTCATTAGAAATTCGGCGGATTGAAATTATCCTTCCACTTAAAAAACACATTTATCATACTTCACTACATGAACGTTCTTTTTTTCGAGTAATTATGTCCGTCCAAGAAAAATTGAAGGCTTATATATGAATTAATCTAGCCCAGTAGTTAACGAATTCGCATGTCAACTGTAATTTATTCGCTAGTAAATTAAGTAAAACGAAAAAATCTTGATTGTCCCTATAATTATAAACATCTAAAAACGTGGAGAAAAAAATATTTTGTATTATTTTTTATTGATTTTGTTTCATATTAAAAAAAATTTAGCAGTTTTGGTTTTTAGAATACTAGATATATTAAGTGCACTTAGTATAATCTTGTTCATAATTATTTTTACATTAGTTATTTCAAAACATAAAGTGTCCTTATAAATATGAGAAGGAATGTACTACTGGAGGAATAATGGTTCTTTTAGTGTAATCCAAAGACTTTGGAAACAAGTCTGATCGAAAAAGTTAATAGATCCGCTACATCTTGTAGAATACATAATATTATACTCAGTTGGTTATAGAACATTGTTTATATATATCGTGGAATTTGGAAGTAAGGATATCAGCCATTAACCACTACAATGAAAAGATGTCGTCCTAATTGGAATATGACCAGTTGAGCAAATTGTGTTGTCTGTCGGTCTTCTTAACGAACGAAGTGTTTGATTTTGCTGGACGATCAGTAGTACATCGCCCAGATCAGACAAGACCGTACAATAATGTAAGTTTATACATTCTTCACAAGCAAGTCAGATTTCTCCTTAGAGAGTAACCTAGTTGTGTAATGAATCAAAGAATTTTCTGAACGAAACAGAATTAAAAATAATAATAATAAATTGTAATGAGTAACTTCATTAACAAATTTCCCCATGGAATAAGGTTAGCTTCGGGTGACAGTGACGATAGGTAGAGAGTACGCCTCAAGCTAATCTCAGTCAAAGAATGTTATAACATGATCTAAAAAATATCAAAATCAGTTTATTTTTAATTTAAACGAATTCTCTTTTTTTTTTTTTTCTGCTACAGTCATTAATATGTCAGTGTGGCATGCTGCTTTCAATGTCAGTAATGACTTTTTCAAAAATCATAATAAATGACATAGGATGAGAGACACTTGACGCTTTTCCTGCTCTCAGATTTGCTTGCAATTTCTCGATTGCGCCACTATGTCGGGCACCCCAGGTAGGGAAAAAGAAGGGCCATACCCACATCCAACCACGGTGGGCGGCCCAGGGTCGTGACCAATATCCCCCATCATGGTCACGCGCGGCAGGTGCACGCTAGAGATCACAGAGCGCCCCTCTCACGAAACTAGACGGAAAGATGGACACTTTTTCCGCTGCGAAATTCCTCCTTTTATTATTATTATTTTTATACTAAACGTCGGAGACGAAGGATTCCTTTTGTGTAGATACTGACGTGAATTGTTAGAACATTTTTATGATTTTATAGGTCTGCAATCTGCGTGCCGAGGCACGAATGCAATGGAATGATGGTAAGGATACCGAAGCGGCAATTACATACTTAATCCAAGACAGTTATGGTTAGAACTTGAGGCAAAATCTAATAATTTCAGGTTATGCAGGATACGTATATATGTACATTCTGCATACAATAGGTTGAATTATAGTGGCTTTTATAGACGGGAATTATAAAGGAACTTTCATTTGGTATGTTTTTCTTCGGATAACAATAGACATTCTGCTGTCTTTCTTCTTTTGTACAAAGAATAAATTCTGTCATATTTTATCTGTTGTAATTTAACTCTAAGGAAAAGGTATACAGGATTCACGTAGCCTCTAGAGCATTAAAAAATGCAATTAAACGAAAAAGCAAAATTGATATAAGGTTAATGGAAAATGCTTTTGTTATCGATTTTTTTTTCATTTTTAACCAAAAAAAAAGTCTTAGAAAAAACGCATTTATTCTGATGTTGGCACAAAATTTACTTTCTTTCGGCATTTATTCATCATGGGAAACAGTTTTAATAAATACTGCGCTGAAAAAAAAAAAAAAAAAAAAAATTCAAGCCCTAATACCATTTTTGCTGATTCTTATGTAAAATGACCTACTGAATCCGAATATTACTCCCATTTTTCCCAATCACCCACCGTTTTCTCGGGACACCACCTCTCTCTTCCAATTTTTATCACTGTTCGGAATTTCATGGCAATGATTTGATAAATGATAAAGAATTTAACACTTACAAAAAAGTACATACAATGTTTAATAAATAACATTAATAATAGATTTAAAAAAAAATGTAATACATAATTTCAGTGGCAAATCCCCCCTCTAAATTTTCCTCTTGTCGAAAATGTTCACGTTTTAGAATTTTCTAACTCTGTAGCCCCTCAGAAGATATTTAACAGTTAAAATAACTCTCCCCCCTTAAAAATCAAATTTATAGCCATAAAATTACCGAAAAGTGATAAAAATAAATAGGGGGCCACCCCTAAAAAACGGCGAGTGATAGGGCAAAATGGGCGCCCTATTCAGATTCAGGAGAGTATTTTGTATAAGAATTTGCAAAAATGGTGTTGGGGCAATTTTCATGCAGATCAGTGAAATTTGTACTAAGTGAATTTGTATAAGAATCTATACCGGGTGCGCCAAAAGTTCGTGAAAACTTTAAAAATTCATTACAAAAAGAATAAATGATAAAAAAGTGCGGTTTGCATGAATGGCATCAGAAAGGGCGAATTTTTTAAGGAAAAGAAAAAAAGTTTTAAAAATGACCGATAGGGGGCGCTGCGTTGCATACACGAAGCTCATTTACGTAAATCAGGTTGTCAATAAAACACCTGAATGCACATGGAGTCTTCTGGGATTCCTCCAGACATGCTGTACTCAGTTGTCACATGTTTTATGACTAGCCTTACTTGCTCCATACAATGTGGTGGTCATTTTGAACAACTTCAGCTTAAATAAATTTTTGAAAATGTAGAATTGTTTCGGTATTGTGTTTCTGCTCATTATATTTTAATGTATGACTCATTTGTATTAATTTGCTTAACGTATTAAACATCAGCGCCACCTAACGATCACTTTTTTTCCTTAAAAAAATCCGCTCTTTCTAATGCCATTCATGCAAACCGCACTTTATTATCATTATTTGTTCTTTTTTAATGAATTCAGGGGTCATAGCAAAGGAATAAAAAAATATAGGAGTCTAAAAGAAAAAATATAGGAGTTTAATAGAAAAAAATATAGGAGTTTAAAAGAAAAAATATATAGGAATTTCGAACGAATATAGGATACATAGTAGTTCGGAGCACATGTACACAAAAAAAACTGAGTACCATTATCCATAAAATTCTAAAATGTGTGTCCCCAATTACAGCCCTAATAACTTCAATTTTTAATAAACATCCTACAAGATCCATGCCAATTACCAACACCACCCCCAGAACTAAACAGATCTGGTATTTATATACAAGAAATAAGGACGTTTAGATCGTCATCGATCAAACGGACGAATCACAAACGAACATCTGGCAGATGTAAAAAGAAACAATTAAGATTTACATAACGACGATCGATCTTTAGCTACGATGTCGCCATCTAGTGGGAAAAACATTGTTAGAAAAATTGAAACAGTCCAGAATTGATAAAGAAAGGTGTTGCATGGAAAAGATCGTTTTTAATGTAAACAAAACGGTAATTGATAATTAACAGTATAAAATAAAGTTTAAACTACTGAAAAATAAGCAACTGAAGTAAGTATGTTTTAATTTACATTCTATTAATTAATTTAAATAAGTTATTTAATAAAAATGATAAAATGACTAAACATAGCATGAACTTTCAAAAACAGGTGATGTAATATGTTTAAATAACTATGTCTATAAGCATGAGGGAAAGTTAGGAGGCGATGAGAATAAAATAAACTAAGGATTTTCTCATCAAGGAATACACGCACTGCGCGCGCGTATTCCTTCCCTGACCCTTCGTGCCCCCTAAAAAAATCATTTCTGATCGTGTAAAAACTCACACCGTGTCCCCACTGCCTTCGGCAGCGCAGACCCATGCGCGCTGCGCGCGCACGTGTGAAGGTATACGCGCGCTACGCGCACATATTCCTTCTCAAGTCAAATTTTTTTCTTAAGAAAAGAAATTGAAAAAAAATCATTTCTCATCGGTTAAAAAGTCGGAACAGGTCCCCACTGCCTTCGGCAGTGCTGTCCGGTGAGCGCGGTGCACGCCTATATCTTCCCCACCCTTTCAGCCCTTCCTAATTAACCTACATATATCAATTTTGAACGGTCAAACTGAATTAGCTGAGATGCAAAAGAAAACCTAATCAGGTTACCTCAAAACGTGTAAATCTGGTGAAAACTTTCGATAATATAAAAAACTTTAAAATATCTTTCGAATGATGTATTAAAAATAATTTAATCATAATTAGAAATTGAACTACTTAAATTTGCAAATATTACAGCGCCATCTGGCGGTAGAAATTTCTGTAATCTACTGTTCGATTCCAAATCAACAAAGCTATCAAATGATGTATTACTTATGAAATTATTTTAATTAGTAGCTGAGATACAAAAGAAAACCGATTCAGGAGACCTCAAAACGTGTAAATGCAGCGAAATCTTGAATCCCACTTTCGATAATATAAAAGTACTTTAAAATATCTTTCGAAAGATGTATTAAAAATAATTTAATCATAGTTAGAATTTGAAATACGCGTATGAGAATAAAATTTAATTTGCAATTAAATTGTACATTTTTTATTTATTTTGGAAACCCGGTGAAATTTTAACTGCTACTTCGTCTTGTGATGTTAAAAGTGTGTAGCAAGTTTGAAATAATTTTGAATAAAATTGAAGCATTTTGAAATTTGCAATTTTTATTTCCAGTACAAAATCAGTAAAGCAGGAAGTAAAATCTATTTATTCTTTCGCCCGGCGCCATGGTAACCGAAATACGTCTATTGCAAAATTAATAAAACTCTTGTGATTTGTTGCCACCTTTTTTTTCATACTTTAGTTAATTTTAAAAAATCTAATTGCCCTATCGATAAGCTGTTTAAACCGTCGGATTCAGAAAAATCGGATCTTTCATTTGATACCTTATTTGTAACGATGCGACTGATATTTCTAATTTATTTTCCACTTTTTCCGTAAAAATGTCGCTTTTTAAGCATTTAATCATGAATTCTGGGTCATTTTTCGGTAGACAAGGGTGGACGTTTTAATTAATATCTCCGCTAATTAGGGTCGCATCGCTTAGCGAATTATCGCGATGTCGAGATGAAGAAATTCTGCGTCTGTTGACACCGGTTTCGAAGCGATGCGACCATTAGCGCCGGAGCTTTAGCGGTCACAAGGCATTTCTCACAGACAGACAGAAAGACAGACAGACAGACAGACAGACAGACAGAAAGAAAGACAGATGCGCACAGATTTTAATAATATAAGGAGATAATTTCAAAAATACAATAACGTATGCACGATTCTATTAACACATTTTAGAAAAATACATGGTTAGAAAAATAGCCATCATTTAATCCCATATATGAAAAAATTAAATCAACTGGAATTTTGCTCACCTGCGGAAGCTGATTTAGATTAAGGATTTCAGTGGATGGGCCTGAGCATTCACTTTGATAAGGGCCTCCAAATCAGAGACTATTACCTTAAGTGACAAATCTGTCACTTAAGGAAACAAGTGACAAGTCTGTCACTTAAGGTTTAAGATGACAAATTGGTCAATATTATTATTAAAAAAATTTTTTTTTTTTTTTTTTTTTTTTTTGGGGGGGGGGGGACAAACCGAAGAGTCAATAAATTTATCAAACAATTTTGAAAGGCACTCTTATTCTATATTAATATTATATACAAAAGAATGAAACTACTCCATTCCTCTAAATATCCAACTAAGTCAAGCTTTTAAAGTTAGTAATGTTGGTAAGTAAATGGGCATATCACACGGGAGCCCAGTGGCAGAAATACCGCGACACGGCTACATAGTCGTGGACACAAAAAAATGGCTTGCAGACAGTTTTTGTCTGCACTGAGAAAATTTGTCCACAACTTTTGGATAACAATTCACTTATAAAAATTTCTGTATCAAAACTAAAACTAATACTTTTATTATTTATATTGTGTTGTGTCAAACATTGCTATAAAATATTTAATTGAATGAGAGGAATTGAATGAATACAATTGTTTATACTATATTGTTTTGCAGTAACCCCCCCCCCCTCCCAATCAGCTTTCAGGCTTTTTGAGTGTAAGCCATTTTCACTCCTGATTACACGCAAATTTTGAGGACAGGTTTGAAATTTTAAAAGCCTGTCGCAGACAGCTTCAAAACTTTCTGCCACTGGGCAGGGGAACATATATACTAAATACAACATTATACACAACATGTTCACTCAGAGTCGTTCAAAGTTGGGGAAGCTGAACGAATGAGGAACCGATCAGCTGTCCCTAGGGTTCCCGAACTGACAGCGTGATGTATTCCCTTCTCTAAAGGTATTGCAGGAAAGAATCATGTCTATTCCTCCTATTGGTCAATTTTGATGAGCACACTCAATAAACTCAGCTTTTTGTAAACGGCTTCGAAAAAGTTGATCATCTGAAAATGTGCTGTCCTTGAACAAGGTCAGGCTGAGTGTGTTGGATATAATGTTGTGTTTAGTAAAACGTTGAGCGAAAATCTCTTGAGTGATATGGACAAAACATGTCTTGTGAGAGCAAAAATGTATTGTCGTAAATTTGGAAATTGATGAAAGGATTTTTTATTAGCTTAAAAGTTCATTATAAAGAATATGAACCAACGGTTCTTCTACTTGCATAATTTTCAAAAAATTTCTAAGCTTTCACCTACCGATTTTTAAAATTTTAAACGTGTCAAAGTGGTAGAATCAGTAAGAACAGTTCTCAGGAATCAATATGAATGGGATTGCAACTGGCTCTTGATCTTACTTTCTGGTATAAATTTCAGGAAATATTCATTTAATGCTTCTCACTGGTTGATAATTCTAGTAATGACTGGTATCAGTGTCATCCACCTATTATTTACAAATCTCATAATTTCTTCTTTCTTAGTTCCAACTTCGATTTGGACACCTCGGAAATCTTCTTTGCAAGCCGAATATTTATGAAGAAATTTAAACACAGTATTAAAAAAATCTTCAATATCCCAGTGATTAACTACTTGAGTCATTGCATTCTTGAAGGAATTATGCACAATATGCAAGTTACAAGAACTATGATAAGAGGCCGAAAATCTCTATCATTTAGTTCACTGTCAATTTCTTCAAGTCATTTTTGGTTAACAGGTGGTCCATCAGAGCTTACAGATAACAATTTATTAACTGGTAACTTATCAAGTACAAGTGTCAAATATATCTTGTTTTTCAAAATATCTGCTGTAGCATGACCCAGTTTAAAAGCATGCAGGAAGTTACTAACAATTTGGTTACGCTCTTCATCCCAAAATTTTATAAGTATATCTAATTGCTTTTTTCCATTATCAGTTGTTTCATCGAAAGCAGAGAAAAGAAATTAGTTCATAAATCTTCACAGTATTATTTGTAGAGTAAATTTTTGCAGTCTGGATATCATCTAGCAGTAGACGTAAAAAAAAAATATAGGAAATATAGGAGTTGGTGTAAAAATATAGGAGAATATCTGCTAAATTGCGAAAATATAGGAAATATAGGAGGACTATGAGGCCTGTGAATTTTTAAAGTTTTCACGAACTTTTGGCGCACCGGTAGAAGTGTCTTGTGGTGGCCAGAACATACCAGTCTAAAAACATTGTTTAGACGAAAATTTTACTATTTAATTGGTCGGGTTTTGTACCCACTGGGCGATAGTACTTAAAACTGGATGAATACAGACAATTTTCATCTCGGAGAAGCATAACACTAAATGTCAATACAGTCAATTTTGTGTCGGCATATCAGAATTTTTTTTTTACTTTCTACTATAGACATAAGAACAAAGAATTGGAAGCGTGAAAATCATCGACTATCGATTATAAATGGATTTGCAAGTTTTGAGTTGTTCTGAACACGATTTCATCGCTTTAAGAAAATGTCTATGTGTATTACAAATTTTCAGCACGCTGTAAATCACGAACCAACGAAGAAATTTAACCAAGCTTGGGTGTTTTGTTGAAACTTGATGTAAACTAATGTTGATTACATTTGGGGATAAATCGCTTAACAGATGGCGCTGTCATCCCATTTTTTTTTCTTTCTAAATTTTTATATGGCTGCATATAACTATGCACCATGAGGAATATTTTAATAAATCAGTGCAAAAATAAAGAATTATTTATATTAGTAATAGTCAATCAGGATTTTTTTTTTTTTTCAATATATGAGCATCGCTCGCCTCCCCTCCCCCCCCTTACTTTCGAAGGGGAAAATTTTTCAACCTGGGCATCTTTAAAAAAA
Source organism: Salticus scenicus (assembly GCA_963930645.1). Lineage (NCBI taxonomy): Eukaryota > Metazoa > Arthropoda > Arachnida > Araneae > Salticidae > Salticus > Salticus scenicus. The sequence goes on along the minus strand of OZ005653.1, from coordinate 327,743,282 downwards.
AAAAAAAAAAAAAACTTGCTGAAACCTATAAAACGAATGTTTGAACCATTCATCTGTAATAATTTAAAATAAAGTTATTCTTTTTTTTTTTTCAAAAAAAAAAAAAAAAACCTCATCCTTGACATACTTTTTTCCCCCGTTAAAAATGGGGGAAAAAAATTGATAACTTTGTGTTTTAAAAGTATTGGCGAGATCTTCTACAAGATACCCATATTGAAAATTTACCCCCCTGGATGGTGGACGCGATGCCCTATATGCACACTTTTTTTTATTTCCTAGTTTACTAATATTATTATTATCAACTAGTCAGTTGAAGGGCGACTAAGGCGCCCGTTGAAAAATGATCATTTCATTTTATTCATTTCTCACACTTCAAATAATTAATTTGGCTAGCGCAAGCCTGTACGAAATTTTCGCACTTTATATCTTCGTTACCTTTAAAATTCGTATTATTTTATAGACGTCATTTTTTAGATCACCACGACATCATATAGACACAAATTTAATATTATATATATATATATATATATATTTTTTTTTTTTTTCTCGTGAAAGCATATTTTATTTTATGCTGAAAAAAAAAAAAAAAAAAAGGCAACAATAAAAAATTTAAATGTCTACTTTCATATTTTAATTAATAAATAATAATAATAATGTTTTAAAATCTATTACCTTAAAAACTTTTTGAGTGAATAAAGGCATTATTGTGACAAATACAAAAGTTATTTTTTAAAACAAGTTGTATTTTATTAAAGGTTTCCATTATTAGAGTTATTGGGGGAAAAAAAAAAAAAAAGTTTTCTCATTAAAAAAAAATTTAGCCATTAAATTTGTTTTTTCTAAAAATTTCATTTTTTTTTTTTTTTTTTTTATGGTTATCTATCTTATAAGGTGGGAAAATTATAATTTTGGGGTCAAATTTTTAAAATTGTGTTTTTGTTATATTTACACGTTTTCAGGTCCCCTAAACTAGAAAAACATGTTTTTTTGCATTTGCAATGCTAGTCTATTGTACCTCAAGAACAAGTAATAGAAGGAAGGCCAAACTCGATATATTAAATCTGTATCATATATAGGCATTACTAGACAAAATGAAATGAGCATATTTCTTTTTATACTCGTAAAAACATTTTAATTAGATTGCATTATGATATGGAAATCATTCATCATTCGTTTACATGACTGCTCTAATGAATATTTATATATCGAGGAAAACTGGATGCTGGGAAACTACTTGGAGTGGAACAGCTGTAAGTGCACTTTAGGTTGTCTTTTGTGTTTTTCATGACTAAATTTAACCTTAAGTAAACAATGTTATGTGTATAAAGTTGTTAGGCAATATGCAAGTCTACCAAAAATATTCTTTTCTACTGAATGTAATTGATGGAACAGCTTAACTACATTTTACAATGTCAATGAAAACTTAAAATTTTCTTTTCTAAACTGCTAAAATTAATTTGTCATACTCATACAGTAACATTATGTATGGGTATGAAAAATTAATTTTCTTGGGTTCCCACTCAATTTAAAAAACGAATTATTTTTAGAAGGTTCTCAACATAAAAAGTAGCTCACAGCATACAACATAGCTTGTGACATAAAAGATAACATAGTAACGCGCCTCTTGACATAAACTGCATGCTCTTAGACATAAAGAGGGGTGGTTCTGAAGAACCAAGCACTGTGACTAGAGGTCTATTGTACAATCCCCAGAAGTCCCTAAAAAAGACCAGTTGCAGAAGCAAAGTTAAACAAACACCTAATATGAATATTATGATGAAGCCCCTAGGGTTCAATTAGATGCCGACCCAGGTGTTCAAACCTATAGGCAGAATATGCCTTACATTAACAAAGAACATGGACAGCCGTTTCTTCATTACAAGCAACCCCTAGAATTGCATGCTCAAAAAGCATTTTCCAGGTTCATATAATCTTCCCAGGTTTTTGGGCAATATTTGCAATTTTCCCTGACTTTTTTCACTAATTTCAAATTCTCTGACCCGTGGGAACCCCTGAGAATCTTTTGAAATTCAATTTTCAGCTCTTTTATATCTATCATATCATATGTTTTAAGGTCCTGTGATTACGAAAGTTAATTTTTTTAACCGTTGATTTGTATGCAAGTCTGTTATCAGTATAACTTATAAACAAATAATTTCAGAAATTTTAAATTTGGTATTTTGAAGTTTATATGAAGTTGCCATCTGAAAAGTTCAAACTAAGTTTCAATATGTATGTGTGTTGATGTAAAAGTTGGTATTACAGTTAAATATGTCAAATAAAATTGTTTTTAAAGTGGATTCACAAATAGGTACTTGTTACCAGAGCCTGATTATCACCTGTTGGGGCCGAAGGCCCAGGACGATTTTGGTAATTTGGGCGATTTTTTTAAAGGTCAAATTCATAAAATGAATGACATCACAAATTACAACAGAATGGCAGATTCTGATATTTTGTTTTGAAGATGTATATGATTGTTCATATGAATTAGTAGGGGTATATATCTTGATACTTTTTTTACAGTTTGAGAGTGTTCTTTGTCAGTACAAAAGGGGCTCCATGTTTAAGCAATTATAAAGCAGTCAATTTTGGTCTACCATAAAGATTTTTTATTTTTCTGTTCTATATAACATATATCTTTATACTCTATAGCGTATAAATAAACTTTCTTTAAAAATAGGTTATAAAACAAAATAACTGTTAACAGTAATAATAGAATTTTGAAATGAAGCATTATTCAACTGTTATTAAGATTTTAGATATTTTTACAATTTTAGTTATACTTTTGAGACTGAAAAAGTAGTTATAAGTCAAACTGTGTATAATATAAGCCAAATATGGCCTATATTATAGACATATTTTTTTGCCTATAATATACCCCCCCCCCCCCCACAGAAAAAAAAAAAAAATTAAAAAAAAAGAAAATAAAATAAAAAACTCTCATAACCTAAAAAAATATATGCAAAAATTTGAGTAATTTTGTAACTGCGCTAGAAGTATTTAGTTATTACTACAGGCTTAAAAAAAAAAAAAAAAAAAAAAAAAAACAGAATTTTAAAAATCACTTTAAAATATAGTCTTTCTGATTGTACATAAGTAGGACATTTTATTTCTAGATATTTTATTAAATATCAATGTTTATTAAAATTGTGTTTCATACAAAAATAAAATACTGCAAGTCAGTGTTGTGGTAATTATTGTCTGAAATCAATGTTGCTGCTGCCTATGAAATTAAGGAAAGAAAAAAGGCAAAGGAAAATTGAAAATGACAGTTTTTAGCCTGATAAATTTAAGCATATCCAGGGGAAATTTAATGAGAACTGAATGCCATTTTCTGCCCCAATGAAATAAAAATTATAAATAAAGGTACTGTTAAATTATATAGAGTGAAAGAATTCTAACAAACGAAGATTTTAATATTTTACGAAAAGCTTTCAATATGGTCAAGTTTTGTCAAGCTTTGACTTTTTTTTTTTTTTTTTAAATTTAGGATGTTATTTCTCAACTCATTTAATTCTATATTGATTAATCAGTTGTGGATGTAAAAGTGTGTGTTCATATGAATTTTTTTCTTTTTCTTTAGAGAATTTTTTAAGTTTTCAGAACAAGTTTTTAAGTTCTAGATGTAGAAAAAAATAAGACCACAACCATAAATTTCATAAAAATTTTATTAATACATATGAAAAATAACTCAGATTTAAATACAAAAATATATTTTAAAAATAATAAGGGAAGAATGCCTATTATCAAACACATGCCTAATCCCACACATCCAAGATATTGTCCTCTATGTAAAAACAACATGAGCATTTCTTTTTTTTCCCCCCTTTTTTTTTTTTTTTTAAACATTCAGTCACTTCTGTATTAATATCAGAATGCTGTGCATCTTTTCAGCAGGAGGAGAAATTTTCAAATTTCTTTTTTTTTTCACTACATGAAACATTTCTTGTATGACTACAATTTGATTGAATATTTTGAAATCAATGGACTCTTCCCACCTGACGTGAGAGGTCACATGATAGAGGGGGGAAAAAAAATAGCAGACGAAGTCTTGTTTATCTAGAGCGATTGCTGAAATAACATTTTCTATTCCTATTTTTGATCAATCGTATTTAATCTGCGTTATTTTTTTATACATCATCATTTTTAATCCATTTTATATCATTATTCATCATCTTTTGTTTGCTGTATACATTTACAATCATTTATTTTATACCTGTTATTGATGTTCATGAAGACCATGTTTAAATACTCTGATTTTTGGTACTTAAATCAGTGACAGTGCAATATCGTACTACGTAAATCCATTTAGACCAGTAACTGAGTTAATTAACTTGTTGTAACACCTTTATGCAATTAAATTAAATGAAAACATTTTAAAATTTCAATTTATAATCCGTAAACATTTCACAAGAAGCTATTATTTATTGCTAGATCAGTTAATGTTACAGTTACACTACAATATACAAAAATCGATTGTTATAGATAAAAATAAACAAACACATAAAATGTTTTTTAAAAATTATTAAATTTACAAATACAATTATTCTACTGTTTACAAATACACAATATTACTTTTATTTTATATTAAATATTAAAATTTTTGTTCTAAGAACAATATTATAATTGAATTCGATTCTCAGAATTCGATTATTCGCTTTCCTCTATCACGTGATTGAGCAGACGACGGTGGGAAGAGCTCATTGTCAGTGTTACATGTTAGAACTTTCTTATTTTATTTATTTATTTTTAAATCAATTTTCATTTAAAATTTTCAAAGCTAAGATGAATATTATTCTTAGCCATCAAAGAAAAATAAAATAAAAATAATTTTAAGATTGCATAGATGATACCAAACACAAAAAATAACAGTTTTATAACTATTTTATGTAGTTTTTCAACCATTTAATAGCTGTAAAAATGCCAAAGAGTTTAAGTTTTGAATGTAAAGTTATAATCTTAAAATGTTAATTTTATTTAAATAAAGAGAATTTTTTTAAGCTTTAACATTTTCTCTTACTATTATAGTGCAATAATATGGTGAAATGCAATATTTAACAACAACAATTTTTTTCAGTTTGCATGCTTCCTATACTAAAAAAATATTTTAAACACAGACAATCAAGATCCTGAGAATCAATTGAGGAATGATTTTTGAACAAAAGCCACAGGTTGTAGTGTTCTTTCAATGAATTAGAGGCTTGAGGAAAAAAGGGGGGTGGGAGTGGGATTGATATTAAGCTTTTTTCCCCTATTAATTTAAACTGCAGAATCTCCTATCATATATAAATATAGGTGCAACGCTTTAAGATAACTGAGGACATATATATATATATATATTTATAAAGATTAACTTAATTCACTACAACACTAATAACTTATTTAAAAAAAAAAATTAGATAGGTTTAATATGTAAAGAATATTCAAAATAAAAATAAATGGGATAAAAATAGTTTTTTTTTTAGTAAATACAAGCAGTTAAGTTACACTTGTTACTTCAGATCTTGGAACAGTTATCTATTTTTTCTATAACAAAAAATTACATAATGCACTTAGTTACTTTTTTTTTTTTTTTTTGGTTTTCCAGGAATTTTTCAAAAATTAACCAAAATTTAAAATGTAAAAATGTACCAAAATTCAAAATAGGTAGAGTTGAAAAAAAAAAAAAAAAAAAAAATTAAAATTTGTTAAAAAGAAATTTAAAAATATTATTTATAACTAAAAAAATTTTCCGTTACTCAAATATAACAGCAATGCAAGAAAAAATAATAAAAACTACATTTATATACTCATGTTCTTTCTTTTTCGTTTTTTTAACTGAAGATAAAGACACAAGCAAAAGCCTTTAAAATATTAATCTATTTTATCAATATATATATATATTAGTTATACTAGATATTAATTAGCCAGATACATTAATGCTAAAATATTCATAATTAATACAAATGATTTTTATTGTTATAAACTACTTATTCCTATACTTTAATATATCATCAAAACAACTTACCTTCCGCAACTCCTTAATCTGCTAAACTTCTTAATGTGTTGCCTAAAATCTATAACATTTTAGAGGGGTCATTGTTTCAAGATTTTTAAATTGAAAAATAAATTACATTTTCGATGTAAGTATGGGAAAGTAATCAAACAACGTAGAAAATTAAAAATTCCTAATTCAAATGCTCATATACTAAATGACAGTACAGTGTAATCAATTTAAAAGAGTACATGTTTGTTTTTTACATTATCCACATATTTAATGTATGCAGCAAGATTTTCAACACCATAAATTATTTAATGCACTGATATTGTTTCTTTCACTTTCTAAACGCGAAAACTTGCTTAAACTATTAACCCCTTGAACTGAAATGACGAATCCAGCTCGTCATGAATTTCCCGACACTAATTATGTTCTTATATGTATCTATAACAATAAACATTCATATAAATGTGTAAAACAAATATTATTTTTAATAATACTGTAAAAGCACTTATTTTCGCGAGCCCATTGTAATCGCGAAAATTTAAGCCTCGCAAAATACTTTTTTTTTCGCATCAAATAATAATAAAAATTCAGGAAATTTTCACTTACCAAAGCTCACAGGCATGGACGGTCCGAATCCGAGAAAAGCGAAGGGGTGGGGTGATTACATTTTTGGTGCAAAAGGGGGGTTCAGAAGTCCCTAGTTTGATAAAGAGCGAGGAAAAAAAGAGATTGAGAAAAGAAACTTGTTGGAATGTGCACGTTGAGCCAAGGCCAAAGTTGATGTATAAGCACCATTGTAAGAATGAATTGTTTTCAGAGCGATGGGAAGGGGGAAACGAGCTTTTCGGACAAAAGGAAGTTTCTTAAAATTCCTTATGCAAAATGGGTTCTGTATTTAGGTACTTTTTAACTTTAGGATTTTTCAACTTTCGGTTCTATTCATATAAAGTTTGCGAAATTTTCAGCTCGCTAAATCATCGATATATTCCTTTTCGCGAAAATTACGGCTTGCGAAAATAAGTGCTTTTACAGTAACAAATTATTTGAGCAACAAAACCGTACATTTCTATATCATTCTCTCCTCTTAAAACTAAGAAAATTAAATTGTCTGCATGAGCAGTGCTGACTGGAAATAAATTGCAGTTCAAGGGGTTAATCCAATTCTTTTCGCTTGATTTGAGAAAGAGTCTACTTATATAGTGTACTAAATAAGTTAATTGTTTTGAAAATCTTGCTGCTTACTTAAAAAAAAAAGAAAAAAAAAAAAGGGGGGGGGGAGGGGGGTTTAATTACCCTGTATTTTAACATTAATAATGCTTAAAAGGAAATTTGTAATTTGGTAACCACTTAAGACAAAAATAAATTCATGCTAAATTTTAAAATATTACTAGTTTTCTATATACAGTCAAATCTGATTCAGCCTCCTCATGAAATACCGCCAATTATCATCACACACAGATGTGAATATTAAAACTGATTATGATCCTACTTTAAGAATCTTGAAATTACATAAGAGAGAAGAGAGAAAAAAAAAAAAAAAAAAAAACAGGATGTGATTAAAAATTTTTTCATGATTGTAAATAATAAAATACATGTTAAATCTTTGGAAGTCTAAATAAACAATACTAGTAAATTACAAAAGGTATTTCTAAATTTCCATTATACGACAGTTTTCTCTTAATAGTCACTGAAATTTTTTTTTTAAATCTGAAATCTGGAAATAACTAAGCAAATATTCATAAAATCTGAAAAAAAAAAAAAAAAAAAACTCTACACACAATCACTTATGGAATATATTATCCATATATGAATTACAATATAAAAAGTATCTATTACAGGGCTCAAAATTAACAGTCTGGGACCACAAAAATATTCAACGGACCAGTGAAACTATTCAGTATTTTATTTTTTACTTTTCTATAAAATTGCCAAAAATCTGTCATTGAATTGTAAGGTATGACAACAGTAAGTGTAGTACTTCATTATAATTGTCAACGTCACATATTTTCTGTAATTTTTCATTTAATTTCACTTTAAGAGCCTTTTTACTTTCTCTTACTTAAGTAAATGGTAGAGAAAAGTATTGTTTTTGGGTCAAATTTTTTAAATCAAGTTTTCAGGTCCCCTTTATCTAAAAATCATGTTTTTAGCGGTTGGTCTGTGTGTGTGTGTGTGTATGTCTGTTATCAGCATATCTCAAGAACAAATAATAGCAAGAAAGTCCAAACTTGGTATTCTAAATGTGTATCATGTAGGAATGCTATACTAAACTTTTCATTGAGATCAAGCAAATGATCCGTGTACAGGGACACTGAAGAGAATTCAAATACAATATGTATATGGGGGGAAATTGCAGGTAAATAGAGTTTAACATCTATAGACTGCACTAAACCAAATGAAATGAGTATAAATTTTTTATGTGCGTAAAAACACGTTTCATGTAAAATATAGTATCGAAATCTATCATTGTTCGTTTACAGGGCTACACAAAAGAATTAGATTATAATGTGACAATACTTGAAAATGGATGGAAGTGTACTTTAGGTTGTGCTATGTGTTATTTATTACTATAGGATTATACTTAGGTGCACTGTGTGGTTTGTACATAATCTTCAAAAGATATACAGAGCTGCAAATATTTAAGCGATAACATTAATAATCTTTTTTATTGTTAGTGGAAATGCTTTACTATAATATTTGACCATGTTCAGGAAAGCTGCTCAGGAATGGAAATTAATTCCTCATGGCCATATGGTTAATAAAGTATTTTTTTAAGCTAAATATTCATTGCTTGATTTTTTTGTATACTTACATGTTTTGAGGCTTCGTGAATACTGAAGTCAAGTTTCTAAAGCTTGATCTTTGTCAGTATCGCTTAGAGTAAATTAAAAACAAATAATTTTAGGCGATCCAAATGTTGTATTTCGAAGTTATATAATACGTTTGTTACTAGAAAAGTTTAATCAAGATTGATAAGTTTCCCGAAACGTTGCGTGTGAAAGTTGTCTGAATGATTTTAAGTGAACTTTTGAATTTAATAACAGATTTGAATTCTACACTCATGTCTATAAATTAAGGATAATTCAGATTCACACTAAAAACGAACTTAAATGGAAAAAATTTCACCTGTAGAAATACCATACACATCTTTCAGAATAATATGCAAACTATAGGAAGCCATCAGATGACGCCAATATGATGTTACAATGATGAAATTGTAAGAAGGGGGTAGATAAGGAATGGGAGCAAAGAAGGAAAATTGTTCACAAGCGTTCTGTGTGCCGCTCTGTGCCATAACCGAATGGTTATGACACAGAGGACGCATGCAGATAATTTTTTATGTGGTAGAATTATCGGCCGACTAGAATGTGGGCGTACTCAGATAGAAGTATCGGGGGAACTTAGAATCGCCCAAAGTGTCATCTCTAGGCTTTGGTAACGATTCCAAAATAATGGAAATGCCAGTCGACGTTACAGTACTGGTCGGCCCCGAGTTCCAATGCCAAATGACCACCGGTATTTGGCAGTAACTGCCAAAATAAGCAGATAAAGCACAGCATCAGACCTGTTTTGTCAGCTGTCTGCAGCCACGAGTGCCACAATTTCAAGAAAAACTGCGTATAGACGTTTGGGAGATATTGGTCTATATGCTCGCAGACCTGTTAGATGTGTTCCACTCATGGCAATGCACTGCGCCAGTGGTTAACTTGGAGTAAAGAACATGCAATGTGGACAGCAGCACAGGGAGCTTGTGTGATGTTTTCCGACGAGTCCAGGTTTAGCTTGCAGTGTGATTCACGCCAGACATTTATATGTAGAACGTCAGGTACCCGTTACCATCAAAACAACATCATTGAACGACACTGTTACTGTGGGGCAGGAGTTCTCATTTGGGGTGGGGGGGGATCATATTGGGCACCAGAACAGATCTGCATGTTAAAGTCGGAAGAATGATAGAGACATCATTCAGGAACAACATTTACGCTTGTTTAGGGGTGCCATGAGCCCAGAATTTGTGTTTATGGATGACAATGCGCGTCCTCACTGTGCAAGCCAACAATCTGAAGCTATCACCCGCATGGAATGGCCAGCATTCTCACCTGATTAGAATCCGATAGAGCATGTGTAGGACATGCTTTTCTGACGAGTTGTAGTCCGCCAACCACCTCCTACATGTGTACCGGAACTTCGGAGAGCATTGCTTACTGAAAAGAGTAATCTTCCCCAAGATCAGATCAATAATTTATTACTCAGCATTCCTAGGCATTGTAAGGACTGTATTTCATCATCTGAGAGACATACAATGTATTAACCATCATACCAACCATGTAATGTTACGTTTTTGTAAGGGAGATATTTTTTTTTATTGCTTCAGGGAGCAAAAATCGTATTTTTTATAAATGGTATCCTACATAAACCACCTTTTTTTGTTCTTGATCTTTTGTTTAATAAATGGACTTTATGAATAATTCATGTTTGTTTTGTTTCTGAACCTTTATTTGCCTCAGCTAGCATTATCCTTAATTTATGGACATGAGTGTATATAAATGTAGGTACAATAATAAATCAGGGGGTTGAGGGAGGTGGTAGTCCCCCTCACATAGAATTATTTGTCAAATACAGCTGTTCCGAAGCCTAATTTGAATTGTTTTAATATACGCTTCCATAAAAGTACTTATCCTTTAATCTCCAATCTGTATTTATAGTATTAAATTTCAGGGTAAGAAAAAGCCACATGGTGACACATCAGATTATTTATATAAAACTTCATTTGTATCATTTAATTCATTTATATAAAAATTACATCTTCCATGCAAATTTATTTTACATGACAATTTTTTAAATTTTATGTATTTTTTAAAACATAATGGAATGTTGGAACAGACCAGTGAAAGTATGCATGGACCAGCAAAATCTTAAAATGACCAGTCCTGTGGACCAATGACAATTTTTTTAATTTATACCCTTGTATTGAATAGCTTCAACCTACATTTCTTACACACATTTTTTTTTTACTTTCTTTTACTCATATACAGAGTGGCTGCTAAGAATGTGGAAAAAATTTGAGGAGCTTTTATGGACTACTTACTTCATTATAACCACTTTTTTGTTGTTGTAAAGCTTTTATTGTTAAATGCTATTTATTAAAATAATTTGCATTTACTCAATGGGCAGTTTTTGAGCGATCAGGGAAAGCAAAATGTATTAAAAGCCAAAACTTTTGAGATTTTTTCAAAGTGCGTCGAATCTAAGATATTTTGTGGTCCGATGAGAAAATCTTTACAGTTGAAGTCTCTAAAAACTCTCAAAATCATCGTAAACTTTTGGGCCCATATCTCAAGAACACTAGAAAACAAAACGATGCAACAAGGTCTTTTTTTCCAAAAAGTTTGATGATTTGGATCGAGATTAGTGCTAATGGAAAGATTCAACTGGTTTTTATTGAAGAAAACATAAAAAATAATGGAAAAGTTTATCAAAAAGAGGTTTTAGAGAAAGCCGTACTTCCATGGAACCAAAATCACCTGACTATGATCTTTCAGCAAGTTTTTCTGACCCATGGAGTCAAATCAACACTTGCTTTAATCGATGTCAAACTGAAAAGGTATCTGACCAAAAATATGTGTTCTTCTAACAGCTCTGATTTGCATACACTGGATTTTTCAGTGTGTGGATTGTTAGAACAACAATTGCAAATACTTAAAATTATACATCTGGATAGACTCAAGAAAGCCCTGAGCAAAATATGGGATGATTTAGATCCAGACTGCTTGCGGCACACAGTCACCTCACTTCCGAAGAGGATCGTAGCTTGCATCAAAGCTGATGACCACCATTTCGAAAATTCATAGTAAAAAATAATTGTTAGACATTACTTGTTGCAAAAATAAAAGCTTCAACTTTGTTTGCAATTTCACTAATTGTTTATTATCAAATACTTTTTCCGGATACTCAATAGCCACCCTATACAGTCATGGCCAAAAGTATTTGTACACTTATTTTTTTCCTAAATATTTTTTTTACAACTGGAAAAAATAAATTCTGATTTTACTACTGGTCCTAAACTGTTTATATTCTCTAAGGCATACATATTTGCTATAAAATTATGGGCCTTAGTGTAGCCGACGAGGGCATCGAAGTCCTAGGGCCATGGCCTGGATCTAGTCCTGACCTCAACCCGATTGAAAACATGTGGACAGTAATGAAACAAAAGGTTAGTTAGGCAAATCCGACCTCAGAGAAGAATCTGGCTGAAATTATCAAGAAGGTTTGGGTACAAGAGATAACTCAGGAGTATTGCGAAAAACTTGCAAAATCTATGCCTCCCGGATTAAGGCTGTCCTACGAGCCAAGGGTCGACATACAAAGTATTAAATGACTGTAAACTGTTAATAAGTGACAACTATTGACATTTAATTTCAATTGTTGTTGAATACTTTTGTTATTTATCAAATAAATTATATAATAAAAGAGAAAAAGTGTTAATGCGTAAAGTGTACAAATACTTTTGGCCATGACTGTATATGGAAGAGAGAGTATTGTTTATGGGTCAAATTTTCGAAATTGAGTTTTTGTTATATTTACACATTTTGAGGCGCCCTGAATTGAAAAATCATGCTTTTAGCGATTGATCTGTGTGTGTGGCTGTCTGTTATTAACATATCTCAAGAACAAGTATTAGCAGAATTTCCAAACTTGGGATTCTAAATGTGTATCATATAGAGATGCTACACTAAACATTTTGCTGAGTGTTACAAGGACACCCAAGAGAATTCAAATACATCATGTCTATGGGGGGAATTGCAGCAGGTAAGTAGAGTATAACATCTATAGGCTGCCTTAAACAAAACTGAATGAACGAAGTTTTTTATATGCATTAAAGCACGTTTTGTGTAAATTGTAGTATGGAAATCAATCATCATTCGTTTACAGAGCAATATATCCAAATATATCCCATGTATCCAAATATATCCATAGTATTTAAAAAAATATAAAGTGATTTAAATAAATATTCCCGGTTTGATGAATTCATGATTAAAAATTTCTAATATATCCATAGTATTTGGATATCTAGGGGGATATACTTGAAAATTGCTAAAATTAAAATTCATTTTGTGTTGGATGTTTTTCATGCAAGACTAAATTTAAGTACACAATGTTTTTTATAGTGCATATTGCTTATACACAATATACAAGGCTGCCCAAGAAGGAGCTAAACGTTCTCTTCTATTGAATGTAATTGATGGAAGTGCTTTGCTACATTTTACTATGTCGACAAACACTGCTCAGGAAGGAAAATTAACTTTTGATATCCATACTATAAAATATTTTTTGAATTAAATAAAGAAGAAAAACGAAGTTTACTAATTACATAATGAAACATAAAAAACCTAAATTTACTTCGTTGGTCGTTCTAAGATCTTTCGGTACCGGGCACCCGGTCCTCTTCAGAAAACGTTCGTACTGTGATGGAACTAGGCTTCTGGCTGCATCCTTGTTGATTCTTCAACAGGTGGTTCCAGGCTCTATTTGGGGCCACTGCGCCACTATCGTTGCATGTTTCTTCATTGGTGGAGATCACAATTGATTCGCGATACATAGCGTATTGATAGTTATTGTAATCGGACAATTTGATTGTTTTATCGAAGTCTATTTTAATATTGTTTTCGTTATACGTTTTAGCTAATGCTGTGTTAAGTTTTCCGGTTTTAATGTCATGTTTGTGTTCTTTGACTCTGGTTTTGATTTTTCTTTTGGTGACGCCAATGTATGAACCGGTTTTATTGTTTTGATCTGTGTATGGAATTTTATATATACCTGCGGTTTCAAGAGGGGGGGTGGGGTCTTTGTCACTACGGATTAGATGAAAAATATTCTTGTTCGTTTTGATATCAAACCGAACAAGAATATTTTCGATAGACTTCGATAAAACAATCAAATTGTCCGATTACAATAACTATCAATACGCTATGTATCGCGAATCAATTGAGATCTCTACCAATGAAGAAACATGCAACGATAGCGGCGCAGTGGCCCCAAATAGAGCCTGGAACCACCTGTTGAAGAATCAACAAGGATGCAGCCAGAAGCCTAGATCACAGTACGAACGTTTTCTGAAGAGGACCGGGTGCCCGGTACCGAAAGATCTTAGAACGACCAACGAAGTAAATTTAGGTTTTTTATGTTTCATTATATATTTTTTGAAGTTTTATTTTCAATTCCGTTTTTTTTTTTTTTTTTTTTTTTTATTATATCACATTCTGAGGTGCCCTGATTATGAAAGTCCAATTTTTAGTGGTTGATCTGTAATTATATCTATTATCAGTATAACTTAAAAAAAAAAAAATAAATAAATAAATAAATAACTGCAGAAAATTCCAATTTATTTTTTTTAAGTTCATATTAGGTGACCACTTAAAATTTTGATCAATATTGGCAAGTAAGAAGGTAAATTATCACCAGCCTAGATTTTTTTTAAAATAAATATAGGCACTATAACTGAACAGGAGGTTGAAGGGGGGCAGTAGCCCCCTCACACAGAATTATATGTAAAAAAAAAAAGTGTTTCTCAACCTATTTTAGATTATTTTTTAATGTAGATTGAACTTTATTATCTCCTTTTATTGATCCTACTTAATATGCAATTTATTTTTATAGTATTGAAATGTGAGTGACACACAAGATTATTTCAATTACTTAAAATGCTTTATTATTTTCACCCCCACAATCAAACACTATTTACTATATGAGGCTTCATAACTTACAAAAGCACAATATGTATTCTCGCGAGCTGAATTTAACATGTAACGTCCAAGTTACTATTTGTTCAATTTGGCATGTTTAGAGGGCTAAATCATTTATTTATTTACAAATATTGACATTTAAAAAAGGAAAAAAAAAAAAAAAAGAATGAAAGAAAAAAAAGAAAGAAAGAAAAGCTATTTGTTTATTTCTGTTGTAATCTATCAAGTGCTATCTTTTTTACAAAAATGATTTTAACTTTCTTTATTGAATAGCAGCTCTGAGTCTTAAGAGGAAACATATATATGTAGGCTTCTAGTATAGTGACACAGAGTAAAATGTGAAAATGACCCTTTTTACTCTATGTGTTGTAAAAAGATAAGTTTCCAGATGAATACTACAATTTTATTTTATAATACCACTGATTTTCTAAAGTAGCAACCTACTGGTTCAATTGCAATTTTTTTTTTTTTTCCTTTATAACACAGTGACTGTTAATATAAAAATAGTGGCATACAAAAATAATATACCAAGCGACTCTTGGTTAAAAACTAGTTTTCTTCACAAATTTTCTATATTAGAATACATAATCCAGCTGTTACGACAGTGGAAAATAACTGCTCTAGTTTTTTAATCTCAAAAAGAGGCGTTGTTTTAACCACTTTCTGCATAATGATTCAAATCAGAAATCAACCTTAAATTGACAATTTACATTTAAGCCATAAATGAACTAAACCTGTTTCTTTTTTATTAATTTTTTAAAAATGAAACATGCATATATATTTCACAGAATTGCTTGCCCAAATAGTCAAAACTGATACAGCAGAAACCAAATAATAGACGTATTGTGACAATTATTTCAAAGAAAACATGGTCATCACAAAACTTTCTTCTATATTTTCCTATACAAATTCGCACAGTACAAATTATTATTTTTTTTATCCATTATAAATGCAGAGTAATTTTATCTCAGAGAGATATAACACTAAATGTCCAACAGAAGTGAATTTTTACTGTGCAGACATCCTTCCCATTCTCGGGGGAAAATTACAGTATAGCAGCAAAACCTATTGATGGATATGCACCCGATTTAATTAGCATAATGTCTCATAATGACTTTTTCTGATATCAAGTTTTGTTCGATTATATGCAATAGAACCTGATATATTGCGGAAATTGCTGTATAGCAACACCACATGTTGAGCGATTGGCACCAAAAATTGATAGGCACTAACTTATGTCAAGGTACTTCTCATATAAATTTATATGAGATTTCGTGTAGTAGTTTCTGAGATATAGCCTTCCCTTAAAATTGTGGAAATCGCATTATAGCAGCGCCACCTATAGAACGATTGGCATGAAAAAGTGATTGACACTAATTTATGATAAAGTGCATCTGCATATAAATTTATATTCAATTCTGTGCGGCAGTTCCTGAGATACAGTCACCACAAAATTTATGTCACACAGACAAAGACATTTTCTAAAAATGGTCAAATCATGTTCTGGATCTTTCATAACGTGTAAATCCATCGAAAACCGGAAGCAGAAAATTTTTACAAATTCAATACTTTTTTTTTTATTGAATGTACAAGAAAGTAAAAACTGATTGAATGTTAGCAATTCTTAATCATAAGGTCTCAACACTAAATTAGAAGTTGCTCTTTGAAGAGTATATATTGTAATTGCTAGAAATGCTATTTTAACTACAGATATATTTAATTTGGTTCCAAATTGTTATAGGAATCAATAATGGCATTTAATCAGGGTTTGACTGTATATAGATTATCTTAAAAAAAAAAAAAAAAAAAAAAACTAAACAGTTGAAAAATTTTCATTTTTTTTAACACAATTGAAATATGAGACAAAAATAATCTGTTATCATATAAAGAAATTCCATTTATAAATAAAGACTGCATATAAACACAATACTCAAATCTAAAATTCATAAGAGAAGGGCATTCATTCAACATACTATAAGTCTCCCAAAAAATATTGTCATAACCACTTAATACTAGCACATTTTATAAATCTGCCAAATAAAAATATTTAATCTTAAAAATCTACAATAGTAAATTCAGAATTGAATTGAAAATTCTGTATTAAAATGCTTTAGTAAGTATATTAAATAAATAATTAAGAAAATTACATTAAAAAAAAAAAAAAAATGTGAATACCACATGATTTCTTTCAATGGCTATTAAACTATATTAGTGGTCAAAACTCAACCAATTTTTAAGTAAACATTTAAATAATAAATATAGAAATTTAAAGTTTCAGTGTAAACAACGCTCTTAGACTATCCTAAAAATAAATAAAATACATCAGGTAAAGACACCAGTGTTTACCACCCTCGCAAAATAAATGTTAAAATAAACACTTTATAATATCTAGAAATTTGAATCTGCCCGCACTAGATTCTCTAGAATTGGAGAATCTAGTTCAGGTAGATTCAAATTCATTGATGTTACATAACACTTATTTTAAAACTTCTTTTACGAGGATGGTGAACACTGGTGTCTTTACCTTAGCGAGTTTGCCATTCATTAAGCAAGAGCAGTTCCTAAAAAATTAATTGCAGCATAGCATCGCCACCTTTCATCTGATATGCACATAAATTCAATCAGCATAGTTTTACACATTAATCCACCATAAAAACCAAGTTTGGTGCATTTACATAACAAAAAAACTGAGATATTGTCTTCTCATAAATGACATTAAATTGCAGCACAGCAGCCAAAACCTTTCAGCCAATATGCACCCAATTTAAAGTTGTATGATATCTATCTTTTTCCATATTTGGTGCATTTATACATTACAGAAGTTGAGACATACATTCACTAAAATGGGGCGAACCCAACACAGCAGTGCCACCTATTGGGCAATATATTCATAAAACTAATCAGCATCAATTTAAATCAAGATTAATTCAAATTAATTATCAATTGCACTTAATTTCTGTCCATTCATTCATGATAGCTAATTTTGCTGACCACACCACACAGAGAAACAGCAATTTTCTAAAATTGGGCGAATCATGTTGAGGACATCTTAAAACATATAATTTACCAGAGATCGAAGATTTCCATGAATCCAATACTTTCCTATGCTTATTTTTATATAACAGTGCCACCTACCAGTTAACATGAACAAAAATTTAATTAATATATTTTCTCAGTTACATTTTACTTATGCAATTTTCACCAATAGATGCTGAGCCATCTGAGAAACTGCAGAAAGTATTAGCAACGCCTCCTTTCTTCTATAAGCATAAAAAATCAATAAGAATAATTTTTTATAATATATATTTCTCTCATCAAATTTGGTACACTTATATATAATAGAAGTTGAGACATAGCTTTTCCATAAATGGAAAATATTGCATAACAGTAGCATCACCTGTCATTCAAAATGCATCCTATGTTAATCAGCATAGTGTTACCTTCATCTCACAAGTTATATGCATTTATTCTTTTAGCTTAGATACAGTATTCTCCAAAATGGGATTAAATTGCCACATTTTGACCAATATGCATTTAAACTGAATTATCAGTTTTATATATTATACACAAATATCTTACATTAAGTTTGGCACACAGTAGATGCTAAGCCTTCCCTGAAATGAGAAGAAATCACCCCTATTGGATGATATAGTCCAAAAGCTAATCAGCACCAATTCAAACCAAGACCTAACCAAATATCAAGTTTGTTTAAATTAAGTCCATTGGTTCATGAGGTACACTGTTTTGCTAACTCAAAAAGACTGATTTTTTCTAAAAATACTAGAATTGCGTTCAAGAAATGTCAAAAAATGCAAATTTATCAAAAAACAGAAATAAAAAAATTTTTCAAGACATTTTTTTCTTATAAATGCAAAAGATAGTAATAAATCTACTTTTTTAAAAATAAGTAGTCAATTTCAGTTAATTGAAATGCATTATGTTTCATCTAAAAAATACATCTTCAAATTAGAGCTGACATAAATCACAAAAGACGGAATTAGATTATAAATAAATTAGAAATTCCATAGATCAAATCTTTTTTTTTTAAATTTTTTAGCATAAAATTTTGATTTACCACTCATTTACTCCTATGGCTGTTGCTTCTTAGAATGAAAAATCTGTAGTTGAGAGAATAGGGATGCTACATCTATACAAATTATCGTGTTTAAGGTTTTATTTGAATTTTAAGAAATTGTGATATTTAACAACTTTCTTCTTTAGGAATTTTTAATACAAAAAAGTCACATTTTTATAATTTTGTTAACTTCTCCAAAATTTTGAATTTCTCATTTTACTTCCCTTTTTGTAAGGGAATAAAGAAAAATAAAAAGCCGATCAGTATTTTTTTTTTTTTTAATTGCAGTGGTTTAGTGAGCATATTACACAAGAGTGTGACATACAAAATTATGGAATGTATATGATAGGTAACCGAAATAATCGAAAAATCAGGGAACTTTTTTTTCTGAATTTCTGTAGCCACCCTGACGCTGTATTGAACTTGCCAGTTTTTATGTCGTTTTTATATTTGTTTATTCTGGTTTTAATTTTTCTCTTTGTAACTCGATGTATGAACCTGGTTTATTATTTTGATCGGTAAAATGTATTTTATATATTCCTGCCGTTTCTAAAGGGGGGATGGGATTTTTATCATTTCGTTTCTATTGAAAAATGGGTTTAATAGGGATATTGATGCCATATTTATTTTATTAAAGGATCCGCAATTGAAAGGAACAGAAGAGGTAAATTTTGAGGTTTTTTTTTTTTTAAAGTTAGGTATAACACGGCAGGAATATATAAAATACCTTTTACTGATCAAAATAATAAAACAGGTTCATACATCAGAGTTACAAAGAGAAAAATTAAAACCAGAATAAACGAACATAAAAATGACATAAAAACCGGCAAGTTCAATACAGCATTAGCTAAAATTAGCATTAGCATTTGCAGGATAATTATACTTAATTTTGAAAAAACTAGTAAAATCGCAGATTATGAAGATTACAATTACGCAATGTACTGGGAAGCTATAGAAATAACTACCAATCATGAAGCATGAAATGACAGTGGCGCAGTGGCACCACCTTACGGCAGAAAACACCCAAGACTGTCACTCAAGATCTACACAACAGAAGTCGTCTCAAGAGAGCTGGGCACCCAGCTGAAAATGTTAATGACAGCATGAAGTAATGTTAAGGTTTTTTTCTATCTTACACTTCTTGTCTAATCTTTTATGTCCCTTGAGCCTAAAGAATAAACTAAAAGAATCTAACAGCTACTGGAGAATAACTTAAATTTTAAGGTCTACTTATCCGCCAACAATAAGTGAAAAAAAAAAAAAAAAAAAAAAATTCTGGTAAAATTTTTTTTTTTTTTGACAAAGAATACCTAACAGCTTTTAGCCAATCATCCAAATGCACCCCATTGTTTACATAAGAAAATGCAGCATAATGGTGCAATCTATGGTAAATAAGTTTAATTATAATCTAGCCTATCTATTTTTACTAGAACGGATCTCAGATGGGCATTAGAAATAAAATAACGCAAGATACAAAATTGCCTGCATGAGACACGGGCATGTGCAAATTTGCAGGTAAAGTTCGCTAGCGTCAGACACTGGCAAATACGTTAAGGGGTTAAAGAGAAGTATACTTCTTTACATTTTTCTCTAATGTATTATTTAATTTATCAATACAGTTTATTGGTAAGTTATTTTGTGGTTAAAGAAGGGGGGGGGGGGGGGGGAAAGCTTTTGCAGACATATTTCCGTTTTCAGCATGGACTGAAATCTGGAAAATTCAGATAACCAGAATCGGGTTGGTTCTATGGTTGCCGAATAGTGGATCCTATATTGTATTTGAAGAATGTCTAACTATATTTTGTAAACAATCTGCTTATCTTAAAACTCCCAGTCTTTCAGAAGGAAAAAAAAAAAAAAAAACTCTACCTTTTTTTCTTATTTTGTTCCCTTAATGCTGATAATTTCAAAGAGTTTTTTTTAAATGCTTCTAGTTAAATATATTTTCTCTTATTCGTTTTTCCTTTCTGGTTCCAGAGCCCATTGAGCAGTTTTCAAATTGTTTCTTAACAGCAACCACTTCCTACATAATATTAAATTTAAGACAATCTCAAAGTCGCTGATTAAAAATTTATAAAAAAAAACTGTTTTACAATTACAATAAGATAAAATTTTAATTTATATCTTTAATATATAAATTGAAATTCATTTATATGAGGACCCACTTTTTTGAAAACGGGACCCAGATTTTCGGAACTCATGGGTCCCAAGAACCCAGGATTTTGAAAGACTAGAGCAACACTTGTTTATATGTTGCGATTAAACAAACCAGTTCGTTACAAAAAAAATTCTTGCTGTTATGCATGTTACATAACTGTTGTTACATCATAAATTTCCAACTTTTTATATTGCTGGCTAGTAAGATTTTCACTTAATTCCTCATCTCTGAGTAAACTTGTATTTTCTACTGAAAAGTTCTGGAAACTTTTCTTCTACTTCAAAAAAGTTAAACTTAAGGCCTGAAATGGCAATTTATTAATTTTTCTCAAGGACTAGACATTTATTATAGCATAAGACTTATTTCATAATAGACACATTCATAAGAAATGACAAACTTAACCTTTTGCACCCAAGAAAAGACTTCCAGTCACCATTTACTTTGTTGCAGAAACTCAAGTAGTGACCCACAGTCACTATTTGGTTTCACCTGATATATGATTGCAGTGATATGATAGCGATGTTTATTTTCATTAGATTTCTGGGGCACAAAAAAAAAAAAAAAAAAATTACTTTTATAATAATTACAAATGAAATATATATATTTCATTTAAGTACATAAAAAATTAAATATTAATTTAATTTTAGGGACTTAATGGTGACAGAGTCACTGCTTGAGTTGGTTCAACAAAGTGGCGACTTAGAGTAACCACTTGAGTTCAAAGGATAGTGTGTATGAAATAATTTTGAGTTAGCTGTAAGAAATTCACAATACACTGTTATGCAAACACTTTCTGTTGCATACAATGAAATTGCACCAATTAGTTGTCTTCAGAAATATATTTCTTATTACTTGTTTGCCCTAGACAAAGTATAGGATACCAGTGAAAGCAAATATACATGGGCATAAGAAAAATTCCAATTGAATTAATCATCTCAAACCTTTAAATATTTTTTAAAAATTGTTCAAGCGTTTCCTAGAAAACCAGGTTTTTGCTATATTTTGTTCTAGGCAAAGCACGGATTACCAGTGACTGCTAGCATTCATGAGGAAGAAAATGTGTCAGATCAGATTTTCATCTCAAAAAAAAATCTAACCCCCCCCCCTTTTTTTTTAAATAGTTCCAGCGATTTCCAAAAACTCTAGTTTCTGAGCATTTTTTCTGGATAGTGTGTGAGAAATCAATGAGCGTGCTTACTTATCCTGACGATGAGAGTAACGAGAATTGATTGAAATGTCATCTCAAAAACATGTTAACTTTAAATTTTCATCAAAATTATTCTAGTATTTTTGAAAAAGAAAAAAAAAGTTTATAAACCTTTTCTTTTTTTTTTTTTACTCAGCAAAATGTAGGTTCCCAGTAAATGCTAACTGATTTAAAGAGAGGGCAATTCAGATTGAATTGTATACTCAAAAAGCCTTTGAACAAAATTTTTCATTACTTATTCAAGTAGTTTCTAAGAAAACCAAACTCTTTCATATTTTTCCATGGGTTTAACAGAAAAAAAAAAAAATAATAATAATAATAATAATAATAATTTTAGAGTTAAATGGGTTTTTCATCACAAAACACTACATTTTTATCAAAATTGTTGTATCCATTTCTGAGTAAATCCAATTTTTGTTATATTTTGCAACCAGCCAATAGAGAGTTAATAGTGAAAGTGACTTTTCCTGAAAAATGAGGATAAGTCCAGATGATTTTTTGCCCCAAAAAACAATTAACCTACTCAAACTTTCCTCTAAGACTCAACTTTTGTCACTGTCAGATAAAGGGTAAACAGTGCTCGTGAATTTTTTTAAAGATGAGAAAATGTCCAATCGATTTTGCATTCCAAAAATGCCCTTAACCCTTAATTTTTATCAAATCGTTATATGCATTTCTGAATAAACCCAATCTCTGCAATGTTTTGAAACTGGCAGTCGCAAACATGCATTTTCTCAAAAATAAGGATAAGACCAATCAACTTTTAAACTTTTAACCCCAAACTTTCAGCAAAATCATTACATATATTTGTGAGTAAACCTAATTCAGTGTCATTTTAACTTTTTTAAATTCCCTGACTTTTACCTGATTCTTACTATTTATTTCCCATAAAAATTTCACGATTTTAGCAAAAAATTAAGTAATTTAAAATAGCATTATAATTTAATGATTAATATATATGGCTTATTTTCACAAAATTTGTCAAAATTCCCCGATTCTTTGATTTTTCCTGACTGCTAGCCACTCTGCAAACAGTTGATAGGGGTTAAGAGCAAATGCAAATTTTCCTGAAAATGAGAATAATTAAATTTTTTTACTTCAAAAACCTATTAACCCTAAACTTTCTTCAAAATCACTTTATATATTATTTATGAGTAAACACAATTTTTGCCACATTTTGCAATTGTCAAATAAAAGGTTAGCAGAGTGTGTGAATTTTCCTAAAAATGAGGATAAGTCCAATTGATTTTGTACCCCAAAAACCTTTAAACCCAAACTTTACTCAAAATCTTTATACATATTTTTGAGTAAACTCAATTTCTGTGATATGTTGCAAATAGTGAATGAAGGGTTATCAGCGAATGTGAATTTTCCTGAAGATGAGGATAAGACCAATCGATTTTTCACACCAGAAAGTTTTTAACCCCAAATTTTTAGTTAATTTAAATCATTACTGCCGTTTCTGGGAAACCCAAGGTATATATTAATATGTAACAAGTCACACGTTTTACTCGCAAAGGGTAAACAATAAAGCATGTTAAATTGTTGGGAACATTTGTTTACACTGCAGTGTAAGACTGCCGATACATTGCAATGTAAGAATTTCAATGTCGTCCACACAGATCCCTTGCTAAAAATTTCTAAATCTATGTTCTCAAAAGTTCGTAGAAATTATTAAAAACTTTGTTAGATTACTAAAGAATATTTATCTGATAAAAACACTCAAAATTGATACTATTTTAATATCATACTCTTAATTATTATTTTTTTTTTCTCCTTTTACGCTGATAAACACAATTATACATTTTTTCTCACTCTTTCTGCTTCAGTTGTACTCTTTTAGTTATAAGTACCCTGCCCTTTTTCTTCTAGAGAGAATGGCTATTTTTATGACAAAATATACAGGTCTGTTAAGAGACGTGAGATTAACCCACCAATCTTTTATATTTAACTCTTCAAATGCAATGCCAAGTACATCAATCAATCATTTAAGTTTCATTTACTGGCAGTTTCCAGAGCCTGATGTTTCTACAGGAGCCATTAAATTAATATTTTTTTTTTTTTTTTTTTTTTTTTTTAAGCATTAAATTCAGTTTTAATAATTGATTTGGAGTTTACCCAGATACTGGTTCTCAGGGGCGATTTTAAATAAAATTATTTTTTCTTTTTTTTACTACACATCAAAATTTCTGGAAAATTATTCCAAATACAGTAGAACTTGGATAATTCGAAATTGAAGGGACAAGAGAAAAATTCGAAATATCC
The DNA here is from genome assembly GCA_963930645.1 of Salticus scenicus. NCBI lineage: Eukaryota > Metazoa > Arthropoda > Arachnida > Araneae > Salticidae > Salticus > Salticus scenicus. Next base: position 327,718,850 of record OZ005653.1, on the reverse strand, counting down.
AAAAATTCAAATTACATATACTATTTTGTAAAAAAAAAAAAAAAAAAAAAAAAAAAAAAGAGATAAATTAAAAAATAAACTCTACGATAAAAGATTTAACACATAAACTTTATATCTAAGAATACTGCTACATCCCCCTCCCATTAAATCAATATTTTTTACGAGCTTAATTTTTCAACACTTTTTTAAAAATAGGTATTTTTAATTTTTTCTTTCAATCTTTGTGTCATAGCATATGACTTGATACAAAATAGAATTTCCTTCATTAGACATGACTTTCAATTCAAAATACCTCGAAGTTCATGTATATGCACCATATCTTGTGATGCACTAGCTAAAGGCTTCTCTTGTATTTCCTTATCCTTCTTTTGAAAGACTTAAATTATATTAGCTGAGAAAAATCTCAAGAAAAAAATTTTACAGTAATATTTTAAAGGTAATCATATGAAAAATTCTAATTATCCAAAATAGAATTTGAATTATCCACAATTTTTTAACATTATTTTAATACAAAATTCAAGAAACTGAGTAAAAAATTCGAATTATCCAGAATTTTGAATTAAACAAGTTCGAATTATTCAAGTTTCACTGTATGTTTCAATTTTGAAAATGTGTTTATTGTTATAAATTAAAATGTTTTATAAAGATATTTTCAAATATTGAATGTTTCATTAGCCATTTCAATAGAATGTCAAAAACATTAAAAGATTTTTCTGAACAAACAGTCTTCAATTTTCTGAACAGAAACATCTCACGCCCCTCCTTTAGTCAGGCTCTGGCAGTTCCATTCCCCCATCTGTTCAAAACAATCAACACATTTGTAAACAAACACACACACACCATCTTTCAAATAAAATTTTATTGGAAGGGCCAAACCTGTAGAATTACAAGCATTGACGCCACACACAAAGTCATATTCAATCATATCCAATATTTATACACATACATTACACCAATTTTTCTTCAAAGAAAATATATCTTGTGGATGAAACTTGCATACACATTTGGTAATAAAAACTCACACTCAAAGAGAAAAAGGGAAAGAGAGAAAAAAAAAAAAAAGAAACATAGGTGAGATAGAGAAATGCAGTACGATAGATTATTAAAACGTGAATATTAATATTAGAATGTACAGAGAAACACTAGAAAAATACATGTGTCCAATTAATTACTGTGGAGCGATTACGTTAATAGTAAGATATGAAAAATTCTACAAATTAATGTACGTACAGAGATAAACTATAAACATATGTACATTAACAAAATCTTAATTACCATTAAGCTGACTTAAAAATATGCATTAAAATTTTACAAAAATATTAGCAATGTATATAACTACAAATGAACAGAGATTCCCAACTTAGTACTGTCTGTTTACAAAATTGCATACAGGGAAATATTTATATGTATATATATATATATTATATATATATATAGGGAAAGAACTAATCAAATTAATTTTGTCCTTTTCTCCCATAAATTTTCGTGGGAGGAAAAAAAAAAGCATTAATGACTATAACTGGATTTAATAGTTAGAAAAATACAATTAGCAGCAGTTACATAAATAGATAAATGGATTACAGATTTAAAAATAGCACTTCAGCGAAACACTGACTATACATATGTTAAGCTTAACTTAAAAAAAAAAAAATTAGAAAAGGTAAATGGAATTTTTTTTTTTTTTTTATGCACTGTGAAGAAAGGGGAAAAAAATAAAAAATAAAAAAATCTTGAAAGAGAAAGAAAATCGATTTGAAAATTATATTTTATCCAATAAAAATGCAGAACTTATCCAACTTTTAATTTGAGTAGATGTATTATTTATTTAAGAAAACTATTGAGCTGAGATACCTATCAGATATGTACTACCATATAGAAAAAAATTCAAGCACCTAAATAAAAGGATAACAGAGCAAATAATTTAAATTGAGCCTTTACACTTTAGGGTTACTAGTGATTTTTTTTTTTTTTTTTAAATTCTACTGATTTATATTTAGTGAAAAATATATTTTATTTTGCAGAAAAAAATTACTCAAGTAACCCATGTGTTACTTGGGTACATTCTTAAATTTTCTAGGAACACATGAAGACATTGTTGAGAGACTGCACACCACTCAGATTTACACTTTTGTCCTTCCCATGTAAATCTTATAAGATATTTGTTGGTTTATATTAAAAAAGATCTCATTCAAAAATTATTTTTTGCTTTTTAAATTCAATACTTTTAATAGCTGTTAATCGAAAGTGTAGTGACTCTAATGAAAAAACCCTGAACGTCAAAAGATACTCAAATTTATTTAGAATTCATCCCTGCTTCATCTTAATAAGCAAAAAAACAAAATACATATTTTTTTTTTTTTTTTTAAATAAACTCAGGAATTCTAATCATCACCCTCAATGGGAAATATTTAAATCTATTGAAAAAAAAAAAAACTCAGGTAAGAGGCATATAAAGAGTGTAATTAAAAATACATAATTTGAAAAATTAATTTTTTGAATGAGATAGCTATATAATATGAAGCAACAAAAATACCATAGGTTAACATGGGAAGGAAAGATGGGTGAATCTTATTGTCATACAAACCTCAACTATTGCTTGGCTTAAAAAATAAATAACTTATACTTATTCAACGAAATAAAGGTGTTGGGAATCACTGGGTATTGCAGAATCAGCTAAAAAACAATGCTTAAATGTCAATACATTTAACATCACATTCTTTCCAGAAAATCAGACTTCACAACAGTTTTACACACTATCAACAATTCCACAATAGAATTTCAGTTTCATAGCATAATGAAAGAATGAAATTAGTCAATTTTATATATATACTTTTTTTTTTCTTCTTTTATCCATGAGACAACATACATCCATATCATGAGACTTGAAAATGAAAATGGTTCGCAACACATTCAAACTCTTAATAAATCATACACTTCTTTCATGACAAGACGAAAAATAAATACATCTTCCAATGGTCACACTCTTTCGGTCATTTTGTCATTTACTTTCATCAATGGGCAACATGAATGGCTTCTACTTCAACATCTAATATTTAATGAATGCACACAATTTAAAACAGTCGATCTTTGTCAAGGCACTTTCCAAAACATCCTGGATTACATCACTGAATTATTTTTTTTTTCTTTGTATGTGCTATGAATTTTTAATTTCTTGGATGATAGATAAATCACTGAAGCTAGCTTTCAACAGCAAACGAAGTAAAAAGCATTCTTACAATATGTATTCTCGCCTAACACACAACCTTATCCATACATAAATATAAGCAACACATAAAAAAAGAAGAAGAAGAAAAAATGTAAATGAAAGGGGGTAGCCTCAACATTGCCTTAAAATTTCTATAAATAACTCATTGCAATGATAAAACAGCAATATACATCACAGCTGTCAAAAATTTAGCCACCTTGATATGAAAAATTCTAACATAATAAAAACAACATAATTCAAAAGACTTAGGAATATTTCTCTCTAAATTAAATCTGTGTGAAATATTAACAATAGAATGAAGATTTTTAATTCATGACAGGCATACCGTAGCCCTTTGAATCTCTGGGACTCCACGGAACTGGGCCGTCATTATTGCCAGATGGCTGGTTCATCCAACTGCCCCCACTCATGTTAGGATTTGGCCCAGCATTCGAAGGATTTGCATTAGGGTTAGAGCAATCCTCAGAATTTCCTTGGTTGGGAAAATTTCCCAAAAGTCCAGCTTGATTTAGAGCAGCTGCAACAAGAGTGGAGCTAAGGGGCAGAGCAGCGCCCAAATTCAAAGCCCCCATACTCAAAGTGGGTGGAGTTGTGTTCATCCCTTTACCCCCTCCTTGGTTAGGATTATTACCTAAACCCAAAGAAGAACTCAGCTGAGCTAAATTAGGGATGTTATCTCCACCTCTGACAGGCATATTATAAGGAGACTGATTCCAAATATTGGCATTGCCACCGTGACTGGGGCCGAATCCGTGAGGGAAATTAGGGTTCCGTTCTCCCCTGCGATTGTGGTAGTTAGTATTAGCAGCATTTTTGGGGACAGCACTGCTCACAAGCAAACTTGCTCCTTTAACAATATGATCCTCACCACACAAACTCTGAGCCACTTCAGGATGCAAAAAGGTAACAAATGCAAATGCTCTGAATGGTTTGGGGATAAAAACATCTGTTACCTCACCAAATTTAGAGAAGTATTCTTCTAAATCATCAGCTGTAATATCTTCTGTGCAACGACCAATAAAGACTTTCCTATTGAGTTCTGCAACTTGTCCATCCTAATGAAAAAATAATAATAATGACACATGTATAAATATCACAAGGAAAATAATATATATTTAAGTATAATACAGTAAATTTAACCTTCAACACTCCAGTTTTCTAGCACTTAACATCGATCAGAAAGAATACTGTTGGCTATTAATGATACTCAATTTATGGTCTTTCCTCCATATCATTAATAGCTTGAAATGGCCTAGTTGATGAATGGAAAGGCTAGAAAACCATACAGGGTTTATACACATTCTTTAAAACAAAAGTCAAGGATTATTCAGAATAACATTTAAAAAAAAAAACAAGAACCTTTTTTTAAACATCTCAAACTATATGGAATAAGTATTTTGACAAAATAGTGGTGATAAAATTTCCATATAAGTAAAAGATATCATTTAAGTTTATTTCTTTATTTATAATTGTTTAGCTTTAACTGTCAATTCCATTTTCTATTGTTATAAATGACCAACAAACTTAGAAGATCATTGAAATTTACCTAACACTAATGGCTAAAATTCTAAAATTTATGTTCAATTGAAACTCATTGCTGAAAATAGAGAATTACTTTGCCACTGTGATATTCAATAATATGCCACATTCCTAGGAAGAATTAAATATGATGGAATTAAGGTTTAACCCTTTATCTACTGCATTATGATACAGACAAAAATTGTGTTTGAAACATATACTTTTATTTACTAAAGTGTATTATTTAAAGATATATATGTTAATATTTATGCATATCACCTCATCATAATAATTAATGAGAACTTTGTGAGGTTGTACTTTAGTGTACCACTGGTACATACAGGTCGAAAAAATTATTTTGACATGAAAAAAATGTAGAGAAATATTTACTCTTTATGTTCCTGATATTTTTTCTAAGATTAGTGGGATATTCTTGAAATAATATAGGAATTAATTATAACACACATGAAGATCGTGAAAAATATCAAGCAAAAACAGCAAGTGCACTCCATAAAATCCCTCATGGAACAAAAATAGCTCTATGTATCGTCTAATGCTTTGTAGTGAGATTAAAGGGAGGTACATCTGTTCTCTTCTTATAAATACTTTAAACATTTCTTCTATAAATTCGATTTTATACTCTTTTTAAAGTAATGGTACTTTAAAGTACCGCCAGTAGATAAAGGGTTAAACTGTTATTAGTTTTTTTAGCATTTTGCTTAAAATATGTTGGTAAAAATTTTGCTGAAAAATAAAAACTTGATAATTTCATAAAATCTCTCTCAGGGTTGGTTCTCACTAAAGTGCAAGATTGCAAGAATCTCGTTTTTATTTTCCCTCACATGAAATTTTTAATATTGAAAGAAATTAATGAATTTTTTTGGAGCCAATTTATTAAAATATAGTCTGAAAAAAAGGTCACAAAAATCAACAATTTCCAAAGGCAAACCTTTCACAGTTAACAAAAATCAGCAAATTTAAATAGATCCTTTACAAAAATTGAATGATTTAAAAAAGTTTTGAAAAAATCATGCATTCTGTTAATCAGCTGTAAAAACACATATTACTTCTATAATGAAACACCAAAAAGACTAGAATTCAATATAAACTTATATTGAAGGCAGGGCTCAAAGATTATTACTAGACATGCACAGGGTATGTAAAAATTCAAACTGGGCATGTACTTCTCCCCCTGTACATGCCCAGCTGAGTATGTAGGTATTTAATCAAAAATAACTTTTCAAAAATAATTTTAAAATATAGTATCTTGTCTAAGGCTTTTACTTAAACTGAAATAAACAATGTCGATATAGATATAATGTTGTTGAATTCTTTTCACTAGGATATATGAATGTTGTTTTTATTAATATGCATTTGAATAAGATATTTGAGCATGTAAAAATTTAATTCAGGCATGCATTCTCGAGACTAACATGCCCGACAGGGCATGTAAACCTTTTGAGATTTTTCAACTCCTGATTGAAGGTATAAAAAAAAAAAAGTTTCATCAATTTGCAGTGAAATATCTGCCTATTTCAGTGATCGATAGTGAATTTAAAAAAAATACATAATTAAGCGATTAAATATCATTAAACTGAAATTATACCAATGATCTGTTAAATAAGACATCATTAGCAATTTACACTAAACTGTTTTATTTTATTTATTTATTTTTATTTATTTATTTAAGTATTTATCCGTTTTTATATATTTTTTTTAGAAATCTCACTTGGTTTCTGAAGAAAGATGAGAAATTCTCTCTCAGTTCTTACCTCTGATGAGAACCCTGTAACTTCTCATTTTTATTCAAACATTCGGAAGCAAAAATTTCTGAAAGCACTGAAAATATCCGATAACGTTAATTATTTAGTAAATTTGGATTTAATTTCAATTTTTAATGGTTGAATTTTAAAGCAAAAATATTTTAAAATATGTCAGAATTTCCTCCATAGAAGCATTCTCAGCGCTAAAAACTGCTCAATGATCTAACCCTACTCATTACTCCCTTTTTTATCACTTTTTCATTTTGCACAGATGAGACAGTTATCTTTTTTTATCATTGAAATCGAAACAGTTTTACTGATATTCCTGTTTCTTAAATTGCGAGTACGGTTTTTGGTTAATATTATTAGTAAACAAAAGAAACAGAAAACAAAATTGGGAATAACCAAGGAGAAAAAAAAAAGTAGTATCCAAAGAATGAAATTAACTTTTGAAAACGCTAAAATACTGCGTGTATTTTAGCTAAAGTGTTAAAGAAACTTTTTTGCCAGGTTAAACCTTGGATAACATGTAGTGGGTATGAAACCAACTCATTTTACAAACATAATAAATCATCATGTGAAAACATTAATTCCTTTTTGAAGATTTTTTATTCATCTAAATCTTTCAATAACAAACGACAGCACACATCTTACTTATTTTTTAAAAAATCGAATGTTCACACCATAAAGACAATTATATCATGAGATGAAATTGAGAGTTTTTAATGAATCGAAAAATATCAAATTCGAAGATATGGGTCTGATACTTTTTATATTTAAAATTGCAATTTAGTATAAAGTATATTTCAAAAACTAGACTTAAAATAATGAAAACTAATTATATTAGATTAAAGAAGAAAAAAAAATCTCAACTGATGAAAGTAAAACTTATTTTGGAATGGTAATAGGACAAAATTTATTATTTTAATTTTTTAAAAAAAAGAAGGAGTCCCAGGCACAAACTGGGACTTTTGCTGTCCCATCACAAAATTCAAATCTCTAAAATAAGCCCCTTCACAAAATTCAAATTCATAAAATGAACACTTTCACAAAATTCAGATTCATAGCACAAGATTACATTTTATAAAAATGATAACTTTGTAAAATTTTTCGATGTTTACAATATCATTGTTAATGAGTGTATACTTATAGTTCAATAAGATGCTATTAACTTGATATTAAACATTAGAGCAACTGCTAACATGAAAATGAAAGGTGTTTCATGCAACAATTTTTTTTTTTTTCGCAAAAGAAATAAATTAAAAAAAAAGTTTTTCACAAAAATGGGCCCCAAAAATTAAAACCTCTATCAACCCCAGAAAAAAAAAAAAAAAAAAAAAATCTAATAATCTGATCAGCTAAAGAAATATATCACCAGCTTCAGAAAATTTTCCTCTTCAGTTAGAAATGACGAAAAACATCGAAGCTATATTTCTATGTCATCTGTCGTTTTAGTGCTATCTTAATTTAAACATAATTATGATAAATTAAAAATTAATAGCTGTAAAATAAACATGTTATGACTTCACGGTTTACCAGTGAAAGGGAACATTCTTGAAAATCAGGGAAGTCAAATTGGCTTTTCATTCCAAAAAAACCCTTGATCCTAAATTTTTGTCAAGATCGTTCAGCTATTTCCAAGAAGCACAAGATATGAGGAGTCTGTCCAGACTTTTCCGACAGGGTTCTGTTTTTGTGAAAAATTCTACACATAATTTTACGAATCTAAATTCAATATGAAAATAAAGTTCTTCCGAACTTTTTGGCTAGGGTCCTTCTTTTGTGAAATTGTGAAAAATTTAATTTTGCAAAATAAAATTACAATAAGGTTTCATTTTAGACAACGATGGTTCATTTTTATAGAGCTAAACTCGACACATATGTATAGAAACCTTTTGAGAATTAGAAATTGAATATCAGCTTCTTGGGGAAGTACAGCAAAGCATGTCTGATTATTCAGGCGGCCTGTTCGTTACATGAAAGATTAGTTTTCAAAATAAAAAAGATTTATCAAAGGTCTTTTTTTTTTAATGGGAAAAATTTTGTGAATTTTTTTCAGGATAATTAATTTTGCAAAGGGTCCTTTAATGGACCCAGAATTACCTCTGGACAGATTGCTGGAAGCAAATTCAAATTTACTGTGTTTTCAATGCTATTTTAGCATGTGACATGTCTTTTTCTTTTATAGTTCTTTGTATTTACTGCTCTGTGAATATCTACTTTTCTTTATTTCTTTACATTTTTAAAATTTGTCGCAAGATTGTACATACAACTATAGAATTTTGGCTTAACACAGTTCTATAATTTTTTTAATCTTATGATTTTCTGCTCTAACGAGGAATGCATATTCTTCTATTTTTGAGCAATTTTCCCACTTGTTATTAATTAAACATATTAATGTTATTATTATTATTTTTTTTTGTTAGATTTTGGATTGAATAACCACTGTTCTGTTCTTAATATGATGTTTTTAACGTTTCATTATTGGCCTGTGTGAGTATTATTCCTAAAGCATGAGTATTGTGGATTAATGAGTATTGTAAATTAATTTATTTTATTTTGAATCTCATAAATACATCTGGCATTTGATTATATGTTTCCCTTGCATTCGTTACATTACACAGAGCACAAAGCAAAGTTGTAAGGAGGCTTTTATCTCTTCTACTACTGGTCACAGACATATATTTCCAACCAGGGTTAAAGAATACATCAGAACGCCCGACACATTCACGGGCAAGAAAAATAAAAAAAGGAACAGCACATTTCCTCGTTTTCTTCTTTTTCACATATTTTATTAAACAAATGAACATCTGAACACAAAATTTGGATGTATGTTCATTATCAAATCATTAATCAGATTTTACATAACTTTCAAGAAAAGTAATAATTTTTAAACTGATATTATTAATTCAGTTTTTCTCAAAAGTAAACATTTGGTTGAAATGAAACATTCAACAAAATTTCAGAAAAGTAAACTAAATGAGAAAGGGTGTTAAAAGTTGCATTAGATTACAGATAGGTTATAGGTTATATATGTCTCCAAATGTTAAATTAAAATCTAATTTTTCTTCCGTTCTTCCCCCCCCCCCCCCCCAAATTCTTATGTACTTACTTTCATCTGGAACATTGAGTTTGTGAATTTCATCGTTTGAAATTTCGTTTAAAAGCTATAGCAGCTGCAAGACTGTTGAAAGGGACAGATAAAATAGAAGTAACGGTCCGATTTTTCCAGAATCGGTACCATTAGATAGGGGCAATTTTTCTGAATCCAGAAATACAATTTGCTAATCAATGCGATACTTAGAATTTTTTTAACTAACTAAACTAATATTTCTAATGGCAACAATTGATTTCTCAATGCATCATCCCGGAGAAATGTCTAGGAAAATAAATTACACAAAATCCTTTAGTGTTAAAATTTTCACATGACGTAAATAAATAAATCTAAGTTACAAATTAACTTTTAATCCATTAATCTATTGCTGTTGCCAAAAAAGTTTGCTGGGCAGATTTTGTAATGTTAAAAAACTATCGATGCAAAATTAGAAGATGAGTTTTTATACGAGTTATAATGAGTTGTCATTTTATAAATGAGCTTGAATTTGACTTTTTTTTTTTTTTTTTTTTTTATGCCAAAATCAGGGCTCCCAACATATTTTAGCAACCGAAAAGGGTAAAAGAGGACCATTTATAATAATAAAAAAAACGAGGACTTCAGAGGGATTTTTTTTTATCCAAAAATTATAACAAATGTAAATATTTTACACTATCATCGTTTTAAACACCTCGTTAAACAATCATTTAATCATAAAACATTAAATATAACATAACAATAGCTAATACCAACGAGGAAAAAATATCCAATAATTTTTATTTACCATTTATAAAGGCATCTATACTGCTGCATTGGAAACTTCTTAAATTTATGGGAAAAAAAAAAAAAAAAAAAAAAAGTAGTAGTAGTTATTTGAAGAAAAAGTAAGGCAGTTTAATTCCTGAGTAAGTTTTCCAAACTTATTTAATTATTAAAGATTTATTCTTATAATTCTACAATGATACACTGGGAGAAAAAACAAAAAACGAAAATTACGCAGCAGATTGTGAGATTATTTGGAAATTACACAGATTATGAAATAACACATTTGATTTTCTAAATTATATAATGAAATTCCAGAAAGAAAAAAAAAAATATATATATATACATATATACAAGATTATTTGGAAGTTACACAGATTATGAAACAACACTTTTACTAAATGATATAAATAAATAAGATGGAAGATTGTGAGATTATTTGAAAATAATTTAAAATATTTGTAGTCCCTGAAAAAAATCTTTTCTTATAGGTTCTGCTTCTGGGGTTATAATAAACTAAATTTAAAAGTAGCATTTACATTGTGGTTGGAGAAAAATTATTCTACACTCATCATCATCATCAAAATTAACTTTTCAGAGTTCCTAGGAACGGCATTCCTTCACCTCTAATAGTAGTAGTATGTAGAATAAATAATATAGTAGAATATATGGCCAGGTAGGTCTTCCTAGATTCAGGCATGAGAGTGCAGAAAATTAAAAAAATCTGATGTGGGCACCACATGACTTCCTTGTACACTTTTAGAAATGTGCATAATGTTAAAAAACATTGTCATTAGACCCAAAACAGCTGGCTAAAAATATTTTAAAAAATAAATTATCACCGTGTGCCATTCAGCTTTTCTGAAAGTTAGTTAAAAACCAATGCAAGATTTGTACTGGTAACGCTGACGAAGGCAGCAGGGACCCGAAAAAATTGGCTAAAAGTATTAAAAAAATGCATTTTCTCCATATTCTGAACTATTATGAAAGTTTCAAATGTCTAGCTAGTCGGGAAGTTAGATAAATAAATTTTCTGTTGAACCATATAAACGCTGTCGAAGGCAGCAGTCACCTGAAACAATTGGCTAGAAATATTTAAAAAATGCATTGCCACCGTGTTCTGAGTTTTTCCAGAAGTTTTAAATGTCTAGCTAGTCGGGAAGTTAGTTAAAAATAGATTGCAAGATTTGTACTGGTAACGCTGCCGAAGACAGCAGGGACTCTAAACAGTTGGCTAAAAGTATTAAAACAATGCATTTTCACCGTGTTCTGATCTAGTCTGAAAGTTTTAAATGTCTAGTTAGTCGAGAAGTTAGTTAAATAAATTTTCTGTTGAATCACATAAACGCTGCTGAAGGCAGCAGGTATTAGAAACAGTTGGCTAAAATTTTTTTTTTAAATGCATTGTCAACGTGTTCTAAACTTTTCTGAAAGTTTCAAATGTCTAGCTAGTCGGGAAGTCAGTTAAATTGCAAGATTTGTCCAAATCGTTTTTGAGTTATTACCGTTTTTTGATACATTTTGGCCATTATGAACCTAATTTTCCTAAATATCTCCAAAACGAAAAATCATACAAAGTCCAAAAAGGGAGGTGCACAACTAGATGTTATAAAAAACCTATGTACTAATTCGCAACTTTCTACGTCCAACCGTTTTTGAGTTATGCGACATACTCTCACACACACAGACGTCACGAAAAATCATGTAAAGTCCCTTATATCTCTAAAACGAGAGCTCGTGTTAAGACGACACTTGCAGGTGTGCAACTAGACATCATGACAGTCACACGTATAAATTGGCAACATTCAGCGATCATTCGTTTTCGAGCAATGTGAAATGCAAAATCCATTTTGCAAATCGGGATTACTATACTTCCTTATACTTAGTATAAGGAAGTAAAAAAGAGGAAACACGAGTGTTCATAAAATTAATTTTAAAAGAAAAGTAACGCTCGCAGCGAAAACTATACAAATGTACGTTCATAAAATTTATTTCAAATGAAAAATAATGCTCACAGGAAAAACTATACAAAATATTTTAAAAGTGACAAATTAAACTAAAAGAATAATGCACATCAACTTAATAAATTATGTGTTTAAAAAAAAAAAAAAAAAAAACGCAAGCTAGCAATCAACATTTAATCATTGGCTGGTGGTGGAAAGTGGGAAAGAAGGGGGTAGGGGGGGGGTAAAAAGTAGTTCATGAGAGAAATATAAACACAATTCTACTTCTTTATAGGTTCTAAAATATCATAAAGTAAGAAAAAAGAGGGGGGGGGAGGACAAAAAAAAATTACATGACATGAGTGAGAAATATTGAATAATTCTGTTCTTTTATATGTTATAGAATCTGATAAAGCATGTTTAAAAATGAATATTGACATTTATATTTTGGATGGAAAAGATTGAGAATCTAAAGTTTTTCATGGAGCGTTTGAACACTGATCGTTATTGGAGTTAAGCATTTTTAAAAACTTATTTTTAAGTCATTCAAAAAAGGACTAAACGGACCAAAACATTAAAAAGAGGACAAAAACGGACCTCACTATGAAAAGCGGACTTTGGAGGGAAAAGAGGACCATTTGGGAGCCCTGCAAAATGCATTCAAAATATTTTAAAAAAAATATATATATATAAAAAAAAAAAAAAAAAAAAGAAAGAAAAGTATGCGATTTACCTTAATACTTTCACCTTAATATAATAAAATTTGCAAATCATAACTTCGAAATTATTTATGTGATACAATAAATTAAGAATTTGGGTTTTAAAAGTTTTTTAAATAGCTTATTCTTACTATTTTCTTACCTTTGAATGTGAATACCTCTTAAAAAAATATAAACATATAACATGAAAACTAGATATGCTCTTTACTATTAAATTATTTATTGATATTTTTGTAATTCTGGCAATTTCAAAATTACGAATAAATAATTATATTTCTTTACAAAGCATACTTGCCAACCAATTTTAATAAAAAAAGGGAAGATTTGTGTTGAAAAACCAGAAGATTTCATAAAAAAAAGGGAAGATTTTTTTTTTTTTTTTTTTACTTGTTTATTACGTCAAATAGGATATAATAATAATAATAATAATAATAATAATACAGTGTAACAATTTTAATATTTAGAAGCAATCTCTAAAAACGTTTTACTATATAGATTTACTATAGATTGATTACACTAAATATATAAAAGTTTTAAATGAAGTTATTCCTCTTCAACATAAAAATATCTACAAAACAGAATCTGTAAGAAATTTATTTAACAATAGACAAAAAACAGTTAAGTTAAAGTATAACTAATTTTTTAAATAAATAGAACATGATTTTTGTGTATGTACATTAATCATACATATAAAAAAAAAGTAGCAGTAGCTAATTATCAGTTTCAAACATGCATAAAACCAACTGAGTATTAATTTTCTTAAATTGATTTGGAACAAATTTTCCTACCTGAAAAAATTATTCTTCATTTTTTCCCCCATGTTTACACATTTGGTATAAATATGACATACAGATATTTAATTTAATTGAGGAAAAGTAAACAGATTCATTAAATTCAGCAATAAAGATCTAAAAATAATTACATACGTGAAAAATATTGAGCACTTCCATTGTTTTATTATTTCTAGAATTGATCATTGATCACAATCCGGGAAAAGGAAGGGGGGGGATACAAAAATAATTACAGAGTAAGAAATATTAAACTCTTTCAACTATACTTCTAGAATCTAATGAAAGAAGTTTAAAATTAATATTATCATTTATGTTGCAGATGGATAAAGATTAGGAAACAAAAGACTTCTGTAGAACATTTGATTGCTGATCACTAGTTGGAAATAAATGAAAGGGGGGAGGGGGGTAAAAAATAATTACATCAGCAAGAAATATTTAACAATTCTATTTCTTTACATGTTCTAGAATCTCATAAAGCAAGTTTGAAATGAATATTGACATTTATGTTACGGATGGAAAAAGATTGGGAATCGGGAGTTTTCGTAGAACGTTTGGGTTTTCTTTTTAAAACGAACGATATCCGCGACTTTTTTAAAAACGGAAGATTTCATCATCTGTCCGGAAGACCGGAAAATACGTTAAAAAACCGGAAGTCTTCCGGGAAAACCGGAAAAGTTGGCAAGTATGACAAAGTATCTTACAGAAAAAAATAAAATAAAGCGAGTGACTGCAGGAAAAAAAAAAATAATAGAGTCTTAAATGAACGTTTGGAAACATGTTTATATTCACTAATCTTTAATGCAGTGTTGTCAGACTTGGTTTTATTCAAATAATCACCAATAATTTTGAGAAGTGATAAGGCAACCCATTGCAGTCAAAATTTAGTGGTAGATATTGAATGGAAAAGTCCGCAAATCTGGCAACACTGCTATAATGCATCCTTAACACAATTTCTCATTTACTTTTATTTTCTAAAATTGTTTAATTATCATTATTATTTATTTATTTTCAAAAGCTCACTTTTGAAAAAAAATTGAATAAATATCTGATTAAACATTATTGCTTGTGTTAAAATTATACAAAATTATGATTTGAAAATAAATGAATAAATGAAAATAACGCCATACTTTTTTTTTTTTTTTAATGATCATGTGTTAATTTGTATAAAAGTTATGTGCAAAAAAGAGAAAAACAGGGAAAAATTTTGCTCCTTTAATTTTTCTCACCTGTGTATTTCAACGACACTAATCTAAATCTTATTAACAATAAAACTTGATACCCTGTCAGTGACGGATCTGAAGCCCCCCCCCCCCCCCAAAAAAAAAAAAAAAAAAAAAAAAAAAACTGACATTCTCAATTGAATATTGCAATTGTAAATTTTTTATTGGTCTGAACAGTGATGCCAATTTAGTGGAATTTATTTTTGCCATGATCAATGGGAAAATATGAAGGTTTAGCAGATTGTATTTTAAATTGCACTGGTGCTACACTATGGGCAATTGAAATTTTAGCGGGGGAAAAAATTGTGTTGGCAACACTGGTCTACAATAACACTTTGAAAAATCTTAGCCCCCTCCCAAAAGTCAAGTTCTGGATCCGCCACTGTGCCCGGAATTGGTAAATTTCAATTTAAAAATCTATTAAGCTATTGGAGTGAATGTTGCTAATAGATATAGGATAAATTTGTACATTTTAAAAGTAAATTTGTTTTTCTGAACTTATTATGGATGCATTGTATTTTTAACAAACATTTATTAGTGTACCTTGCTGGTGTTATTTACTATTTCTTTTACTTTTTAAAAATTCTCAATTTCCTCCTCATTAGTTAAGACTAGCATCTCCAAATTTTCCATTTTAGCTCAGAAAAAAATCTATTCCAGGCATCATCATAATATCTAGTTTTAAAATTTCTAGTTTCTAACAATGGTTTTTAACACACAATGGTCAAGTTTACTGCACAAACTACGTATTAAATGCAAGAAAATTAAATTAACCTTCCGCCGGGCGCACCATTGTAAAAAGTACAACAGTAATTCATTTTCCATACCTTGAAGCTTCTGTTTTAATATATTATAACAAAATAAATGTAAATGTTTTGCTAAATATTTTTATAAATTGTTATCAGATATAACTTAAATGTCATTTGTATGCAAAACAATTTGTAAAATTAAAATACATCAGCCAGTAATTTAACGTTTTTTCCCTGTTGTACAATTTACAATGTGCGCCCGTTGAAAGGTTAAAAAAGCAGTATAATTAAACTTTAGTCATCTTAATATAAAGGCAAAAGTACATGGTCATGATTTTTCTTTTTCTTTGGAATATGACATATTTTTGCCTATCTATAATATATTTTAATCACATAGGAAAAAAACAGTGTCAAAAAAATTCATGACATTTTAGCTAAATTTATTTTTATATTCAATGAATTAACATTAAAATTCATAAATATTAAAAATAAATAAAACATAAAAAGAGATGCACATTATGTGTTTTAATTTGCAGAGATTCATACAGATAATGTTTAACAACCTATCACCTATTAAAAGCTATGATATAGACTTATAACACCAATACATTTACACATAGATGCAAATTATTTCTCATCCATTTGAGCATGAAAATTCTGTAAGGGTTGAGGTCACAAAATTATTTAATAGCAAATAATTTTTTCACCTTTTATGAATTGAAACAAATATAATCACCTTAGAATTGGGTATACGAACATCACACCATCTTCCATCAATCAAATGACGCTTTGAGAGTGCTCTCGCTTGAGACTCGTAATTACTAAACCTTATAAATCCAAAACCTTTTGACTGTCCAGTTTTAGCATCTTTCTTCACCTACAGATACATAAAATACATATTAATTAACCAAATTTTATAGATCAACCCTATAACAATTCACTTTTATTTAATATCAAACTTGATTGTATAAAGGTCAGAGATTATATCACACTTTCAGATTAAGCATTCACTACATACTCAAGTGTTAAAATTAGTAAATTAAAAAACGGCAATTTCCAAGAAATTTAAAATGCATCTACATTACATTAACATAAAATTGTAAATTATCAGTAAATTTTCCAGAAAGTTAAACTGCAGTTATATTATACATTAGTGAGCACATACACTAACATTTAGAGGCAAAGTGTCTCTAAAACCTAGATCAAGCTCTGGCAGATTGACTGGGCTTATTAATCTCATCTTTCATATGGACAGATTTAAGACTGCTTCGTCAATGAGATTTGCTGTTTCCTCTTCTCTGTGTAACCTTATGGGGTTGGTTCATATTTTAAGGATATCTCATTTAAAAATAAAGTTTTACAAATCCTGTTTTTTGAACATGTTGCTTTTTATCAAAATCAGAATTAAAAAAAAAAAAAAAAAAATTATAATTTTAAATTTTTTATTTCGTTATGTAAACTCAGAACAAACTTTTTTTTTGTCTTATTAAGATAAAAGACAATCAACTGCAAGCCCCACAGCATTACATGGAGAAGGAAATCTGTGACTTTGCAAGGCTGCCAACCTCTGGGAGTGCTAAAGTGTAGTTAAAAAACAAGAAAAAGTGTAGTTTTAAGCTACAAAGTGTAGTCGCTAAAAAAATAAGAAAATGCTTAAAATATAAATAAGCATAAAATCTTTTGTTTACATTAAAACTTACTTTCTGAAATTTATTGACTTTTAATAATCTAACATACAAAATTAATACATCGGCTTGTTGCAATATAATGTGAACAATCATAAAGTCCACCATGATTTATGCGAAAATTGCTGTTACATATTGTACAATAATATGCCTGATGGGGTGATGAATCAACAGATCGCAAAAATGGCAATTTAGCAGAATACTCCGATAGAAATTTTTGATCAGGAACTTCTTTCTTCTTTGGATTATCACCATAATCACTCATTTTAACTTAAAATACTATTAAATAAAAAATTAAACAAATTTGTCCACTTTTAAGTAAAAAAATAAATGCAGAAATGCGAGTCCAGCCGATAACAAACACATGATACCGAAAAACGAAAGTAAACAGATTAGCATTAGACCTCTAGCGATAGAAAAGGACTTCTCCAAACATCCAATCAATCACCGCACGTACACAGTCACGCTATCGTCATAGTTTATGAGAAGGAAATGAAACAACCTACCAACCTCCGGAGTTTTCAAGCTACTTCATCCGTAACCGCAATTTGCTGATACGGTGCAAAATCAGAGTTCGCTTGTTGTAAACAAGATAACAATGAGGAAAGGAAAAAAGTAGCTTTAAATATGCGATGCGTAGAGTGTAGCAGAAGCAGGCTAAAGCATAATTACTACGCCAATTGCGTAGTTGTTGGCAGCCCTGGACTTTGTCTAATCAGCAATCTTAAGAAATCATTAAAGTGTAAGTTAGTTTAAAAATAAAGTTTGGAAAAACCCTTACTGATATAATAAATAAAAAACATTCTGAAGACCATAAATTGAAAAAATTTGCAATAACAAAGTGGTTGCTTTGTTTGTTACACTCGTTCTTATTTTGTAAGCTGGATGAACGGTCATGGCATAATTATTTCAAACCAAAATATTTGTTGCAAGTGTTTTACAATTTACGGTAATTACATGCAAATTTTTTTCTTACTTTTCAACATCAGTTCTTAAGTGCATTTGTTTACTGCTTTCCTAATTAATTTACTTTTTTTTTGCTTTCAACTGAAACTAAACTCATTTTAAAAGTGGTGTTTTTCTCAATCTTCACAGTATTTTCTTAAATTATTTTACAAGAACAGTTCCATACATTTGGCTAATATGAAGTTCCCCTTTGTCTGAAAAAGGGCTGGATGATAGTACTAAAAAATGAGGGGAGGGCAATGCTCTCTGTGAAAAATGGGCATTAATATTGCAAAAAAATCTGGTGTGAAACAACAACAGGACTTCCACTACCCATTATTACACATATTATATGCATTTTTTTTTAATTCTCCAGTAAGAGAAACTTGATACACATACAAGGGTTGTAAATCAAATAGTGGCAACTTAACCTTGAAATTTGCAGAAGGGCGGGCATGCACAAATAGGATGTGGGAGCGATGAGGTGGCACTGTTGTCGATGTGTAGAGTGCAAAAAACAGTCGATCTGCTAAGAAGGGTAGTTGTTGTGTGGCGTTAAAGTGAGGAGTTTCGTTTCCATCGCTCTAAAGCATGTTTGTTGTTGCAAATCCGTAGTCTCATTCCGACCCAAACGAAATGCTTGAACCCATCGTTTTACTGTCCTATACAGTAAAGCATTTGTGCCACAGGCTTCCACTAATCCTCGATAGCATTCTGTTGCATTTTTGCCACGGGCAACTTCGATTTTAAGCCACGACTGCTGATCACCTTTTGAAAACATGCTTTAGAGTGATGGAAACGAAACTCCTCACTTTAGACATATAAAACAGAGTTTACATAGTGAGTTATGAGAAAGGGTATCAAACAATAATTACATACAAAAGGATATTTAAAAGAGAGTTAATATGGCAAGTTTAAAAAAAATCCGTACAGCCATTCTAAAATGCACTTGCAAGACCTGAAATTGAGCTATTTATACAGGATGCCTATCAATTTTCTTGAACTAATCGACTATATCATTCAAAAAGGCATCTAATAGAGTGTTTATATAGCAACTTTGAAGAAAATTATTAAGAGATGTTTTTGAGATACGGACTTACGGTCTCATTTCCGGTTTCTGATGACCCACTTCCGGTTTTCCAATTTTCACCAAAATTTGGAAAATCCATCTGTACATCAGACCTGTATCAGCTATGACGTTTCGTAGTTCAATCTTTATTAGTTTCGGAACTATGATAGCCAGAAGATTCCACACATACATACACACTGACCAATATTGCCAAAAACTACTTTTTTGGACTCCGGAGGCCTTAAAACGTGTAAATCAGGTGAAAACTCGATATCGAATTTTTGGAACAAATACAATACTTCCATTACCTACAGTAGTAGGGTAATGTAAGTAAAACTTTATAAATGCTGTCCTTAAGCAATTACTGCTTACTGTAATTGGTTTATTGATTAATAAATAGTTTTTAGTTTCTTTGTTAGTGTTGGAGGTTTAGAAATCGTTCAGAGTATAGTATCTAAAAATAGAGCACTACTTTTAGTAAAAGAGGGTATGTTTGGGGGGCAATTAAGACCATTTTAAGGGGCAAGAAGGACATGTTTTTAAAGCAAAGAAGTTGCATTTTTGTTAATATAAGGGACATTAAGCTGCTCATTGAATTTTAAAGGGCAGGCAGGGTGCAGGTGCAGCACCCTTCTCAAAGCTATGGAAAATCCTAGCTGAGAAATTATGGAAAAGAAAATTTGTTAAATTCAGTGTATTCAAAACAAAACATTATTCAGAAAAAAAAAAAAAAAAAAATGCTCAGATTTCAGTTATTTAATACTTTTAAATTCGCATTGCAATATGCAGTCTCTGAAACATACCAAATTTTCTTAAAAAAAAAAAAAAAAAACTATTGATTTAAAAGAACTGCATAAGCAAAATTTTCAATTTTGTAAAATCTACCTTTATATCTCCATAAATTACATGCTATAAATGAATACAGACAATTAAAAGAATAATTAATCATACGTTACAGTTTCATTGCATTTCAAGTTTCAAGTATTCTTTACACAGGGTAACTTTAACTTTTTTTTTTTTTTTTAATTTGTTACTGATCCTCTTTTTACTTCCAAGAACAAAACATTAGTTGAAATATGAGATATAAAATGTTCTTTACATCTCTGATGTTTCAAGATAACTCATCAAGTACTTTTCTATATAATCTATAAAATATCATGTCTAAAGTGCATAAAAAATTTTCGACTTCCAGTTTGCATTTGACCCCTTATAGAATGTTCGGTCATTTATGGCAAAGCAATGTAATAATTTTTACTGGGATGCCCTCAAAAAGTTTTTAAAAAGAGGAAATCATGTGTAAAGTAAAGTTTCCAATATTTTTCATATATTTATATGCAAATTCCGTAAATTAATATAAAATAAAACAATTAATGCATAAAGTATAATAATATATAAAATATAATAAATTGAAAAACAATTACTTTACAGTCAAAAGGTTATAATATTTTAAGCAAAATAAAAGAATGGTGCTTTATCACAAATAAAAAATTATTTAAAACATTTCTAAGGGTTGGGGACAAAATCTCGCGGGACAAAATATCGCGAGGACAAAATATCGCCGACGTAAATGAATACAAAGCAAAAATGAGTTGGTAATTATTAGTAATGTTGTATAAAATTTCATGACAACACATACCTTAGTCAGAGCACTAACATTCTGACA
This sequence comes from Salticus scenicus, assembly GCA_963930645.1. NCBI lineage: Eukaryota > Metazoa > Arthropoda > Arachnida > Araneae > Salticidae > Salticus > Salticus scenicus. The sequence continues at coordinate 327,697,703 of OZ005653.1, read as the reverse complement.
AACCTACAACAATTTTTTTTTATAAATTTTACTTAAAATAGTTTAAAAACTATAATTATTTACTTTTATCAAAATTACTCATAATGAAATCAATCGTACTTATTAATTTATAAATTTTTAATTCAAATTTGTGAACAGAGTTCAGCTTTAATGTCAGCAGTGCTGTACACGATTTTTAAAATGTATTTTGAATAGTGAAAAGCAAAAGATAAAATAACTTAAAAATAAATATGGATAAAATAATGAAATTCAACTTTATGATTTATTTAATTATTTACTTATTTATTTTAATTAATTAATTAAAATTTATAAGGCCCTGTGGCCCCCTCCAATGAACACACATGACACAAAATCAAATTTTCAAATAGATCGTACTATTTTTTTTTATGCGATATTTTGTGCGGCGAGATTTTGTCCCGCGATATTATGTCCGGATCCCCATTTCTAAATCAGGGTTGCTACACAAATCAGGAGAAAAAATTCCCTGAGTTTTACCTGTCTCTCTTAAGCCGCTATCACACTGACTGTTAGGCGAAACTTTAAGCGCTTCATGCATCCTTTTGCAAAGCAAAGAAGAGAGGAAGGGTTGCCAAGTATTTCATATAGTGCTCCGCGAAATTTGGTAGGCGTGAGCATAGCGCTGCTACTCTAAAAGATTTATCGCTCAAATGAACACACCCCCTTGCTACACTTAGTGGTGCATCTTAAATTTCATAAAAATAAATAAATAAACAGGGTTCATACTCAAATATGGGAAAAAAATTCCCTGAATTCCTAGACAATTTTCAAGAAAATATTAGCGACATATTACAAGAAACACTCCTCTAGACAGGACAAAATACAGCTACTTCCACTGTATGATGTCATATTACTGCCGATCATGATAGATATTCAGGTAGAAATCATTATTTACATGCGTATTTTCACAATACTTAATCATTTAAATTTTGATATGAAGCTAAACAAGAAAAACATAACTTGAGAGGAAAAAAAAAAAAAAAAATTCCATGTTTTATAACTGATTTTCCCTGATTTTAAATGAAAATTTTTATTTTCCCTGACTTTTTTTTAACAAATTCCAAATTCCCTGAGTATTCCCTGTTTTCCAGGTTTTCCCTGAGGAGTATGAACCCTGATAAATATAAATAAAAATTCCATTTTCTAATGAATTTTATTCCTCATAAAATATTAAATATTTAAAAATCAAAAAAATATTTTAAAATACAAATTAAGGTAAACGCACCAGTAGTGGACCCTTTAAGGAAATTTTTTTACTATTTTTTGTGTAATTTTCTGAATTTTAGAGTTTCAAAAAATTAATATTTCAGACCTTTACTAACTCTTTCTTAACACGACTGTATTATGAAAATTGCTAATTGTAGCATTTATATATGTAAAAAATCAAAAATCTGAAGAGCTGAAAACGAGCCAGTAGTGGACCCTTTTTTGTTCCAGTAGTGGACCCCTTTGAATTTTTGCTTTAAAATTCAACTCTAAAATTGCTAGATTACAGAATTGTGTCCACTAATGGATCTCACATTAAAAGTCACATGAGCCAGTAGTGGACAAGGCTGTCCACTATTCGTCATGATGACATTTTTTGGCACCAGTAGTGGACACCCATAAAAATACTATGTGTTAATACAAGATTTAAAAAATAGCACAATAAATGAAGTCTGCATACTTATTTTAGTCATATGAAAGCAAAAGGTAGAAGAAATCAGCTAAAAATAAGCAGAGAGCGAGCAAATAAAATTTCATTTCCTTATTTAAAGGGATAAGAAGAAAACGGCAAAATCACAAAAAGTGCAAATTTTTTTTAGTTAAACTAACATTATTTTAAAACTAATGTCTGGAATTATTTTTTTTTAAAGGGTTTAACAGTAAAGAACTATAACTTCTTTCTTGAACATTGCTCGAATCTTCAGAATTTTTAGGTAGCTTATTTTCTGAGTTTAAAATTTAAAGTGTCCACTACTGGTACAGGGTGCGTCCACTACTGGTGCGTATACCTTAGTATAACAACATTAAAATTCTATTGATTGTGAATAGTAATTTTCAAAATCATTATTACAAATTATTAAACTAAAGTCGCCAAGTTCATAAAATATTTAGATTTATTAATTAGAAGTAAACAAAATAAGTTTTAGAATAAATAAATAAAATTATTAATAATTTCTTTTAAATAATTTAATTTATGAAATGTGTTGAATTAATTTACATTATTACATTTAAGTAATAAAATACAGTTATTAGTGATAAACCAAAAACTACTTTATATTCTTAATAAACAAGTTATTTATTAATTTATAGGTAATAAATTTCTATTTATAAATATTATAAACTGCACTAAATAAAAATACATAATCAATGAGTTATTAAAACTAATTTTTATTATAAGGAAAATTTATAATTAATAAATTATTTTTTTTGTTTTCTTAAATTTTCTGATCGACATTTTTGTATGTATTTTAAAATATGTTAATTTAAGATATTAAATAATTATACCTTTAATCATTAATGGAGTATAAAATAATATAAGCATGTAATATGTATATATATTTATTTATACAGAACATTAATAAACTGTCAATTATTTATAAATATCTTCCGTTTCAGAAAGTTAAAAAAAAAAAAAAAAAAAAAAAAAAAAGAGGATTGCTAAGTTTAAAACTTTTTAAAAATATCAGAGTTTTTTTTTTTTTTTTTTTGGTTGTTGTTCATAGAAAAATAAAATTTATGAATTGTGTTAAATTAATTTATATTATTACACTTAAATAATAAAATACAGTTATTAAATCATAAACCAAAAACTACTTTATATTCTTAATAAATAAATTATTTATTAATTATAGGTAATAAATTTCTATTTATAAATATTATGAACCGCACTAAATAAAAATACATAATCGATGAGTTATTAAAACTAATTTTTATTATAATGAAAAATTATAATTAATAAATTAATTCTTTATTTTCTAAAATTTTCTGATCGGCATTTTTGTAATTAGAGCAATTATGTATATTTATTTAGTGTGGTTTATAATAATATTTATAAATAGAAATTTATTACCTAATTAATTAATAAATAATTTATTTATTAAGAATATAAAGTCGTTTTTGGTTTATGATTAATAACTGTATTTTATTATTTAAGTGTAATAATATAAATTAATTCAACACATATTAATATTTTAAATCATGTTAATTTAAAATATTAGAAATATACACGTTTTATCATTAATGGAGTATAAAATAATGTAAGCATGTAAAAAAAAAATATGTATATATATATATACACAGGACATTAATAAACTGTCAATTATTCATAATTATTAATTTATAAATGTCTTCCGTTTCAAAAAAAAAAAAAAAAAAAAAAGAGGATTGCTAAGTTTTAAACTTATTGCACATAAAAAAAAAAATCCACAAAAAATTAAATAGGAAAATGTTTTATAGAAAAAATTGTAAAAAGAAAATTCAACATAAATCTTATTACTTTCTTTAAATGACAATATTATGTCATTTATCCCTCCCCTCGACCTAACTTGACAGTGAGTGATGTAGTTGCCCTTTCCTTATTGGTCAGTTATGTGAAGCATTTCCCATCTGTTGTGGAAAATGCTGCAGCAAATGTTTCACCGAGAAATTTCTTATTACATGGTTACTGTAGTGTAGCAGGTGCACTTCATGCTGTGCTTCCAGAGCAAGTGTGATACCGGCTTAAGAGCTTTTTTTTTTTTTTTTAATTTATCCGAGTTCTTTGAGATAATGTGTACAGAAATTAACATACATAATAACTAACTGATGTACCTACATCAGTATAAAGTAAAATATAATAATAGTAAGGCATATCTAGTTTAGAGAAAATAATAACCCTATTCTTATAATGATAAAAGTATGCACTTTTCAGCAGGGTTCCCACTCAATTTCAAAAATAAAATTACCTGAATTTTTCAGGTCTATTTTTCGAAAATTCCAGCCACAAAATTTGGTTCACAACAACAACAAAAAAAATAGCTTGCAGTATAAAATAGAACACAGCTTGCAATATGTAATGCGACTTGCAGTATAAATTGAAGGCTTTGAACAGTATTTATAATTTTCCCTGTTATTTCCTTGATTTTTTTTTTTTTGCAATTTCAAATTCCCTGACCCGTGGGAACCCTGTTTCAGTCGAAAATGTAAAAAAATATGAATTTAATAGAATAAAAAATATATGTATTTTTTTTTAATTCTGTCATCAGTTAATAATTTTCACAAGTACATTAATCCTAGATTCACATTTTAGCTTTCTAGCTTGGAATAATAATGACCATTTAAAAAGCAGCGAAAAAAGAAAATTCCAAAGAGAAGTTCATGATTGATAATTCAGTACCTTTTCAGATTTTCTATTTGATGTGTTATCTAAACATGCTATTGCAACAACAGCATGGTTGCAATAATAGACAATATATTATGTATGTATCATAAATTTCGGTATGGTAGATCTACATTTTTATAAATTAGATTAATACTAGCAGAAATTTGTTTGGCATAGATTTTATATTTGTTGTCCTTGGCAACTTTTGTATTTGGTGATTAAAAACATACTACAAAAATACACGTCACATGTATATTTACGTAATATGTACCTATTGTACGAAATATTGTGTTATATTATTGATTGCTCTCTTAATATACGTTATTAACACAACCATAATACTGGAAAGGAATTAATTATGTTCGCAAGATAACTTGGCGATCTTTTTCTTTTTTTAGCCAAGGACAACAGATATGAAATCTGTTCTATTTATTTCCTGATTTAAAGTACATACATGCTTAACTATACAGAAAACAACTTACTTGTGCCATCAATACTTCACCAAAAGATTCAAAATACTGTCGAAGTTCTTGCTCAGTTGTCTTCCATGGTAAACCCAAAACAATAAGATCAGAACATTTGTGCTTTGTTTCCATTCTTTTAGTTTTAGCAGAACTGTTTTCAAGTTGATCACATGATTTTCTTTTGTTTTCTGTAACTAGAAAAATATCTTAGTTTCATGTATATCAATAATTTAAAAAGTACAACTTGGAACAAATTTTTGGATACAATTTGAAAAACATTAAACACAAAAAAGCAGAAGATACAACTCGTTTCGTTATTTTAAGAACATAAAATAACGAAACTTTGTAGGTATAATTAAATAACGTATAAGATTGTTCTTTTTATTTAAACGAAACAAGGTCGAATATCGAAATTAGGCCAAGGTAGTTCATTAGACATTAGGAAGCAGTACCCTTGAAGAGGATACATGCGTGCTTTAATTATTAAGTTGCTTCACCAAGTAGTACTTTTCTATTTAATTTTTATACTTAAAAAAAACTATATACATTAAATCAAATAATATTAGTAGTATCATTATAACATATGGCCGACCACCCATTAGGAACACACAACTACGTATTGTTTGTTTACAAGAGAACAATAGACAAAAGCAAGTATAATGAAACACAAACCTTTAGGAAAGACACATATATACAGTGCATTTCCCCATCCAGTTCCAGGAGGAGGCTGTAGTTTACCATCTATTACACGAACTCCTCGCATAGTTCCAGTACCTTCATTTCTGTATTTCAGCCCACAAGTTCCTGGAAATTGGGCCGATAATGTAGACAATAAAAGTGTTCCATCTTCTTCACAAGGAACCTCAATCGGTTCTTCGCCTTCTTCTTCAGCAACCTGAACATACGTCAAACTCATATTTAATTATAAAATTAACAGAAATATAAATTTCAACAATTCGTAAACAATCCACAAACAACGCTATGTTGCTGTTTGGAAACGTAGACTTAGCCTGTACGTGATTGGCGGATAAATAGAGTAGGATGTTCCTCTTCTTCGAATAAAATTAAATACCATGTGACAGAGTGTGTTCAGCCTTTAGATCGATATAACGGTCGTGTATTGATCTGTCCAGTCCTAGAAGAGTCAGCAGAAAAATTATTCGAGTGCTAGTAAAATTTCCTATGTAAAAAAAGGTACACTTAATACAGTTTTATTAAATATATCTTTGTCGAATCATGTTCTTAGACTGACTAAAAACATGATTCGACAAGGCTTTATTTAACAAAGCTGTATTAAGTAAACTTTTTATACATAGAAATTTTTGCTAGCGCTCGAATAATTTTGCTGCCGACTGTATAAACTAAGGTGTCCAGCCGTTTTCATTTTCTGAGGGCGATCCGCGATTGTAATGAAATGCTCGCCCTCTGGTGGGCTAAGGTGAAATTACAATATACATGGTTTAATTCGAATTCCATAATGCCGCCATTGCTTGCCGATATTTAGTTTCACATATATTTATTGAATAAAAATGAATAAATACGGTAAAAAAGATAACACATACTTTTGTGTGCCACAGTGTAACTCCAAAGGATCAAGAAATCCAGAATTGAGCTTCCATTTATTTCCAAATGACAAATTTAAAATTTCAGTTGCTTCGGCTAATGGAAGTAAAGAATTAATCAGATGATTTGAAATTAATATTTGTTCAGCTTCAGTTAAAAATCTACTTCCGATCGAACTTTGAATAAACTGAAGTATTTTTTCCAAAAGCAATCAATTTTCCATAATGTAATGGCGGAGAAATTATAGTACGAATATTAAGTAGAATAACAAAAAGAACACACGTGGCAATGTTTACTAACAACTGCAGTGTTCACAAAGCGCCGTCTATCGATCATTACAAACGCGGATTGTAATGAAATGCTCGCCCTCTGGTGGGCTAAGGTGAAATTATCACACCACTGATAGCTTTCACGCTGAAAGAATGATAGAACAACAAGAAAGAACAATAATAAATGCAAGTGGCTCTTATAATTTACTAACAACTGCAGTTGAGAAAGTGCCATCTATCGATCATTACAAACGCGGATCCTCATTTTTTAGACCTCTTGTAGTTTTGAAAATTTTTAATGAGGTCTTCATTAGTCCCCTTTTTTAACTGTTCTGTCCTCATTTTCTGAGAATTGCTAAAAATTTCCGTACTTTCATAAATTAGAATTTTCTTCCACAATTCTTAAATATTAATGCTTTTTATATTTATCTTTTAGGATTGTATCTGGGTTGTTCAAAATGTTCTTTGGACCTGGGAATAAAATGAAACTTTGGGTATAAAATAACATTATTATGCAGGTAAAATCCACTATCTAATTTCATTTGTATATATAAATATGAATTACTGAAATAGTATACATTATTCAAATTATAAAAATTAAAAAGTAGTAGGAAGTCTCCCAGTTGAGCTTTGCTTTATGTAAAAAGGGTTCAGGTTCCTATTGCCTGCAGAAAGGTCTTTTCCGGGCACTAAAATTTGGATATTTATCGACGACAGGTGGATCTGCTGTTATTTACGAACTACGATTTTAAAGATGACTGTACCTCAGCATCTATTAAATATTTTAGTTTTTTTAACCAGGTATTTTACAGCCCCCGCTCTTTACACTATATTACGATTTGATTCCGATCAATATAATAAATAATATAAAAAGTATATTTTCTTTTAAAAGGAATTAAATAAATAAAAAACAAATTAAATTTAAGCAAATTTTAATTTTATCAGTTTAATCTGTTCTACTGTATATTACCTTTTTTTTTTTTTTTTTTCCTGTACTAAAAATATAAAAGTAAAATAAAAAAAGATTTTTCTTCCAAAAGAATTAATAATAAAAAATAAATAAATAAATAAATAATAAATAAATAAAAAGTTGTTATAGTATAAAATTTATACATAAACATAACTGCTATAAATACGTTTCCTTTTGATTTTCAATAAATGAAATAAAAGAAAAAGGAAGATTTCGCCTTCAAATGAATGAATTAAATAAATAAAAACTAAATAGCGTAATAACCGTTGCTATGATACGCAGATGATTAAAATGAAAGAATAAATTTTAGAAAAATGAAACATAGAAGCCAATATTTAAAATTGAAAAAAAAAAAAAAAAAAAAAAAAAATTCAAAATCGAAAAAATTTCGGTTAGGGTGCATACCTATAGACACACCAAGGCAAAGCTTTGGTCCCAGGCATCCATCTGCCAAGTTTTGTAACTTTGCGAAGAGCGCAGACAGATACACAGACACTTCTCTTTATTTATATATATTAAAGCGTTATATATATTTTGTATACTGTTTTGTGATCTTGATTTTTTTTTTTTTTTTTTGGGGGGGGGGGTAGTTTGGCTAATTAACGCACGCTAAAGTAGAAAATTAAACACTGAATTAAATAATTGCAAATTAATGTGTTTTCATTAAAAAGTGCTTTATAGCACAAAATTACTTTAATGGGATTATAATAACATACTAAAAATTTTTGCTCATTTTTAAATAAATATTTAAGCATTATTTTATTAGGACTGAGGACTATTAGTCTCAATCTAGGATTTTTGCTGCGTCATTTTTCTATAGTTGGACATTTATCGAAATCTAAAATTTAGCGAAAATATAATTGAATAATTTGAAAGCGATTTTATAATTTGGGAAAAAAAAAAAAAAAAAAAAAAAAAAAACTAATAGTCCTCCGTCCTAAACTAAATTCTGCTTTTGCTAGAATTTCCTCAAAATCATTTTTTTTTCTTTTTAAAGAAAAAGAAAAGAAAATTAATACTAATCAGTATCGAAACAAAGAGCGTGTTCAGTAGAGCGCCCGAGATGGATCAATTCGACCGGGCGATGACGTCACTGATCCTGGACCGGTCTTGGATCGGGCCAAGAATCTACTGAACGCTTTGGAAAAATTTTGACGTGATAGGAGCAGCGCCATCTATCTAATTTGACCTGTATTAGCAATTAGCAAGTTATTGTATTTCTGTTTATTTTGTCTGGACTTTTAATACGTAATTCCATAAAATGCTAAACTATATTACGTTTTTTCTTTAAAAAAAAAAAAAAAAAAAAAAAAGAAAGAAAGATCTTTTATGTAATAACAGTTTTACTTCTTTCTTATTAATGTAGAATTCTGTACTCTGCTAACAAAAAATAAGAAGCTATTAATTGATTGTACTGACAAATTACTAATATACATTACTTTGGTTATGATTTTTCTAAATTCACGTATAAATTTTAATCATGAAAATGTTAAGAATGTTACGTTACATTTATTTTTAAAGGAGCAGAGTAGATTTATCTTAAATGAGCACTTAAAACACCTTTCTTTCTCTTCGAATTTTATTATGAACAGAAATGTACAACAAAAACGTTTTTGAAAAAAAAAATATATATATTATATAAAATATGAAATATGCTGTTCAGTAATGGATTTATATAAAAAATAATCTTACTTTCTTCTTCGATTTATGAATCAATATAAAAAGCTTTTTCTCTTATTACCGACTGAATATTAAAATAAACTAGCAATGTAAACAACACTGCATAATTTTATAGCTATTTTTTTTTACAGTCTGTTTGGTTTATTAAATTTAATAATTGACATCTTAAACTTATTTTTACCTAAATTAAAAATATGTGGAAGGATTTTAATTTATTTACTTATAGTTAACTTATTGTTTCAAAGGTAAAAAATACAATCGTTTACAAACTTTTCTATTTGTAAACAAAAAACAATCGCATGAATGAAAAGCTTTGTCTGAAAAAAAAAAAGAAATATAATTCTTCCCAGCTTATTTTTATATATTAAATTAACAAAATATGATAGCGTCCGAATTAAAAAAAAAATATATATATATATTTTTTTTTTTGTTTCAATTAAGATTGTGTAAATTTTTGTTTTAATTTTATGTTTGAATGTTACGTTCATCAATAAAAAAAATTACGTATCGAAAATCGTTATTACGTAAAAAATCTTTTTTACACAATAAATAAATAAACATAATATAGTTTAGCATTTTATGGAATTACTTACCTTATTTTCTACAGCACAAACAATGCATATAAATAGGTACATATGTATTAATCCTCAGCTAATCAAACAAATAAACAATCATTGTCAAAAACAGGTGTTCATTGTTCAGGTTTTCACTGCGTAATGTCAATCAGAGCCTGATTTTCAACCTATTGCGCATTTGATCCATCACGTGACCCAATGGATCAAGAAATTTTTCTGGGCTTTCTGATCCACGACCGGTCGAGATCGGTCCATTCCACTGAACGATGTGACTCTGGATCGCTCTCGATCGGTCGACACCACTGAACGCTTTGGCTCGGAATCTTTCGACCGGTCGTGGATCGGGCGCTCTACTGAACACGCCCAAACATTATCGAATAAGTTTTTTTTTTAATAATTTTGAATTAGGAAATAAAAAGTGTGCGTGCAAAATGAAATAAAAATAATAAAAAAAATGAATTTAATGATTTAATTTTTATATAAAACATGATCACGTGCTATCTTAAAAAGTAGATGTAAAATTTAAAGTTTATGTGGTGCGTGTGGCATCTATAAAAATTGTCTGAAGAAATAGAATAGAATAAAGAAAGCAACGATGTTGGTTGCATTTTGTTATATAGTTTGAATTTTATAGAAGTAATATCTACCGTAGGTATAATTTCCTTTTTTTCTTAAGCTTAATATTAATTAAATATATGTACATAGAAGAAATGTTTAAAATAAGTTAATGAAATAATTAAAAGTTAAAAAGTACTTTAGATAATTAAGTACATAAAAAATATTAATTATTTCAATATACAAATAAATCTCTTATAGAAATTAAACTTAATTCAAGATATTTTTACTATACTTTAAACTAAAAATCAAATAACTTTAACTTAAAAAGCAACGTAATATTTCAAAAAATAGTTATCACAGAATATATCTAAGGACATAAGACGGTTAAAATTTAGTTTAGCAATGGCTATATCTTTCTTTTTCCTTCTTTCCTTTTTTTTACTTCCTTATACAAAGTATAAGGAAGTATAGTAATCCCGATTTGCGAAATGGATTTTGTATTTCACATTGCTCGAAAACGAATGATCGCTGAATGTTGCCAATTTATACATGTGACTGTCATGATGTCTAGTTGCACACATGCAAGTGTCGTCTTAACACGAGCTCTCGTTTTGGAGATATAAGAGATTTTACACGATTTTTCGTGACGTCTGTATGTGTGTGTGTGTGTCTGTGTGTGTGTGTGTGTGTGTGTGTCGCATAACTCAAAAACGGTTGGACGTAGAAAGTTGCGAATTGGTACATAGGTTTGTTATAACATCTAGTTGTGCACCTCCCTTTTTGGACTTTGTATGATTTTCCGTTTTGGAGATATTTAGGAAAATTAGGTTCATAATGACAAAAATACATAGGTTTTGGCCATAATGTATCAAAAAACGATAATAACTCAAAAACGGTTAAGACAAATCTTGCAATTTAACTGACTTCCAGACTAGCAAGACATTTGAAACTTTCAGAAAAGCTCAGAACACGTTGACAATGCATTTTTTAAATATTTTTAGGCAACTTTTTCCGATACCTGCTGCCTTCAGCAGCCTTTATGCTATTCAACAGAAAATTTATTTAACTAACTTCCCGACTAGCTAGACATTTGAAACTTTCAGACTATATCATAACACGGTGAAAATGCATTTTTTAAATACTTTTAGCCAACTGTGTAGGATCCCTGCTGCCTTCGGCAGCGTTACCAGTACAAATCTTAGAATCGATTTTTAACTAACTTCCCGACTAGCTAGACATTGGAAACTTTCAGACTAGATCAGAACACGGTGAAAATGCATTTTTTAATACTTTTAGCCAACTGTGTAGGACCCCTGCTGCCTTCGGCAGCGTTAACAGTACAAATCTTGGAATCGGTTTTTAACTAACTTCCCGACTAGCTAGACATTTGAAACTTTCAGACTAGATCAGAACACGATGAAAATGCATTTTTTTAATACTTTTAGCCAACTGTGTAGGATCCCTGATGCCTTCGGCAGCGTTACCAGTACAAATCTTGGAATCGATTTTTAACTAACTTCCCGACTAGCTAGACATTTGAAACTTTCAGACTAGATCAGAACACGGTGAAAATGCATGTTTAAATACTTTTAGCCAACTGTGTAGGACCCCTGCTGCCTTCGGCAGCGTTAACAGTACAAATCTTGGAATCGATTTTTAACTAACTTTCCGACTAGCTAGACATTTGAAACTTTCAGACTAGATCAGAACACGGTGAAAATGCATTTTTTTAATACTTTTAGCCAACTGTGTAGGATCCCTGCTGCCTTCGGCAGCGTTACCAGTACAAATCTTAGAATCGATTTTTAACTAACTTCCCGACTAGCTAGACATTGGAAACTTTCAGACTAGATCAGAACACGGTGAAAATGCATTTTTAAATACTTTAATACTTTTAGCCAACTGTGTAGGACCCCTGCTGCCTTCGGCAGCGTTAACAGTACAAATCTTGGAATCGGTTTTTAACTAACTTCCCGACTAGCTAGACAGTTGAAACTTTCAGACTAGATCAGAACACGATGAAAATGCATTTTTTAATACTTTTAGCCAACTGTGTAGGATCCCTGATGCCTTCGGCAGCGTTACCAGTACAAATCTTGGAATCGATTTTTAACTAACTTCCCGATTAGCTAGGCATTTGAAACTTTCAGACTAGATCAGAACACGGTGAAAATGCATTTTTTTAATACTTTTAGCCAACTGTGTAGGATCGCTACTGCCTTCGGCAGCGTTACCAGTACAAATCTTGGAATCGATTTATAACTAACTTCCCGACTAGCTAGACATTTAAAACTTCCGGAAAAGCTCAGAACACTGTGACCATACATTTTTAAAATATTTTTAGCCAATTATTTCGGGTCACTGCTGCCTTCGGCAGCGTTTATATGGTTCAACAGAAAACTAATTTAACTAACTTCCCGACTAGCTAGACATTTGAAACTTTCAGAATAGTTCAGAACACGGTGGATATGCATCTTTTTAATACTTTTAGCCAAATTTTTCAGGTCCCTGCTGCCTTCGGCAGCATTTATATGGTTCAACAGAAAATTTATTTAAGTAACTTCCCGACTAGCTAGACATTTGAAACTTTCAGAATAGTTCAGAACATGGTGAAAATGCCTTTTTTAAATACTTTTAGCCAATTTTTTCGGGTCTCTGCTGCCTTCGTCAGCGTTACCAGTACAAATCTTGCAATCGGTTTTTAACTAAATTTCAGAAAAGCGCAGAACACGGTGGTAATTCATTTTTTTTAAATATTTTTAGCCAACTGTTTCGGGTCCAATGTCAACGTTTTTTAACGTTATGTATATTTCTAAAAGTGTATAAGGAAGTCATGTGGTGCCCACATCAGATTTTTTTCCCCCATAAACTTGAAACTACAAAACAATACACACAGTGTATACTTAATTGTTAATACTTGAGTAGATTAATAAATTAGCAAATATATATATTTTTAATCAATTATTGGGTTTTTAGACCTGCTAACTAACAAGGAAACATTCAAAAGGTGTCATCTTCAAAAAGTATTGAAAAAAATATATGTGATTCTACTCTTCATAAAACACCAGAAAATGAAAAAAATATCGGCTGAAATGAATTACAGCGACCCAGTGCCTGATTTAAGGCAGGGCATTCGGGGCACGTGCCCTGGGCTCTCACACTGAGGGGCCCTCCAAGAAATGCCATCATACATTAAAATATATATATATATATATATATATAGTTAAAATGAAAAATTTCCAAATTTTTCAATAATGATTTTGTTGTTTTTTGTTTTTTCGTCAATTGATGGGGAGGTATTGCAGCGCTGTTTTATAAATCGACGTTATGATCTTTCAAGGAGACTATCGGCTCATCAAAAAATTGCAGTATTTTTGTTAAACACAAATACAACTGCATATTACCGATACGGCTAAATCCAAAGCACATACCGCAGTGCAGTGCAGATACACGAGCACGACGCACATTGATCCGATAGACAAGCATTGGATCTAGTTAAGCCTTAACAATAAAATGAAAAGTGAAGATAATTTTTGGACGCGTGAATCAAAAATATACAGTTTGTTTTGTTTGTTGTAATATTAAAGTACGAGGAAAAGGGGTCCAGTAAACATGAGTGCCCCGGGCCTCCAAGTGGGTAAATCGGTCCCTGCAGCGACCACAAAAAATTATCAAAATTAAGCATATTTGGCGATTTAACGCTGTTAGGCTATACGTTTGCTAACACCGAGATTGCCGTGTACTAACAGAACCGTGTTTTGCTTTTCCGCCAAGTACTAAAATCAATCGCCTAGCAGTGTGAAATCGCCAAATATGCTTAATTTTGATAATCTTTTGTGGTCGCTATAATTAATTTCAGCCGGTAATTTTTTCATTTTCTAGTGTTTTATGAAAAGTAGAATCACATATATTTTTTTTCAATACTTTTTTAATGTTCCCTTGTAAGCTAGTTTATCCGTAATGGTATTAAGCCCGCCTTTTTTTCACACCAGAATAGTTGTAGAGCAATAGTCCTCTTATTTAATCAGGAGAATATGTTACTGAATCTGAATATTATTCTACAACTATTCTGGTGCGGAAAAAAAAAAAAAAAAAAAAAAAAATACCATTACGGATAAACTAGCATGGTTAGCAGGTCTAGGTTCTTAAAATATCTTTTTTTTTTTTTGACATTTCAGGGGGCTTTAAACGGTAAAAGTTTAAAAACCACACAATTACTATGGCATTTTCTCATTTGTGTGATTCCACAGATTAATTTGTGTGATATTTTATTGTGTGGTTTTTGTCTCGTAGAAGAATTAATCGCTATAGAAATTAGTGAAAATTTTACGTTTGACCTATCTTAATTATTTTAGTTATTAAGTTACAGCAATATAACTAAGCATGCGAAGTCTTTACCTTATGTTCTTTAATGCTCACATTTAAAATCAGCACATATAAGTTTAATTCAAAGTGATTTGTGCCAAAATATAATGGCCTAATAATTCCATTTTTAACCATGAGAAAGTCTTTTGATGACCCGTATAAAAGTCAATAGTAAGAAAAAATAAAAGTTATTTAAACATGTCTCATATGTTCTTATAAGGGACACAAGTATCAAAGGAAACAAAAATAGTCCAGCAACAACTTCGATGAAATTATATGAACTGACCCTAGTGCGTCGACATACCCACATGACATGTTTACTTTTTGGATTTCATATTTCAACTAGACTTTCCTCTATACGTACTTGCCAACATCCTCATTAATATTCTGTAGTATCATTATCCCCGCCTTCTTTCTTACACCAGTATTTTTTCTTTCTTCTATATGTAATATAAAGAAAGTATTGGATTCGTGAATATTTTCGACTTCCGTTTTTTGATGGATTTACACGTTTTGGGATGTCCGATGCACGAATTGATAGTTTTTAGAAAATGTCTGTCTGTGTGTGTGTATCCCGTTTTTTGTGGGCGTGCATCTCACGAACCAATGAATGAAAATCAACCAAACTTGGTATTTAGTTGCACCCTGACATAAACTGGTGCTGATTAGATTTGGGGATCAATCGCTCAACAGGTGGCGCTGTGATCGCATTTTTTGTAAACTTCTAACATGGCAGTGTAGGGTAAAATTTCGTATAAATGTGCATAATGAGAGTTTTTTTTAACTTGCGATTGTAAAATTAATATGAATTATTGATAATAGTAGTAGTTAAGTAGGAAGAAAATTCTGCTCATGTGGGGGCATCGCTTCCCCCCTGGGGTGGGGGGGGGGTTAATTTTCAAGACGGGTATCTTTCGAAAGGTCTCATCAATACCTTTAAAACGAATGGTTGAACTATAAATCTGGGAAAATTTAAAACAAAGTTATCGATTTTCTTTTTTACTTATTAAAAAAAAAAAAAAAAAAAAAAAAAAAATCGTTTTTTTTTTTTTTTTTTTTTTTTTAGTATTGTTACTGAGTGAATTTGTATAGGAAAATATAGAAGAAAGTCTTGTGGTGGCCACAACATACTAGTTTTACAGTATTTTCCTATTTCTTCCGACCTTCGCATGATGTTGGCTTGAGGTATCTGTGACCGAGTCACGCACCTTCCGGTAACTAAGGATGAAAGCTAATGGAGTGAGTCCTGAACTACAATTTCACTGCAAATGGGGTGGGATGGGGGAACATAAAAAGGAACACAAAACACAAAAATGGAGTTTTAGAGCTTATTGAAGTAGGAAGCACAATTAAAACTTAAAGTAGAGAGGTTAAGGACAGCATTACAATACTATTGCATACTTGCCAACCATCTCATTATAAACCGTACAATTTTTAGTACCCGCCTTTTTTTTCACACCAATAATTTTTTAGAGTAATTTTAGTCTCATTTAATCATAACAATATTTGGAGAGAATTACTCTAAAAATATAGTGGTGTGAGAAAAGGGGCGTTAACAATTGTACTGTTATTAATGAGATGGTTGGCAAGTATGCAATACTATTAGGAAGTTTAAGGATAGCAAGAATAGTTTTGATTTTTTAAAGAGCAGAGTTTTTACTTTTTTTTGGTATTTTATAAACAAAAAAGTTTTAATCCCCCCCCCCCCACACACACACAAACACAAGGACTAAACAGACTAACACAGTACAGCACAAGGACAGTTTATAAGCTCCTAAGAACAGTCAATACCAGACAACGATAGGATAGAGAAAAATAAGCAAAGGGGATTTAAAGCACAAAAAAGGTTAAAGGTGGGAGTTCAGACATATGGCCGCTTTGGGTCTACGTCTGTTGATAGGATCGGTGTGGTCATACGTTGCGAATGTGTTCAAAGCAGAGTTATCTAGTGATTCGAGAGCCAAATGGAATTGTATATTTAAGTACTGGATAAAATTGTTAAATTTTGGAGTTTCAATTTCTTAATAAATATGAAAATTTATAACATACCAGGGCATATCAAGTATTTGCCGAATTGTTGCATTTTGAGCCCTAATGATTAACTTGATACATTTTCTTATTTATTTAATCGTAATTGCATTTGGAGAATATTACTTTAAAAATTTACTGGTGTGAAAAAAAAAGGGCGGGACTAAAAACACTGCGGAATAGTAATGAGAATGTAGACAAGTACGTCTGTATCACTCAGGCGTTCACTCGGTCACATTGCGCTTAGCTGGCTAGACTATTTTATCGATTACTTGATTTATTATAAATGAGATTTCTGTTAACCCTTTGCGGCGCAAGACAATTTTAAACATTTAAATTATAATGCCCCCGGAATTCATGAACTAAATTAAACTAAAAGAAATTTTAAATTTTAGGGTTTTAAAAACCGGCCTTTTCTGATATGTTATAAACGCGAATTTCTACTAAAAAATTTCCGGGATGAATTTTTGCAGCTGGATGTTAAATTTTGCGTCCTCGCAGCGAGGACAGCGCGCGTTAAGGGGTTAAAATTTATTGGTGCAGCATATAATGTTTATTATATTTTATTAAATATTGTTTGTACCATATTCCCAGTTTCTGGCTTCATACGGTAACATTTTCAATTTACAACTATAATAAAATAAGATTAATGATAATATTATTAATAATAATAACAATTAAAAACTAGTATGTTGTGGCCACCACAAGACTTTCTTCTATATTTTCCTATACAAATTCACTCAAAAAAAGAAAAACGATTTTTTTTCCAAATTTTTTTTCGTTAAAAGTAAAAAAAAAAAAAAAAAAAAAAAAAATCGATAACTTTGTTTTAAATTATGACATATTTATAGTTCAACTATTCATTTTAAAGGTATTGACGAGACCTTTCGAAAGATACCCATCTTGAAAATTTATTCTCCCCCCCCCCCCAGGGGGGGGGAAGCGATGCCTCCACATGCACAAAATTTTTTTACTAATTAACTACTACCATTATCAATAATTCATATTAATTTTACAATCACAGGTTAAGAATAACTCTCATTATGTACATTTATACGAAATTTTGTCCTATGCTGCCATGTTAAAAATTTAGAAAAAATGCGATGACAGCGCCACCTGTTGACCGATTGATCCCCAAATCCAATCAGCACCAGTTTATGCCAGGGGCCAACTAAATACCAAGATTAGTTAAATTTCGATTTAAAAAAAAAAAAAAAAAAAAAAAAAAAAAAAAAAAAAAACGATTTTTTTTCTAAGTTTTTTTTTTTTATTTAAAAGTAAAAAAAATTGATAACTTTGTTTTAAATTATCACAGATTTATAGTTCAACCATTCGTTTTAAAGGCATTGACGAGACCTTTCGAAAGATACCCATCTTGAAAATTTATTCCCCTCGAGGGGGGACTTCCCCCCCCAGGGGGGGTGGTGAGGCTCCTACACGTACAAAAATTTTTTCTCAGTTGACTATCTCTATTATAAATAATTCTTGTAAATTTCATAATGATTACTAAAAAATTATTCTCTTTATGCACATTTATACAAAATTTTGTCCCATATCACCATGTTAAAAATTTAGAAAAAGCGGGATGGCAACGCAACCTGTAAAACAATTTTTACCAAAAGTTGATAGGCACTAATTTATGTCAAGGTGCAACTACATACCAACTTGTATGAAATTCTGTGCAGTAGTTCCTGAGATACAGTTGCCACAAAATTTTTCAAACACACACACACACAGAGACAGACAGACATTTTCTAAAAATGGTCAAATCGTGTTCTACAGCTGTCAAAACGTGTAAATCCATCAAAAAGCCGAGGTCGAAAATTTTTACGAATCCAATACTTTCTTCTATTGAATATAGAAGAAAGTAAAAACTTTCATTATCTGTGCTAACGTATTTTATTTTTGCGCAAGATGCGCGTAGCATAATTTTTACTTTCCGAACATTCCCTATACAGGGAAAGTACTGTAATCCATGAAAATAATTCGATTATGATATTTTACTGTATCTAATTGTCTTGAGGTCTCCTGATTTAATTTTTGCTATTTTCATAATAGTGAGTGTGTGTTTGAAAATAAATACGATAGCGTCTAAACGATTTTTCAGTTGATAAATTTATTACATATCACTATGGTATGAGCTCTATGCATTTTCAAGAATGGAGGATTTATAGCAATTTTACACAAAGAAAAATTCTTCGCACGGGGATGGAAATTTCGCGCAGTATTCATAATCACTATTTACAAAAACAAATCTTCTTCTCTAATCTACGATTTTTTAAGAAGAAAATTTTTCTAAATAAATAGTGGTATCAAATCTATGCGAAATTCCTATTCCTCTTCCCGTCTATTGACCAAATTATTTGAAGTACGGTAGCGTGTAAACCTAAACTGTACATTCGTTTACGATTAGTAGGGGTGTTATAGATGGAGTTCGAAGTCTCTGCCCCTTTTTCAGAACACAGGAATCAGAATTTTTCCGCCTTCTTTGCTACCACTATTTTTATACAATAATCGCTATCCTATTTCATTACTACACATTTCTATGAAAATATTTGAATCAAATAGTGTCAATATTCTAATTAACACTTTCGCGATCGCTGACGTAGATTCACGTCATTTGAAAATCTACCAGTGGGCGCTTCTTTCGCAATTTGTATGCTATATTTCTCAAAAATATACCCAATATTCATATTTGTACTATCAATATACTATGGATATAAAAGCTTTGATTATGATTAGAAAGAGTATAACTATAATGTATATCCATTTGTAATATAAATGTGAATACAGAAAATTTTGTTCTGAAATATTGTAACTAGAGAGAATAACACCCACACGCGGACCTTACTGTGAAAAAGACAAATACATGTGGCCACGAAAGTGTTACTAATCTTCTTCTTATTCCAGGACCCCTACAACGAACATGCCGAGAAGTTTCCGTGGCGGAAACTTCCCGGTACCGAATTTCCAAGATCCCGGCACTCACGTTTTCGAGACTCATACTTTGCCCTACAACGAACGTATTGGAAGCCGGTAACGGAAGCCCAGTGCGGAGATATAAAACTTTATCGGTACCGGATACTTTTGACCAATCACAGCGAGTAGGTGGTCAAAAGCGAATATATCCAACGTTGTCAGCCATTTTAAAATAAGAACTGATGAAACAAAAAAGCAAAAAATATGCACCAAAGTTATACTTTTTGAAAAGAACTTTCAAAACTAGTGAACACTATATTCGTATAATCATTACTTTTAAAGATATTCGATTAGAAAGTTCACGAGTGACAAGAGGAACATCGCTTTGTCAACTGCATTTTTAAGCGAAAGAAACAGTCTAAAATTAAAGGCTAAAGAATAATTTTCTGAAAAATAATCAATTTTGGAGTATTTAGAGCTATAAATTCTAAGCTAAACCATGTAAAATTCATGGTTTATAATGAAAGAATTGTGAAGATTCTATTTAAGAGCTGTAAAATATAATTTAAGACTGAGGGAGAACTCTCTGCAGGTAGCCAGTAGCGCTGTGGCAGAGTAACTTTCTGCTGTCTGGAAGTTCCCCGGTTCGATCCTCGTTTAATCCTTTTTTTTTTTTTTTTTTTTTTCCTTTTAGAATATTTGCTTAAAATAAATAATTTGTCATCAAAATCCAAATAATTATTATTTTTTATTTAACTGAAAAAATAAATAAATAAAAAATAAAAGAAGTTGTGTTAAATTTAATGAATTATGAAATAGAAAATAATTACTAAATTAAATCAGGGATTACACAGATATTCAGTGCCAAGGAATAAAATGTAAGTTAGTAATAAATTCATTTACATAGAAGATAAATCTTTAAGGTTAAGAATTTAATCTTTAATAATGATTTTTTATTTAAAAGCAAAAGAATGATCAAGCATTTGTAAAATAATTTATTTCGACTGGAATTTTTAATTTTTATTTTTTGTAGGGGTGGGTGGTTAAATTTAATGCATAATTTACCATAAAATAATTTAGCATCAACTCGAAATATATATATGTGTGTGTGTTTATAATATTTTCTTTATAATAATTTAGCAAAATATTATAAAGAAATTTAAGAAATTGTATTTTTGAAGTTAAAAATTGCAATTTACTTTTTGATTAATAATGACTATAGAAGTAGAAATATTATTGAAGTGAAAGCATTTCATTTTTTAAATATTTTATTATATAAAAAAAAAAATAGTTATTTTTTCTAATTATTAAATTAATTATTCATATTCTCCTTGTTAGTGATACTTAAATAAAAAAATAAAATAAAATAAAATAGAAAGAAAGAAAGAAAATCAGGAAGTGTTACATATATATTCAAATGATATATTTTTAGGGCATACTATGTTTAAAAAATATATATATTAAGAAAAATAAAATAAAAATATTGACTATTTTATTTCACCTGAAAAGAAACTTTTTTTTCTTTTTGTGATTGTGTTGAATTTAATTAATCATTTACGAGAAATTAATTATTAAAACAAATTAAGACCTATGCACTCGTCAACAAAGAATAAAAATGGAAAATAATTTGTTTAATTAAAGTAATTTATTTATTTCTCATTAGTAATGATTACAATGAGAAGTAAAATAAAATTATCAAGCACTTTATTTTTAAATTGTTGTTTTGCAATTAAAATCTATATTTATATAAATATTTATTTATTTTATAATTAATAACTTAAATATTCATACTTCCCTTGTTAGTAATATATATATATATATATATATATTAGGAAAATTTTAATATTTGCATATTTGCAGTACTCTTCTTAAAAAAGAAAAAAAAGAAAAAAAAAAGAAAGAAAGAAAAGAAAAAATTATTTTAAACATTTGTTTGCCTTTAAAAAATAAATAAATAAATAAAAAGTCATAAAAAACGTAGAATATTTGCTTAAAATAAATAATTTGTCATCAAAATTTAAATGTTTACTTTTAAAACATTTAATTTATTTTGTAAATACTTTTTATTTAACTAAAAAAAAAAAAAAAGTTAAATTTATTTAATTATGAAATAGAAAATAATTACTAAATTAAATCAGGAATTACACAAATATTCAGCAAGGAATAAAAAATAAATTATTTATATAGAAGAAAAATTTTTAAGGTTGTTAAAAGTTTAATCTTTGATTAATAATGATTTTTTATTTAAAAACAGAAGAATAATCAAACATTTATAAAATAATTTATTTAGACTGGAATTTTTAATTTTTATTTTTGCTAGGAGAGGGTGGTTAAATTTAATTAATAATTTACCAGAAAATAATTTAGTATCAACTCGAAATACATATGTGTGTGTGTATGTATTTTAATAATTTATTTATTTCTGATTAGTAATGATAACAATCAGCAGTAAAATAAAACGATCAAGCAGTTTATTTTTAAATTATTTTTTTGCAATTGAATTATATACATACATATTTATTTATTTTATAATTAATAAATTAAGTATTCATACTTTCCTTGTTAGTAATATACATATATTAGGAAAATCCTAATATTTAAAGTATTCTTCTTATAAAAAAAAAAAAAAAAAAAATATTTAAAATAAACCTCCCCCCCCCCTTTTTTTTTTAATTATTATTATATATAATAAATAAATTAAAAAAAAAAAAAAAAGAAAAGAAAAGAAACGAACCGCCCGCGAATTAAAAAATATTTTTGCTAGGAGAGGGTGGTTAAATTTAATTAATAATTTACCAGAAAATAATTTAGTATCAACTCGAAATACATATGTGTGTGTGTATGTATTTTAATAATTTATTTATTTCTGATTAGTAATGATAACAATCAGCAGTAAAATAAAACGATCAAGCAGTTTATTTTTAAATTATTTTTTTGCAATTGAATTATATACATACATATTTATTTATTTTATAATTAATAAATTAAGTATTCATACTTTCCTTGTTAGTAATATACATATATTAGGAAAATCCTAATATTTAAAGTATTCTTCTTATAAAAAAAAAAAAAAAAAAATATTTAAAATAAACCTCCCCCCCCCTTTTTTTTTTAATTATTATTATATATAATAAATAAATTAAAAAAAAAAAAAAAAAGAAAAGAAAAGAAACGAACCGCCCGCGAATCGAACCCGAGTACTTTGGGTCTGCAATCAAATACGCTACGATCGAGCTACTGACGACATAATGCACTGTAACTAATATATTATAATGTACTGTCATTAAATTAGCATCGTATTTCATTATGAATGATGAATTCACATAATTTAGCTTCCAATTCATAGCTCTGAGGACTTAAAAACTAATTAAATTTAGAAAGTTATTCTTTAGTCTTCAATATTCGATTGTTTCTGTTAATAGTGTACTTGACAAAAGGGATACATCTCTTGTCACTCGTGAACTTTCTAATCGAATATCTTTAAAAGTAATAATTATACGAATATAGTGTTCACACAAAAAATTAATAGTTTTGAAAGTTCTTTCTAAAAAATATAACATATGTACACGTTTTTTACTTTTTAATTCATCATTTTTTATTTTTTCAAAATGGCGGACACATTACATATATTTCGGTGCCGAAAACTCGTTCCCACAAGCTCTGCGCTTGGTGATATTTTTTCGATAAATCTCGGCAGGAGTTTCTGAGACCGAAAACCAAGAGAGAGCTTCCGTGAGCTTCGTTATAGCACATTTTTTGACACTCTCGGAACATGACGTCACAGCCAAAAATTGCCGGGAGTGAGACAGTCTCGGTAGTTTCGTTGTAGCACCCCAGGGGTCGTATTCTCCGCCCTTTTTTCAGGATACTCTTACATACTTGCAAACCATCTCATTAAGAACCGTACAATTGTTAACGCCCCTCTTCTCACACCACTATATTTTTAGAGTAATTCAGTCTAAATATTGTTACGATTAAATAAGACCAAAATTACTCTAAAAAATTATTGGTGAAAAAAAAAAAAAAGGCGGGTACTAAAAATTGTACGGTTCATAATGAGATTGTTGGTAAGTATGCTCTTATAAATGAAAAATTTTCAAATTTATTGCTACCACTAAATTTATAAAATAATTTCTACCCTGGCACATCACTATAAATGTACCAGAAGTATTTTTGTATGAAATTAGTGGTGATGAAAAAGGATAAAATTTCTTATCTCTGAGAATGTTTTGAAAAATGGGCGGAGAGTACGACCCCTGTTATTCACACACCAGTTATTTTGAGAGTTTTTTTTCCCCCTTATTTAATTGCATATACACGTTTCGAGAAAATTACTTTAAACATAAAGCAGTGCCGAAAAAGGAATGAGTAATAACACTAACAATTTTACGGAATATTAATCAGAATGTTGACAAGTATGTAGTGGAAGCAAAATATGGGGATTTTTTTTATTCGTGGAAGAGTCCTCAAAAAAGGCGGAGCATAGTCCGCCCATAGTTAATTTATTAAATTTACGTTATCAAAATATTCCAAGTAAAAATGTTCAAACCACAAAACCCTTATTATTATTATTATTATTATTATTATTTGAATAGATATAATACATTTCTGTTCCAGAACTCGATTTAACTTTATAAAAGTTACGGTTTAACAACATGTAATTTTATCAAGAATTTTATATTTTCGCATGCAATTCTATTATTTAACCAAACTATTTTACATATTCGTATTTATATCATTTAAATTTTCTCATCAATA